>CM041780.1:120336907-120936907 GCA_023374045.1 Limonium bicolor
CCCCTGATTATACAGTACCTTTATTAAAAAAAACATGACTGCTACCCGGTTGAAACATACAGCAGGTTAAATTAGACCAGTCGAAGGATAGGAAGTTAAGAATATTATGGACAAGGGATTGTATATTCAGTTGATTGGCATTGTTTCTGGCAGAGCAATTAGAGAATCAGACTCTTCTACTTGTTGGTTCATCTCTCTCCTTGCTAATTCACGTAGGGAACATGATACAGATCAGCATCAAAGAAAAAGTAAACAAAGTATGCAAATGTAAAATACACACACAAATAAGAACGCATATAATATTTACATGAAAATCATAAGTACTTTATCAGTTAGTTGTATAATTTGATTTGATGTGCAGTCAATGAATACACAAGATTCATATGAGACGGTTTCAAACACTAATACCAGAGATTTCCCAATCCAATATCAGAAGAAAAATGAATACACAAGAGCTACATCATTGTCTCCATCTATTCATGTTAAACCCTTCTGAACGCCATCATAATTGTCATACAACTTGATTATACCTAGAAATAGCCACAACAAAGGCGATGACTACAAATACCCAAGATTTGATAGTCAATAGCCGTATAGAACTGATTTACTACCATAATGCAAGAAGCAAAGAGAAATATTAGGAAGGAATCAAAAAAACTCTTGCAAAGATAAAGATTAGGAAGGAATCAAAGAGATGCAATATCAACCATCTAAATTAAGAATCAACGTATCAAAAAATTACCTCTACAGCTGATCATACGTTTGAGGCTTTGATCGCACATATGTTTGAGAAATGAAAATTTTCTTCCTGTTTAAATCCATGGCAACAACTGATCAAGTCCAATTATACATCATGTAATCATGGGCACTTTTCCACTATATCAGCCACTATATATACGAAGAAATCATTTTATAACAGGAACATACTCTATTGATCTCCCCTTCGAGAGCAATATTTGGCGTTCCCTCCATATACAAGTGGCATCATTCCTAGCTTGCCACAAATTTGAAAGACCATACAAATTAGAATTATTACAATATTCTAGTTTATATTCCATGTGAAGAACGTTAATTCTAAGTTATGTTTCACCTGGAGAGTTTGAACAACGGGCTAAGACATTGATATTGATGTTAGATCCAGAATACAAAGCTTGATCATATTATATGTATCAACATACCAGTATCAACGAATTGTTTGCAACATCTAGCAAGTCCTTGACAGCCACATCCTCTAATATGTGACCTAACTCCTCTCCAATCCTTTAAGGGGTATTTGTAGTGTAGTACCTAAATAAAAATATATAAGACTTCGGGGATTTGCAACACAAACACACTCCCACCTTCGATGCGAAATAATTGCAATCTTAAGAAAAGGAGGTATTATTATATTATGCCACATAGTCATCATCAAAAACTTCATAACAAGAAATACCAGAATATACTTATATAAGTTCAGAGAGGTCTACAATATCGCTCAACAGCAAAATAAATTGGAAGAAAGCGTATAACAAAATACAATTGGCAAAGAAATAGTGAAATAACAAAGAGAAAAGACAAAACAAAAGAACTAAGAAGCTAGAAAGAACAGATATGTAACTAGATAGCAAAGTAAATAAGAGTCCGGTAGTTTCTTCTTATCTGCAGAAATTTGTTGAAAAAAGGGAAAGAAAAAGCTTAACTATCGAACAAGAACATACATGTATTGACGAACACTCCTTCACTCACGATGATTTTGTAACCCTAACTATCAAATAAGAACATACATGCTCTGTGTTACCATTCTTCATTCTCTTCACCCACGATAATTCATGCTCTGCACCATTCTTCTTCCCTACACACACAGTAATTTTATAACCTAACAGGTGAACAAGGAACTTAAATTCTTTGTGTCATTCTTCACTCGTCGCTCACGGTAATTTAACAACCCTAACTAGTGAACATGGAACTCATAGCCTAAATCAATAACAACTCACAACCTAAGGCAGAAGTAATAGAGAAAGAAGTTCAACCAATTCTAGAAAGAAGTTCAACCAGTATTATGCATTGATAATACCGAAATAGAGAAGAAGTTCAACCAATTCTGAAATTGCAACCAGAAAGAGCAAGTTAGGGTTGAGAAATGTTTGATGTTGCCATTCTATGGGGAACGAGGTGACCAGTTCTGGGAAATGTTGAATGTTGAGCGATGAAGGAAGAAGGGGGAGGCGAGGTTGAGCGATGAAGGCAGAAGGAGGAGCTAGGTTACGGTTTTGCGTTTTAGAATTTATTGAGTGGGAGAACTCCGCGCCTAAGTATCCACCTTTTTTTCTTTTTCCAAATAGGGACAGCGAGGGTATATGCTAGAATGACAAGGGGTATTGAAGTCATTTGGATATAAAAACACTTTCACGCCTAGAATTTTGTAGTTCTTAACAGTTGTATAAAGCTAGTATAAGACAACAAATATGATAAAAGTTATAGTCCAATTTGTAAAAATCCATCAAAGATTACTCTAATTTGATAACAGTTCTCCGTAACGAATAAATGCTAAAAACTTAGTAATGATGGGCAAGTACCACAATACCTTAACAGGTGAACCCTTCTTATGACCACTAATGTCATTTTGTTGTTTCTTCAGATAGCATGATTCCCCATATGATGAACAACTATTAGCAAATTCATCCTCTTTCCAATACAACATGCAACCATTTCAAAAAACATAACTTTTCTTGTACTTCATACCCATTGGGCACATCAATTTTTTCTTTGTAAGTTGATATTGGTAAAAGATTATCCTCAGAATATGTTTCTTTCAACGAATGTAGAAGGGTAGTGAAACGTCGCTCCAACCATACTTTGATTTCAAATTGAACCACTTCATAACAACACTCAATTTACTTAATTTTATGGGTTTGCATCTAGGTACAATGGTGTTTTAGATGAATACAATAAAGTTTGGTATGAGTCTGGTTTGTTAAAGTGATATCGTTCAACATCTTTTAGCATTGCAACAATGTCATCATAATCTGGCTCACTTTCAACTGTTTTGTGGTCATCACCCGCAACAGTATTGCTTCCCTCATCTGTTACAGTGCTTTCATAACAATCTTCTACGTCGGACTCAATAACATCCACTGCGCACTTTGACCATGCCATCAAATTATATCTTTGTAGTGCTTTGTAAAACCACGATGGATGAAATGATCCTTAATTGTTTCAATCCCTCGATACTTCAAATTGTTTTGGCAGTCGACACACAAACAAAATATGTATCCCTTGTTTGAAGGTTTCAAATTGTTCATCAACACCATGCAAAACTTATTCACTCCTTTATCAAAACAAACTAAGTAAATAATGCAGAATAAATGGAAATATTAAATAACAACTAAATCGGGCACGATGCCCCACGTGAAAAGTAAATCTGGCACGATGTCTCATGTGATAGCTATTCCAAGCACGATGTCTCACGTGATATTTATTCTTGGCACAATGACTCACGTGATATGTAATAAATAAACAAGAAATAAATAAATGAATAAATAAATAAATATAAATGAAACTGAATAAATTAAACACCAGAGAATAAATGAAATAAAATTAATAATAAACAAAATTTGGTGCGATGTCTCACGTGATATTTAATATATGGCATGATGCCTCACGTGAAATTAATATCTGGCATGTTGCCTCACATTGATAAATAAATAATTGTGAAGCAAAATACTTAAACAAACAATAAAAATAGAAATAAATAAGTTCTGGAGTAACACTTCATGTGACAAAGATTTCTGGCGCGATGCCTCACGTAATTAGTATTTATGGCACGATGTCTCACATGATATTAGTTCCTGCCATAATGCCTCATGTGAAATAAATTTCTAATACAATGTCTCACGTGAAATGTAATATTTGACATGTTGCCTCACTTAATAGTTATATAATGAATGAATAAATAAATAAATAAATAAATAAATAAATACAAAACAACATAATTTAAGTAATATACAATAAATTGAAATCATAAAATAAAAAAAAATTAAACAATTCATGATAATGATTCATTAATCATACAGTCACTCCCCATTAATCAAGAGTTTTGTGAAATTATGTTTAATAAATTGTGTGCGTTTGGAAGATACTGAAAAACTGACATCTATCTAATTGTGTGTGAGAGCAAATGTGTATGGGTTTCTTCTTCCTTCAATTTTGCCAGAATTCACATGACTTTGGTTTGCTTGATGTAAAAAGTAAACTCTAAATGTAATAACCCGGTTTGCAGTTTCTCTTTGATCTCTTAAGTCGGACTTATTTTTCTTATGTCATGTGGTTAGTGCTATTTAGGACTTCCGGGACATTTTAATAAAAGAGAGGGATAGCAAGGTCTTTTTCCTTCTCTTTTGTTTTGGTAAGAGTTTTAATAAGGGAAAATAAGTCATTCCTTATTTTCGTTTAGTTCCAAACTTCGTTCTTCCCTGACAGTTTCTTTGAGCGCTTTATCTCCTCCCCCTTCTTCCTTAGAGATTTCATTTGCTTTGTGGTGTGATTGTTGTTGTTTCTCTGCTGTGATCCTTTGCCACTGTGTTGAGTTTCTACCCGTCGATTTCAGGTTTAATTTGTTGTTTCGATAATAATTTTATGATGTCGTTTTTTGGAGAGAGTTCTCGTTCTCATTTTGGGATGTGTTGTTGGCTGAATTCAGTTGTTGATGTGCTTCCTCTCTGTCTGTGTTTCATCCGGTTGGCTTTAGGCCTCATTGGGACAGTCTCTGCACTTCAAAATCAGGTAAATGGTGAATGGATTCGGGGAATTATGCTCATCCATGGGGTGTTGCTGAGATTGTTCTGCAAAATTATTGTGGTTTGTGTGGGTTTGTGTTTGGTTTCTCATCTAATTTCACCTTGTTTTCAACTGCCAAAACCCTCATGGTTTGTTGATTTTGGTGTTCTAAAATCACAACTTGTTTTGGTGTTGAATTGATATTGTTTCGTACATTTTCGCTGCTCTACGATTTCTGGCTTTCGCGTTGTTGGATGTTTGTCCAGACTTGTATGTCCGGATAGGGTGTTAGACGCGCTCTGTTTTTTCCAATGTTTTGAACGTGTCCGCACATGCATGTCCGAACGGAATGCGAGGACAATTCTGGATTTACGATTTCAGACTGTGTCCAAACTGGTAAGTTCGGACACCTCACACGAGTTTCTGTATATTTCTCTTGGCATGTGTCCGAACATGTAAGTTCGGACACATGTCCGAACTTCTACGTGATTTCATTTTCGGAATTCTGTCCGGACTTGCAAGGTCAGACGCAAGTCCGGACAAGCTTTTGTTTTGTCCTCAGCATGTGTCGGGCATGCAAGTTCGGACGTATGTCCGAACACCACTTCTGTTTCGCCTAAAATGCTCGTTTGAGCTCCGTTTCAACTTCTATTTGCGGGGCTTTGTTCCCCTAAGTGTGAATAAGAGTTTTGTACATGTGTTATGCTTATTTAAGCACTTGATCAATGAATTTAGCCAATTGGTTTTGGTAACTAGTTACGTAGCTTCTGAGACTTGGATAGTCAGGTCGGGCTGTCCCGCAGCATGCTGCTCAGGAATTCCTTCTATAATCTATTCCTTTGGTTTACCTTAGGACGTTAGTGACTGACGGGTCCAATAGTTGTCTCTACGGCTTCGGATGTGGGGATCAATGGATTCATATAGCTCTAGTGTGTGCCCTTCTGATGTGTTAGCTGGTTGCAAGTGTCCCACCTATGTTTCGGTTCTAAATGTGGATTTGATTGTGACTATTGCTTCTGTTTGTGGAGGGTGATTTTTCGGTATGAGGGGGTCTATCTAAATGGTTATGACTAAAAAGCCTAGATCCTAAAATGCCATTTTGTGGGGGGTGAAAACCCGTTATTCTGGCATCCCTCAAATACCTACTAAATCGTCCGTCTTTCCCAGAAAGCATAAAGGGGAGTGCAAGTGTGCACTACACCCGCTCTCAATGGGCCCCACGCGAACTTATGCCTCTATAAGGCGGAATTGACTAGAGTCGCCACCTAGTTTGACCTAAGGAACTAGGAAGGGAGGAGAAGGGTTCTAAGAACCGTTAATTGACTATGATGATTTATTGCCTATGGATGGGGCTTATCCGGTCATACTAGAGATTCTGTGTGGGTTTGCACTGGGTTACACCCCTTGGAAGTGGCAACGACCACGACTTTGGATTGGTGCCCGAGGAAATCTCGGTCTCCAATTATCAGGTTGCCTTCTTTCAAAACCTTAATAGAGAGATTCAATTAAAGCCAAAGGATAGGATTGAGTGTGGACTAAGGAGTAGATGATTTTGAAGAGTTTGAGGAAATAGGTTGGTCTCGAAGTATCGGTTTGTGGGATTGGTCAAAATGTTGAGAGGCTTTGATTATTTTCGAGGGGTTTGAGTTTGTCTCGGCTTTTGTGGGGTTAAGGGCATTTTGGTCATTCTTGTGGAGTTAAGGGATGTTTGGATAATTTGTTGGGAGTTAAGAGCTTCCCGGGTTTGAGGGGCTCAAATTTCGAAGTGGTTAGCTTTTTGAGGCGTTTTGTGAAGCCAAAGGTGTTAAAGAAGAGTTCAGGTTTTTCGAGATGATTGCGGGGCAGAAGAGGATATTCGGTTTGCAGGTACTCGAATTTTGGAGATGTTTCAGGTTTCAGATGACTGAGGTTGTTCGGGAGTATTCGGGAATTGGAGGTCCTATGTGACTTGGAGTTGGTTCAGGGAAGGATTAAGAAGTGTTTATGTGTCCTGAAGCTCTAATGGAAGGGTTGGATTGGTTTATTCAGAATTGTCTCTCTTAAAGTTTTTAAAACCGAAAAATCATTTTGTTGTAAAAGGGCGGATAATCCCGAGGGATTACCCTATGTACCCCCTCGAACACGACACTTAATTAATGGTAAGTGCCGAGGCTCGAAAGATGGGGCAATGAATTTATGTCAAAAATAGGTTCAAGAGAAACACCATGAATGAGATGTTCTCGGTCAAACCCTAATAACGTCTCTAACTCCCGGGTTTTAAAACATTAAAAACCGAAAACATTGAAATCGAGCGGAAGGGAGTTAGACAATTCTAAAATCCCGGCTGCAACTAGGAAGGTCGTTACTTCCCTAGCACCCCGCCTTATAAAAATCTAGGCTGCAATTAGGGGAGGTTTGTCACCCTAATGCCCGCCTAAAGAAATCCAGACTGCGACAAGGGAGGTTATGACCCCAGTGCCCCGCCTCGGATTTTTATTTTGGAAGGGAGACAAGTGGTGCCTAACTAGGAAGAAAACGTTCTTTGAAGGTGTTAGACATCCCATGTTCCCCGAAAATGGCTTAGTTTTGAAAACTGAGTTGGAAAACTTTTAAAGTTGTTTAGAATCCTCGGTGAAGAAACACTGATTTTAAGAAATGTTTTTAGGAGAAAACTTTCTGTATATGTGAGAAGAACTTTCTGCAATGGAGAAGAGTTTTCTGTGATGTGAGAAGAGTTTTTCCTTTAAAATTCCACAAAATGGTTTCTTTGAAAACTTGATGAAACTTGAATAAAATGATGGTTTGAGATACTTTTTGGTTTTTGGATTTTGAAAGGAATTTACAAGTTGAAAGTGAGTTGAAAGTGAGTTGAAAGGAATCGGGTTTGAAAAATGAGTTGGGTTTGATTTGATTTTGGTTTGACTTGTATTGGAAGATGAGTCGGGTCAACGTTCTGGTTGAAGTGGGGTTGGTCAATGATTGGGTCAACATTTTTGGTCAAGGTCAACGTTTTCTGGTCAAGGTCAAGGTTTTCTGGTCAAGGTCAAGGTTTGACATTTGTGGACTTGGTTTGGGTTGGTGGGTTAATGGGGCGGATTGGGCTAACGGGGTGGATTGGGCTACTAGGGCGGATTGGGCTAATGGGGCGGATTGGGATAATGGGCCGGATTGGGCTAATGGGCTGGATTAGGCTAATGGGCCAGATTGGGCTAATGGGCCAGATTGGGCTAATGGGCCGAGTGTGGGTATTTGGGCCGAGATTAGGTTTGGTCGAGATTGGTTTTGGGCCATGGGCTTTGGGCCAAGTGTGGGCAAAAGGGCCGAGTGTGGGTGTTTGGGCCGGATTGGGTTGGTGGTGGGCTCATGCTGATGGTGGGCTCATGGGCCGAGTGTGGGTGTTTGAGCCGGATTAGGTTGGTGGTGGGCTTAGGCTGATGGTGGGCTCATGGGCCGAGTTTGGGTGTTTAGGTTGAGATTGGGTTTGGGCCGAGATTGGGTTGGTGGTGGGCTTAAGCTGATGGCGGGCTCATGGGCCGAGTGTGGGTGTTTGGGCCGGATTGGGTTTGGGCTGAGATTGGGCTTTCAGGCCAAAATTGGGTTTTGGGCCGTGAGAGCTTGTGGATTAAAATCGATTGCCTTGAAGAAATATTGATTTTGAAGAAGCAGACAAGAGGTAGAAAATCGAGAGACAAAACGAGAGACAATTCACAATGGCAACGAAGGACTGAAAGGGTGGGAAGCTGCTAAGATTGGGGAAAACCCTAAATCTAAAGAGGTCACTAAACCCTAAATCTTTTTCCATTCTCCTCTTTTTTTTAGGTAAAGTCTTTTAATGAAATTAAGGATGGTTTGGGATAGGCTCTTAAAGTTGGAAGGTATTGTTCCCCACCAAGCAAATAGAAATGAGCTAGTTGTGGGGTACCCTTAAAGGCTTAAAAGATTTTCAAGTTTTGGATGGTATTGTTCCCCACCAAGCAAATATAAATGAGCTAGTTGTGGGGTACCTTCCAAGACTTTGATCAAAAGAAAAAAAGGGGTGACCTAAGGGTCCATCTAGGGTTTACATAATAAACATATGTACAGAAAACGAAAAATTAAAAGATTGCAATAAACCGTAACCACCAAGCATATATGCATATAATAACAAAAAGAGAATATAATCAGAGGGTAGACCGCATGATAGATAACAAGTTAAAGGCCAACCCCAAAAGCAAATAGACTTTCAACAGAAATAGTCCCGTTTTTTTTATTCAAAAACCAGGTGAGTGTCCTGAGCTAAAACGCAACCGCATTGACAAATAACCCTAAGCTTAATATCGCATCAGTTATCAAATTTTTTTTGTTCATCAATAACATATGAAATTCGTACGGACGACTGAAGGTCCTTAATTTCCAAATCCGGCACTACAATGCACGAAGCAGAACAGCAGAGAAACCCAAACTTCCCCAGTTTACAACATTACTGAACTTTTGAAACGAGACTAACATGAATGATTAAACAACACACACAATACAGCTAGATAGACCAGTAAATTAGAATACAAACGAAATTTAGGTTAGGAACTGATACCGGGAGAAAAGAGGAACAGCCCTCCGGTTACACATTGACGAAAAGGAGAATACACAACATGAGGGAGAATGTTAGTCTAGAAGCAAAAAGGAAATCATTATCCATCAAACCAAAGTCGAGTGAAAGAGGGCACCCTTTATGCAGTAGTCACAGTGGGTATACCCAGAACATTTTACATCGGTGACCAACTTTGTATTCGATTGAGACAGACCAGATGACCAAACCAACGAACATGCCATGAACAGAACCAACCGTGGTAAGCATAAACTTGAGTAAATGAGTATATATAGATTGGCGAATATAGGAGTGTGAACCAAGGGAAATATAATCGACAAACCGAGTCACACGAAACGGAGCAGTGCATGGAGATATTGACTGCTCGCTAGCATATAAAGTGCATCAGAAGTTAACCGAACCCAACACAGTTGCTTATTTTTGTATCAGGTTTACAAACAAAACCAGAAT
The DNA here is from genome assembly GCA_023374045.1 of Limonium bicolor. NCBI lineage: Eukaryota > Viridiplantae > Streptophyta > Magnoliopsida > Caryophyllales > Plumbaginaceae > Limonium > Limonium bicolor. The sequence continues at coordinate 120,346,677 of CM041780.1, forward strand.
CGTGAAAGACCAAAGGAATTTTGGTTCTCGACCATCTTGAGAATCGGGGGGTGTTGTACAAGTGAAGTAGAGAGAAAAAAAAGGAAAAAAAGAGAAATAACGCACCCACAATATGAACTGAGACTTGAAATTCCAGCCTCACAAGGCACCTTAGTTTCTGTCGTTGGACTGCTTAATCCTACCAGACTGGGAACATGCCCGGTTTTCATCAAATACAGGGAATATGCAAGAAACAACGAGGACATAAGCATAACTCGCAGTCCATGCCTACCTTAAGCGGAGACGTGCGAAGAAAGAATGGTTCGAAGTTATGGTTGAGGGTTGCGTAAAAACTCTCGCGAAAACATCATAAAGGAAAAAAAACAAAAACGAAGAGAGAGGTGAGGATGGTCGATGATTTCTTTTTACCGGAGAAATTTCTCCGACGAGCCAAGCTTTGCCTAGTCATCCCTATACGGTTCCTTGGCTTAGAAATAGAGGGATTATCAGGGGTAACGAAAGAAAAAGAAGCGAAACACCGAAATGAAAAACTTCAGAAAAGGTTTGAAATCGTTTCGAAAACAAAAGAGAAACATAGATAGGGCACTACACTGCAGGCGAACGACGAAACGATGAGGAAGATAGCGCCAAGGAAACGGGGAAAAAAAGCTCGGGGGATGGGGTTCAGATTCAAAGATCAGAAATAGAGGAAAGTCATTTTTCGGTTTAGGATTCCGAAGAGGTGGAGAGATGTGAGTCTTGGCTTGAGTGGAACTTCGGTTTGAGTGAGTGAGGGTTGATTGCAAAGAGAATGGGTCGGAGGTTTTTTTTTTCTAGGTTTCCAACTCGCATGCAGGAATCATAGGAGTTTGAAAGTCTTGATCGTAAGAATTCTTCTACCCCGTCTACCGCAGTAAGTGGATGGGGGTGCTTACATTTCAGAGAAGGACAGTCAGGGAAGCAGATGGAGAAATTTTCGGGTATTGTCTTTACTGGTTCGAGCTTTGCAAAGGAAGAAAGAAAGGACGATGACGGTTTTGGGTGCTGTGTTTTGAACTCGAGGGCAATAAGCAAGGAATCGGATCGATAGAAAGAATTAGAAGGATGGGGATTGGTGTCCTGCTCCCATTTAAAGGAATGTACACTGTAGGTTTTAAGGTTGCAGTTTTATAATAGAGATACTAGGGTTTCAAAGGGGAATGTTTTGATGGGCTGATTGTTACATGGGTATGGGTATTATTGGGTAGTATAGGCCAAAACGGACTCAAAAGCAAAACTGGCCAAGCTTGGTCGGTTGGCTTAAGAGAAGAAGGAAAATCAGAAAAAAAAAAACCAAAACTTACAGGCCCTAAAGATCGAAACTCGGTGGTACCTTCGGCCTCCCCACCCGCGCGCCTTGACCGACTAAGCTATAGCGAGGATTCAGTAGAAAAATGGGCAACGACGAAAATAATAGCTCCGTTGCGGGTTAAAACAAAAAACAAGCGCTCCAATCCCTTGCCAGGAATCAAACCGTGATGTAGGTTGCGTGATGGATACCTTAACCGGTTACGCTATGCCGAATTTCAATATATCTGGGAGAAATAATACAGAGCTCTAAATTCGACTGGATAACTCTTCTAAAATGCGACGATCTAGAAGGAAGTATATACAATAAAATGAGATGATTAATCTATGACATGAAAGTGGAATACAATTAAAAATAAGGTTCAAAAACGTAAAGAGATATTAAAATAAAAAGAATAGCCCACATGTACATGAAATAGTGAAAATTAATGCTGTAATGAGGATATAGGATAAAACACTTAAAATAAATTGAAAAATATTAGTGGTAAAACGACACACGAAATAATAAAAATAGTGACGATATTAAAACGGAGAGAAAGTCAAAAAGAAATGATAAATAATAATAAGAGTAGAAATCAATAGCGGGCAGTAAAATAATACAAGGTAATATCAAAACCGTGAAATAATTTTTAAAACAAAAGCAAAAAATAGGTATACAAAATGAAGCAGTTTAAAACGGATTACGATAAAAGGCCGTGCTCCCTTTCCCATAGGAATGTGAGATTTAAAAGCCGGGAAAAGGAAATTCCTTTGGTAGAAAACGGGGACGACCACCTTGTTTCTAGGGGCATGTTTATTTTTGTATTTTTTCGTTTCAATATAAAACGGGTGAGAATTTTTGGTGTCTACACTGTTGTATTTGACTCTACTGGTTTCTCTTCTCTGCTTTGGTTAAAGAAACTACTGATCTGTCGACTCTCTTATTTTGCATATTCTAATTACACCATTTTGAGCATACTTCTCTGATGAAGTTTGTTGCTTACTGAGCATGTGGTTGCTCACCCCTTTCCACATTTACATACATTGTAGATTGACCAAGCGAGAGGTCACTTATGGCTTCGGAAGTTTAGCATTTTATTTCTTTTAACTCATATATTTAAGCGCTAGACGCTCTTCGCTTATATGTAGCCTTCGGGCCTATACTTCATTTATGTATTTCACTTTGGCATTTGGATATTGTAAACACTCTTTTCTTTAGTTCAAGTAATTTGCTTTGAGTTTGTGTTCGAGTGAGTTAGAGTCTTACATTATTAGGTAATAGATATGTGGCGTGTAACGTCTCTAACTCCAAGGCCGGTTTTGGGGTCGTTACACTAAACACTTACAAATAAAATTAAAGAAAGAATCAAAAGCAGATCGGCGACAGATTTTGAGTAAGCAAACTGCGAATAAGGCTTCTTCTACTCGCCAGAATAATTTGGCACAGACACAAATAGAGAATCAAATTGGCGCAGACTGTTCAGTGGTATAAGTTTCAGTGAAGAAAATTTTAGCACCAGCTATGGCTATGAGAGGGGAGGAAAGAATTTGAAAGTGAAGAGAAGAGGTGTAAACATGTTTGTACCTGTTGATGAGAACGAGAGTTAGAGTGTGCTGATAACGTGTTGTGATTGACCGAGAACAAAGAAAAGGGGAGAGCAGCATTATAGGTTTTTATTTCATCATAACAGAGTACAATACTCTCTATTTATAACGAATTAAGGGGTCCTCGTAGTGTCAATATAGGCAATCCCTGTATCAACAATTCTTCCATTTACAACGGTTTTAAAGTTTCCCTCTCTTGTGGGTTTCCTCTGTATTTTCCTGTCCTAAACGCTTCGTCTTCATCTCCATGCACGTGTTGTCATTTAATCACCTCTTCAATCCGCCTAATCTGCACACTAATCAGATCCTCCCTCATGCACCCAACACGCTAAACCTTTTTTGACCTCCATGTCGCACTCTAACCCTACGCAATCATTACCATCTACCTGCCTAAACATACATGGTTTATCTCAAGCCTTCCAGATATGGGGATTTAAATACCGTCGTCAAAAGCAACAATTCCACGCCTTGTCTCCAATGCCATCTTCTCCCTTTCAGTTGCTACCTTTTGTGCTACCACAGTGAAACTGTTTCATATACCCCTTATCTTCTTTTTTTGTCTTCATCATTGTCGGCTTCTGCTTCATCTATCCTACTAGAGGATCACATCCACCAGTGCGCTGGTATGGCTCTCACCAATGAAGCACAACTCTCTCTGGAAGTTGATGACTTTGTTCACGAAGCCTCCGGCATCAACTTCAACTGTAGTCTCTAGGGCAAGATTCTCCTGGCAAAGAATGTCGATTTGCGCAGCCTTGAGCGCACTCAGTCAAAGGCTTGGAAGTGCGAATTTAATCTCTGAGTTCATAATCTGGGTTCCAACCTTTTCTTATTGAGCTTTCTGATGAAGAATGTATGTTCAACGCCCTGATTCGTGGTCCATGTATTTATGACGGTTGTTTGATTGTGCTGACTAAGATTGACAAATCTAAGTCCCTTAACGAGCATGAATTCAAGTGGTGCCCTTTTTGGGTTCGTGTTCATGACCTTCCTCTCTGGTTCCTTAACAGGAGCTTCGCCAGGCGCCTTGGAGACCGTATCAGTCATTTTCTTGATTATGTAGAACTGGACAGACATCAAAAGGGTTCTTTCATGTGCCTCAAAATCAACATCGACACTACCCAATCTCTTCTTCGCTTTGTTAAAATATCCATTGGAGGTAAACCGACTGTTTTGCTTCTGACCTATGAACGATTGCGTAACCTGTGTTTTCTTTGTGGGCACTTTAATCATCTTGTATGTGAATGCCCATACCGCACTGAGGCTACTTTTCAAGAATTTAACTACGGTCCATGGCTGAAAGCTGGTTATCAGAGCACTGGTCGACGCGCAGTAGAGCCTGTACCAGCTCTAGTTTCCCACCGATTCGCTCCTGCCCCAGAACGTCATCAACCAATGGAGACCGAAACTCGAACAGCTTTGGATGTCCAAGGTAACATTGACCTTGAGGAAGGAGAGATCCCACCTGATTCGTCTAACGGCCGCAAACAGAAAATGCTGGATGTTCGCACTTCTTCGATTGAAACTAAGCTTCAAGAGATGGAAGCTTTAGAGGACATCTCAAAGAAGGGAAAGTCGATTCTCGAATTTGCTACTGATCATGTGACCTTGGGAGAAGATCAGGGTCACCAGGAAGGATGAGTTTTTTAGTTACGAACTATCGTGGGCTTGGTTCAGCCACCGCAGTTCACTAGATTAGGGAGGTGGTTAGAGTAGAAGCTCCTTCTTTTTTGTTTTTAATGGAAACTAAGTTGTCTTTTTTTTAAAATACGACGGGTGGCTGCTAAGTTTAGGTTACAACTGGATTGCAGGTGATAGCGTAGGTCGTAGTGCGGGGTTGGTTTTTTTTGGAAAATCTCTTTTGATGTAACTCTTCTTAGTTATTCTGCTATACATGTTGACTGCCTGATATCGATAGGAGGGGGTGCGAAATGGAGGATTACAGGATTGTATGGCTGGTTGAACGCATCTGAGAAATGGAAAACTTGGGATTTTTTGTGCTACTTACGTGATCAATGGTCAGGACCATGGCTTGTCGGGGGTGACTTCAATGAAATCTTATATCCATCTGAGCACCTGGGCAGAGGTAATCGACCTCAATCCACCATGCAGGTTTTCCGTGATTGTCTCACCTCTTGTCAGTTACAGGACCTTGGTTACGTTGGCACCAAATTCACTTTTACAAACAAAGCCAAACTTTAGGCCAATGTCAAATGTCGTCTGGACCGCTTTCTCGGTAATGATAGTTGGTTGCAAATTTTCCCTGATGCTCAGAATTATCACTTGAAATGGGTGCTTCGGACCACAAACCCATCAAACTCATTCTTTCTCCTTCGACTTGTCGGGGACCAAGACCATTCCGTTTTGAAAATTGTTGGGCTCAGCACCCCACATGTCATTCCCTGGTGCATCAAGTTTGGGAACAATCTTCCGTTACTGGTTTTATTGGAAAGGCCCGTCTTTGTGGCAAACGTTTGCAACATTGGGGACGTCAACAATACTAGAAGGAGAAAGCAATTCTTGAGTAGACCAAAACTGACTTTGATTCTTCCTCTTCTCTACCTCCAATTGCAGAGAATTTGCATCAATGGGGTACTTTGAATCGGACCTTGGACTCTTTGCTCCACAAAGAAGAGATCCGTCTGCACCAACGTTCCCGCCAACAATGGATCACTTCAGTATCGTTATAGATAGAATGCTATCTATCAACTTTCCTCCCCATCTCACCCTTTGGTATCTACCTGGACAGACATAGAACTCCTTGCCCGCAACTACTACCAGGATCTTTTCACTAGCCTCAACCCGCAGCCAAATCCGCACTTACTGGCTTGCGTTGAAGGCCGGGTACCGCTGGACATGTCTTTTAACATGGCTGCACTCTACACTCGTCAGGAGGTTATTGCAGCCTATAACCAAATGCATCCTTCCAAAGCCCCCGGCCCTAATGGTATTAATGTCATTTTCCTACACACCTTTTGGCCAGTAATCCATGATGATTTCATAGACTCTTGCTTACAGTTTTAAACACCCCGGCACTTCCCCATGAACTCAACCACACTCAGGTGGTCATAATCTCCATGAAAAAATGAGCGTCTTTGATTACATATTTTCATCCAATTTCTCTTTGTAACGTCTTGTACAGGGTAATCTCAAGGTCTTGGTCAATCGTATTATTAACGTTATGCCACATGTTATCTCAACTAATCAAGCAGCTTTTGTTAAGAACCGACTTATTAAAGATCAAATATTGACTTCCCATGAGATTCTTCATCACATGCGTACATCGAAAGCTCGTCTCAGGGGTCATTTTGCCTACAAGGTGGATATGTCAAAGGCATTTGACCGTTTGGAGTGGGGATTCATCCTTGATGTTCTCAACAGTATGGGCTTCCATCCTTCCTGAGTTGCACTGGATCATAAGTGCATTACATCAGTTTCATCTTCGACACTAATAAATGGCTACCCAGGGCAAACCTTCCACCCTCAGCGCGGTATCCGTCAAGGTGATCCCTTATCCCCCTTTTTATTCATCTGTTGTATGGAGGTTCTTAGCTCATCCTTACAATTGGCCACGGATGTAGGTTTATGCAAGGGATTTACAATAAGAGGAATGCACTCTTTTATTACAAACCTTTTGTTTACGGATGATTGTGCTATTTTTGGAACCACCACAGTTCAGTCTATGGAGACGCTTACAACACTTCTGGAAGACTTTCGATTGGCATCTGGACAGTGCATTAATCACGACAAATCTGCGATTATGTTCTCCAAATTCATTGACCCTCAATTATGTTCACAATTAGCCTCAATTTTATAAGCACGTCAGGTTACTGATTTAGGAATGTATCTAGGCTTCCCCAGCAACATCGGTAGGCACAAAAGCTCAGTTTTTTGATACATTTGTGAACGAGTTGTACGCAGAATTCAGTCATGGACTTCAAAAGTATCCCAGGTGGGCCGAGGAATCTTAATCAAGGTAGTTCTTCAAGCTATTCCCACCTATGTTATGTCCTGTGTCCTTTTACCTAAAGCTTTGTTACAACAATTCAGAGTCAACTAGCAAGATTTTGGTGGATAGGCAACCCTAATAAGAAGGGTATTAATAAGCCTCAGACTTATCATATATTAGGACTAGAATTAGAGCAATAATAGTCAAAGTAAGGTTATAATAGCTAATATTTATGTTATATCATATATAGCTTATTATTTATGTTCAGACTTATGTTTTATATATTTTCATGCAAGGAATAAATTCTGATCAAGTGACGCCAGGCAGATGCCGGAAGTATGATTCACGACATAAATGGAGAAAGACAGACATCAAGCCGGATGTAGTGTCGGGTATATCCTATCCGGCACAAGCAAAAGTCAGCACGGTTGACCAGACGTTGGCAGTTAATGACCGTTACCAATCCAACCTCTGCCGGGTATGGTGCCGGACATCTCTTGTCCGGCACAAGTACCTTTTCGCTTAGATTTGGCGGTTTTGACTGTTACAGTTGAGCACGTGTTTTATTAGGTGCCGGATGACATTGACCCGGCATTCCACCTGGCACACAAGGAAAATGGAGTCTATAAATAGGCCGAATGGCTACACAATTCAGCACACTTCAACATACCCCCACACTCCATTCATTCACCAAATCCGCATCCATTCCAAGTGTTGTGTCCAAGGAAGTTCTGCCCAACCGTCCACGCGAAGAGAAGAAGGTTCTTATCGGGTTAAGGCTATGACCAATTCCCTTCCCCTCCTGTATTCTCTTCTTGCATTCTGTATGGGTGATTGAGTAGAATTCCTTGTCATCTTTGGTTAGGAATGATTCTCCTTGTAATACATTTATGATTATTAATAAAGTTCGCGAGTTTCCAACTTAGATTTCAATCTTTATGCAAGAAGTGGAATGAGTTCACTACTTGTTCCTCTTTACTTCAAAATTCTAACAGAATGGGTTGAAGAAATCTAAGTGGTCTTTGCCTTTGTCTTCTATAAATTTAGGGGTGAAAATTAAGATTTGGAATCAACCATTTTATTCTCCTCTTTCCTGTTCGTTTATTGGCATAAGATTTGATGGATTCGATAATGGATTGAGAGTGTTTGTTTCGACCAGAAACGTGGAAGACAATATGGACATGTTGGCACTGCCGGACGTAATGTCGGGTATCTAGTGTCCAGCACATTCAAAGTTCTTGAATGTGTCGTGCATCTTTTGTCCGGCATTACATCCAACGTGTTCAAAGGTTGGTTAATTCGAAACTCATTACTTTTCTTAGTGATCATACTTGTTATTAGATTGATTATTATCCCGAATCATGGGTAATTCATTGTAAATATCACTTAGTTGGATCATTAGTTAGTTACTTTAATTTAAATTATCATTTATCCTTTCCCCCTTATATTAGAATAGGTAATTACCGAGGATTAGGACTAATTTTCTATTAAGTCCCTTAGATTCGATACTCTTGGTCGTAATTTACTCACACTATATTTCGACCGAGATTTTTGCTACCCGTATTAGAGTTGTAGGAATTCTTTTATTCTTTTATTCATTTTTGTATATAGTTTTTCCTTACAAAAATCTCGTTAGTAGATATCCATTGGATCAAATGGGAATCACTTTGCCACTGCCCTTCTTCTGGGGGTATGGGTTTTCGTGATTTACTGAGTTTCAATAGGGCTCTCCTTGCCAAACAGCTATGACGGATTATCACAAAACCTTCTACCATTTTATCCCAGCTCATCCATGCAAAATATCTCTGGCAAGGCTCCATTCCATCTGCAACTACAAAGCCAACTGCTAGCCCACTTAGGAAATCTCTACTGAGTGTTAAAGATCTCATTGAATTTGGCGCCAGGAAAAACATAGTGAATGGTTAGGCAACGACTATCAACGACAGGTGGGCTACAGGGAAGAATGGTGGCAAGCCTTTCCTTTGGCAGCTACCATCCCGCGATCTGGAGACTGCCACTATTGCCACTCTGCTCTTACCCGATGGGTCATGGAATACTGATTTGCTCTATACCTGGTTTCCTGCCTCAGATGCCCATTTGATTTCTCAAATTTCTCTTTCATAATCGCATAATGGTATCGTCTCTCCCACCGCCCCTGCATATGATTCGTGGTACTCGGCTTTTTCATCCTCGGGTGCTTTCACTGTCAAATCTGTTTACTACACTGACTTTGAGAGGAGGGTGAATTCCTCAACTGCATCATCTTCCCATGGCTCGTACTCCATTGGCCACGCAGTCAAACGGGTTAGGACGTTGGACGTTCCTCATAGGGTGAAGCTATTCGCTTGGACGGTTCTGCGTGATATTGTTCCTTCTAAGGTAACATGTGCCCGCAGATTAAAGACTTTGGATGCATAAACTAATTGCAAATTCTGTGGTGAACCCGAATCCCTCGTCCATGTGCTGGTACACTGTCCGTTAGTTCGCCCTTACTAGGAAGCCAATTCAGTTTTCGTCCACGCTCATAGAACCTGATCAGATTCTGCCTTCATTGACTGGTTTTTTTGATATTTGTCTCCATATTGCACCATCGTCTTTGACTAGCTTGATTATACTTCTATGACGCCTTTGGTTTGCCAGATGCCAAGTGAATAATACCCTCACTCTCTCTTTTGATCAAGCATGGTGTCAAGCAGACATTTTCCTCTCCACCTCATGCCACTCTCATCTATCCCTATAGCATCGGCAGCTAAATCCAAACTTCACCGAAATATTTATGGATGACAGTTTGGATTCTCTCAATCATTTTGGTATTGCCTATGCTGGATTTTAACAGGGTGTGCTAAAGTTAGTGGGTTCCAAGGGTGGCACTGGATCTTATATTTCTACACAGGTGGAAGCCATAGCCTTGGAGTTTGGCCTCAATGCAACTAAACAGTTTGGTGGTACTTCATTTAGATTTTTGACAAATTGCAAACCTCTTGTTGATTACCTTCAAGGCAATCTGTCATCTTTGCATCGGGCTGCACAATCTATCTTAAACAACTTATTCATTAGGTTTACCCCTTACTATCACTTGGTTTCATATACCAAGGTCTGATAATACGTCAGCCCATTGCTTAGCCAATCTGACTCTCACGTCCCGTGCGTCTAGGGCTGTCAATCTTGACACGAACCCGAAATCCGACCCGAAACCGACACGCTAAAACATGGGTTTGGGTTGTAATTTTCAACCCGAAAAATTTTCGGGTCGGGTTCAGGTTGTGTCATCAAAAATTCGGGTCGGTTTCGGGTTTGATATGTCAACCTGATTTCAACCCGTAAACCCGAAAATATTTTTTAAAAAAACTAAAAACTTATTTTCCTTCGCCTGGTAGTAGTGCACGACATAACCCTAAGTTTTCTTTCTTCTTCATTCAAAATTCATTCCCGTATCTTCAGCTCACCGCGGGCGCCGTGGCGTCTCTTTCAGCCAGCTCTACCCCAATCCAATAAACCCTATCCTCAAATCGACGGTCGATACTGCAATTGCTTCACTTCTTCTCGTTCGTTCTCCACCAGAGCGTCTTCTTCATCATTCATACCGCCTACCGCATGCCGCCTGGTGTCTTCTTCATCATTCATACCCCCTGCGTCTTCTTCGGTGATTCTATATCTCGTTCGTGAGTCGGTTGCCGCCCTTGCACTTGCTTATTCATCGCCTCCAGTTCAAGCAGTTTCCCAGTTGTCCAGCAACAAAGGTATGAGTCGTTCGTATGAACTATGAAGCAATCCCTATGTTTGTTCAACATCTGATTCATGGCAGTCGTATTGTATGAATGTGATGCTCTCAACTCACTGAGAAATGTTTTCATCTCTGTATTTTGATCCTCTCCTGTAAATTAAATTGTACTTAACAGTAAATCACAAAGCATATCGTAGAAAATTTCCTTTCAAGCAGTTGTTGGGTTGGTTATACCATGCTATAACTGTCTATGGTTTCTTGATTCTGCAAGGAAAACCTTTGTTATCATGCTCTCAGCTGAACTGAAAGCTATAGGATTATAAGTTCCTAAAGAACTTTCCTTTTGAATTATCTATCATAGTGGAGGATTATGACCGTTGGAAAACATTGTCAAGTGGAGGATTATTTTGGTTCTTTGTGTCATATAAGACCAAAGGATTGCAACAGAAGAGCTCTAAATTATCTTAGCACTAATGTTGTTGTTCTAGCTTTTTCTAATTAGCAATCCTATTTATGAAGTAATTCCAAGAAGGTGCTACATGTACCTCATTCATGTTCTCACTAAATTATCAATCCCTTTCTCTAAGGTTCTGATATTTTTTAAAAAAAGTTATGGTAATTAATCAGCATTTCAGAGTTGAAGATTTTTCTTCATATCTGAACAGAACTTGGGAAGACTTTGATGTCATCTCTTTAAATTTGGGTACAGTTCATCATCAGCTGTCGTAGGAGTCAAACATGCTTGTCATACGGTCTGTTTGCTCATTATTCTGGTCAAGATTTTGCTACACATGTCTTATACAAAGCATATTGTTGAGGTGTATATTGAGCAGTGAAAGCCTTCTATAATTTCTTCACTATTTAGAAGCGTCTGTTCATTTTAAATATGATATCTTGTTTAGATACATATAACCATATTTCTAGTAAAACATATTCTTAATGAAATACTACCTATTTTGAATGGGATAACAAGGATCTAGGAGTCGATATATATTCTCATTACATTGTACAAAATGGAAAAGTATACTGTTAAAGATAAATCTGAAAATTGGATTACATACATATATATTTATAAGTGCATTTATATCAAAAGGGGGCTGTGAGCAGTATATATGGAGAATGGCAACTAAGAATTTGTTAGTAAACCATTCGTGATATTATCATATCAATGCAGATTTGTTTAGTCATACAAAAAGCATAAAAAATTGAACTAACTGAACTATGCATTCACGAGCTCAGCGGTGGTTGGCTCTTTAATCATGTTAGTACAATATTTAAAATTTTCTTGAGACCACTACCGAGCTCAGTAGTGGTTGGCTCTTCACTTCAGTAGTGGTTGGACAAAAATAAGAAGAATTGGGTAATGATGGATGGTAATTGATAAACATCAATGGTTTGATTTTTCCTCACAGATAAAGTTATAAATTTCCGGATATGTCGATAGTTTTTTTTTACATACACTTCACCTTGTTTAATAATAACATCCTTTCATCCTCCTCTTCCTCTTTAGCAATCAGTTTAGGAAAATTGACACTTCAACTTTATATCTGTTTTCTTTTCCTTTTTTTGGTTTCCTTGGTCATTCTATAAGAATTAAAACAAACAAAACTCCTGCTTGTGTGCCTCCCTTACTTCCTTTCAACTTGACTTCTACTAAGCATGATGTTGGTACTTTCTTTCTCTATAACATAGAAAACTGAACATTGGTTTGATTCTGATCTGCTTTTTTATTTTCCTGCTGTTGATATAGCACATGCAAGATGGTATTCTGCAATTGGTATTCGGCTGCTGCTTAATTTGTGTCTTTGTTTGTACAGCAGCTACTAGCTTGCTGCTACAGCAACTACTTTCTTGCTGCTACTGCTGTCTTTCTTGATGTATCGATGCACAAATTAATGTTTTGAGCAATCTTACAAGTTTTGCCTAGGATGTAATTTACTGGTCATAGAATTAGAAAATTTGAGTCTTGGTTCCTCTAACTGGGTAAAATAATGAAACAATAACGATTTACTGTGTACTTGACCTGTTTAATGTCATGCACAAGATAGTAAGATATATGCCTGAAGGGAAATCTTATAAGTTCCTTGAATACGTATGAGCAGTAACTGAACATTCTGCTGCTGCTTCTCGTCTTGTTTTTTTTTCTGCCGCAAGCATTTATTACAAATCAAAATTTAAAGTTTTCTTTGCATAGTTTGTTTTTCTTTCTGGTGTTGGAACTTTGGACGTGGGCTGGAAGAAGCTCAAAGCGGCAGCAGTTGGTATTTGGAAAGCCTCGTCTAGTTGATGTTGTCTTGTTTTAGAAACTAATCTATGTTGATTGCCGCATGTTGGAGCTCTCTTGCTGCTGTACAAGGAAAAACTATGTTTTTGTTTCTTAATGAGCTGTAATGTAATGCAGTGCAGAATCTTTAATTGCTGCATAAGAATTATGTTTTTGTTAGAGAACTATATTTGTTTTCTTCTTAAATGACGGTGGATTGTGTATTTGGCTTCATTTTTTCCTAAGTTTTTTTTTTAAAGCTTCTCTGCTTCCGAGTTTGTTCAAAATTTGTAATTACAAGTTGGGTTAATTTCGGGTTTGGGTTGTGGGTTAGTTTTGGGTTCGTGTCAATCAGGTAGGATTTGGGTTGGGCATATGTAGAGCAGGTCGGTTTCATTGATCAAATCTGACCCGTTCGGTTCGGGTCGGTTTCGGGTTGAACATATAATCGAGCAAATCGGTTTGGGTTGAGGTTAACCCGACCCAAAACCCGAAATTGACTGCCCTACGTGCGTCCATGCAATAGTTTTTTCCGAACACTCCAGAGTATGTTTCTAGGTTAAATATAACAAATTTCAATTTTTTTAAAGAAAAGTTATTTTATTTTTTTTCTCGCTCAAAGTTGTCGTCTTGACGAGAGTCCAGAATGTGAATTAACAATCATGCCAACGCTCTTGTTGAATTTGAGTACCGTTTAGCAAATCTGGTCGAATAGTCCTGCTTCTTTCCGGTCAAGATTTCACTCTTCTGCTGATCCCCACTTCTCCCAGGTTGTCATCGTCGCCAAGTTCCTACGACATCGGCTCGACGTGATCGCCTCTGGTTTATCTGTTTCTTCCAAATCTGGCAAAATTAAGAGTTTCTCTGCAGCTATGAACCTCTGAATTGCGTTCAGAAGCGAAGAGCAAGCTTGGAGTTACGTCACAGAAATTGACATACTAGTTGTAAGCCTCCCACTTCTTTTCATATTTCATGGTCCTCATTCTTTTTACTCATGGTAATTTTGCAACCCTAACTGGCGAACGAGCGCCTCTCTTCATTTTGTTTTTGTGTCTGCGCCGCTGCAGAGACAAATCTCTGAAACTGCTATATCTCGCACACCAGATTGAAGACGGGGCTGAAAACAGTTCATTCAGGAACCGGTAATATACTCGAGCTTATCTTCTTCTTAGAAGTTTTTGAATTCTTCTGTCACACCTTGTGAAGCAAAGGATAAGTATTATAAGCAGTAGCGTAATCCTCGCTGTTTCCTGAATTCAAAAGCCAGGCTGGAGTACAAGTATTTCAAGCTGCTGTCTTCTTCTTCTTCTTACCCCGCACCCAAATATCTTTCTCCTGATGTGCATAGATGTGGTTTAGTTGAACAGATTGTGGTTTAGTTGCACACATTGTGTTGAGTTACTTGTTAATCAACATAGCAGCACACTAGTCTTGAAACTACTGCACTATAACAGCACACTTTAATTACAAATAGGTGTATAATATGACATATTCAATCAGAATAAATGATGCTCGCGTTCTGCCTTGACAGTAGATGAACAGATTGTGGTTTGGTTGGGTGTCAGTCAACAATAACAGCACACTAGTCGTGAAACTACATCACTATAACATAATGAGTTGATTATATTTATTTCCCCTTTTGTTGTTATGTTTGCACATCAAGTGCGCTCATTCCTCAGGGTTTGTTGGTGTCGTAAAATATAATATAGTTTTTCGGGTTGTATTATATTTTGGTTTGGGCTATTTATGGCTTCTTTCTGTTCGGGTGGTTCTGGTTTCGGTTATCATCGGGTTTTGAATGACTATGGTTCAGGTAACTTTGGTTTGGGTGAATTTGGTTCAGGTTATATTTTGTTTTACCAAATAATGGTTTGGTTTGGTTCAATTTGGTGTATTTCGGGTTTTGGTCACATTATTTGGTTTTAAATTAGGTTTGGATCGATTGATTCGGATCGGTTTTTCGGTTTGGGTCACTTTTGCTAGGTCTAGTTCTAATATTAAATCCGATGTTAGTTCTTGTTTTTGTTGAGTTGCTGGAAGTTCAGTTAATTGACGGTGTGGTTGCACTTGAAGGGTACAGATGAGTACAATAGAACCGTTAGGGCTGTCTATTAGGTTCGGTTAATTCGGTTTTGACCGAAAACCATAATTTTTTCAATTATTTTTAACCGAAACTTTTAACCGTCTTTTATTATTTCGGTTTACGATTAACCGAATAGTTATTCGGTTCGGTTTTCGGGTTTGACACAGACACAATTCGGTTAACCGTATAACCGAAATATATAACGCATCGTTTTGACTTGTTTCACTGTGTTTATACTTTATGTTAGGGTTAGACCATCCATCTCTCTCAGACTCTCACGCCGACTCCCGCTGTTCTTCAGTCTCCACTTCTCCTCCTCTTCCACGACCACGCAGAAGAGCTCCACTTCTCATTTCCTCCATCATCATACACAACCACACAGCAGAGCTCCATTTCTCATTTCCTTCGTCAAATTCCACTTATCCTCTTCACCTCCCTTCTCTTCCACGACCACACGGACACAAGCTCGCAGCAAAGCTCCGTCACACAGTCGTCGGCGCGCCGCTGGTTGGTGTCCTTATTCTCCTCCATTAACCGGTGAGTGTTTGGTAAACTGTGATTTGATAATGTGAGTAGAAAAGAGCCTAAAGCATAAGCTGATTACTCAATCTGTATAAAAGCGATAGACTTCTAAAATCTTTGTCTACTTCAGTGGGTTCAAGTTAGGTTAACACCTATTAACATAAAATATCCCCGTATAAAAGGGGTGGCGTATCAATTAGTACTCTTAACCTCTAGCAAGAAGTACATTCGCGTGGCGCCAACTCAATTCCAGGCAAATAGGTCATACTTCATGTAGGCTTGTCAAACTTTCAATGGCTGAGAAAGCAGAAAAGAGACATATCTAACATGAACCTAGAATAAATCTGAATAAACCTCCTCTACTAGAAGCCCCGCCATAGGAATTCGAAGAAGGAAGAGGTATTAGAATTTAAACTCCTTAAACCAAACACTGTCAATAGCACTTTTCGTTTTTTCTATATGCAGAGTAATAGGTTAGATTTTGGATCTAAAATCACTTAAAACTTAGCTTCATCATATTCATGATGGACATGCCAGCAGAAGCAAACCAAAATAGGTTAACTTCTTGTCAGTCTGAATTCTGGAATTAGTGTTTGTTTGATGGAATTACTGTTTGTTCGATTCTGAAATCTGTGTTTGATGGAATTAGTGTTTGTTCGATTCTAGAATTAGTGTTTGAAAACTTTAGCTACTCTGTTAGCCCCTTGATAGAAAAGATTAGCTATGTTTGTTGACTGTAATTTGACAGCTATTTTGTGTTAAAACAAATTTATAGTTAAAACTTGTTGATGGACGAGAACTAGCTAGCGCCAATTTTGTAAAATGTGTTAGTTATCATATTATGAGTTGATTAACAAACAATTAGCTTTTGTAAGACATTATAATATATATTTAACGTTCAATCCTTTATCCATCAATAATGCCTATGATTAACAATAAATAAAGCTATTTGCAAACGCAATCTTCATAAAAATTATAAAATACGTACTTAAATTCTAATTTATCCCTTTTCAAAATCGAGAATTGAAATAATAAATCCATAAAATCACATTCACTGGGCGATTGATTTGTTGGGAGGGTGAAAGGATGAAGTCTCTCTCGATCTCGAAAATTTAGAAATATAAAGAAGTTTGAGCATGACGTTAGCCGTATGTGATGTGAGCAGAGAATGAAGTTGCTTGCTGCTCATTATCTGGAAACAGTTATAATAGTTTCTATCTGCACTAGTTAAATTCGAGAATGTTACTTCTATCTACACTAGTCTTCTATAGTTTCTATCTGCAGAATGTTACTTCTATAGTTATAATAGTTTCTATCTGCACTAGTTAAATTCTATGTGCACTAGTTAGCATTGAGTTACAGAATTTCTCTACCTTATGGTTTTGGCTGATGTTGAGTGTGGGCTGAAACTAGCTCAGCTGTAGGTAGTTTGATGTGGTAAAGTATACAACACTTAAGTATTAATTTTGAAAGAACTTTCCCTGTTGAACTGATCGCACAGCAACGTGTGGAGCAATTGAGATATGCAAAAAGTATACAGCACTTAATGTATACACAAATCCCCCTATCTATTCTGTAGCTAGTTTGATGCGGTAAATTATACAGCACTTAATGTAACACAAGCATCCCCTTATTTGCTTCTTATATGTCATTTAAATTTTTGCAGATGTTGGTTAATGTTGTTTCTCCTCTTTCCAAGTTTATGAAGTAGACTGAGCACATCAGATAATCTAATGCAATTATAAATACATATGTCATTTAATATTTCCACTTCCCCCCTGTACTCTCTAGATTCCTAGAGAAGCAATTATTATTAAAATAATCTTGTTTGTGGTGTACATGAAAACGTAGAGGACAGTTTTTTCCTACTAAAATCAGCACTAGTACAGTACAACATGACTTCTAGTTCTAGCTAACTTTGAAGTCTTTGGTTTGAATGTTCATTTTGTTCCTCTTGTTTCAAGTGGCGTTCATATTTCTGCTTGGCGGGTTTCATGGTTGAGAGCATCACTAGGATTCTGGAGTGGTTTATCAAGCAGAAGATTGAGTAAAATGGATGTAGTGTTTATGTCATAACTATGATAGATTGAACAAGAATTGTGGAAGTATTATTTTGGAATTGTTTCCTCTTATTTTGTGTTTTTTTATAATTCTAGTCAGATCTAAATAGTAAAGTACTAAAGTTGGAGCATATTGTAAATTACTCTTTGTCACACAATATCGTATGTCATGTTTATTTTAGGATATTTTGGTTGTGTAATTTCAGTTTTTCAGCTTCTAATTGATTTTTTGGTTTTTGTTAATTATTTTGGTTTTTCAGTTTTTTCGGTTTTTTTGGTTTTTTCGGTCATTCGGTTAATTAAATCGGTTTGGTTATCGGTTATATGAAATTTTAAAATTTCGGTTTTCGGTTTTCGGTTATAATACTGTAATTCAACCGAAAAACCGAACGGTTAGCTTATCAGTTTTTTTCGTTAACCGAATTAACCGAATGGACACCCCTAGCTACAATCTGGAGCGTGCGCAACAACGGATGGTGAAGGATGCTAACAGAAAGCGCAGAGAGGTGGAGTTTGAGGTAGGTGATATGGTGTTTTTGAAACTCTGGCCGCACCGTCAGTCCTCTGTCCAGGTTCGTGTCAACGCTAAGCTGGCACCCCGCTATTATGGTCCCTTTCGTGTTGTTGCCAAATACAGCTCCGTATCATATAAGTTGAAGTTGCCTGCCACGTCCCGTGTCCATCCGGTTTTTATGTGTCTTAGCTCAAAAGAGCAGTTGGACAACATTCTGTAGAACCAACCTTGCCTGAAGGATTGATGGCTGAGGCGCCCCTGTTCGAACCAGAGGAGATTGTGGCGGTGCAGTGTTGACCTCGGGGCTACCCTTGCCACCATTTGCTGGTGAAGTGGGCTAACCGTGCTGAGGAAGAGGCATCCTGGCTTTCTTGTGCAGAGTTTCGAGCTCAGTTTCCGAATTCCCGCCTTGTGGACAAGGCTTGTTTAAGGGAGGATGGTGTTGTTAGTGGAAATGTTAACGCCGATTGGATGGTTTATTCTCGTAAGGGGGGAGGTGTTTCTGGTGGGGACCAGTGATAGCTGTTTAGAAAGCTTATAAATAGTCCTTAAAGAAATAAGGAGGGGATTAGCGATAATCTTGTACCTAATTGTAACTACGGTTACTACGCTCATTCGAGAGGGCCCCATTTGGGGAAAGTTGAATACAGATTCTCATTCTCATTCCCACATGTTTTCCTTCTCCCTGTTCCTAACTCTAACCGAGGCATCGAGAGAGAGAGTTCAGTGAGATTAGAGTGGATGGAGGCACTACCAGTCTAGACTACAATTCAGGTGAGCTGATTGTTGGGGTTTGGTTTGGGAAAGCTTTGAATTGTTTAATATTCAGCTCGGTCAGATTGTCTCCCTTAAATTCGGTTTTACGGGTTTAGTTTGGTTTTGTGAAGTTAGATGCTGGTTTGAATCGATTAACTATTAGGAATTAAAGTCATTTTTATGAATTTATAATTCCAACAATTTTACGTGTGAATGTGAAGGAGTTGAGGAGTGCATTAAGGGTGTGTTCACTTCGAGGTAATTAGCAAAGGGAAAGGGATTCATTCCCTTTGTGGTTGTTTGTTTTGCATTTTTGTGTTTCTGTTTCCCCCACATCAAGTTTCAAAAACCAGTCTAACTTCACAAAACCAAACTAAACCCGTAAAACCGAATTTAAGGGAGACAATCTGACCCGAGCTGAATATTAAACAATTCAAAGCTTTCCCAAACCAAACCCCAACAATCAACTCACCCGAATTGCGGTCTAGACCGGTAGTGCCTCCATCCACTGTGATCTCCCTGGACACTCTCTCTCGAAGCCTCTATCGCCCTTCAACTAACCTTAAAACTTAGGTGCTCAACTTTTTGGACTGCTGGTGGGTTTTGGGGTTTTGCTCGATTTTACTTCTTACTGGCTAATTTTGTGCTTATCGTGCTACTGCAATTGTTAGTTTTGGATTCAATATGGGGTTGTAGGGCTATGCTGGTCAACTGTAGCCCAAAAGATTCTGCCTAGCTTGGCGCCATATCCTAGCTTATATTTTAAGGTTAACTTGAGGTTTATATTGTTTGATCTCGAGCCGAGAAGGTGGTGTTTCATTTGGACCTGATTCCCGAGTGGGTGGAGTTATATTTATCCTTACTTGATGTTTCATTCACCCATCATTCATCGATCCTTCTCACATCAATGTCCTTCATCTCCTCTGCTGGTTTTTCTTTAATCATTGGTTTCCAACGGATTAGATGTTGTGGTAATAGATCTGTCATCATATTCCATTATAATATGTACCTGTGCTAAATATAATCTATACTGTCTTTTTGGAGGCTCTAGATTATGAGTGCAGCACCTTATAGTAATCAATATATTTATTGCTTCTATCTGATCTCTGAAACGTTTTCATCCATTTGGATACAATGTAATTTGGAGCGCTTTGATATATGAGGTTCTGCTCTAAAGAAAAGAACTATATGGATTTATGTCTGTCTTTTCTTTAGTCTTATTTTTCTTAATTTTGATGCAGTCCTTTGGAGGATCATAGTGTATAATGGATCTTAGCATAGAGATGGACTCTAGTATCTCAAAAAATTTGAATGAAGCGCTCAAGGAAGGAAAGCAGGGTAGCATTAAACAGGTAGTATCCAAATGTTGTGAATATGTACTCATCGATGTTGCTTCTATACCAATTATTCTGTCGTTCAACCTTTGTTTGTTGGCTGAATTGAGAATAGTCGATCCGGATTATCCAGATTAGTGGAAATGGAATGTTGGTCTTTCAATTATGCTGAACTCAAGTTATGTTTCATTATACATAAACAGGTGATAAAGGAGAACTCTTTAAGAACTGCTCAAATCCGCCTCGTTGGTTCCCATCCGGAAGTGTATGAACCATGTGATGATTCATTTGTGCTGGTCGATGCATTGCTCTCTGATCAGGTGAACTTACTAGAGCACCAGCCCAAATTGTGCATGGAAATTGGTTCCGGTAGTGGGTACATTATCACATCTTTAGCTCTGATGCTTGGGCAAGAGTCTAATGGGATTCACTATGTTGCAACAGACATCAACCCAGATGCTGCTAGGACCACATGTGAGACACTCCAAGCACATGAGGTCCATGCGGAAGTGATTTGCACAGATATAGCTTCTGGTTTGATGGATCGTTTGGAAGGGATAGTGGATGTGATCGTTGTGAATCCCCCTTATGTCCCAACCCCTGAGGATGAAGTGGGCGCTAGCGGGATAGTCTCATCCTGGGCTGGTGGATATGATGGCAGGACGGTCATTGATAAGATACTCCCTATTGCTGATCATCTATTGTCGGATCGGGGATGGCTATATATGGTTACTGTGATATCTAATAATCCTACCCAAATATGCCGAACCATGGGAGAAAGGGGTTTTATGACAAAGATTATCTTGCAAAGATCGACAGAGGAAGAGAGCCTCCATGTCATTAAATTTTGGCGTGATCCGAGGAGGATGTCAGAGGAAAAAGGGGCGACAATGACAAGATATCCAGAGTCATGGAATCCATGTTCTCGCGCCTGCCGTTTTGGGGAAGTCCTGATGGTGGTGATGGCAACAGCAGTAGTAGGTGCTGCAAAAGTAACTGTGGCAGATAGCGCAAAAGGTTACTTATTTAACCCATTAATGTTACAAGGACATGGATTCTGTGAATGTTATGTCCCAATTCTATCAGATGTCCCCGAAGGGACTTATGTGAATGTTATGTTTTAGGATGTATTTAACTTCTTTGCTTGGTGTTCTTACTTCATTCCAGAATTGACTAGTATCTCTTCATTTCTCCATCTACACGGTTATTTGTATACGGGGATAGTGAACATATAAGAGCCTGCTGTGGTGCATTGGTGCTTGAACGTTCTACTGTTTGAACAAAAATTATTACTACATGTTCCATCTTATTATTACTACTAAATATAAGAAAAGAGGAAATTTTAAAAAGAAAAAAAACGACCGCTTTTATATAAGAAAAGATCATTTTATAAAATACAGATATCTAATTAAAAAAGAAACCTTTTTGATTGGATGGATGAAAATAGCGGAGGAGATTAAACAGAAGAGGAAAATTTCATCAAACGTCACTATATTTTTGGTTAATTCATGAAAGTCAAATTCTTGGTTACATGTGTATGTAGCTATCTCTGTCTATATTTACTATACAACCAACAATGAAAACATGTATAATGAATAAGAAAATCTTGTACATTAAACAATTAGACTGAAAGTAATATTTTTGTGTCTAATATTGATATATAAGTAATGTATATGTTTTATAGGTGTAATGTACATTTATCATCTACCACATGTACATGTAATGTAAGTATCTTTGGCTACATGTGGGTGTAGGCGTAGCCAAGACATGTTCATGAAATGCCACTAAAAAAAAGAGAGTCACGAAATGTCACTATTTTTTGTAAAAGTACATGAAATGTCACTATGTCATTGACCAGAAGCAAAAAAGATAAAAATACCCCTACTAGTTAACAAATTACTTTTAAAGTTCACAATATGTCCTTAAGTATTAAAAAATCATTAAAATTAACAAAAACTTGAAAATACTATAAAAAATAGATAACTATAAAAATATTTAAAATATTATAGAAAATTATAAAAATATCATAAAACATTGAAAAAGTAATTATTTCTTAGATTTTTTCAAATATATTTAGTATCATAAAAAGATTATAGAGTTTTAAACACATAATTTACTATTTTTTCTACAAATTAAGACCAATATAGTACCATAATTTATACCAATTAATTACCATAATTTATACCATATAATTAACATAATTTTTACCATACATTTTTAAATTAATTTTTTCTACCAATTTAAATTATTTACTCAAAATAAATTATTTTATTTTTTGATTAATATTTGAAGAATTATTTAAAAAAAATTATATTCTATTTTGCAAATGACTTTATGACATAATATAATTTATTTCAAAAAAATAATTTAAATTGATGAAAAAAATATAATTTGAAAATGTATGGTACAAATAATGGTAGTTAACTGATACAAGTTATGGTGCTTAATTGGTAGAAAAATTGGTACTAGTCATAATTTTTAACATAATTTATACCAATTTTTCTACCAATTAAGCACCATAACTAATATCAATCAATTACCATAATTTGTACCATGAATTTTCAAATTATCTTTGTTTATTAATTTAAATTATTTTATTTGAAATAAATTATATTATGTAATAAAGTATCTGCAAAATAGGATATAAATTTTTAAAAATAACCGAGAACCGAATAATCAAAATTCTTGTAAGGCTGGAACCGAGAACCAAACTGAAAATTTTAATTCGGGATTTAGTTAGAATTGTATAAGAAATAATCGAATTATAGAAAAGAACCGAATTATTAAAAGAATCGAATTAGGGTTGCAAAAGTCAAAACCCAGAGTTTAGAAATATATGGTATTCGGTTATTCGAACCGAATAACCAACCTTATAACTGAAAACCGAATCAAATTATATTTCAATTTTAACCGGATATCCGATTTTTTTTAAATGGTTAAAAATTTCGGTTATACATAAATAATTTCAGTTCTCGGTAGACTGAATAAACGGAACCGAATGCTTATCCTTAAAACAAATAGTTACCATTGTCATTTTAATTTTTTTTCTTTCTTTCACTATATTATAATATTGTTGTCAGATGTGATGGTTGATTTTCTCTATTGAGACCCAAATCAACATGCACATTTGTTGCTTCAGGTGCCTTGAATAATTATCACAAAGAACTTTTGAACAAAAAAAGCATTTTCTTTAGTCTAACATATTAGAAGTAATTCATAGAAAAGAATGTGGTTCATAATGTATTATGGACATTTCTTGGCATAGACTATAAATGGAAATATGATGAAATTGTAAAGAGGTTTCTACAGGAGAAGATGTAAAACCAAGTTTTGGTTTCAACCTTGTTTTTTTGTTGTTGTCAATAATTTGGGCTGTATTATGTTGTTGTCAATTATTTGTTTTTGGTCATGATTGTTTGTTACCGTTTTTGTGTAAATATCATCATTCGATGTGTTTTATTATTAATGTTGTATGTTGTCAGGGGTGGGTGGATGTGCAGTCCCAACTTCTTTGTGTATAAACTTATTTTAGTTTTATTTTTTAAGTTATATATTATTTATTTATGTGAATAGATATTTATTTGTCCTATAACATTTTTATAAAATATCATCATGATATCATTAAATAATATTTATTATCAACTTTATTTCTACTAAAATGTGATATTTGTTTTATATTTATATTTTTAAAAAATAAATTTTAAGTCTATATAGATAAAAAAAATTCTTGATATTTTGATTTTAGCAATATACTCTAAAATAAAACTGATTATCATGACATGTACCTCATCTATACATAATTCAAGTGTTCTTAGTTTTTATTAAAAAATTTACAAATTATATAATATTAAAATTACTATTAATAATTTTAGAAGAAACTTTTCGAAAAAAATTAGTTAGAACTATTATTCTATATTATTAACATTTATATATAATTTTAGGACACAAAAGTTTTTAATCTTTTAATAAAAAAGGTAAAACAAACTTCTTTATATATTAATACATTATATTTATATTATATTAAAATTAAAAATAAATTTTCTATATTAATTAGTATTATTAAAAAAATTCGGACTAAAAAAGAGTCCTGGCTTCACCCGAATACATGTGTGGATTATAATCAGTTCCATATCTTGTGTGAGGGTCGACATGTTGTTATATGGCTGCTGCAGATCCATTATTATAATTGTGGGCACAAGTTTTTTTATTCTATTATATTGAAGAAGAAATCAATATAGGATACTATGTATTTAAATAAATAATTTCTAACTTTTTTGAGAGACAAGAACCATAAAGCTTTATTAGAGCAAAAGAAAATTAATAGAGACAAATCAAAATAGTAAATTAATACTTTTATTTAATAATAAAATATAAAATAATAACTATATATGGATAAGAAATATATAAAATAGTTATACTATTTAACAACAAATGGTAATATTTAAAATTAAAATAACAAAACAAATTGTTTCTTTTTTGTAATTAATT
This sequence comes from Limonium bicolor, assembly GCA_023374045.1. Classification (NCBI taxonomy): domain Eukaryota; kingdom Viridiplantae; phylum Streptophyta; class Magnoliopsida; order Caryophyllales; family Plumbaginaceae; genus Limonium; species Limonium bicolor. The sequence goes on from CM041780.1 coordinate 120,371,280, forward strand.
AGATTTCTTTGTATTTTGATGATTTCTTTTTGTTATTAATTTCTGTTTCATCCGACGAAACATTTTTTTGATTTTTTATTGTTACTATTATTCTTTTGAAATTTCGTGGGATTTCTCTGTTTTTTTTCATCTCTATCACATTTTTATTTTTTTATTTTCTTATATTTATGGTTTTGTCTAACTTCATATTGGTTAATGCTAACCAAATTTTTTTAAAATAAAAGGGTTGACGTTTTTGTTATACATTTAAAAGAAATGAGTGCGTTCTTTTCTTAAAATTAGTGGGACAAAATTGGTAACTTTTAAGACAAGATAATAGTGATTTTCTTATAACTAGCTGACTAGTGTTTTTATTATTTCTCTGTTGTTACCAAATATTAATTTGTTTTTTTACAGAGAAGTTGCATGATCACATTCTTCGATATATAACAATTTTAATTTATTGGATTCTAATGTAGTTACAGATGGTTATAAACATTTATTTTTGGTCTATCAAAACTGTACATATGGTAAATAAAAGCTGCACTAATATCTATAAGGGATACATTGAATTCAGATATTACTTAAGTTATACTAAATGTACATATTGATTTCTTAAACTATACTACAATCTTATAAAGCCCGTACTTTTGGTGTATAGAAACTGTTCGTGATACATGAGATTTTTATTCTTTTCTTTTCGGGTTTAAAAGGGCACGTTATTTTATTTTCAACCTTATGTTAGTAAGAGTTTATGTCATTTGGGGGCTGAGTTAGTCGGGAGAGGAGGTGGGGCAAAGTCATAATTTGTGGAGTCAGATATTGGTAAGGAATAGGAAAAGGTGTTTCTTATTCACGTTCATTTCCTTTTCCTCATCCAACATTCTAATTCCCCGTTTTGCTCTCTTCCTCGCTCTTCCTTCTCCATTTTGCTTTTCCGCTTCCGGTGTTCAACCATTCGTATGGTTCTGCATGAGAGTTCCAGTCTTCCAGTCTGTCGTGATTCAGGTTTGGGTTTGTGGGTTTGTTCTGTGTTCATTCTCCATTTCGTTCTCTCTGTTTCTAATTTTGGTTCCGACCCTTGGTTGATTTGATCAGGTGTTCGCTGAGACTTGTGTGCGGAAATGAAAAGTGTGTGGTGTGGATTTGGTGGAGGTTTTGCGAGTCTTCAATTTGAGGTAGGTGGTAGATAGATTCGGTATGGGTGTGTTCGACCATGAGGGAAATTTAGGGGTTTGAAATTTCTCTATTGTTTGATGTACTTCGATGCGTTTATGTGAGTGGTTTTTCCCTTCTGTTTTGCTATTGAATCACCTGCAAAACCCCCATGGAAATATGTATTTTCTGTATGGAATTGATTGTGTGAAGGTTGGAAATCTGATTGTGAAGTTCTGCATTTTTTGTGACTGTTTTTGTTTTGTCCGGACGCCCGTCCGGACTTGCATGTCTGCACAGACTTATGGATGCTTATGATTTTGACTGTAACACCCCTATCGTTAATACCGCCCAATCTCCTTATACATCCATACTCACGCAGCGGATACATACTTACACAACGGCGGGTGGTACAATGCCGTTAGCCACCCACGTGACTAACAAGGCTACTACTACATACAGCATCGGTCTGATGGACCGGAATATCCGAGTACTACACAAATACAATCCTTACTACAATTACAACTGGGTACTACCACTTCCCATTCAATACAATACTCCATTACAATGCCATACAATACAATATAACATACCGAGTTTACTAAGTTCCAGATACAAATGCAACACTTCTTCCAAGTTCATACATACTCATTCAGAGTCTACATCTACCCATTCCTCACAAACTACATACTTTCAATACTTATGGTGTACCCCTTGGTACACTTCCACATCCAGGCTACAGGCCTTGTACAATTCACTACTATCTACATTTCACTCCTAGCTATCCAAACATAGTTGTCGGTCTCTTATTGTGATCATATCCGCTTCGGTACCTACACACTAAAAACGTTGCTCCTAGGGGCTCAGCTTACGCTGCATATGACTTCCGCATACCCCGCGTACTAGCGCGGGTATGCCGACCACTTAGGTCGAATACATGCAATTCATTTTACAATACATACATACATACATACATACATGCTTTCATACATAATACTACAATACTCCACAAGCCTACATACATACATTTCAATACATACATACATTTCATTACATACATACATTTCATTCCATACAGGGAAGACAACACAAGTCAACCAATACATACTTACCTTACCGAAATACGCATACTCAATACATACACAATACTTGTTAGCTCCATTTGTCCACCCGGGTTAATCGGGTGGAGATTACTCTTTACTCGGGGTCAATGACTTACACCAGCCAAGACCATTACTCATACATACTTTACTTACTTACTTACTACTTACTCAAGTCAAGTCGTCGGGACCTCCGGGCAGGGACTACACCGTCCCACCACCGGGCTTTACTTGGCTCACTAATCCAGGATGCTACCCATTTAAGGGGTTTGGGCCGTGGAAAAGTTTAAGAGCCAGGAATCGGATCCAACCTCTTGTGTCTCCTCATCCTCACGCGTGGCCGAAACTATATCGGACTTCTACTCATTCCAATTTACTCAATACTTACGTTAGGAGTTAGGTAGTTAGGAATTAGTAGAAGTCACACATCCAAGCCACACAATAATCCATTACTCACATACACAGACATACAAGGTACAATACATTACACTAGTACACTACAAGGTACATACACACTTCATATTCATCCATTCATTTCATGAATTATACAAACTAGATGTTCAAGATGATATATCAAGAACAATATAAAACAAGCACAAGTAAGTGCGATAAAGTCCGATTCATGCATTATCTTATTTAGGTGATCAAATAAGCACAAAAATCGGGGTAACCAGGTTAGGATACAGAGCATGAAGAAATCATACCTTTCACGGGATTTTACATGCCAAATGGTTCAATTAATACTAAGCATTACATTACATACATAATTACTACCCCCGTACTTACCCCGTTATCCCGTTATTTCGGTTTAACTTAATGTTCTTATACTCACTACTTTCTTAACTTGTTTTCTTACTCATATGTGTACTTCCTTACCATTTCATTCCATTAATGATGTACTACTACTTATAAATATATACATGTATAGGCATATATATATATATACATATGATAACTATAATCATATATATATATATATATATATTTGTTTTGACTCGACCGACCTTACCCAGGGTCGGACCCAAGGTCGGTCGAAGTCAGTAAGGTAATACGCTGGAAAAATTCAGGCCCGACCGACCTTACAAGTCCGGTCCCAAGGTCGGTCCGTTCCAGTGTGTTCTGGGTTCAAGATTCTGGACTCGACCGACCCTGGACAAGGTCGGTCCCAAGGTCGGTACATTCCAGTGGGTTTCATTACGGGAAAATTTCAGGCCGACCAACCTTGCAAGTCTGGTCCCAAGGTCGGTCCATTCCAGTAGACTTCCTGTCTTTGTATTTTAAGGCTTGACCGACCTTGCAAGTTCGGTCCGGCCCAGTACCTTAGTTTTAAAATCTGTTTTCAGTTCTCTACTTTACTCATTGCTTCCCCAATCTTCCTACAGGTAATCCCACATGTTTTAACACTAATTAGGCCCTCTAAATTGCCTTAGTTCATCCACCAAATTCCTTACTCATTTCTAAATCCACATACACAATTTCTCCTCACTTCCTTTCAACACTTACAACAGTTTTCATTCCTCTTATGCTACAGATTTCACCTTAACTTCTATCCTCCAATACCCCTTCAACTAATGTTACTCCTAGCATTTCAAAATGCATTTCTTTACATTCTAGTTCTTCTCATGACCTAAATCCTTTTCAAATCTGTTTTCAAGGTATTACACTACTCACCTTAAATTCTCCAAATACACCCAATTCCTCCTAGCTTCTCCAATGCATTTTTAACACTTCTTGCTATAGATTCTACACCCTTTACCTCTCATACTACAACTACCATTCCATGGTTACTAAACATCCTTACTCAATCCATTACATACCTTGGTTTTCCCATTCACCAAGTCATCCATAGGTGTAAATTTTCTACCAAAATTTGCCATAGTTCACCTACATTTCTTACTTAGCCACATACATCCTTTCTCACCAAATTCATTCCTAATCTAGCCACACCCTTCCAAGGGTCCTACCAGCAATCAAATCAATACCAATTCATCATTACTTCCTCAAACAACAATACTTATACACATACACAATCCATTTGGCTCTAAGGCCTACAATTCACATACTAGCTCATAAATACTCAAACTTTCACAACTACAATACTAATACAATAATTTGGGTTCTTTGATTAGTTCACCCATTCCCATTACTCTAATGCATTAAAATTTAGCATTAAGAAGAAGCTCTTACCTTAAGCTCTTAATTTCCTTCTTTCTTTTCCCATTTCTCCTCCTTCTCTCTTTCTTGCACAAAATCGGTCACATGGGGAATGGAGTTGCCAAACTCCATTCCCATCACCCAATAAACACGAAAAGGATATAATTAACATACTAACCCTTAGTTTAATGCTAATTCATAGAAATGTTTAGAACACTAATTCTAGGGTTTACCTTGTGGAGCTTTTAAGAGGGGTTTTAGCCTTGGTTCAAGAAGGTGATTCCACCACCATTGCAAGGTTGAATTGATGCTCAAAAGAGAGAGAGAAAACAGGGCATTACAAAGGGGTAGAAATCGGTTACAAAGAAAGATGGAGAAAACATGAGTTTTTCATGTAGATTTTTACCTTAATGGAGAGAGGAGACTCCAAGCTACCCATTGATGCTATTTTCTCTTTGAATGGGGAAAACCCATGTAGATGAACTTCATCATTTTGAAATTCTAAAAAGAGGGAAGTGTAGAGAATGATGAGGGGAACAAGAATATGTACTTATTTTTTTGATTGGAGCTTTAATAAAGCTTGGGCATGACATTGAAGGCTTGAGGTAGCCATGGAAGGAGGAAGAAATCGGCTGCACCAGAGGGAGGAGAAGCAAAATGGTAAAGGAAGGAGAAAGAGAGGAAAGAGAAAAGGAAAAGAGAAAGTGAGGGAGGAGAGAGAGGGTGAGGTCCTTTTTCTACTTTTCTTTCTTTCTTTCTAGCTTATTAGGTATGTGAGGGAGCTTATTATTTATAAAACCGGCCCCTCCTATGTGTACATGCTGGAGCGTTTTTCATCTTTTACAGAAAACGCTCGTTAATTTACCCGGTTTTGGTACTATTCACTAACCGGGCCCGTTTTCCAGAATTTTCTCGTTTCTTTAATTTTATTGGTTATTAAGCTTCCATTAATGTTTAATTATATTTATTTAATGAACTATAATTTTTACGGGTTCATTTGACCACTCAAAGTCACGTTTTCGGGTTTTCTCGAAAAACGTGCGCTAAAGCTCTATTAGCGTTTTAATACATTATTTGGATCCGTTTTCTTCGGGAGTTGTTCCCATATATTATTTGGGCCTTATTAAGCCTTAGGAATTCCCATAATACTCTAAACGAGGTCCCGTACCTCCTATGGTTATATAACGCTTATTTAGTATTTTTCGCTTTTTAAGCGTTTCTTCGTTTCTTTTGGATTTGTTTTTCTTTACCAAAATTACTTAGGCATTATTAGGCCCTTAAATACATATTAGAATAATTTTAATCACTATATTTTAGTTCGGGGTATTTCATTGACAATTATTGCTTTGTCTAGACTCCGTACGGACTTGCATGTGCGGACGGGATGCGAGGATAAAGTATGGGTTTGAGTTACGGACTTTGTCCGGACTTACAGGCCCGGACGCAAGTTTGGACATTCTTTGGATTTCAAACTCGGCATGTGTCTGAACTTACAAGCCCGAACACATGTTCGGACAGTTCTCTGTGTTGAGTCTCAACTTGCGTCCAGACTTCCAAGCTTGGACATAAGTCCGGAGCCTGTATTTTGAAGTCTCGACTTGCGTCCGAACCTTCAGACCTGGACACAAGTCCAGAAACCCCTCAGTGTTTGACTAAAATGCTCTTTTGATCTCCGTTTTGACTTCCGTTTATGGGGTTATGATCCCCTAGGTGTGTATAAGCCATTTTACCAAGTTTTATGTGCGTAGTCACACACTTCTGTTATGAAAGTGTCCATTCTGTTTGTGAATTCTGAATTGCTCCATTAAGTGTGATTCCAGCTTCAACATTCACTCTGCTTTCTGTGCTTTTATAATTTTGGCATTAGACTTCTGTTTTGCGAAGACTTTGGCTTCGATCGTAAAATACCTTTCTTGTTAAGTTGTTTACTCATTACAACACATTCTGATATGAAAGGTAAGCTTCTATTTGGGACCTAGTTTCTTTGCCTTCTGAGCCGTGGATGACTTGGTCTAGCTATCCCGTAGCATGCTGCGGAGGACATCCTTCTGTTTCTGTCATACGGGTACTCTCCCCGTTTTTGTTCTGAGACCGACGGGTCCATTGGTCTTTGGACCATTTCTACGTTGTCGAGGATCTTTTTATCCATGGGTTTCCGACCCTTTTTGTGTGTGCTTTGAACTAGTGTCCCACTTTGTTTTGTGCTCTGTTTTGTTATGAAAGTGTGGCTTCCGCTTATGTTCTCCCTTATGTGTTTCTGACAAGCTTTGGTTTATGATTTCCGCTTTACAAAGACTGTGATCTGTATTGCAAATATGCTTTGATATGAAATTTATACTTCTGTTCTGCTTTTTGTTCACCTGATAGTTTTGACAAGTGAATTTCAGCTTTTTAAAAGACCTTATGGTTTCAGCATAAGTTATTCCGTTATTAAATTACTTTTGGACTTTTGTTTCGTTCTGCTTTGTATTTGACCTTTGATCATTTAGAAGTGCTTTCCGTTTTGATTATGATCCTGTTTTATGACTTATACCTATATAAGCTATGTTTTGTAAAAGTGTTTTGAGCATGCCTATGCTGATGAAGTTTATCGCTTACTAAGATGTGGTTGCTCACCCCTATATATAAATTCACTGTTTTACAGTTTGGTTAGCCGACCAACTGAAGTTCTTTAATTTTCTATTTCTTTAGTTCTATTTGTATTTGAATTTGTCAACCTAGTGGTCCAAATGTATTTTGTAGCCGTTGAGCTTTTTCCGTTTACAAAACCGTTTAACTGGGCCTTGTAAGTACCGTTTGTATCATTTATTGAGTAATAAATTCTGGTTTTGGGTATCAGTTTAGTAGCCTTGCGTGTCTTAGGTAATAAGTATGTGGCATGTATTGACCTTAGTTATAGGCCGATTTTGACGGTTTAGTATCCTTGTGTGTCTTAGGTAATAAGTATGTGGCATGTATCGACCTTAGAACTAGGCCGATTTTGACGGTTTAGTATCCTTGCGTGTCTTAGGTAATAAGTGTGCGGCGTGTATCAACCTTAAAACTAGGCCGGTTTTAGGGTTGTTACACTGTTTGGCTAGAAGTGTAGCCAAAGATCGCTACATACAGTTGTAGTTAAGAGTGATTGTTCTTTAATGAAAATTTCAAACATATTACGGTTAATATTATGTATTCAAGTAATTGTGTATTAAACAAAAAGAAAAAAAGAAAAAAAGTGATATCAAGTCTACTAGTACAAGCTTTGAATTGTTCCAAGTTTGGCGGTATCGTTCTCTCCTGGCATTTCAAGAGACGATTTTGGAGGACGTTCTCTCCTGTTAACTTTTGCACAATCGAGTGATTTTATCCTCCATTTCATTCAAGATGGATTTAGTCGTGGTTGTTGTTTAGTCTGCAAATTTCATAGTACCAGAGCCAGGGTTGTCTTCCTTGTTCCCAGATTTAGGTTTTTTAGGCTTATCTATTCTCTTCTCTAGCCGAGTACGTTTCAGAAGCTGCATTTCTATTACTCCCTGATTGGTTATTTGTCTTTTGATCTAGGCTTCGCTGTTTCTTCCTGGGTCCTCATGCTTGTCTCTCACTTCTCCTTTTATCTGGTCTTGCTGATTTCGTAAAGCAGTGGAGTGTTTTCTTTTATACTCGGTTTTACGCTTGGAGGTGTTCAAGGATTTGGGGGTATTCTTTGTGGGTCGAATTTATCTCTATCCAACCCTTGATTGGAGGTGTTTTGGCTATTCCTGTGTGAGTTTCTTCTCTCATGTGCTAGCTAAAAGGGTCTTTCCCTCGTTTCCGCTGCTGGTTGTCTGATCTTCTTGCTCGCTGTTGACATTGGTCTTTGGTCTTGGTTGAAATTCTTGGGTGTTGATTATGGGTCAGAGGTTCCTTGTCCTCTGGTTTACTCTCAACGATGCTGGTCGTTTTGTGTGAAGTGTAAGTGCAGTCCGAAGGTTGTTTATACTACTGTAACTCTCGATTCTTAGGTATTATGGATCTGGGTTGTACTATGTATCCTAAGCACCAAAATCTGAATGTTCAGTGATGCAGGTGCACTCATATTGTCCTGGTTCTTTTATGGAGGATTTACTTTTGCTGGGTTTTGACTTACAACTCCATCCCTTTACATTCACTTCCAGTAGGGTCAAAGGGCTTTTAGATTATATCATAACATCTTCTACTTCTTTGGAGCTTGCCATTCCGTGGGTAGTCATCGCATTTGTTATGAAACATCTTCCGCATTGGTCAGGAAGGCTTACTTTTGTTGGTATTTTGGGTTAAATCTTCTCCTATGTTAATTAGTTATGTCGTTCTAGATTACACCAATCTCGACCTCTACATGGTCATGTTTTTTAGAAAGTTACTACCCCGAAATTGGCTTCTTATTTGTGTAGGAAGCTCATTGGTTGGAATATAATAGTCTATTTCTCATCACAGACAATGTGTATTTAACTAGCTTCATAATTCATTTAATTGCTTTGGAGCTTACCTTGCAGATGGATAGTTATAGCATGTGTTATGAGGTAGTGTTTGCGTCTAGTAGGAAACTCTTTCCAAAGACTTGATGCATAAGAGTCCGTTCGTTGCCCACGAGTGGCATATTAATGTGTTATGTAGAAAAAGTAGACAACACTTGTCAATCTTCTATTGGTTAAACCAATCACACATGGCAAACCCATATAGGATAACTATAGTAGCATTAATATTTTCGCAGCAATAGCTGCGTTTCACTGCAAACTCCGAACGACGCCTAAAAGAAAGATTGAGGCAAATGCGTTCACTAGTGAGCTTTAGCAGATTAATCTGCTTTTTAAAAAAGTGTGGGACAAGTGTCATATTTTGATTGGATCTATTTACACTCATACCCCACAAAAAGCTGATTATAGTACACATGTCAAACCACCATTAGTTAACTACAATCAACTTTAACAAAAGGTTTGTATTTGAAGCTTTATCCCAAATATTAAGCTCATGAAAGACCAACCCCTAATATTATTGTAGGTAGATCTATTTTTAGGAGGAGATATGCTAGCTTCATAAACATTAAGGGGGCGTTCGCTTCAGGGTAAACAGTAAAGGGAAACGGAATGATTCCCTTTGTAATCGTTTGTTTTGTATTTTTAAAATTCTGTTTCCCCCACTTACAGGTTTAAAAATCCCCATATCCCTCTACAGCGATTCCCCCAACATTGTGGGGAATGGGATTCCCGGTTTTCATCTTTCATTTGGATAAATATTAATATATGTTATTTCTAATATAGGAATCTTATTATATATTATTAGTAAATAGGATATATATATAGTAATGTAGTCATTTATAAATAGGAAAAATATATCATTTATAATTAAAATATATATAGAGGGTATGTAGAAGATATATTTTATAGAAATATGAAAATATAGGATATTAAAGGGGTAGAAAAGACCAATATATATTTCATTATAATAGAAAAAAATTATAATATATATTATATTAATAAGAATATTAGATAATGGATGTAATTAATATTAAAAATTATTTATAATTTATTACAAGTTATATATAGTCATTTATAATTTAAGTAAAGTTTAATATATATATATATATACTATATAATTGATATAATTATAAATATGCATTATATTTAATTATGATAAAGATAGTTTTAGAGTTTAAATATATTTATATAAATTATATTCTTTAAATAAAAGTAACATATCCTATTTAACATTTTTATTATATTACATATTAAAATACATATAGTAAGATTTAATTCAATATATATATCAAATTAAACAAAGAAAGGGAATCATTAGAAATTGTATTCCGTTTTCAACCAGAACCAAACAAACTTCTTGATTTGGGGGAATTCTTTCCTTTCCTTTCCATTCCCTTTCCTGATTCCATTCCGTTTCCTTATCTCGAAGTGAACGCCCCCTAAGTTTGACTTTTTTCTTGTTAATATGGGTGAATCCATCGACCATGATATGCAACTATGCAAGTCCCTTCAAAATGATAGAATTGAAAGCTTATTCCCCTCATCAATTAGTAAATGCATACGACAAATAATAGTCTTTAGTAGCCCTTCAGCGATTTCTGGAGAGGAAGACGGGGAAGAAAGACGAGTCGTCGTTTTTACCCCCTCATCTCCATCGTCGTTCGCCTTGTCTTCCGCTTTCCAGTTTCCAGTTTCCACCGCCTGAAGTAATCCGTCGATCTCTTAAGTTGTTGAAGTTTGTGCATTGCTAGAAGGAAATCGGGATCCATGACTACGATTCGGAGGTTCTGTTGTAACGACCTTCTACGCTTTGCTTCTGTCAACCTCGACCATCTCACTGAAACTGTTAGTAAAACCTGTCTCTCTCTTATGGAGCTCTGCTGCATTACCAATGAATCGGTTGTGTGTTTGACTTAATTAGAATTTTATAACGGGATAATTTGGGTGAACAGTTCACATGTCATTTTATATGACTTACTTGGCTCGGTGGCCTGATTACTTCCACGCCGCTGAAGGTCCCGGCGGCCGCATTATGGGTTACAGTGAGCTCTTCCCATTGTTTTTCTCCTTCATATTTTTGCGCTTTATTTTGTTATTTTACCCTAAAAGATTGATGAATGGTGGATTTTTTTTTTTTTTTTTTTTATGTATAGGAAATGATGTTTAATCCTACAGAGTCACTCTATTTGTAGTTAGAATGCGGTTCAGCTGTCATGAGAAGTAAAAAGCGTTTGTGTCTCACTCTCTTATGTCATACTGTTGTTCAGTTCAGTGCGATTGAGTCGTTATTTCTTAAAACTCAAACAAAGAATCGGAGGGCCTGGTTTCTAAGCTGGGTGACCGTGTTTTTTTAGTTAGTAAGTGTGATCATTTCTCAAGGAACATACTCGTGTAGCTGGATGGCCCAAATATGAAATATTGTGGGACAATTATTTTATTCCAGGGCATTCTATGATCATTGGCTTGCCCAGGTTTCCAACCAGAGATAAGATCAAGTAAAGGGGGATTGAGTTGGATGACAAATGGGTGTCATGTGATGCAGGAGAAGTTGAGGAGTTTAACCACTTGATTGTTGAGTGCAGTTTTGTGGATAGATGGTAGACTTAGCATTTAATTTAGGCCTTAGATTATTCAAGTGCAATGATGCACTGCTAGATGGAGGCAAAAATGTGATATTTGAAGGTGTAGCAATATTGATTATAAAGCTATAGCCTATAGTGTTTGGCTAGATCATAACATATAATTGTTAAAGGAAAATTGGGGCTTGTCTTGTACAGTTGACAATATAGTCCAGATGATTGATTTAGCTGTACAGCTTTTTCTGAGATTCGAGAGGGTTTTGTACAATTTTTTTGTCAATGAATGATGACTCTTAACCAAAAGCAGTTGGAGTAGTTCTACATGAGCCCGGTCCATCGACCAAGATGTAACAACCAGTACTCAGAAAGAGGCCAAGCAATACCATGTATGCACACAACTACTACCTTCTAGATGAAACAATGAATTAAGCATATAGGAAAACAAGAGGAGAGAAATAAGTCATTAAATGAGGGACATTGGCATCAATAATAGACACACATCTGAAGCATTACGCTTGAGCTTGATTTTAAGAGAAAACTCTTTGTGTCACAGCTGATAAAGTGGAGGAACCGAGCAGCCTGTATCGTTACACATTCATGATTATAGGGTTTGTCCTGGATTTGCTATTCGAGTATGGCAAATTTTCTGGCGATGTTATCATGTAATACTCCCTCCATCCTGAATTGACCGTCTTGTTTACTTTATGACACGTTTTTTCACTTCAATCTTAGGTATATAAGATAAAATAATTTCATAAAACTAAAATTTATAATATATAGTTAATCATGTAAGGAATCATTTGCAAAACTTAAATTTTGAAAATGATTTTATCTTATATGTTAAATATTGAAGTCAAACGACATATCCAACTAGTGAACAAGACGGTCAATTCAGGACGGAGGAAGTATATTTTTGCTGCAATCGTGAAGAACCTGAACATTGATTTGTGGAAAATTTATTCAGTTATGGGAAAAGTTGAGGGTCAGGGTGAGTCTTGGCATGGCCATGTTACTGCTGTTACAGTTGCACCAGAATATCGTCGACAGCAATTGGCAAAGAGATTGATGAAACTGCTGGAAGAGATCAGTAACATGTAAGTATCCTACTCATGCAACCTGTCAACCGGGGGGCCTGAGCATTATGTCTAGAATTCAAGCAGTGTGGATGAAATTTAGTAAGATTGTTCTTGAATCTCTGTAGCAAATATATCCTTGTTGGCTTGAGCTTCTGAATAGCTACATTGTGACTAGTTTACATTAATGTATATGTAAACTCTTACTACAGAATATATGTTGGAGAATTTATCCATATAAAGGAGTTCTGACCTAGTCTACACCACTATGAAAACGAACCTCCATGATTATTTTTTCTAGGGAGCAAATCAATAACTACTAGGATACCAAAGCTTGAGCATAGGAGATGCTGAGTGTGAAGAAATGATTAGATCGGGCTGTTCTTTTTGTATGAATTGAAGTTTAATTTGCTTGGTGTATTACTACTCGCAGAAGCCCATAATGAAGACGTTCTGCAGGTAGTTGGAGGTTGCTCCTTCGTATCTTTTTTATGATTATATACATGTCCCTTCTGCAAACGGATGTAGTCTTGCGTTGAAATATATAAGTTTTCTGGTTGTAGGTTGGTTCTCTGTGGTAGAATTTTTCCTTTTCTTCGTGTATTCAGACCTTGGCATACAGCCCGGGTTGTAACTCTATATACTAGATCTATATTTGATATGTCTAATCATGATATGCACTTGATCGTTGAGGTTTTTGAAATAATTTGTCATGAAGTAATGAATTCTTGAAATATGTCAAACACCGAAGATGTATCATTGAGTAATTATGCTTTTCTTCTAGTTCATCTAAAAGCCAGATACTATAGTATTTTTCATGGCAATAGACAGACAAAAGTGTAGTATGCCTTTACTGCACAGAAAAAGAGAAGTCTAGGATTTCCTTAAAAAAAAACTTCATCTACAGTTATAGTTATCATTGCTTATTGTATCTTGAGTTATTTCGTAAATGCTCCATTTTCAGCTACCTACTTAACCGTTGCTCTTAATATTGATTGTTGCAAAACGTAATTGCTTGTTTGTCTTCTCATTAAGTGCCCCTATTTTCAGTGATAAAGCATATTTCGTGGATCTCTTTGTAAGAGCATCAAACATACCGGCCATAAAGATGTATGAAAAGGTAATGCTCGCTTCCCTCTCTTCTTCAGATCTCTGGAACTCAGTTTTGCTGCTCTTGGCAATTGCAATAACCAATGAATAACCAATGTCTTGTAGTCAGATATTTGTCCGCCATGATGGAAATATAATGGGTCAGCGTTTTCACAAAAATTAGAAATAACAATCTGAAGTTGCATATGCAGAGATGCAATTGGTTCAATATGTATGTGCTAAAGATAGAGTGAGAAAGAACCAAGTTGCGGCTGTAGTTGATTTTTCTCCCTTCACTAGTGTTAAAACTTGAAATGTAGAACTAATTGCTTATCTCTATGTCGAGATGAGACTTAATTAATCTTCGAACTCAGACGCACACATATTAGTGTAAATGGAACTCACTTCTATGCATAATAATACTATTCAGGTAATTATATTGTTTGGAACAGGGAGCAGCTGCTACGGCTTCTCAGAAGCTTACGTACCCCAAAAATGCATCAAATTCAGAAACCTTTCTAGTTACATGATTTGTCATAAGGCAGCCTTCCATTTCTAGGCTGACAATCTAAAAAGTGCAGTGCTGGGAGAATGCCAACTCTCTTTAATATGCATGAGGCTGTTTGAACTAATTTCTTATCTCCATCTCTGTGAATTTAGATATATGAACTCTTGTTCTTCATAAATTTTTGTGCCATCTATAACTCCAATATAACAATGAAAGCTGAGACTCATTTCAGCCACGCTTCTTTTGTTCTTCTGTATCAGCTTGGCTATGTGGTCTATAGGCGAGTTCTGCGGTACTACTCTGGTGAAGAAGACGGTTTAGGTAATTCTTCGTACCTTTGAAGGCCTCCTTTGTGGACCTTTGAACAGTGATTGCTTGGGAACTCTTTCGGTGCCTACTTAAGACTTGTTCAAGCTAGAAAAATTGTATCCTTATACGCTGTTTTAACTCTAATTAAATACTTAAAAGTGGTTCTGATCATGAATCTTCTGACTTTTGTCTGTTTTGTTTACAGATATGAGAAAAGCGTTGTCTCGAGATGTTGACAAGAAGTCTATAATACCTCTGAAAAGACCAATCACCCCAGATGAATTGGAGTACGACTAGTATATTAGCACAATATACATCCTGTGTGCTTCAAAGCCTTAGTATTTTTGGTTTCGGCTATTATTGCAAAATCTTAGGATGGCAATGTCTAGGAATCCCGTGTCTCCGAGCTCTAAGGATTTGGCGCTTAAATTGAAGTTCTGCTATGTTTTTCTCAGAACTTTCTTATGTGAAGTGAACTGCATCGTTACGTCTTATTTCTGTCTGAAGAGCATATGCATATATTAAACTCTTCGGATGGGTTGAAGAGAAATAGTAAGCCCCTGAGCTTCTTCCGAACATGATTTTCTTCCTGAATTTGCTATTATCTGCTGGATACATTCTATTTTTCAGTTTAATCTTCTTATGCCCGAAACCCCTCCTCCCTCATCGCCCTCCAACTTGGTTTGTTGGTCATTTAATTTGTTAAATCCAATGCAAGTGTTTCTGGATCTGTAAATGTCCAAAGAAGAGACTATTTTTTTTTTGTTTATGTAGTGACCAGAAAATAATAAAAAAGACTATATATATATGCCTAATATATATAATCAGAAGATAAAGATCATCAGTATATTTTATTATAAGGAGGATAATAAATTAATTTAGTGGCCCATTGTTATATTCAGGTCTATAAAAGAGCCTAAACCCTAAAGTCGATCAGTTTCTTATTTATTCCAACCTGAGCGCCGTTCGACTATCTCCTCAATTTCTTAATCAGATTGGTGTAGTGCTGCTTTGCTTTTGAGAAGGTAATTACCGCCACTTTTCTTTATCATTATAGAAGCATACAAAAGTTGTATGCAAATCTCGACCATGATCAGTCATGCCGTGTTCCATTGTTTTTGTCCAACTCCCTTGACGAGCGTTGAATATGTCCAGTGTTTGCGGCTCTCAGATTTTGGCTCCGTAGGAATATTAAACGTGGTCTCTTCACGGGTTCAGCAATCGAGATTTACTGGTATGAATTTATTCAGTTATTGTGTTGTCAGGGTTCAGATTCTGGTGGATAGTTTGTTGATTTTGACATCTGTTATATTTATGAGATTATTCCCGCAATTTCAGAGTTCCAGTCGGTTTCAGGAAAGACCCACAATATCAGTCGTAGAGAGTTATTAGCAGTGATCTCGAATTGTCAGATAGGTGATAAACTAATTCAATTTGGGTGCGCATTGACCTTATAAAAATATTTTGGTATTACCTATTAGTGCAGGCCGACATTAGTTTTTAAATATACATATCTAAGTCAAGATGATTTTGATTTGAACTCATTGTTTAATGGTGTCGGCTTGTTTATCTTAAAATATAATAAACTAATTTGGATTTAAAAATTATGACCTTGCGTATTGACGTGATTCTTTTGTAAACATATTCCAACGTACTGCTTTGATACTCTCGTACTTGAATTTAAAATCTGTTTCACATCCTTTGGAGGTTTTTTTTTTTTTAAATGGATGTATATATGCTCGAGTGCGGTGAGTTTTGATTTTCATGTCCCGTAAAGGCTTGGATTTTCTTATTGTTTAATGGCTGCATAATTGGGCATTATACTAGTGCGAGTATACAAATGGTTTTGTGTGTGCCATATTTAGCAAAGCCGAGTCGCGGCACTATCGGTATTTTCAAGTATATACGATTAGTACTATCTGATCTTTATAAATTATGAACTCGTTTAGGTTTACCGTTTTCTCATATACTATATATATATAGACATATACATACCTTCACTAATATTTATTACGAGATTTTGTTGCTACAGATCAAATCTATGTATATATATTCAATACCTGTGCAGATATGTTTCTTATGGTATCATATAACTTACGTATTAAGTTCTTTAGTACTACTTTTGTATCAATTTGGATAAGTCTATGTGGTTTCATAATATAATCCGTTTTGGGACCTAGTTTATTGCTTTCTGAGCCGTGGATGACTGGGTCGAGTTATCCCGTAGCGCGCTATGTAGGACATCCTTCTGTATCTGTATCACAGCCATCCCTCGTTCTGTTATCTGGAGTCGACGGGCTCATTCTGTTATCTGGAGTCGACGGACTCATTCTGTTATCTGGGGTCTTCTGACCCATTCTGTTATCTGAGGTCTTCGGACCTATTCTGTATGCTCTGAACTAGGGTCCCTTTAAAACTCTGTTTCTGATATATTCTGATTTGTATAAGATTTTGCTTTGTTTCAGTGTGATTTGAATTCCGGTTTCAGTACTTGTGTTATAATTATTTTGTACATATATATATATATATATATATATATATATATATATATATATATTATATATATATATATATATAATTATGTTCAGTAAAAATGTTTTGAGCGTTGCTCATTTTGTTGACGTTTGTTGCTTACTGAGCGTGTGGTTGCTCAGCCCTTTCCACTACAACATTTTGCAGATTAATAATTAACCACCTGGAGGTCCTTTGCTCTTATTTGCCTTTCCAGTTCAGCTTTCGTCTTCTGCCATTTTGAGTTGGTCTTATGACCTTATTCTTTTTATGACTTAATTTATTAGACCTTATGTTTAGGTACTTTGATCTATTCAGTCTATGTGTATTGGGCTTTATTAGTGTCCGCTTTGATTATTCATTCCTAGTTATTGAACAATATCTGTAATCTGAATTTTGGAAGCCTTGCGTGCTTCTAGTCGTTTAATAGCACGCGGTGTGTCTATACATTAGAACTAGGCCGATTTTGGGGTTGTGACCGTTTATCTTTGTCAGCTTTTATATTTAGAAAGCAACAGAAACTAAAACTTCTTGAATGAGAGATTGAAAAAGTTTTATAAGAGCTCAGAAGTCCGCTAGTTTAGTAATTCTTTAGTGAGTTTTGTTCTTTTTTTTAAAAAAATGATTACATTTTTGTGGAAATTAAATGTTCAAGAATTATTGGCATGAGCTCAAAAGTCTGTTAGTTCTAGCAATTCTTCCTTGTGTTACATTGTCGTGGGTCATTTGTTCTCCACTAACATACTATATTGAAGGGTGGGTAAAGTATTTAAATTTGGTGAATTGACTAAATTTTTTGAAAATTGAAGGGTAGGTAAAGTATTTGAGTGTTTGGGAAGTATGGTGGAGGATAAAAGTCTTTATGATTTTGGAAACAAGCACTCTTAGGCTTAGCTACAATCATGTGTAGCTATCTTTAGCTATATTTATAGATATACAGTTTTTATACACTAAATGTACATATTTTGTGAGTTTACTGTATAGTTTAATTAATCAGTGTGTACAAAATTACATCGCTCACCCATGACGTTTGGTGAAATTACACAGCCCACCCACGAGGTTTCAAAAATTACTTTGCCCACCCATGTGGTTTCCACAATTTTACATCCAGCAACTTTTCTAATATTTGATCAACTTAAAAGATGGTTAAATGATATCCAAATTTAATGAAACTTTACATGGACGATGCTAAGGTGTTATATTTTTGTTCAATGCTAAATCCAAAGTTTTTTAAGGTCATATATGACCTGTGAGACCCAATGAAACATGAGACACATTCATCTGGTCCCACGGATCATATATGAGCTTAAAAAACGTTGGATTTCACATTTTACCAAAATATAACACTTTAATATCGTCCATGTAAAGTTTCATCAAATTTGGATATCATTTAACCATCTTTTAAGTTGATCAAATATTAGAAAAGTTGCTGGATGTAAAATTGTGGAAACCACATGGGTGGGCAAAGTAATTTTTGAAACCTCGTGGGTGGGCTGTGTAATTTCGCCAAACGTCATGGGTGGGTGATGTAATTTTCCCTATAGTTTTAGTAATATCAGAATTCACTGTGTATCTTAATATGTATTTCTGTACAACTTTTATATGCTAAATGTACAATTTTTATAGATTAGATGTACATGTATATAGCTACATTTGGATGAAGCCAATAAATTGACTTTTTGAAAATTTGTAACATAATGAAAATAATTGACGGAGTTTGATAATTTCTTAAGAGTGTTGGAAGTTGAAATAATACAAGGGTGTTTCTTGTTTAAGGATTTTAATTCAGATTCCCATTTGGAGTCATAGTGGAGAGAAAAAGATGAAAAATACAGAAGTGTTGTTTGTGAAATATGATGGAAATGTATGCAGGATGTAGTCCTATTTATCTTCACTCGTATTGAAGTCATTTCAGCATTTTTATAACTTAGATATTTTTTTTACATCACCTTACATAATCAAGTTCTCTATATAGTAGTGGTGGGTCGTAAAGTCTTTCACGTTTGAGCTCGAAGGCTCCATTTGTGCTTCAACATTTGCAGCTAATACGCCTACAAAGAGCAGCTAACAATCCTGTCATAGTCTGATATACCGACAACAAGAAATATTTTGCAAGCTATAATGGATGAAAGAGTGTAAGTCATGCACTAATCAACATATAGCATCCTTTTTAGGTACCAATTCAACAGGAATCAAAGGTTTAGTCCGTCAGGTATCGTAATCTTCTTCAATCCAATCAAGGCCAATCCCTCTTGTAAGTCACACCTCTGCACGCGCACCTATCCATGCCCAAAGTTCTTCCATTTAGAGCAAGTTGGCAAAAGGGGATCCCTTATGGGAGGGCTCAAGTTGAGTCATTGGTCGTTCCCTGTCGTATAAGGAAATGCAATTAAGCGGTTTTGGTGCCCCTTAAATTGGCGTCCCGTGTCGCTTTGACAAATGTTTCTTGTTTTAGTTAGTTAAATTTTGGTAGCGGTGTCCCCTCAAAGTGAACTTTAGTCATTGCCTAAAAGATGTGTGTTGTCTTTGTGTGGGAAAAAAAGATTGCCGAGAAAGATCCTTCTTATGAAAGTTGGCATGTTCTTGGACTATGTTAAAAGATCATCTTCGTGCGAATGTTGATTTGTAATTTATTTAAAATAATTTCAGATAAAGATTGATAAACCATTAGACAAAAATTTTAGAGAAGAACTTGAAAGAATTCAGTTTTGGGTTTGAGAGCCCGATTCTTACCTTATGATGCCACTCCTCTTGTAGGAAATCGTCACGACGCTCACCAGCCTACAAATATAACACACATCAAGTGTCCTCGTAGCTCCTAACCATAGGACAGTTTGTCCTCCAACTTCATGGACTCACAGTCTCATGGGACATGTTTAGTACATTTCTTCTTTCCTTATTGCTCTACTTCCACTTTGCTTGCTACTGAAAGTTCCAGGGAAGGGTACCCTTGATCCTTTCCACGAGGATCTTACTGATGACCTTGTGTAAGATATTACAGCAAAAGATGGGCTTATAATCCTTAGGGGAGGATGCAACATCGAATTTGGGGATGAAGGTTATGAGCGTTGTATTGATCTCTTTGAGCATTCGACCACTACGGAAGAAACTTTTAGTAGCCTTATGACATCCTTATTGATAATATCCCAAACATCTTTAAAAAACTTGGCAGAGTAGCCATCTGGACCTGGCGCTTTGTCATCTCTAATGAAGAAAACAACAACCTTAATACTGATGCTTTCAGCTGTTAAGTCAAAATCCTTTAGTTTTGATGATAGAAAACCTGTGTTGTTTATCTAATATGTTTGTTAAGATTTGAGATTCAGATAAACAGGTAAATGAGTGGCTTCACATGCAAGGTTGCAAGTGCACTCCGTTCATGACATGTGCCCAACCAGTTGGGCACCTGTCAGGAGAGCTCCGATAGAACTTCTAGTACACACAAGAAGTCAAATACTACACAAACATATCTCTCATGCATCAGACGCAGTAGAAAGACAAAAGACATCAAGTGTGCCGACAAACTCATGCACACTCTTGCATCCACACAAGCAACTAGCTCAAAACAAAGTCTTGCTCATTAATGAACAAGATAACAAGACAAGGTCAGGGCTATTAAGAGGCACTCATTACGCAACATTAACTAAAGCATGGGAGAGCATTAATGAGCATTAAATAGGCTAACCAGATCAGGCAAGTGGAGAATGCAAGTGGTGACCGGCCACCTGAGCACACACCTCCAACGTGTCCAACCACAGGGCGACACATGTCCTGACAGTTCCAAAGCAAGTTGAAGATTAGCCTATATTCGAACGTGGCTACCTTGTTGGGATGAAGAAGCAAACGAATCCTAGAGACTAGGAGATCATAGGCTGTTTGTTACACATCTAAACATACCTGTATAAATACGATATACAACGTCTTATGTAAGGTAACTTGGTCAAATACGAAAAGAGATAACTAGAGCAAGTGTGAGTCAGACTAAGTATGTGTAAGCACTAGGAAGTTAATGAACTGAGTAGGACTGGGTTGGTGAAAGAATATTATGTGTATTTGGTAGATTGATCAGTCAGGGAACGGTTGGGGAACCGTAGGCCTGCTGTCATGAGAGGGTAGAGGACTTAGGGATAAAAGTCCTAAACTGTCCCGGAGTCCTTAGGTAGGGTGAGGGAGATTGAGTGAATTTCTATGTTTAAATTCTCAATCGAAAAGGAGTTTCCAGTTTAAGTTTATCAAGTACTTTTCTCAAATATCAAATAGCTCACATAAGATAAAAAGACGTCCCCGACCGGTCAAGGACGTATCAGGGGCACCAACCAGTTTCATCAGCATGTCGAATAAAAGGGGCCCTTGAGGAGGGATTGAAAGTTCTATTATTCTCTAGAATGAGATCAGCAAAAGAGCAAGGGATCATCACTCTAAAGCCTGCTACGCTGATAGTGGGAGACAAGGCTTCTCGTAATGTCATTGGGAGCAAAGAGAGCCACCCCAATTTCGTTTAAGGGGCCGGGGGCTACCATAAATCTGGGACCTGAATGTCTTGAAACCAATACCTAATTTTGGTTACAGTATACTTTACCAATCATGTTATATAAATGACATGTAAAGCCATGTTGAACCTATTTTTTAAACAATATAGTAATTCATTAGACGACCAAACTATGTTATAGTTGTTACAAAGAAGGTCAACATCCTAACTAGTAAAGTAAATCACAACAAAATTATGTAAAGTTTATTTGAGATTTTTTTTTGAAAAGCCAATGACCATATCATTCGTTCATGTAAACTTAAGATACATAGTTTAACCCTAATCCATCTTCCGTCTACCATAAGAGTTTGAGCAAGAGCAACTACTATATGCAACTGAAACCCATCAGACTATTGCTTGAGTAGCTGGACAAAGAGCCAAACATTCCTTGGCCTTAGAGCTTAATTTGATACTTCACAAAACCCTCAGTCATTAGAGTAGCAAGAACTGAACAACACAAAACAAAAAATGCACTAGGTCTAGCTAGTCACCCTAACGTTGATTGAATCAAACCCAAAACGTCGTACCGCCGCATAAGCAAACATGACACATTTGAAGCCCCCAAGCTCCAACCATCGAATCGCATGAGCCGTGTCCATGCACATGCAATTAGGGAGCAAAGGTGTCTTGTCCCATGGTGGCCCAAGATTTCCTCAGAGCTGTCGAGCCACCCACCGTCTTCTTGTTTCATTTTCCTAGCTTCACATCACCAGGAGCAAAGTGAGAGGAAGTTAGGATTCGTTTACCTTTGTGATCCATTCTGGTAGCTGCAAGTCCAAGAATCCTCTCTATAAGCATCTGTAAGGAGCTCCCTGCTGTGCAAAATAGTAATGAAACTACTATGGGCAGTGAACCCAGTCATAGTAGTACAAAAAGTGTCGTATCCACAGGGACTTCAGAACTATCTAATCGATTATAAGCTTAGTAAATGTGCAAGAAGATAAATAAAAGTGCATAAACTTAAATTGAGGGTTTGGGGGTTTTTTTTGTTGTAATCGGAGAAATAATGAAAAGCAATAAACACTAAACTAACTATCTAGGATAGATGTAGCCCGGGATGGATATTTGCATCCGTCCTCCCCTTACTATCGATTGTCGACCCTTGAACTTATAGCTAAACAATGGAACACTTAATTAATTAGCAACCTACTATAGGCCTACTAATCCTAACCAATTAACCGGAACTTCTCAATCAGCGAAGCCCCGGGTCAATCGATAGCACTAAGCTTAAGTTCCACTAAGTTGCAATTTAGTCTAATATCAAAATCATCAAAATTAGAGTACACTGTTCTAGTCCCCACGGTTTAGGTTTCTATCTCAGAATATCATTTTGATAGAATCCCATAATAATGCTAAACTCATCGGTAGGCCAAACCCACCAATTTACATAATTGATAATTTGGGCAAAACCCTAAACAAATCCCTAAATCATGAGCAACAAGTTTAGAAGCCATAAATACTCAATAATTATCTTCATTAAGCACAAGGACTAAAATAGGGCATAAAAACAAGTTAAAGGTTCAACAATGGAGTTTAGGGATTTGGGGCAAAATCCAAATCCCTAGCTACAAATATTCTACACAAACATGGAGAAGAAAATAAGAACACAGGGATAAGAGGAGACCATTAATGGAGCTTGAAGGGAGGTGAACTTTTCTTCTCTTCTCTTCTTTTTCCTCTTCTTTCCCCTTCTTTTCGCCTCTCCTTGGGGATGGAACGCGCCCTCTGTCTGGTTGTGAGAATGAGGTCTCGATTCCTCATTCTCGACCTTTTTTTATTTTGCGTTCAAGTGCGCGTCCGGACTTGTGTCCGGACATGCATGTCCGGACACCACTAATGGGGAAGAATTTGAGCGTGCGGGTTCTTGTCCGGACATGGAAGAATCAACACACTGACTTCGACCGACCCACACGGTTGGGTAGGTCGAACTTGATAAGTGTCCAAATGAGCATGTTTTATGGGTGTATTTCATATATTATATTAGCACTTTTCTTGCTCATTTCTCACTTATCGTATGTTTTTCCTCTAGTTTATGTTTTATTGGTTATCTCACAAATTTATTGGTTAAACATGATTAAAACCAATAGGAGCAAAGTAGACGAAGAGACGAAGGCATAGGCGCAGACGGATCTTAAAACGAAGCTGAAACGAACATTTTAGAGGAAAATCAATTTTCGTCCGAACCAGTGTGGTCCGGACGGTGGTTCAGACAGTTCAAAAACCCGTCTGTGGCATGTCCGGGTTAATAAGGCCGGACAAGAAAGCTTTCCGTGGATAATTGACCGGACAAGGGGCGGACAAGACACAATGTGTCCGTGGATATTTGCCCGGACAAGAAATAGAACTGTCCGTGGAAATAAGACCGGGCAACAAATAGAGCTGCAACTACGCCGACCGTCTTCTCCAATTTTCTTCGGCGCCTGCAAACATATCTATCTACTCCTTCAGCAATATCAGGCGCCTGCCTTAAATCCCTCACACGTCTGTCTCCACTCCAGCTCTGTCTCCAATCAACCTTCTCCTCTGCTTCTATATAAACCCAGCACCTTCAACGATAAATGATGTGCGGGAGATTAAAGAAAACAGACGATCGCTCACCACACTCCACCATTCTCTTCCATTCATCTTCTCCCATAACACCACAACACTCCATACTCAGCAAAAACAAAAGAAATAGAAGAGAGGCAGCAGAAGTGAGAGCGAGTGCAGACCCGTTCTTTCTCTGAAATAATGGCTAATTCTATCTGTGCTATCTTTTTATTCCCGTTAATGTCTGAGTAATTTTCATTTGTATCCTAGGATGGGGTTTGATCCTAATATTACGTAAATCAATATTTATCACTTGTCTCTCTTATTAAACTTGTTTTAATTCCTTTAAGCAAATATTGTTAAATGCTTTGAGTGACAAACTACTGTATTTTTATGGTAACTATCAACATATGATTTTGAGATAGTCAAAGTACCACAAAGGAATAAACCTTGGTATTTACACTCCGGATTGAGCAGGAAAATATTGAGGCTATTACTAAGAGTTCGTAACTGACACCTATTAACTCCAATAGACAATAAATAATTGAGACAAGGTTATAAATCTGTTTAAGTAATTTAGACAATTCCCTCGCTATCCTAGGATACCTTTTTCCATCCACATCAATTAATTCACCTTATTTTACTGTGTTTATTATTTATGTACTGATCCTAAAACAAATCAAGCTTGCCTCCGGCTAAACCCCCTTTTTACTATTTTAATTAAATACCGAGACTAGGATAATTGAACAATTTCCCTGTGGATACGACACTTGTTGTACTACTCCGACTAGGTGCACTTGCCTAATAGTTTGCTGTAAATCTATATATATTAATGTGTAGATTTTACCCAACAAGTTTTTGGCGCCGTTGCCGGGGACTTCGGTCCAACTATCTGCTTTATTATTCTGTTTAGTTTTTCTTTTATTTCCGTTATTTGCCCTTTTTGTGTATAAATTTTTGTTTTGTTTTTCAGGTACTTAATTCTGATGGATGGTCACTACGATCAAGCAGGAAGTTGGTATGGTTACCCCTATGGCGCAGAGAACTACAATCAATGGAGTGTATGTCAAAGGTGCGGAGAGTACCATGAAAGCCCCCAATGTTCAGACCCAAATGCTGAATTGAGAGCTCTCTTGGAGGATTTCAAGTCATCTCTCAAGCCTATCTCCATCTTTGTGTGCCGAGAGTGTGGAGGAGACCATGAAAGTTCCCATTGTCCTATGATTGCAATAGAGAGAGACAACGCCATTTTAAGGGAAATGATGGCAAATTTTACCTCAAAGTCTGAAATGATCCAGCAAAGAACGCTAGATCAGGTAGAACACATGGAACAACCGGTTCAACAACTGAATGAAGTGGTTCACGAGGAGGAACAACCTGCTGAGGACTTAAGCTGCTTTCCACCTCCTCCCCTATTCGAATCAGAGAATCCATCACCAAACAACCATCAGCTTGATTATGAAGACAACTCCTCAGAAGAGAGTTTCTTCTTGGACTTCATGGAGTCCCCTCCCTCTGAAATCAACTACTATTTCCCCTCCTTCACCGTGCTCTACCCAGGAGATGAGGGTGGATACACCCTCAACCTTGAGAAGGAGGAAATGCCGTTTCCCTCTGAGCCATCAGAAGAGAGTGGTATAGTCGATTTCAAGGAGCCACTTCCCTCTGAAGTTAATTTACATCAAAGCTCGTCCAAAGAGCCTCACCCCAGAGCTCTCCCCGCACCGCTCATTGAAGATAAGGATGTCTTCATCCTTAATTTCGAAGAGGAGGCTCCACCACAATTTGATCCCCGCACCAAGGATCAACAATCTCAACACTTCCACCTGAATAAAGATCGGTGGAGCTTGCACTTCTACATTCTAAGTGTTGAGATAACATTTCCTTTTGATCCGAGTGGTTTTTCAATAATTCATGATGACCGTCCCACCCACCCGTTGAAGCCGACTTCAACGTTCATATTCGATCCCGGCTGACCTCATGGTGGTAGCGTCTAGCCAAAGACGTTAAAGAAGGGCAGCTTTCCGGAAGGCAACCCGGATGAACTTTTCTTTTATTTGCTTTTATGCTCTTTTAATTTTCAGGTTCTCTTTAAATTTTGTTTTTGCTAAAATTTTAACCCCGTTCGTAGTATGGTTGCTTCTAGTATCTTATGCAGGTGCAACTTCATGTCTACACTGCAACCAAGCTACGCTACTTGAGGCTGAAGCTCAAGTGTGGGGGAACTCCTATAACGCTAGCAAAAACAATCTCAGGGGAGTACCCGTCTCTTTAATTATGCTTTTATTTAAATAAAATCTGCTGTGGAGAGCTTCTGTGCTAAAAATGTTTATTTATGACCTTTGTGTTCTTTCTATTTTATCTACTTACCGAAAAGATCTTCTGAAACCTTCCCTTGTTTTCTGGTGAACAATGAGGACATTGTTCGATTTAAGTGTGGGGGTGAGTGCCCTTTTCGGTGGAATTTTGTGCTTAAAATGCTTAATCTCTCTGCTTATCTTGCGGTTGTCCAAATTCAATATCGTGGACCCTTTATATGTGGGTTGTTCTCTTTATGAATAAATACTGTTATGAATTGTGGGATAAATGGTACAAAAATTTTAAAAATTTTGATTACTTTTGAGGAGCATTTTTATGCGGTGTGACCAAATGATCTGCAATGGTTGGATTTTTATTGCTCAGGGGTTCTTTCTGTCCTCTTTCTTAGGGATTGCTAAGGGGTGCTTCTCTGTCAAAAAAAAAAAGAAATATAAATATAAAAATAAATAAGGGACTTGCGAGACGCCATTGGTAACCAACAAAAGAGAGTTGAGTGTTCTTAAAAACAAAGGCTTGATGCCTACATATTATCTTCTCATCCCTTATGCAAAAGTGAAACAAATGCATAAATCTATTTTTCCTTTTGTTTTCTCCTCAATGCCCATTCTTGAGAGAAGTTGGCCATGGTAAAAGTTCTCAAAGTCACCTTAACTAAGAAGCATTGAAGTACTCCGGATCATACCCCGAAACTCTATATTTTTATTTTTACCCTGAGCACACCTATGCCACCAGCAGTTGATGGATCACACTCCTCGAAAAGTTTGAGATCATGTACTGTTCACCTCCTTATCCTACCCTTCATAATAATATTTGTTAATATTGAGCATTCCCTACTTGCTTGGGTACATGGTTTTGCTTGAGGACAAGTAAAAGGTAAGTGTGGGGGTGTGATAAGTGTCCAAATGAGCATGTTTTATGGGTGTATTTCATATATTATATTAGCACTTTTCTTGCTCATTTCTCACTTATCGTATGTTTTTCCTCTAGTTTATGTTTTATTGGTTATCTCACAAATTTATTGGTTAAACATGAGGAAAACCAAGCTAGGAGCAAAGTAGATGAAGAGACAAAGGCATAGGCGCAGACGGATCTTAAAACGGAGCTGAAACGAACATTTTAGAGGAAAATCAATTTTCATCCGAACCAGTGTGGTCCGGACGGTGGTTCGGACAGTTCAAAAACCCCGTCCGTGGCATGTCCGGGTTAATAAGGCTGGACAAGAAAGCTGTCCGTGGATAATTGACCGGAAAAGGGGCGGACAAGACACAATGTGTCCGTGGATATTTGCCCAGACAAGAAATATAACTGTCCGTGGAAATAAGACCGGACAACAAATAGAGCTGCAACTACGCCGACCGTCTTCTCCAATTTTCTTCAGCGCCTGCAAACATATCTATCTACTCCTTCAGCAATATCAGGCGCCTGCCTTAAATCCCTCACGCGTCTGTCTCCACTCCAGCTCTGTCTCCAATCAACCTTCTCCTCTGCTTCTATATAAACCCAACACCATCAACGATAAATGATGTGCGGGAGATTAAAGAAAACAGACGATCGCTCACCACACTCCACCATTCTCTTCCATTCATCTTCTCCCGTAACACCACAACACTCCATACTCACGTACTCAACAAAAACAAAAGAAATAGAAGAGAGGCAGCAGAAGTGAGAGCGAGTGCAGACCCGTTCTTTCTCTGAAATAATGGCTAATTCTATCTGTGCTATCTTTTTATTCCCGTTAATGTCTGAGTAATTTTCATTTGTATCCTAGGATGAGGTTTGATCCTAATATTACGTAAATCAATATTTATCACCTGTCTCTCTTATTAAACTTGTTTTAATTCCTTTAAGTAAATATTGTTAAATGCTTTGCGTGACAAACTACTGCATTTTTATGGTAACTATCAACATATGATTTTGAGATAGTCAAAGTACCACAAAGGAATAAACCTTGGTATTTACACTCCGGATTGAGCAGGAAAATACTGAGGCTATTACTAAGAGTTCGTAACTGACACCTATTAACTCCAATAGACAATAAATAATTGAGACAAGGTTATAAATCTGTTTAAGAATTTAGGCAATTCCCCCGCTATCCTAGGATACCTTTTTCCATCCACATCAATTAATTCACCTTATTTTACTGTGTTTATTATTTTTGTACTGATCCTAAAACAAATCAAGCTTGCCTCCGACTAAACCCCCTTTTTACTGTTTTAATTAAATACCGAGACTAGGATAATTGAACAATTTTCCTGTGGATACGACACTTGTTGTACTACTCCGACTAGGTGCACTTGCCTAACAGTTTGCTGTAAATCTATATATATTAATGTGCAGATTTTACCCAACAGAACTTCAAAGTGCTCTATCTTCTTTGTTCCATCTTCGATTTTGGATCCGTCTGCGCCCACACGTCCATATCTTCGTCTAATTTATTTCTAGCTATGTTATTCCTTCTGTTTCAGCTATAATTGTGTCAAACACCAATAAAACACAAAGACTCTGTTCGGCATGGCTTTTTTGTGGTTGTTTGTAGCTGTTTTGGTCTAGTTGTTTTGACTGGTTTTTTGTAGTGTTTTACTGGTTGTTTTGTGCTGGTATATATGTGGCTGTTTTGAAAAATGCTGTTTGGCAGTGTGGTTGTTTCGTCCGATGTTTTTGAACAAATTAGTTAAGTTAGTTACGTGCAGTGTGTTACCGATTTCTGTGATACGATTACAAATTTTATATTACATTTTAAAACAATTTATTGTTAAGTTGTAAATAAAGAAACTACTAACAAACATACAAATTAATATATACATAATTTATTAACTAGGAAGACAACAAATTTTTATTACAATCAATTTTTGTTAACATTTTTATTAAGGTCTATACAAACAATTTTACTATTATCAACCATAATTCTATCAATGGATAACAACAATTACAACTATACATGGTTTTAACACACCACACTACTTGCTCACCTTTGAATAAAAGAAAAATATAATAATTAGTTAGTGAACTTTATTAATGTTTACATCATATAAAAAATAAACAATTTAGTTGTTAAAATAATATGGCCTATATATTACTATATGTACATATAATTAAATATTCAGGTTTTTGTACCTTATTTTTAATAAAATGAAATACTACCATTACAATGTGGTGTTGGTAAATAATTTGTAAAAACTACTAATAAATTTTTTATAAAAACAAATAATAAGTGAATTTTTAAAAATTAATTAATTTATTAATATCAATCGCTACAATTTCGCAACCCTAACTTGTAAACAATAATATGCACGATATTCATTCTCTTCATTACAGTAATTTTAAAAATTTACGGTATTCATTCTCTTTGCAGCATAAACTGTTGGTTGTTTTGTGTTGGTATATTTGTGGCTGTTTTGAAAACTGCTGTTTGGCAGTGTGGTTGTTTGGTATTTTTATCAAAAATACCAACTCAGGACATACCACATATATGCCACAAAACAACCAGCACCGAATGAAGCCAAAACAAGAGAAAAACTAGCTAGAGTGGGGAAATGAGCATGAAAGGTGTTGATAAAACATATGAAATACATTCATAAAACATGCTCATTTGGACACTCATCATACCCCTACACTTACCTTTTTGCTTGTCCTCAAGCAAAACAAGCACCCAAGAAAGTGTGAATGCTCAAAACTAACAGATACTAACATGAATTGTAGGATAAGAGAAGAAGCAAAAAGTGATTAAAACCTTTTAGGAGTGTGAACCATCTCTTAGTGGTGGCATGGGTGTGTTTAGGGCAAAACAAAATCTAGAGTTTTGAGGTATGATCCGGAGTGTTTTAAAGTTCTAAAGATTAGGTGACTTGGAGAACATTTACCATGGCCAACTTCTTTCAAGAATGGGCATCGAGAAGAAAACAAAAGGAGAAATAGATTTATGCATTTGTTTCACGTTTGCATAATATATGAGGAGACAAAAATTGGGCATGTAGCCTTTGCATTTAAGAACACTCAACTCTCATTGTCGGTTACTAATGGCGTCTCACAAGTTCCTTGTAGATTTTCTCCATGAAACACTTCTTAGCAATCCCTAAGAGAGAAGATAGAAGGAACCCCTAAGCAATAGAAATCTAACCATTTAAGATCACTTGGTCACACCACATGTAAAATGCTCCTCAAAAGTAATCAAAAAGAAAATTTTGAGCATTTATCCCACAATTCATAACAGTATTTGTTCTTAATGAGAACAACCCACATCACAAGGGTCCAAGTTTTTTATTTTAGACCATCGCAAGATAAGGAGAGAGATTAAGCATTTAAGCACGATTCACTGAAAAGGTCACTCCCCCACACTTAATTTGAACAATGTCCTCATTGTTGACCAACAAACTGGGGAAGGTTTCAGAAGACCTTTTCAGGAAGCAGACAAAAGAGAAAACACATGGGGCACAAACAAGCATTATAGCATAGAAGCTATCCCCAATAGAAGAATGCAGCTAAATCAAAATGAAGGAGAAGTGAGAGACACAAAATTAAAAGAAACTAGTACTCCCCTGAGATTGTTGTTTCTTGCATTGAAAGAACTCCCCCACACTTGAGCGTTACCCTCAATTAGCGTAGCTTGGTTGCGGTGTGGACTTTGAGTTGCACATGCAAGAAACACTAGAAGCAAACCAAACTACATACGGGGTTAAGAGTTAGCAAAACAAAATCAAAGGAGAACTTGAAAAATTAAAATAAATGAAAATGAAAGAAAATCATCCAGGTCCACCTCGAAGTCATCCGGGATCGAATATGAAAGTTGAAGTCGGCTTCAACGGGTGGGTGGGGCGGGCATCATGAATCATTGAAAAATGACCCGGATCAAAAGGAAATGTTACCTCAACACTTAGAATGTAGAAGTGCAAGCTCCACCGATCTTTCTTCAGTTGGAAGTGTTAAGGCTGTTGATCCTTAGTGCGAGAATCAAAATTTGGTGGAGCCTCCTCTTTGAAATTAAGGATGAAGACATCCTTATCTTCAATGAGCGGTGCAAGGAGAACTCCAGGGCGGACTTTGTCTTTAAACTCTGGTCCCGGATCAAAGGGGAAAATGGCCTTCACACTTAGCGGGTGAACCTTGAGTTTCCACCCTATTTCATTGGTGCACGAGTGGGAAAGGCCTTGATCCTCTAGGTGAAGATCAAAGTTTGATGGCTCATCCTCCTCAAATTTGAGGATGTAGATATTTTCATCTTTGGTGAGGCTCATAGGAAGAGCCTTGATGGACATCAACTTTAGAGAGAGGTGACTCCTTAAAGTCAATGGTGGCACTCTCCTCTGATGACTCGGAGGGAGGCATCATCTCCTCCTTCTTATGGTTGAGGATGTACCCATCCTCATCTTCTGGGTAGAGCACAGAGAAGGAGGGGAAACAACAGTAGTTGACTTTAGAGGGAGGAGACTCCATGAAATCAAGATAGAAGTTGTCCTCTGATGGCTTGTCTTCAAGCTCAGGCAGATGGTTGAATGGCGTTAGCTCAGGTTTTAACAGGGGAGGAGAAGGGAAACTCAAGTCATCAGCAAGGTGATCCACTTTATGAACCATTTCTCTCTCCGGTTGTCGTGATGTGAGGTTTAGCAGGCCATTCATCATTGTGTTTATCTCTACCAATTCGGCATAGAGCTTCAGTTGGTTCATGTTGAGGTATCCTTCCTCAGTATGCAGCTCTATCTCATGAACCATTTCAATCTCTGGTTGTTGCTCCCTTCGAGCTAGTCTAATGAGCTGGTCCATGTCGATGGTGTTTTCTAGCGATGAGATCCTTGAGAGTGGGTGAATTTACCCTTTCCGTGATCATAGAACAATGAACACTCTTATGGTCTCCTTCATTCTCTTAGCACATGATCCGTTGGTTGACGTCTTGTCCGGTGGCGTTGGATTGGCGGTAAAGAATTGGTCCTCCACATAAGCCTCTTATCTAGCAATAAGGTCCTCACAAGGAGGCCATAAATGGTATTGCCCACACCCTTGACAGTCAACATCCCGATCGTAGGTTGTACCATCGTATACTGTACCATAGGAATGGTCATACCACCCTTCTGCTTGATCATAATGACCGTCCATCAAAATTAAGTTCCTACCAAGAAAAGAAAAAATTTATACACAAAAGGAGGAAATAAAGGGAATGAAAAAAATGCACAAAAACTAAACAGATAATAAACCAGATAGTTGGACTGAAGTCTCTGGCAACGTCGCCAAAAAACTTGTTGTGCAAAATTGCAATGAAACTATCCTGCTAACTATGGGCACTGAACCCAATCATAGTAGTACAACAAGTGTCGTATCCATAGGGACTTCAGAACTATATAATCGCTTATAAGCTTAGTAAATGTGCAAGAAGATAAATAAAAGTGCATAAACTTAAATTGGGGGTTTTGGGTTTTTTTGTTGTAATTGGAGAAATAATGAAAAGCAATAAACACTAAACTAACTATCTTGGATAGATGTAGCCCGGGATGACATCCATCCTCCCCTTACTACCGATTGTCAACCCTTGAACTTTTAGCTAAACAATGGAACACTTAATTAATTAGCAACCTACTCTAGGCCTACTAATTCTAAACAATTTAACCGGAACTTCTCAATCAGCTAAGCCCCGGATTAATCGATAGCACTAAGCTTAAGTTCCACAAAGTTACAATGTAGTATAATCTCAAAATTATCAAAATTAGAGTACACTGTTCTAGTCCCCATGGTTTAGGTTTCTATCTCAGAATATCATTTTGATAGAATCCCACGATGGTATGGTTTTGTCACCCCTTTTATATTTCTTCTTCTTTTTTTTTGTCGTGTTATGAAAACACGGAAGAAAAACAAACCTTTATGAATAGAATTTTGCTCAATGGTTACATTAGAAGTGGTGGGAATTGTCTTGTTTTATTTTATGCTTTTGTGGTTGAAGGTTATGGTGTCTAATTACTTGAGTTTGTTTTTTGTTGTTGCTAAAACTCATGTTTGTTATTATTGGGCTGGTTTTGGGTATTATTGAAGGGTTTGAGGAAAGGACAAAGCGAAAACGTGAAGGTAAGCAAAGGGTTATTGGGACTTTGTTGAAAGATGATTTTTTCTGCCATGGTGTTAGAGATCAAGTATGAGTTCTACATTACAAAATTATATAGCTAGTTAGTAGTTCATATAGCCTATGAGCTACTCCACCCAATTCCAATTGGTTTAAGGATTGAACCTCATTGTTATTGGGCTTTACTAGTCTATATGGGTATATTACACAATTCCCTTCATTGGGCCTATTTCTCCCTGTTAAGTCAAGTTCCTTAGGTTTTGATGATAGTAAACATGTGTCGTTTATTTGACATGTTTATCTAAGTGTGAAGATTAGGTAAACAGGTAAAAGAGTGGCTTAACACGCAAGGTTGCAAGCACACTCTTGTCATGACCAGTGCCCTACCAGTCGGGCACCTGTGTACAGAGCTCTAGTAGAGCTCCTAGCACATACTGAACACCAGCACAACACAACAACGACTCTCAACATCAGAAATGTCCAAGAATGCAAGATACATCAATTGAGAATAAGTGAACCAACAACACATGCGAAGTTGGTAGAGTTCACGACAAAGCGAGTTGAAGAAACATAATCATGAAGAAGATAACAAGGCATAATATGAAGCCATAAAGAGGCATTAATTACACAACATTAATGAAGCCATCAGGCTATGTAAGTGGACATCACCAAGAGCAGTCGACCACTTGAGCTCTTGCCTACAACGTGTCCAACCAGTGAATGACACGTGTCCTGGCTGTGCCTACCATCAAGTTGGTAATCATCCTACCTTGAGCAAAGCTACTTCTGATGAGAACAAGATCAATTGAACTCTAATGAATAGCCTATCATAGATTGGTAGTTATAAGTGAGCTTGATGGTGTGTATATTGTGAACATGTCGTAAAAAGAAAAAGTGGACACACAAGTAAGAATAAGAACAACTAGTACAAGCGTGAGTCATATTGTGTGCATCTGAGTGTGTGTGTACGCTAGAGAGTTAGTGAGCGTGGTTAGACTGTGTAAATAAATTCAATACTTGTGTATTTGGTAGACTGGCCAGTCGGGGAACGGTTGGGGAACCATTGACCTGCTGTCAGGAAGGGTAGAGGACTTTGGTGATAAGTCCATAACTGTCCCGGAGTCCATAGGTTGGGCGGAGGGAGATTGGGTGAATTTCTAGAGTGTAAATTCTCAATCGAAAAGGAGTTTCCAGTTCGTGAATTATTGTTTCTCTACTAAACCATTAAAAGTGTCTAACCCAACGACACGTCCACGACCCGTCAAGAACATATCTGGAAAGCTAGTTAGTTTCACTCCCCCACAATATTTCTAACATGGTATCAGAGCAAGGTTTAACCTTGGGTAATGCACCACTGTCTACATGGATACCCGAGAAAAAACGGACTGTGTCACCATAAGCGAGAGAAAGGACCGGGCCAGTACTATAGAAATGGATTGTGTCACGATAAATCGAGAGAAGGGACGGGGCTAGTACTGTAGAAGTGGACTGTGTCACGATAAACCAAGAGAAGGGATCAAGCCTGTACCAAGTGGGGTCCAAGTAGTAAGGGTGCAGTGTGGGAGGCAAAGGTGAGAGACTCACACTTGAGAGGGGATGTTAAAGATGAAGTGTGAGCCCCATATTGAAAAATTATATAGCTAGTAAGTAGTTCATGTAGCCTATGAGCTACTTCACCTAATACCAATTGGTTTTAGGAAGGAACCTCATGGGTTATTGAACCTTACCAGTCTATACTGGTATTTTACATAATTCCCTCCGGTGGGCCTATTTCTCCCCCCATAATATTTCTAACATAGTGATTGAAGACTCGTGATAAAATAGAATCCTGGATCTTGATCATTACTTAAGTATGGTAAAAGATGAGTCCTTTAGAATGAAGTATGATGAGCCAAAAATATCAACCATCCACCATTCATGTTTATTCTTACTCAAGCGCCTCATAAAAGTCACCCAAACATACATGTCATACTTCTCATTCATCTAGCCCATTTCCTATACCCACTGCTCATCACCACCAACCTCTCATATTCCTTCTCAAGCCATAAATTCTCAGTCTCCATCTTCATCACCCCCTAAAAAACCCTCATCCTATATATGATCACTCAAGAAAAGCAAACACCCACATACCTTTAACAAGAATCGATGCCATTGTCCCTTGGGGGAACACCAATAACCTAAATGTGCAACTGTCTTCACTCCATCTAATCATAGTCCACATGAACCGTTCTTTACCCTGGCTAAGAAATATACAAAATGAAGAGCACAAGTTCAATTTGAATTTAATGCTCTTTATAACACCCACACTTGGGACCTAGTTCCCTACAAGCCTGGTACACATGTTCTTGGTGTCAAATCAATTTTGAAGACCAAAAGGTCTATTGATGGCTCTATTGAGAGAAGACACAATTAAGAGATTCTCGATTGGGAATAGAGAAATAACCTAAATATACAAAAAGAACTATGAGAAATATAATATGACCCTAAAAAGGACTAGAAGATACAACTGTGAGATGAATATTTTAATCTATAAGTCTGTAAGCATTTCATTTTATGTTCTCTAACTGTAGTGACTAAGCTGTTTGTGATGTCAAACAAGGACTGGGTCATCAGTTTCCTCTCTCGGCTTGCAAACCAAGAAAAAAGAGCAACATGTCAAAACGAAGCTATCACATGCTTATGAAATTGGTGAGCCTGGATTCCCTATAGTCATTTCTATCAAAATGATCAAAATCAGACTTTGTAAAATTGTCTTTTTTCTCAACATGTCAACCTTTAAAGATAAATTTAGTGTTCAACGCTGGCACTCAACATATAATGAAGTTATAGTAGGGAAACAAAGAATAGGAACATAAATTGAGAACACAAAAATTCTATGTTCATACTTCTCTCTACCTTGCATGAAACTGTAAAAAATTCTTACCATTGTGCTCGCAATCAGATAGTAAAGATGATGTTTGAAGTCTACAAAGTCAATAAATTTGTGTGTGAATGTGGTTTTGGAAATAAAGTTGAGGATTAGAAATTGAGAACCCAAATTTATACATATAGTTTACTTTCCACCTCGCAAGAAACTAGAAAATAAAGTCTCACCACTCGGCTAGAAATCCATGAATCTGATAAAATCTCAATTAAGTCTGCTCTGCAATGTCACCTAGCAATTGTTCATTTTCTTATTTCTCATTATAGTCCCTAGCAATGTCAATTACAATTGTACTTTAGTACCAGTTGTCTTTACTAATTAGTTAATAATTAGTATTCTTTGCTATCTAAACCTGTTAGAACCCTTAAATTTTATAGATGATGTCAAAGACCGAGTAGGCTTGATAGAGATCCGGCTGCAAAACAAAAGACAGTAAGGTCAGACAAAGTCGTTTACCCCGGCCCACACCAGGCGTGGGGGTAACTGCTGTTGAAGACTAAATCAGAAGTAATGGAGGAGTTAGTGGTTATTACGATTTAAGTTATGGTTAAATGAAGTGGTGGCTGATTTAATTCTTCCTAAATCAGTGGAGAACGTGGAGCACCTTCTTATAAGTTAATCAAAACTTAGATTTAGTATTTTAGTCATTTAATAGCATCCTACTTGTTGTGCGCTTACATTGTCATATTTTCAGACGAGAGAGAGACTTAAGAGAGCATTGTATAGTTAAGTTGTTGTTTCATTTTTGCACTCAAAAGCCATACTTAGCTTCTAGAACTTAATGCACCTAAATACTCTATAGCTTGTGTTGATCTATCTTTAAAGTTTTTCAGTGTAGATGTTGGATAGAGTCTTTCTGTCTAACCCCAAGTGTAGGAAATTAGAATTGTAAATTCACTTCGAATTCCCAATACAAGGTATCATATTCTTGTATCTTCGTGCCTTAAAATCTTCTACATTCACTATTTGTCTCAGAATGAGTCTGCCTGATTCTAACACCTCAGACAAACTCGGTCATCATTTTCGGTCCCATCACAACCACATTGGTCACATTGACTTGTTCTTTCCCGCATCTCGTCCAAGCTTTGTTCATGCCTTTCAGATGCCTACAGGGTGCAGGGGTAGACCAAAGAAGGTGCAATGCCCGTGGGGTCATCTGACCTCATGAATTTTGTAGAAAAAGGTTAAATATAATAATTATTAGTGTATATAGTAGATGTTTTATGTCTTGGTGACCTCAAAATTTTTAGAAAAGTTGATTTTAATAATTTTTATTTATTAGTGACACCATAAATTACTGTCTCTGGGTCCGCCTTGCGGACATGCCAATTGGCTACCGGTCCAACTTTGGTTAGTGTATATTTCTCTTCAGTTTGGTGTCGTGGAGTTCACGTAAACAATGGTCAATGGCTAAGTCATCTACATAAGCTGAATACAAGGCTCTAGAAACTACGACATCTTCGAAACAGATTGAATTCTTCAGCTTGTTGTTGAGCTTGGCCTATCCCCCTAATACCCCTATTCTATATAGTGATAATTGTGCAGCAAGTTACCTTGCAAAAACTTAAATCTTTCACGGCAGGAAGAAGCAGGTCGGAGTTGTTTTCTTCTTCGTGAGATAAAATTGGACAATTGAGTGTGTCTCTCACACCCCGTCAAAAGAGCAACATACGGACGTCTTGACCAAATCCGTGGGCAGGTAGCACATATTGTCTCACACTTTTAGGTCTAATCTTCTACTACTGTTTTACAGTTTGAACCAAAAGGGAAGATGAAAGCCCAATAGCTTTTAGGCCCATTATATATATAGCACAAGTCTAAACTTACAAACATTATAGAGTCTTGGTCTGTAGCCTATATATATGATAGTAATTGAATACAAATGATAAGAGGGAATCATACAGATCTCTAATCTTCATCAACCTTCAATGAAAAATCGATAACAATCCAGGTGAGCTCGAAATCATGAGCGCTAGGT
Source organism: Limonium bicolor (assembly GCA_023374045.1). NCBI lineage: Eukaryota > Viridiplantae > Streptophyta > Magnoliopsida > Caryophyllales > Plumbaginaceae > Limonium > Limonium bicolor. Next base: position 120,409,528 of record CM041780.1, read on the forward strand.
CCTAACATGAAACTTACAGGTCATCGATCCTGCTCATTACGGGGATCAGTTCCTTCAAGATGGTCTCGTGGGAGGAATGAAACCATGGGGATCAAGGTGGTCTCGTGGGACTTGGAGAAGAATTGTTCGCCGCGGGTCATCGATCCTGGCTGTTTTGTGGTTGTTTTATATGTGGCAGTATATTATTGGAGTAGAACGTAGGACCCACGTGGGTCCCACGTGGGGACCACCCCAAAACAACCCTAAACATGCGCTCGGCGAACGCAGCCACGACAACGGATATTGGGAAAGGAGGCTCGCGGTGGTGGTTTTAGCCATAACCAGTTTACAAGTAGGAGAAAGACCACCACCGTGAACCTCCCTACTGATCTCATCCACATCTTCCGCTTGATTCTCCATGAGTGTAACTGAGCCAAATCCAAAAGACAGTGGAACGTTGGTGTAGTACAAATAGAAAGTTTGTTAAGAAATTAGCAAATACTACATCTGTTCCATTTTGACCATTTCTGTTTGCTTTTTGACACGTTTTCCACTTTAATATTAAACATATAAGATAAAATAATTTTATAAATTAAATTTCTACAACATATAGTTTTTGATATAAAGATTCTATTGTAAAACTTATTTTTGTAAAATTATGTTATCTTATATGTTAAATATTGAAATCAAACAATATGTCCAAATAGTGAATGAGAATGTCAAATGGGGATGGAGGGAGTAATGATTTGGGGGAGGTTGGTGAAATAACAGGATAGGTAGGGAAACCCATTCAAGTAAAGAAAGGGATGACATGAAGATTCAAGGAACAAATACCAGTAGAAGGAAAATTGAGGCGAAGAGGAAACGGTGGAAACAAAGAGAGGAGAGAAAACTCTAGCCTAAGAGAGAAATAAAGCCATGTTGCGTTTGGTGGTGATTTATCATAGGCCCGTTCGAAAACTGCTTTTAATGATCAAAATATCTGGAAAATTTTCATAAAAATACCGAATTAAAAAAAAAATTACATGCGGTGGTCGTTTTTGAAAAAAATTACGCGGATGTACCAACCCCTTGCAAAGAAGCAGCCACGGTACTGTGGCAGCTTGCCAGAAACTGCCATGAGACAACGGCTGCTTCTGCATTTTTTTGCTTGAAGCAGCCACGAGTTTGGGGCGGCTTCTGACTTATCTGCTGGAAACCGCCACATAGTTGGGGCGGCTTCTTTGCAATTTCTCCCCCTTATCCGGAAATCCAACAGACCAATCACAGCCGTCGGTCGCCGGATCGCACAGACCCCACTTATCCACAGGTTTGCAAAGAAACCGCCACAGAATCGTGGCTCCTTCCAGCAAGATTTTTTTTCTATAAAAACCCCCCAATCTCACCCATTCTCCCCACATTTCTTATACATAACACTCCTCAACTTTCATTCTCTATCTCTCCGAATTTGGAACAAGTAAGTTCCATTGTTTCCTTTTTTTTTTTTTGGTGTATTGTTTATTAGTGCTTAATCTTTATTTAATTATAGTCATTATTTTTAGTTCTTTAATTGTTTATTAGCTATTGTTGTTCTAATGTTAATTTTTTTTTACATTTATAATGCCCACTAACCCCATTTAAATTCGTAATTAAATTTACCAATTTTTTATGAGTTACAAAATCACCAATTTTGGTGGTTTTATGCCTTAATTAATTATGCTATTGTTGTTATAATGTTATGCAATTTTTTTTACATTTATAATGCCCACTAACCCCATTTAAATTCGTAATTAAATTTACCAATTTTTTTGAGTTACAAAATCACCAATTTTGGTGGTTTTATGCCTTAATTAATTATGCTATTGTTGTTATAATGTTATGCAATTTTTTTTACATTTATAATGCCCACTAACCCCATTTAAATTCGTAATTAAATTTACCAATTTTTTATGAGTTACAAAATCACCAATTTTGGTGGTTTTATGCCTTAATTAATTATGCTATTGTTGTTATAATGTTATGCAATTTTTTTTACATTTATAATGCCCACTAACCCCATTTAAATTCGTAATTAAATTTACCATTTTTTTTAGTTACAAAATCACCAATTTTGGTGGTTTTATGCCTTAATTAATTATGCTATTGTTGTTATAATGTTATGCAATTTTTTTTACATTTATAATGCCCACTAACCCCATTTAAATTCGTAATTAAATTTACCAATTTTTTATGAGTTACAAAATCACCAATTTTGGTGGTTTTGCCTTAATTAATTATGCTATTGTTGTTATAATGTTATGCAATTTTTTTTACATTTATAATGCCCACTAACCCCATTTAAATTCGTAATTAAATTTACCAATTTTTTATGAGTTACAAAATCACCAATTTTGGTGGTTTTATGCCTTAATTAATTATGCTATTGTTGTTATAATGTTATGCAATTTTTTTACATTTATAATGCCCACTAACCCCATTTAAATTCGTAATTAAATTTACCAATTTTTTATGAGTTACAAAATCACCAATTTTGGTGGTTTTATGCCTTAATTAATTATGCTATTGTTGTTATAATGTTATGCAATTTTTTTACATTTATAATGCCCACTAACCCCATTTAAATTCGTAATTAAATTTACCAATTTTTTTATGAGTTACAAAATCACCAATTTTGGTGGTTTTATGCCTTAATTAATTATGCTATTGTTGTATAATGTTATGCAATTTTTTTTACATTTATAATGCCCACTAACCCCATTTAAATTCGTAATTAAATTTACCAATTTTTTTATGAGTTACAAAATCACCAATTTTGGTGGTTTTATGCCTTAATTAATTATGCTATTGTTGTTATAATGTTATGCAATTTTTTTTACATTTATAATGCCCACTAACCCCATTTAAATTCGTAATTAAATTTACCAATTTTTTTATGAGTTACAAAATCACCAATTTTGGTGGTTTTATGCCTTAATTAATTATGCTATTGTTGTTATAATGTTATGCAATTTTTTTACATTTATAATGCCCACTAACCCCATTTAAATTCGTAATTAAATTTACCAATTTTTTTATGAGTTACAAAATCACCAATTTTGGTGGTTTTATGCCTTAATTAATTATGCTATTGTTGTTATAATGTTATGCAATTTTTTTTACATTTATAATGCCCACTAACCCCATTTAAATTCGTAATTAAATTTACCAATTTTTTTATGAGTTACAAAATCACCAATTTTGGTGGTTTTATGCCTTAATTAATTATGCTATTGTTGTTATAATGTTATGCAATTTTTTTTACATTTATAATGCCCACTAACCCCATTTAAATTCGTAATTAAATTTACCAATTTTTTTATGAGTTACAAAATCACCAATTTTGGTGGTTTTATGCCTTAATTAATTATGCTATTGTTGTTATAATGTTATGCAATTTTTTTTACATTTATAATGCCCACTAACCCCATTTAAATTCGTAATTAAATTTACCAATTTTTTTATGAGTTACAAAATCACCAATTTTGGTGGTTTTATGCCTTAATTAATTATGCTATTGTTGTTATAATGTTATGCAATTTTTTTTACATTTATAATGCCCACTAACCCCATTTAAATTCGTAATTAAATTTACCAATTTTTTTGAGTTACAAAATCACCAATTTTGGTGGTTTTATGCCTTAATTAATTATGCTATTGTTGTTATAATGTTATGCAATTTTTTTTACATTTATAATGCCCACTAACCCCATTTAAATTCGTAATTAAATTTACCAATTTTTTTATGAGTTACAAAATCACCAATTTTGGTGGTTTTATGCCTTAATTAATTATGCTATTGTTGTTATAATGTTATGCAATTTTTTTTACATTTATAATGCCCACTAACCCCATTTAAATTCGTAATTAAATTTACCAATTTTTTATGAGTTATAAAATCACCAATTTTGGTGGTTTTATGCCTTAATTAATTATGCTTTTGTTGTTATAATGTTAAGCAATTTTTTTACATTTATAATGCCAACTAATCCCATTTAAATTCGTAATTAAATTTACCAATTTTTTTATGAGTTACAAAATCACCAATTTTGGTGGTTTTATGCCTTAATTAATTATGCTATTGTTGTTATAATGTTATGTAATTTTTTTACATTTATAATGCCCACTAACCCCATTTAAATTCGTAATTAAATTTACCAATTTTTTTATGAGTTACAAAATCACCAATTTTGGTGGTTTTATGCCTTAATTAATTATGCTATTGTTGTTATAATGTTATGCAATTTTTTTTACATTTATAATGCCCACTAACCCCATTTAAATTCGTAATTAAATTTACCAATTTTTATGAGTTACAAAATCACCAATTTTGGTGGTTTTATGCCTTAATTAATTATGCTATTGTTGTTATAATGTTATGCAATTTTTTTTCATTTATAATGCCCACTAACCCCATTTAAATTCGTAATTAAATTTACCAATTTTTTTATGAGTTACAAAATCACCAATTTTGGTGGTTTTATGCCTTAATTAATTATGCTATTGTTGTTATAATGTTATGCAATTTTTTTTACATTTATAATGCCCACTAACCCCATTTAAATTCGTAATTAAATTTACCAATTTTTTTATGAGTTACAAAATCACCAATTTTGGTGGTTTTATGCCTTAATTAATTATGCTATTGTTGTTATAATGTTATGCAATTTTTTTTACATTTATAATGCCCACTAACCCCATTTAAATTCGTAATTAAATTTACCAATTTTTTTATGAGTTACAAAATCACCAATTTTGGTGGTTTTATGCCTTAATTAATTATGCTATTGTTGTTATAATGTTATGCAATTTTTTTTACATTTATAATGCCCACTAACCCCATTTAAATTCGTAATTAAATTTACCAATTTTTTTATGAGTTACAAAATCACCAATTTTGGTGGTTTTATGCCTTAATTAATTATGCTATTGTTGTTATAATGTTATGCAATTTTTTTTACATTTATAATGCCCACTAACCCCATTTAAATTCGTAATTAAATTTACCAATTTTTTTATGAGTTACAAAATCACCAATTTTGGTGGTTTTATGCCTTAATTAATTATGCTATTGTTGTTATAATGTTATGCAATTTTTTTACATTTATAATGCCCACTAACCCCATTTAAATTCGTAATTAAATTTACCAATTTTTTTGAGTTACAAAATCACCAATTTTGGTGGTTTTATGCCTTAATTAATGCTATTGTTGTTATAATGTTATGCATTTTTTTTACATTTATAATGCCCACTAACCCCATTTAAATTCGTAATTAAATTTACCAATTTTTTTATGAGTTACAAAATCACCAATTTTGGTGGTTTTATGCCTTAATTAATTATGCTATTGTTGTTATAATGTTATGCAATTTTTTTACATTTATAATGCCCACTAACCCCATTTAAATTCGTAATTAAATTTACCAATTTTTTTATGAGTTACAAAATCACCAATTTTGGTGGTTTTATGCCTTAATTAATTATGCTATTGTTGTTATAATGTTATGCAATTTTTTTTACATTTATAATGCCCACTAACCCCATTTAAATTCGTAATTAAATTTACCAATTTTTTTATGAGTTACAAAATCACCAATTTTGGTGGTTTTATGCCTTAATTAATTATGCTATTGTTGTTATAATGTTATGCAATTTTTTTTACATTTATAATGCCCACTAACCCCATTTAAATTCGTAATTAAATTTACCAATTTTTTTATGAGTTACAAAATCACCAATTTGGTGGTTTTATGCCTTAATTAATTATGCTATGTTGTTATAATGTTATGCAATTTTTTTTACATTTATAATGCCCACTAACCCCATTTAAATTCGTAATTAAATTTACCAATTTTTTTATGAGTTACAAAATCACCAATTTTGGTGGTTTTATGCCTTAATTATTATGCTAATGTTGTTATAATGTTATGCAATTTTTTTTACATTTATAATGCCCACTAACCCCATTTAAATTCGTAATTAAATTACCAATTTTTTATGAGTTACAAAATCACCAATTTTGGTGGTTTTATGCCTTAATTAATTATGCTATTGTTGTTATAATGTTATGCAATTTTTTTTACATTTATAATGCCCACTAACCCCATTTAAATTCGTAATTAATTAAATTTTTTTATGAGTTACAAAATCACCAATTTTGGTGGTTTTATGCCTTAATTAATTATGCTATTGTTGTTATAATGTTATGCAATTTTTTTTACATTTATAATGCCCACTAACCCCATTTAAATTCGTAATTAAATTTACCAATTTTTTATGAGTTACAAAATCACCAATTTTGGTGGTTTTATGCCTTAATTAATTATGCTATTGTTGTTATAATGTTATGCAATTTTTTTACATTTATAATGCCCACTAACCCCATTTAAATTCGTAATTAAATTTACCAATTTTTTTATGAGTTACAAAATCACCAATTTTGGTGGTTTTATGCCTTAATTAATTATATTGTTGTTATAATGTTATGCAATTTTTTTTACATTTATAATGCCCACTAACCCCATTTAAATTCGTAATTAAATTTACCAATTTTTTTATGAGTTACAAAATCACCAATTTTGGTGGTTTTATGCCTTAATTAATTATGCTATTGTTGTTATAATGTTATGCAATTTTTTTTACATTTATAATGCCCACTAACCCCATTTAAATTCGTAATTAAATTTACCATTTTTTTATGAGTTACAAAATCACCAATTTTGGTGGTTTTATGCCTTAATTAATTATGCTATTGTTGTTATAATGTTATGCAATTTTTTTACATTTATAATGCCCACTAACCCCATTTAAATTCGTAATTAAATTTACCATTTTTTATGAGTTACAAAATCACCAATTTTGGTGGTTTTATGCCTTAATTAATTATGCTATTGTTGTTATAATGTTATGCAATTTTTTTACATTTATAATGCCCACTAACCCCATTTAAATTCGTAATTAAATTTACCAATTTTTTTATGAGTTACAAAATCACCAATTTTGGTGGTTTTATGCCTTAATTAATTATGCTATTGTTGTTATAATGTTATGCAATTTTTTTTACATTTATAATGCCCACTAACCCCATTTAAATTCGTAATTAAATTTACCATTTTTTTATGAGTTACAAAATCACCAATTTTGGTGGTTTTATGCCTTAATTAATTATGCTATTGTTGTTATAATGTTATGCAATTTTTTTACATTTATAATGCCCACTAACCCCATTTAAATTCGTAATTAAATTTACCATTTTTTTATGAGTTACAAAATCACCAATTTTGGTGGTTTTATGCCTTAATTAATTATGCTATTGTTGTTATAATGTTATGCAATTTTTTTTACATTTATAATGCCCACTAACCCCATTTAAATTCGTAATTAAATTTACCTTTTTTTATGAGTTACAAAATCACCAATTTTGGTGGTTTTATGCCTTAATTAATTATGCTATTGTTGTTATAATGTTATGCAATTTTTTTACATTTATAATGCCCACTAACCCCATTTAAATTAGTAATTAAATTTACCAATTTTTTATGAGTTACAAAATCACCAATTTTGGTGGTTTTATGCCTTAATTAATTATGCTATTGTTGTTATAATGTTATGCAATTTTTTTACATTTATAATGCCCACTAACCCCATTTAAATTCGTAATTAAATTTACCAATTTTTTATGAGTTACAAAATCACCAATTTTGGTGGTTTTATGCCTTAATTAATTATGCTATTGTTGTTATAATGTTATGCAATTTTTTTACATTTATAATGCCCACTAACCCCATTTAAATTCGTAATTAAATTTACCATTTTTTTATGAGTTACAAAATCACCAATTTTGGTGGTTTTATGCCTTAATTAATTATGCTATTGTTGTTATAATGTTATGCAATTTTTTTACATTTATAATGCCCACTAACCCCATTTAAATTCGTAATTAAATTTACCAATTTTTTATGAGTTACAAAATCACCAATTTTGGTGGTTTTATGCCTTAATTAATTATGCTATTGTTGTTATAATGTTATGCAATTTTTTTTACATTTATAATGCCCACTAACCCCATTTAAATTCGTAATTAAATTTACCAATTTTTTTATGAGTTACAAAATCACCAATTTTGGTGGTTTTATGCCTTAATTAATTATGCTATTGTTATAATGTTATAATTTTTTTTACATTTATAATGCCCACTAACCCATTTAAATTCGTAATTAAATTACCAATTTTTTATGAGTTACAAAATCACCAATTTTGGTGGTTTTATGCCTTAATTAATTATGCTATTGTTGTTATAATGTTATGCAATTTTTTTTACATTTATAATGCCCACTAACCCCATTTAAATTCGTAATTAAATTTACCATTTTTTTATGAGTTACAAAATCACCAATTTTGGTGGTTTTATGCCTTAATTAATTATGCTATTGTTGTTATAATGTTATGCAATTTTTTTACATTTATAATGCCCACTAACCCCATTTAAATTCGTAATTAAATTTAAATTTTTTATGAGTTACAAAATCACCAATTTTGGTGGTTTTATGCCTTAATTAATTATGCTATTGTTGTTATAATGTTATGCAATTTTTTTACATTTATAATGCCCACTAACCCCATTTAAATTCGTAATTAAATTTACCAATTTTTTATGAGTTACAAAATCACCAATTTTGGTGGTTTTATGCCTTAATTAATTATGCTATTGTTGTTATAATGTTATGCAATTTTTTTTACATTTATAATGCCCACTAACCCCATTTAAATTCGTAATTAAATTTACCAATTTTTTTATGAGTTACAAAATCACCAATTTTGGTGGTTTTATGCCTTAATTAATTATGCTATTGTTGTTATAATGTTATGCAATTTTTTTACATTTATAATGCCCACTAACCCCATTTAAATTCGTAATTAAATTACCAATTTTTTTATGAGTTACAAAATCACCAATTTTGGTGGTTTTATGCCTTAATTAATTATGCTATTGTTGTTATAATGTTATGCAATTTTTTTACATTTATAATGCCCACTAACCCCATTTAAATTCGTAATTAAATTTACCATTTTTTTATGAGTTACAAAATCACCAATTTTGGTGGTTTTATGCCTTAATTAATTATGCTATTGTTGTTATAATGTTATGCAATTTTTTTACATTTATAATGCCCACTAACCCCATTTAAATTCGTAATTAAATTACCAATTTTTTATGAGTTACAAAATCACCAATTTTGGTGGTTTTATGCCTTAATTAATTATGCTATTGTTGTTATAATGTTATGCAATTTTTTTTACATTTATAATGCCCACTAACCCCATTTAAATTCGTAATTAAATTTACCAATTTTTTTATGAGTTACAAAATCACCAATTTTGGTGGTTTTATGCCTTAATTAATTATGCTATTGTTGTTATAATGTTATGCAATTTTTTTTACATTTATAATGCCCACTAACCCCATTTAAATTCGTAATTAAATTTACCAATTTTTTTATGAGTTACAAAATCACCAATTTTGGTGGTTTTATGCCTTAATTAATTATGCTATTGTTGTTATAATGTTATGCAATTTTTTTTACATTTATAATGCCCACTAACCCCATTTAAATTCGTAATTAAATTTACCAATTTTTTTATGAGTTACAAAATCACCAATTTTGGTGGTTTTATGCCTTAATTAATTATGCTATTGTTGTTATAATGTTATGCAATTTTTTTTACATTTATAATGCCCACTAACCCCATTTAAATTCGTAATTAAATTTACCAATTTTTTTATGAGTTACAAAATCACCAATTTTGTGGTTTTATGCCTTAATTAATTATGCTATGTTGTTATAATGTTATGCAATTTTTTTACATTTATAATGCCCACTAACCCCATTTAAATTCGTAATTAAATTTACCAATTTTTTATGAGTTACAAAATCACCAATTTTGGTGGTTTTATGCCTTAATTAATTATGCTATTGTTGTTATAATGTTATGCAATTTTTTTTACATTTATAATGCCCACTAACCCCATTTAAATTCGTAATTAAATTTACCAATTTTTTTATGAGTTACAAAATCACCAATTTTGGTGGTTTTATGCCTTAATTAATTATGCTATTGTTGTTATAATGTTATGCAATTTTTTTTACATTTATAATGCCCACTAACCCCATTTAAATTCGTAATTAAATTACCAATTTTTTTATGAGTTACAAAATCACCAATTTTGGTGGTTTTATGCCTTAATTAATTATGCTATTGTTGTTATAATGTATGCAATTTTTTTTACATTTATAATGCCACTAACCCCATTTAAATTCGTAATTAAATTTACCAATTTTTTTATGAGTTACAAAATCACCAATTTTGGTGGTTTTATGCCTTAATTAATTATGCTATTGTTGTTATAATGTTATGCAATTTTTTTACATTTATAATGCCCACTAACCCCAAAATTCGTAATTAAATTTAAATTTTTTTATGAGTTACAAAATCACCAATTTTGGTGGTTTTATGCCTTAATTAATTATGCTATTGTTGTTATAATGTTATGCAATTTTTTTACATTTATAATGCCCACTAACCCCATTTAAATTCGTAATTAAATTACCAATTTTTTATGAGTTACAAAATCACCAATTTTGGTGGTTTTATGCCTTAATTAATTATGCTATTGTTATAATGTTATGCAATTTTTTTTACATTTATAATGCCCACTAACCCCATTTAAATTCGTAATTAAATTACCAATTTTTTATGAGTTAAAAATCACCAATTTTGGTGGTTTTATGCCTTAATTAATTATGCTATTGTTGTTATAATGTTATGCAATTTTTTTACATTTATAATGCCCACTAACCCCATTTAAATTCGTAATTAAATTTACCAATTTTTTATGAGTTACAAAATCACCAATTTTGGTGGTTTTATGCCTTAATTAATTATGCTATTGTTGTTATAATGTTATGCAATTTTTTTTACATTTATAATGCCCACTAACCCCATTTAAATTCGTAATTAAATTTACCAATTTTTTATGAGTTACAAAATCACCAATTTTGGTGGTTTTATGCCTTAATTAATTATGCTATTGTTGTTATAATGTTATGCAATTTTTTTACATTTATAATGCCCACTAACCCCATTTAAATTCGTAATTAAATTACCATTTTTTTATGAGTTACAAAATCACCAATTTTGGTGGTTTTATGCTTAATTAATTATGCTATTGTTGTTATAATGTTATGCAATTTTTTTTACATTTATAATGCCCACTAACCCCATTTAAATTCGTAATTAAATTTACCAATTTTTTTATGAGTTACAAAATCACCAATTTTGGTGGTTTTATGCCTTAATTCATTATGCTATTGTTGTTATAATGTTATGCATTTTTTTTACATTTATAATGCCCACTAACCCCATTTAAATTCGTAATTAAATTTACCAATTTTTTATGAGTTACAAAATCACCAATTTTGGTGGTTTTATGCCTTAATTAATTATGCTATTGTTGTTATAATGTTATGCATTTTTTTTACATTTATAATGCCCACTAACCCCATTTAAATTCGTAATTAAATTACCAATTTTTTTATGAGTTACAAAATCACCAATTTTGGTGGTTTTATGCCTTAATTAATTATGCTATTGTTGTTATAATGTTATGCATTTTTTTTACATTTATAATGCCCACTAACCCCATTTAAATTCGTAATTAAATTTACCATTTTTTTATGAGTTACAAAATCACCAATTTGGTGGTTTTATGCCTTAATTAATTATGCTATTGTTGTTATAATGTTATGCAATTTTTTTACATTTATAATGCCCACTAACCCCATTTAAATTCGTAATTAAATTTACCAATTTTTTTATGAGTTACAAAATCACCAATTTTGGTGGTTTTATGCCTTAATTAATTATGCTATTGTTGTTATAATTTATGCATTTTTTTACATTTATAATTGCACTAATCCCATTTAAATTCGTAATTTAATTTCACAATTCAGGTCTTTGATTGTGCCCTAATCCGTCCCGCTATTGAAGGTTTATTACTCTTACTTATTTGAAAAACAATGAGATGTGAAATGTTAATTTAATTACAACTAAGGTCTTTTAATTCCTTATACATTTATAGTACTATTTACCACTTGTTATCTCTATTAATTTTCTATGTCCTATTGTTTATGTAGATGGCCCAGCAATTCCAGCGTCAACCAGCAGAGGTGGGACCCGAGGAGGCTGAACTATTCACGTACCAGTCCACTCATATATCTGCAGCACTTTTCTCAGATGATCCGGTACAGTGATAAGACGTTAATCTTTATTACATTGCATTCATTACGTATTTCCATCATAACATTTAATTTGGTGCCCATGCTATGTAGGCAATGCGCAACCCAAAATATGTCAACAGGAAGTTGCGCTCTCGCAACCTGGAAGTTGAGCTTCCGCACCATGCCCTTCGCGTGTACATCAGTGAGGCTGGTTTTATGGGACCTGCATTCTATAGAATCAAGGGGGACCAGGCGCTCGTCAGCGCACTCGTTGAAAGGTGGAGGCCTGAGACCCACACCTTCATGTTGCCTTTTGGTGAGGCAACGATTACTCTGGAAGATGTGCATCACATACTTGGGCTGAAGGTGGAAGGAGACGCGTGTTGTGATTCGTATGAATCCGGATGTGGGAGATTTGTGTGAAGAACTGTTGGGTCAAAGACCGGGACCCGAATCAATTAGAGGTTACAAAGTGTCATTGCTTTGGTTGCAGGAAAAATTTGCGATAAAAAATGAGGAAGAAGGTGCATTTAGTCAAAAACCAGATATCATCCACCAGCGTCATGCAAGAGCATGGATCATGCAGATGATTGGTGGAATGTTACTCCCCAGTTATGACAGTCGCACCATTGACTGTGGCTATTTAGAATTACTAAGAGAGTTTCTAAGTGTGGGCAATACAGTTGGGCTTCAGCAGTTTTAGCTCACACCTACCGTGGCTTGTGCAATGCCACCCAGTTTGATGCAACGGCTATAACTGCAGCCACGAAGATGATTACAGTGTGGGCGTATGCCAGACTCCCGACTTTTTTTAGAGTTCCAAGAGAGTATGTTGGAACAAATGGCATCATCGGTTACTCGTAAGTGTGAAGAATAATATATCAAATTATATTTAATAATTGCAATGCACCTTTCATAATTATGTTCGGATAACGTCTTTATTTGTTCACTTGTAGTTGGGATAATCCAAGGGTGAAGAAAATTAAGTTACCGGACGCTCGTGCCATCCTTGATTCTATCCCGGTTCCACCCACTGCAGATCACGTAAGTACTATTGTGTTATGAAAAAAACATACACATTATTATTTCATGCTAACCATGCGCATTGAATTTGTAATATGATTTAATTTCTCAGTGGGTGTGGCAACAGTATGGTGATGCCCCACTTGACACAACTGCTGTAGTTGTGCCATTGATCCTTAACAATATAATTGAGGGGCATCAACCGGATCGCGTTATGAGACAGTTTGGACGTGATCAGCCCATACCAGCATTGCCACTGGATTGTGATAAGTTGCACAATCAAAAACGAACCGGCCGAGTGGACGCGGACTGGGGCAATATCAACGCAAGATACATCGAGCTTTGGAACGACCAAAATTACAGGCAGATAAGGCTCCAAGATTACCCGTTGGCAGTTCCATTGACCTTTGCCTCAGAGTATATGCAGTGGTATGTTAGACACAGCTTAAGGTGGTACACAAGCGAGACAAGATGACAGGCCATATTGGTAAGCATGCTAATTGCTTAGTATTCAACACTTACATAATTGTATGCATACATGTTGTAATTTACTATATGAATGGTATGAATATGTTTGTAGGCGGATGGACTAGATCAGATACGGCACTACGACCCTACCGTAGGTGATTACGCCAGCTACTTGTCACAAGAGACTGGCGTATCATATCACCAACGTTATAGTCACCATCAGAGTCTTGTCGATCAATCAGCCCCACCTCCTGTGGTCTTTTACCAGCCACCATTTTCATTGAACGATAATCTGAGTAGGAGGGCAGCACGTGGAAGACCAAGGAGTGAAGTGCGTCTGGCCCCACGGGCACCACCAGTACCTGAACCAAACCCGAACCAGAGGTTTTTCAGCGGTCAAGCTGGACATATCCGGCACAACCGTCATACCCACTTGACCTTAGTGTTGCCGATTATGAGGAAAATCCCAGGGAGCGTTACCAATACCATTCTCACCCCAGCTCATGGGGTGCTCAGACGACCCAGGGTACACAATGGGGGGGCCAAACGACCCAGGACACACAGTTGGGAGGACAAGCGACCCAGGACACACAGTGGGGGGGACAAACAAGCCAGTATGATTCATTGGGTTTGGTGGATACTAGCACTTACACTTACCAGCCAGTGGATGCCTCGCAAAGCACAACTAACCCTTGGGAGATTCCATACTGCACCGGCCAAACTACTAGTGCATGGGTTGCACAACAGATGACTACTAGCTGGGATCAGGGTCCATACACATCCACACAACCCGATCCATACGGTTTTGGCCATGTTACTGTACCTACAGGGGAGGGGTCCTCGCGGTCTAGTGGTAGACATATACCGACTACACAGGCGGAGAGATCGGCAACGATGAACACGACCTTCGTGGCCCTAAATGTTTCCGATGATGAGAAAAGAAGAAGAAGAGAGGAGGCGGTTAAGCATGGCGCTACAATCCATCACATCCACCCCGCCACCACCTGCAAGCTCCTGGGACATGACTCTCAGGGGGCCTGATTCGATGAATCCCCCACAGAGATACACACCCAGTGAGTACGAGCAGGCGAGAAGAGGAAGGGGGGGAACCGGGCTGGTCGAGGGAGAAGAGCTGGTGGTGCTGAGTGATTTTAGTCTTTAATTTTTTGTATGTTGAATAATTAATTCTATTGAAAGGATTCCCAAGCACTATGTTCGTCGCACTTTATTAATCTAAGTATTAATCGAAGTGTAGTTAATTTGTAATAAAGATTAACTCTGTTTGTAACAATTGAACAAAGTAGAAAAGTAACAAACTCTTTTTGAAACACATTGGAACATACTTTAACATTACAATATAAATTTTATGGGTGCTTGCTTAAGGCACGACCTGACAGTGCAGGGCAGCATAATAAGTAAAACTATAAGTAACAACAACAATTATTTATTTTAGACGATTAGGTGCTTGCTATATGCAAGACCCTCCCTCATAATAGGAACCATCTTGATACTAATCAGTATTTTCGCTATCATCAGAGCGGTAAACTTCACTGTACTCTTCCGACAAAGCTATGGCCGTTGGTGGTAACTGAGATGGCTCATCTTCCTTGAACCAATGGTGACATAGAGTTCTACTCTATTATAAATGTTGATTGAACACAAAACGTTCAATCATTTGTTGAACACATTGATTCGACCACACAATGGTAACCGTAGCGCTCTTTCAATTGAGTCTCAACAAGGTTATCAAACTCAGAAAATGTTATTTCCATGTCGATCTCGAAATCAAACTTTCAGTTGAATAGGTTCTTGCAAAATACAAACTTTCATCGTTGTACGTCGCTCAACGTCAAGAAACACAGTGCAAGGGATAAGATGAGTAGTAGATAATGGGAAAGGGAAATCAATAAGTCATGCCTCAGGAAGGCATCGGAATCTTATCTACTAAACTAGTGGACAAGGGGGGAAATCTTATCTATGGAATCAATTGATATGGGTGGGGGGAATCTTATCTAGGGAGAACAATAAGGATTTCTCTGTCAGAAATCATTTGGTAGTAGAATTCGGGGGGGGGGGGGAATCTTATCTAGGGAGAACAATAAAGATTTCTCTGTTGAAACAGTGAAACAAAGTAGAAAAGTAACAAACTTTTATTGAAACACATTGGAACATACTTCGAAATTACAATAAACATTTTTTTGGGTGCTTGCTTAAGGCACGACCTGACAGTGCAGGAGCAACATAATAAGTAAAACTATAATTAAAAACGATCAACACTTATGAAAAGAGTTGCGATTGTAGTCGGTAGAACCCTGAAGCCATTTTTGTTCTACGTGCCTTATCAATTTGGTAGTGTCACCAGTATCATCTGAAGATGTACTTGAGTGTGGGTTTGATGAGGATTCTTCATTGGCAACCATAAAATCGGTAAGAGCATGTGTGCCCTCAGACAGACTAGCCGCCGAAGAATCACTGCTAATGAGAATAATCTCAGGAATATTATCCCTCGTTTTTGAATCTGCATCAGACATTACAACTCTTCCTTCATACTGGCTGGTGCGGGAATATCGAATTTTTGTATCTGGTATGGAGGATTTGTTGCAAGAATTTTTAGTGGATGGGGCTTTCGATGTGCTAGTTTTTGTTGTGGAACAAACCTGTTTGCCCTTGTTTGTCTTTGATGCCTTGATCGGGACTTCCTTTTTGGAGACATGGTGTTTTGTTAAGTGAGATATACAGATTCTCTTCGGTGGAGTTGAAAGAGTTCAAATAATGAGCGTAGACAAGGGTTGAAGAACCAAATACAACCTTATTACTATCTGAGGCAACGACTAGCATAACGGCTACCTCTGAGTGCATTGATGTCTACATTGTTTAACCTATCTACATATACTTTTTTCCACCATAACTGTTCAACGGTAACCGTGGCTCAAAAACAAGAACCGATATGTACTTTATCTTTACTTTATGTTTATCACAATAGGACGATGTACCCTGTATCAATCCATGTGAACCATGTAACTTCAACGACAGAGTATGGAGGGCGGTTTTTACCTGGTCCGGGTTGGGCCATCATCGATGCAGACATTCAACATCCAAGGAGCATTAACCATCTAAAATCATTGTTAAGCCACATCGTGCGATCACATTTCGGGAACAATGAATTGCATGTCTATTCCATTGTCTACCTTAGAATGGACAACGATTCATAACTTCTCGATTACAAACGTACAAACTGATGCTGATGTTCGCCAGATGATTTGGAACTATATTGATCTTCAAGAAATCATGCAAAGAATTAAAATTCTTGTCGATTATACAGATGACTCAGAACTTTAAGACCCCGCCGTTACACGAAGGAGGGCACATGCAATTAGAGGAAGACACTGTACTTGAGTTTTACCAAATCACGTATTTGATTGTTAAGTGGACAAAACTGTAATTTTAAAAAAAACTTTAATTAAAAATCTACCAAAATGTCCACGAATTATTCACAACCACTCCTTTTTGAATGAGTCTGCAGAGTTATCCTTGAATTCAAATCTCTGCCCCACATGGTACACTTTATGACTCAGCATCCTGTCTTCTAGTGGACAGAGCTTTAATTATAAAACCTGCCAAAATGTGCACGAATTATTCACAGCCACTCCTTTTTTGAATGAGTCTGCAGAGCCCCATGTGGTACACTTTATGACTCAGCATCCTGTCTTCTAGTGGACAGAGCTTTAATTATAAAACCTGCCAAAATGTGCACGAATTATTCACAGCCACTCCTTTTTTGAATGAGTCTGCAGAGTTATCCTTGAATTCAAATCTCTGCCCCACATGGTACACTTATGACTCAGCATCCTGTCTTCTAGTGGACATAGCTTTAATTATAAAACCTACCAAAATGTGCACGAATTATTCACAGCCACTCCTTTTTTGAATGAGTCTGCAGAGTTATTGTAACACCCCTACCGCTAATACCATCATTATTGTACAAATACTTACCTTCGCAGCGGATAATACATACACAACGGCGGGTGTACAAAGCCGCTAGTCACCCACGTGACTAACAAGGCGAGTTACAATTCTACATCCTATCGGTCTGATGAATATGAACATACCGAGTACTCTACACAATACAATACTTCCCATTGCATACTCATCCATAATCCAATTACAACTCCAATACATTACTATACCGAGCATACTACAATCCTTACATTACCGATACAGTCTAGACTTCCAAATTCATACTACGTTACAAGTACGATTCCCTTTTCTCAACTACCCATGCTTACGTAGCAGTCCCCGTCCTACTCTCTCGAACGGAGGTCAGCTTCGAGTACCTGCACACTAAAAATGGTCCCCCGATGGGGTCAGCTTACGCTGCATATGAAATCCGCATATACCGCGTGCTAACCGCGGTGCGCCGACTACTTTGGGTCGGATATACATGGAGTTCATTTTACATGCATACATACATACTCATACTACTCAATACAATCAAAGATACCTACATAAATACACAAGTACAATACTTACTAAGGAAGACAATTCAATAGTCAACCATTTGTATTTGTTATACATTCATTACTCTTCGTGCTGTGTTCAATATTCATTGCCCTACTCATGCTTACTCCTTACTCTTGCATACTCATCACTCCATGTGCAATACCTTACTCGTACACGATCCTTACTCTGTACTCGTTACTATACTGGTGCATACTCACTCCTCAATTCTCTATACTTACTCTTACATATTCGATACTCATACTCACTCATACATACTCAATACTCGGTACTCATTACATACTCATACTTGCTTCTTACTCGATACTCGTTGCCTTACTCATACATACGCAATACTCATTACTTTGGTCTCTGGGCGGAGTCATACTCAAGACTCGCCACCGGACCTACAATACGAGGGCTATGCGCTTAGCTCCTCAAATACTCAAATGTCTGTTCTACCGGACTACACGAATTCCCAACACTCTTCTCTCAGAGCATAATACAACCTCATGGGTTAGCCTAGAAGTATCTCTCTCGATAACCTCTGTTATCTTAGGGAATTACCACCGTCTAATATCCTCAGATTTAAGGGTTTTCCCGACATATCGAATACTCTCTCGTTCGGGGCATACTTACATCAGCCGGGTCCTCTCATAATGGGTCGACTAATTACTAAGGGGTTTGGAGATCCCTCATCATTCTTTACTACTCTCATGGTTCATGTTTTGCACCAAGATTGATTCCTCTAATAGAGGTTACTTATATACTTCCACCACGTTTTGTTGGTAGATTATTCATTTCGTTTCTCCTACCGTTATCAGAAGGTTATTACTCCCGTACACTCTCTCACATTCTAGTGAGTTCATTGGGTTGCGTTATCGTTTATTGATTCGATACTTTAGTGCGTTGCTACGTTTCCATTGGTTCACAATATGGCTCTTACTACGAGCCTCTACAAAAGACTCATCTATTAGTCGTACTACGCACTAAATGAAGCCACGCCATCAATCAGGAAAGGTTAGCTCACACAACATACATCAAGACATACAATGAAGGCAATAAACCATTTTCATGCTTTAGTCTTGATTAGCCGGCATACAACATACAAATCAACGTAACTCGGTTAGCATACGGGGCATGAGGAAATCATACCTTTCACCGAAGTTAGCTCTACCACGTGTTCCCTTGTCCCTTGGTTCACACTTGTTCCATTGATAATGTTTCAACCTTATTATTAATACTATATTCTTACGATACATAAATATTTACTACTCCCGTACTTACCCCGTTATCCCGGTGTATTTAATGTTCTCATATTCTCAACTTACTTGGTTACTTTTTTACATTTGTTTTCCCACTCCAATACTTACTTTCTTACCTTTACTACTTCATTTATAGTGTACTACTACATATATATGCATATATGGGTATTGGCATATATATATATACATATGATTGTTATAATCATATAATAAAAATATTTTTTTTACTCGACCGAACTTTCGACCAACCTTGCAAGTCCGGTCCATTCCAGTAGCTATCAGTACGGGAAATTTTCTGGCTCGACCGAACTTGCAAGTCCGGTCGCAAGTTCGGTCCATTCCAGAAGGTTTCATCTGCGGAATTTTTTCTGGCCGACCGAACTTGCAAGTCCGGTCGCAAGTTCGGTCCATTCCAGAAGGTTTCTGACGGGAGAATTTTCTAGTCCGACCGAACTTGCATGTCCGGTCGATTCTAGAAGGTTTCCCGTCTTTGTAAATCTGGGCTCGACCGAACTTGCAAGTCCGGTCGCAAGTCGGTCCGGCCCAGTACTTCAGTTTTAAAATCTGTTTTCAGTCCTCTCTATTACCCATTACTTCCCCAATCTCCCTACATGTAATCCCATATGTTTTAGTGCCATTTAGGCTTCCTAATATACCTCAATCCATCCACCAAATCCATTCTTAAATCCATCAACTAACTTACACAATTCCCTCACTTCTTTTCCAACACTTGTAACAGTTTTTGTTACACTTATGCTACAGATTATACAATTCAACTCTGCCATCCAATACTTTCTCAACCAATGTCATTCCTAGCATTCTAAATACCTCTCCTTACCATACCAATTCATTTCCAAGCCATTGCACTACCTATACCCAAGTTCCAACACTCATCTTGCCAAGATCCTGCACATTAAATTCTCCTGACTTCTCCAATGTGTTCCTATACACTTTGCTACAAATTTTACACTTCCTACTCCTCATACTACAATTACCATTCCCTAGCTACTAAACATCTCTACTACTCCCAATACATACCTTGGTTCTCCCATTCACCAAGTCATTCCTTAATGCACAATTCCTACCAAAATTTTGCCATAACTCATCTACTTTCCTTACTTATCCACACACCTTCTCATCAAGTTCATCCCTATTCTAGCCAAACCACAAGGGTTCTACCAGCACACATATTGAGCAATCTTAATATCAATACCCATCAATCACAATACTAATACACATACTCATTTCACTTGGCTCCAAAGCCTTCAATTCAAATACTTGCACTTAAATACTCAAACTTCACAGTTCTCAATACTAGTACGAGGTTTTGGTTCGTTAAATATTTTACCCATTCCCATTACTCTAATGCAATAGAATTTACATTAGGAAGGAGCTCTTACCTTGAGCTTATACTTCATTCTTTCTTTTCCATTTCTTTTTCTTGTTATCTTTCTTGTCCAAACCGATTTTGTGGGGAATGGAGTTGCCAAACTCCATTCCCATTACCCAAGCACACAAGACAAGCATAATTAATCTACTAACCCTCATAATAACACTAATTCATTGAAGTGTTTAGATACAATTTCTAGGGTTTACCTTTGGAGTGCTTTAGGAGGGGTTTTAGCCCTTGGTTCAAGAAGGAGAATCCACCACCATTGCTAGGTGAAATTGATGCTCAAAAGAGAGAGAGAAAACAAGGTATTACAAAGGGCCAAAAATCGGTTCCCAAAAGAAGGTGGAGGAAACTTGAATCTTTTATGGAGATTTTTACCTTGTTGGAAAGGAGACTCCAAGCTTCACAATGGTGTGCTTTTCTCTTCAAATGGGGAAAACCCATGGAGATGAAGTTGCTCATTTTCGGATTTTGAAAAGATAGAAGTGTAGAGCTTGAAGAGAGGAGTTCAAATATGTGTTTTTTTTTCATTTGGAGCTCACATGGAGGTAGAGCAAGAGGATGAAGAGGGGCTGCCATGGGAGTTGTTTGGAGAGCTCCAAAATCGCCCACAAGAAGAGAGGAAGGAAGAAGAGAGCTGCAGAGAGGGGGTTCCATCGTGAGAGGGAGGGAGTTGGAGAGAGAGAAGAGAAATGAGAGAGTAAGAGGAGAGAGGGGGTATTTACTTTTGTACTTTTTACTTTTGCTTTCTTTGATTTACTTATTTGTTACTGTGTTGTGTGTGTGAGAGAGAGTTGTTTACACCAGTAAAACCGGCCCCCTCTGTAAATACTAGCTGGAACGGTTTTCGTTTTTACAGAAACCGCTCGTTATTTTACCCGGTTTTTGATACTATTCACTAACCGGGCCCGTTTTCCGGAATTTTCTCGTTTAATCATTTTTATTGGTTATTAAGCTTCCATAAATGCTTAATAATTATTAGTTATTGCTTTATAATTTTTTTCGGGTCTGTTTGACCACTTAAAGCCATGTTTTCGGGTTTCCTCGAAAACGTGCGCTAAAGCTCTTTTAGCGTTTTAATACATTTCTTGGATCCGTTTTCGTCGGGATCATTCCCGTATACTAATTAGGCACGATTAAGCCTTAGGAATCCTTATGATACTATAACCGAGGTCTCGTACCTCCTATGGTTATTTAACGCTCATTTTACGTTTTCCGCTTTCTAAGCGTTTTTCTCATTCCTTTGGATTTATTTTCTTTACCAAAATTACTTAGGCACTATTAGGCCCTTAAATACTATATTAGAATAATATATCACCATATTTAAGTTCGGGGTATTTCAGTTATCCTTGAATTCAAATCTCTGCCCCATGTGGTACACTTTATGACTCAGCATCCTGTCTTCTAGTGGACAAAGCTTTAATTATAAAACCTGCCAAAATGTGCACGAATTATTCACAGCCACTCCTTTTTTGAATGAGTCTGCAGAGTTATCCTTGAATTCAAATCTCTGCCCCACATGGTACACTTTATGACTCAGCATCCTGTCTTCTAGTGGACAGAGCTTTAATTATAAAACCTGCCAAAATGTGCACGAATTATTCACAGCCTCCTTTTTGAATGAGTCTGCAGAGTTATCCTTGAATTCAAATCTCTGCCCCACATGGTACACTTTATGACTCAACATCCTGTCTTCTAGTGGGCAGAGCTTAATTATAAAACCTGCCAAAATGTGCACGAATTATTCACAGCCACTCCTTTTTTGAATGAGTCTGCAGAGTTATCCTTGAATTCAAATCTCTGCCCCACATGGTACACTTTATGACTCAGCATCTTGTCTTCTAGTGGACGAGCTTTAATTATAAAACCTGCCAAAATGTACACGAATTACTCACAACCACTCCTTTTTTGAATGAGTCTGCAGAGTTATCCTTGAATTCAAATCTCTGCCCCACATGGTACACTTTATGACTTAGCATCCTGTCTTCTAGTGGACAGAGCTTTAATTATAAAACCTTGCCAAAATGTACACGAATTATTCACAGCCACTCCTTTTTGAATGAGTCTGCAGAGTTATCCTTGAATTCAATCTCTACCCCACATGGTACACTTTATGACTCGTTTTTGTTTATTATATATAGAAGTAGTTGTGGCAACTTCAATTGCACCACTTCTCAGCATTGAGCTCTCTCTTCCTCCCTCTCAATCTGATCTATCACTCTCCTAATATCCACATTATCAAGCTCATACAACTGCCTAATTTCGTTCAATCAGTCCACAAACATATGGCATATCCTTGTCTAATTTTTGTTAATGCAGAGCTATCCTACAATCAACATGGTAGCCTCTATTTCTCTTGGAGCCAAGAAACTAAGACCTTCCACCTTCGGGTCACTGAAAATTTCACCTTCGAAATGCTGAAGCAATCTGTCTCGGAGGCCATTCGTCAACTAGGTTGCGGAATGATGTAGGAAGGATGACTTACCAAATTTGTTTTCAAGGGAACCAATGATGTACTCTGCACTTCAATTGAACACTGATGAAGATATCAAGCAATGATTGACACTACAAGTGTAGTTGGGACCTCTCCCAGAGCATGGAGATTCATGTGGAGATGGATGGTGATGATGATGAAGATGATTACCTATACGAGCCCAGGGATGAAGATGATGAATCATCAGATGATGAGGTCGAACTATACCAGAAGAATTTCTTCATCAACCAGATTTGATGAAGGCACTAGTCAAGAAGGCCCGAATGTGTCGTTCTATCATCAAGTGGATTGGAATGCTATCAACGCATTGAGTACTGATGTTGAACGACGAGGTGTTCCACAATGGCGTCTGGAGGAAATTTTGAAGTCCAACAAGAGTTCGATGACAAGGAGAGTCTGGTTAGTGCTGTTAAAGACTTTCACATTACAAATAATCTTGATTTTCGTGTTGTAAGGAGCTTGAGTAGAGCGTATGCTGTCCAATGTGCAAGTGGGGAAGAATGTAGGTTTATATAAGGGGATCGTTGTTGTCCGGTGAGACAGAATGGAAGATAACAAGACAGAGGCCACACTCCTGCACTCCTCAAACTGATGGACAAGATCACCGACAAATGAATTATCATTTCATTGCGGAGGCCATTCTACCCCATATCAGCCGTAACCCGGGCATGAGTGTTCTAGATGTAATAGAACAAGTTCGTGGCCAATACAAAAGGATTGTTTCATACAGAAAAGCTTGGCTGACGAGGTGTGAAGCAATAGGAAAGATGTACGGGGATTGGGTTGAATCATATGCCCAACTACCAAGGTTGTTCATGGTAATAAAACATAAAATACCTGGATCGGTAGTTAATCTGAAATCAGTTCCAGGTTATGAAGATGAGACTCAAACAACGAAGTCAAATTCTTCCAACGATGCTTCTAGGCGTTCGGACCATGCATTCAAGCATTCAAGCACTTCAAACCCATGCTTCAGATAGATGGTACACATCTATATGGTAAGTTCAAGGTAAGCTTTTGATAGCGGCAACACAAGATGGAAACAACAAATTATTACTGTGCATTCGCTTCATTCGCTATTTTCTGAAGATTTAGATTCTTGGAAGTACTTCCTCGACAAGGTAAGGTTGCATGTCATCGATCAAAGGAATGATGTCAATAATTACAGATCATGCACCTGCTATAATAAGCATCGTGGAATCAGAAAATTTATGGAGACCCCCAATGGCTCACCATTTCTACTGCATAAGACATATTGCATCGAATTTTAACTCAAGGTTCAAAAACAAAAGGTTGAAGAAGTATCTGATCAACACAGGTATCCTAATCTTTCAATAATGTACTTCAATAATTAAATTGAGTATTTTTAATGTTTAACATTGACTTATTATCATGTATTTAGCGTACGAATTTAGAAGGCATCATGTCCCAGAGAAGATATAATCACCTTCTATCTCAGAATACCGACATTGAGCGATTCTTCAATGACTTGCCATTTGAGAAGTGGTCTAGGGCATATGATGAAGGAAGGAGGTGGGGCCACATGACAACCAATCTGGTCGAATGCATCAATGGATTGCTAAAGAGTGTCCGAACTCTACCCATCACCGCCATTGTTACCAGCACACTGTACAAGCTGGTAACTTATTTTAATGACAACCTTGACACATACAACGACCAGCAAATAGCGGGTTCCACATTGTATACGGATCTTGCAACTTCCAAGATTGAAGAAAACCGTAGACTGTCTAACAGTCACAATGTAACCCGCTACAATGAGATCGACCCAGTGTACGAGGTCGAAGATTTTGGCTCAGTGGCTATGAGAAGGAACCGTGGGAAGTACAAGGTTGACTTCGATGATCTGAGCTGTAAGTGTGGGGAGTGGCAAGCATTCAAATACCCATGCTCTCATGTCATGGCCGTGTGTTGCAGAACCGGTTTGTTATGGGAAAATTACGTGCACCCTGTGTACAAGTTGGACACAATGATCGAGGCATATGGCAGTGATCCTTTTACACCGCTAGGTAATGAAGAAAATTGGCCAGCATATACAGGGGTTAAGGTGGTACCAGCACCAGATGTCCATTCGGACTGTCAGGGGAAGACCTAGGTATTCTAGGCTTCAAATGAAATGGAGAAAATGAAACGAGTACAGAACGTAGACGTTGTCGACATTGTTTACAAACAGGTCATAATAGGAGGAACTGCCCTAACAGAGGGTATAATTGATTGTGGTTTTCAGATGTTATATATGCTCCTGCGTAGACAGGTAGTGCCTTTAGCAAGCACACAAAAAATGTAATTTTTTCTAAGTACCAATGAAGTGTGTTTTATGTTGAGTGTATAACATAAATGTGCGCTCTTATGCTAAGAATTACGTACAAACTATACAATGTTTGGGTTAGATCGGCTATAGCAAAGACACAATTTGACTGTTTTTTACAATTAATTACGAACATGTGATAAAAAATTGAAAAAAACGCTAGCTCAAATGACCAACCTAATGAAGTCGTCTTAATTCCGTAAGAAGTTATAATGGATATAAATGCATCATAGGCTTTAATATCAGTACAAAACTGGTTAATAACATAAAATATGACATTGCCCGAAAAGTTAAAAACTGAGAAAACGTTAACTCTGGTGCCATTTATATGAAGTCACGTGGGTCCCGTATGGTCCTAAAACTCCAGAGAAATGACTTAGATCCGAAGTATAACTGTTCAACTATCGTCGTACAAATTGGTCAAGTTCTGGAACCATTAAAGCATAGCACGAATGATTCAAAAGTTGGAAAAAAAAAATTTCCTGGACGAAATGCAAGAAGCCGCCCCAACTGTGGCGGTTTCCAGCAGATAAGTCAGAAGCCGCCCCAAACTTGTGGCTGCTTCAAGCAAAAAAATGCAGAAGCAGTCCGTAGTCTCGTGGCGGTTTCTGGCAAGCTGCCATATACCGTGGCTGCTTCTTTGCAAGGGGTTGGTACACCCGCGTAATTTTTTCAAAAACGACCACCGCATGTAATTTTTTTTTTTAATTTGGTATTTCTATGAAAATTTTCCAAATATCCATCTAGAAACTCAGAATTCGTACTTTCACTACAAAGTAATGAGGGGGATTGAAGTAATTGCATGTTAATAATCTGATTTTCAATCCATATGATCACATTGTTTTTTGGACTACTCATAATCCTCGTGAATGTACATAAGAGCTGAGAAAAACTGACTATGGTCGAACCACACCTAACCTTATGTTATTGAAAGATAGTTGTATATGCTTGTAAACAAGAATGATTGTTTTTGAAATAGACGAGTTAGTATAATTAAAGGTATTTTTGTTTTTTGAAGAAAAAATCCAATTTGGTTTGTGCAAGTAAAGAAAAGTAGTAGATAAGAGCATATGAGATAAAAAAGAATAAAAGTTTTTGGTATCGCTGCGGTGGCTACCTGAGAAATATTAGTAAACGTTTCCGAGTCACCGAGTCCTCATCCGCCATATTGACATTGGACATTTCAACTACTGCCAAAAAGGAACATTTCATAGACGGCGAATATTGGATACCCCTAAAGCTCTCAATAATGAATTCATATAAATCTTTGTTTAAAAAATAAAATGCGTCGTCGAGTCCGTCTTCTTTCTTCTGGCCATACTGAGATTGCATATTTCATCTACGGCGGCAAAAAATAGACATCTGATTCCAAGTTCAGAAAAAAAAAAACATAATCTGATATTCTGATTCTTTTCCCCCCATAGAATTCCTTATTCTGCTTTCTTACCCACACCAACCCAAATATATACTACTTTCTTTCTTCACCTTACTCTTCAGTTTTATTCACAAAAATCCAGCTCGACCTCTTCAATTTCTTTCTGATTCGAACCAAGAATCGATCAACTCATTCAATTTCCATTCCTTCACACAGTCGAATTGTATCGATCTCAGCACCATCGACCATGGATATTGTCCTGGTACTTGACATAAGCAGCAGCATGCGTGGTCGAAATCTCTCCCTTCTAAAACAAGCAGTCACATTCATCATACAAAATTTAGCTACTAACGACAATCTATCAATCGTCACTTTCTCATCACACGCTCAACAGATGTACCCGCTACAGAAGATGTCAATTTCCAACAGAACTAGTATGATCAGAGCAGTAAATTCTCTAACAGCAAGTGGAAATTCCGATATATAAGTGGGTTATTAACAGGGCTTCAAGTTTTCAACCAACCTGAGCAGCAGAGGAATCCGATCAAGAGTATAGTGCTATTATCAAACGGAAAAGATAACTCTGATAATACCATGGCGGAATCAAGTAATCCATCTTCAATTATCCCGGAAATTGCAGCGGCTGCTGACGTTATCGGAGCTCCTGTGCATACATTCGGATTGGATCGATCATAACGTATCGCTTCTATATGGGTTATCGGATGCAACTTATGGGACTTTTTCTTTCATTGATTCAATTGAGTCTATCCATGAGGCGTTCTTGCGATGCACCAGTTGTTTTTGAGTTTAGTTTTTTTTCGGTGGTGGTGAGTGTGTGAAGATAGACACTACCCATGTCCACATACATAGTTTGTATGGTTGTGTTTTCCTGTTCCGGTTTTGTAATTAATTGTGGGTCGATCCTCTTTTGTTTGTCTAGTTTATCTTATCCCTCCCTCCCTCCCTATTCGTAAATAATAAAAAGGCTAAAACCTTATCCTGTGATCGAGGCGCGCTGACCTAAAACAAACAACATAAACAACAGATTCCCGACAGAGTACTGTTGGGTCACATACTTCATCATTTCTTCTGTAGTTTTATGTCATGTGCTTGCTTGGCCTTGCTATTTGTATTAGTGTATCGTTCACCACTTCACCATGAAACGACTATATTACTGTTACGAGTAAAAATGTGTCATTTTCAAATTCTATAAAAGAGTAAAAGGATATGCTGTGGATAATCTGGGGGTGACCAACTTAGTCTAAGTCAAAAACAATAAGGACAGTTAAACAAAACGTTTTTTTTTTTTTGAAAATAACAGTTAAACAAAACGTTGTATTCAAAGATTTATGCTACTGTTACCGTTAGAATTTATTCTTATGTAGTTAATTTCACGAAGAGTTTCACGGAAGTCAAATATACATTAGTGGGAGCATTTATATGATGCAAATTTATGATATATGGTTTTTCTAATATTATGTGGAGAGTTATGAGGAAGTTAAAATCCTTGAAAAAAAGAATGTTGAAACTTCTGGCTTTCTAGATACTTGAATGTTAGTTGTTCCTAGGTGTTAATAGATGATTCCCTTTCCTGCTCTTTGTTTTGCCGTTTTTTCAATTTTCAGGTAAAAGGAAAGGGAATGAGATTATCCCAAAACCCTCTGTCTTGATTCTCCACCCCTACTAGGGAATGAGATTCCCTTTCCCTAGTACACTTTAACCGGGGACATATGACCATTGTCCGGTTACTAATGACCGGTGACCGGTGAATGTTGACCAACAATTAATGGCCATTGACCGGCAGCCGGCAACCATTGACCATTGACCGCCAGCCGTTGACTAGTTATTTATTTCATTTCCTCAACTCAAACAAACAACCAAGAAAATCAAAGGGAATTCTTTTCCATTCCTCTCCATTCCCTTTCCTGATTCCATTTTGTTTCCCCCGCCTGAAACAAACACCCCCTTAATAAGGTTGTAATCATTGTAACTTGTACACCATTATGTGGCAGTTGTTACTAGGTTAATATGGAGATAAGTGAAAGGTTAGATCTATCATTATAAATAGATCCGGTAACTTGTAAATTAGGATCATCCCAACTTATGGGGATTACATCCAAAAGAGCCAATGGAGGTTATATGGGTACTCAAAGAGAAACGGGTAAAAACACCAAGGGAAACACGAGAAACATGGGTTGATGGGTTGGTTGGGTAATCCTCATGTAAACTTGTAATCCTCATCCTCTTAAATGAAAGTTGGTATATCGTCTCCTGTGGCCGTAGGTCATGTTTGGACAAAACCACGTATATCCTCGTGTCACTAATTTTATCATTACATTCTCTTGTGGTTTTTCTTCTTCGGTAACTATGTCGATCTCACCACGTTCCTAGGGAAATGGGCCCGAAATCCTAACAAGTCACATAAGAGCCCACGGTTTTTTGGGATGTCCATGTTGGTGAAGATGTCATTGGGAAAAAATGATGATTCAAGATGATGTGCTTTGATAAAAATGAAAAACAAAGGAAGGTCTTGGAAAGAGAAAGTTGTCGTGCCTTAAAGCTCATGCATTTCCTTGCCTTGACCGGAACAACGTGTTTGTGATATTTTTGAAGTCATGACATCCAATTCTTGCTAATGGATATGAAAATCACTAGTACAAAAAAGGCCTATTTCGGCGGTTGTAAACTGCCTAAATGAAGTGCACCGAAATAGGTCTGAGCACCTATCTCGGCGGTTGTAACACCATACCGCCAAAATAGGTGGTTGTGAAAACCAAAATCTAACCACATCTATCTCGGCGGTTCTTAGCTTACAACCGAGATAGGGTCAAGGTCGGTCCTAAGGTCGGTCCCTGGGGCGATCATACCAGAAGGCTTTCTGTGATGGACCGACCACCTTAGACCATGGTCGATCCCTGGGTCGGTCCGTTCCAGAGTACATTCTGGTATTGACCGCCCCAGGGACCGACCTTAGGACTGACCTTGACTCTATCTTGGCGGTGTAAGCTAAGAACCACCGAGATAGGCTCTTTTTTCATATCTATTTCGGCGGTTCTTTGTACAACCGCCGAGATAGGTCCAATTTTTTTCACCAAGGTAGCTCTTTATACCATATAAACACCTTAATGTTTCAAGCAGACCTACATGTGTATCACATATATCACACTGCCAGCACAAATGGGCAATCAATTCCACATTCTACGGCCATCAAACGGGGCCGGGTCACAGCCCAACAACTTACTTAACAAATTAACTAAATCATATATGTAAAAAGAAAGTTTACTTTATTATACCGTAATTTACAATAGTGATAACTTCACACAGTAACTACTAATGTGATGAGTTACAACTATTCAGCTAGAAATGCAAATTCAAGTAACGAAGTTTGTGATGATGTATTCTGCCCAATCCTCAAGAATCTCGACAATCTGTGGATCTTCATAATTCAATACGGTAGTTTCTGAAATACCCGAAATTAAATATAGGGATTAAAATTAATCTCATAGGTATTTAAGTGCCTAATAATGTTTAAGTAATATTGGTAAGGAAAAATAAATCCAAAAGAAATAAAGAAATGCTTAAAAGGCGAAAAACGCTAAATAAGCGTTAAATAACCATAGGAGGTATAGACCTCGGTTAGCGTATTATGGATTCCAAAGGTTTAATAAGACCTAAATAATATATGGGAACAACTCCCGAAGGAAACGGATCCAAATAATGAATTAAAACACTAATAGAGCTTTAGAGTGCGTTTTTCGAGAAAACCCGAAAACGTGACTCTAAGGGGTCAAACGGACCCGTAAGAATTATAAATCATTAAATAATAATTATTAAGCATTTAAGGGAGCTTAATAGTCAACAAAAATAATTAAACGAGGAAATTCCGGAAAACGGGCCCGGTTAGTGAACGGTATCTAAACCGGGTGAAATAACGAGCGTTTTCCGTAAAAGACGAAAAACACTCCAACTGGTAATACTGAGTGGGACCGATTTTTAATAAGTTAGATAACCCCCTCACACACACATGTAACTAGCTAATTAAGTAAGAGAGCAAAAAGCAAATAAAGTGAAAAAGGTAAATGTACCTTACATACTCTCTCACCTCTCACTTTTCTTCTCTCTCTCCCATTTCCTTCTTCCCCACGTACTCCCTCTCTTTCTCCTTCCTCTGGCTGCGATTTGAGCTCCCCCTCTACAACCATGGAAGCTTCATCTTCTTCTCCTTGCTCCATCTCCATTTGAGCTTCAATCACAAAAATAAGTACATATTTGTAATCCCCTCATCCTCCTCTACATTTCCCTCTTTTCAAAATTCGAAAAGGATGAGTTTCATCTCCATGGGTTTTCCCCATTTGAAGAGAAAAGCACACCATTGTGGAGCTTGGAGTCTCTCTCTTTCCAACAAGGTAAAAATCTACATGAAAAACTCATGTTTCCACCATCTCCTCTCATAACCGATTTTTACCCATATGTAATACCTTGTTTTTCTCTCTCTCTCTCTTTTGAGCATAATATCAACCTTGCAATGGTGGTGGATTCACCTTCTTGAACCAAGAGCTAAAACCCCTCTTAAAAGCTTCAAAAGGTAAACCCTAGAAATTGTGTTTTAACACTTTAAATGAATTAGCACTAATTTAAGGATTAGTAGTTTAATTGCACTTGTTTTATGTGCTTTGGGTGGTGGGAATGGAGTTTGGTAACTCCATTCCCCATATGGCCGATTTGGGCAAGAAAGAAAGAAGAGGAGAATTGGAAAAGGAATGAAGAAATATAAGCTCAAGGTAAGAGCTCCCTCTTAATGTTAATTTTATGCATTAGAGTAATGGAATGGGTAAACAAATAAAAGAACCTAAACTATTGTATTGGTATTGTAGTATTGGGAATTGAGTAATTGTGAGTAAGTTTGAGTATTTGTGCATTAGTATGTGAATTGTAGGCCTTGGAGCCAAATGGTTGTGTATGAGTATTAGTATTGATGTTTGATGGAGTTGGTGTATTGGGATGGATTTATATTTGTTTAATTGCTGGTAGGACCCTTGTATGGGTGTGGCTAGAATAGGAATGATTTTGGTGAAAATGTGTATGTGGAGAAGTAAGGAAAAGTAGGTGAGCTATGGCAAATTTTTGGTGGGAAATGTACATTTATGGATGACTTGGTGAATGGGAGAACCAAGGTGTGTATTGGAGTTAGTAGGTATGTTAGTAGTGATGGAGAGGTAGTGGTAGTAAGAGAAACAAGAAGTGTGAAAATCTGTAGCAAAAGGATATAAGAATGTATGGAGAAGTTGGGAAAAATTAGTGTGTAAGAATTGGTAAAAAGAGTGTTGGACTCGGGTATAGATGTTGTAGTTGTTTGGAGACGTATTTGGGATGCTAGGAGTGACATTGATAGAGGAAGTATTGAGTGGTAGGAGTTGCAACAAAAATCTGTAGCATAGGTAAAACAAAAAAACTGTTACATTGGTTGGGAAAAGAAGTGAGGAAGTTGTGTAAGATTGATTGATGGACTTAGTAAGGAGTTTGGTGGATGAACTAAGGTGTATTAGAAGGTTAAATTAGTGTTAAAACGTGTGGGATTAAGTGTAGGAACAATGGGGAAGTATTGGGTAAAAGAGAGGACTGAAAACAGAAAGTAAAATGCAAATACTGGGCCGACCGAACTTGCGACCGGACTTGCAAGTTCGGTCGGCCAGAAGAATTTCGGTACTCTGAGCTACTGGAATGGACCGGACTTGCAAGGTCGGTCGCAAGTCCGGTCCGGTCAAAAAAAAAATATTATTTAAATTAAATAATATGCATATATACATATATGTATGTACCTACATATATATGTACATGTATGAAAGCATGCCAAAGTTAAGTAAGAAAGTAAAACCTAAGTAATGAAAAGTAAGTAAGTAAAGTGTAAGTGTAAGAAGTATAAGGACATAGTAAGTATGAGTTAAGTAATGGTAGTTAGATTTAATCATTCAACTGCATGTATATAATAGGAATTGATTTGTGAACACCGAAGGAACGTTGGGATACAAGTACAACGGTGAAAGGTATGATTTCTTCATGCCCTGTATCCTAATCTGGTTACCCCGATTTGTGTGCTTATTTGACCACCTAATAAGATAAATGCATGAATCGGATTATATTGCACTTACTTGTGCTTGTTTACATGGTTCTCGATATTTGTCTTGAACAATAGTTTGTATAATTCATGAAACATATGAATGATGATGATGCGTATTGTATTTTGTAGTGTACTTGTATATTGTAATGTATTCGTATGTATGTGTATATGGGTATTGTAGTATTGTGGCTTGGATGTTGACTTGTGCTAATTCCTAACTATCTAACTCCTAACTTAAGTGAGTAATTTGGAATGAGTACAAGTCCGATATAGTTTCGGCCACGCGTGAGGATGCGGAGTCACAAGAGGTTGGCTGCAATTCCTGACTCTTAAACTGGTCCACGGCCCAAATCCCTTAAATGGGTAGCATCCCGGATTGGTGAGTCAAGTAAATCCCGGAGGTGGGACGGTGTAGTCCCCAGGGCCGGAGGTCCCGACGACTTAACTTGAGTAAGAGTAAGAGTAAGTGAGTATGGATCCGTAAGTAAGTATGAGTATGAGTATGTATGTGTATGTATGGAATAATGAGTAAAAGAGTAATCTCCACCCGATTAACCCGGGTGGACCAATGAAGCTAACAAGAACTGTACTTGTGTATGTACTGAGTATGTGTATTCGGAAGAAGGTAAGTATGTATTGGATGGTTATATTGCATTCCCTGTATGCAACGAAGTGTATGTATGTATGCTTGCGTAAGTATTCTTGTATTGTGTATAAGAGCACGTATGCATGTATGTTTGTATGAAAACGAACCGCATGTATTCGACCAAGTGGTCGGCGTACCCTCACTAGTACGCGGGGTATGCGGTTATCATGCTCGGCGAAAGCTGACCCCTTCGGGGGACATTTTTTAGTGTGCAGGTACCCGAAGCGAATGTGGTCAAGGCACGAGACCGGTGACTACATTGGATAGTAGTAGCAGAATGTAGAGGTGTATTAACTAGCACACCCCTTGTATTTAGAAAGTAATGTAGTAGTGAGGAATGGGTAGTAGGTAGTCTCTTAGTGAGTATGTATGAACTGGAAGAGGTATTATACTTGTATAAGGAACCTAGTAAACTCGGTATGTAGATTATACTGTATTGTACTTGGAGTATTGTATTGAATGAAGATTGTAGTAGTATTTGGTAAACGGAGAATGTATTGTAGACTTGTAGTACTCGGGATTCCGGTCCATCAGACCGATGCTGTATGTAGAAGTAGTAGCCTTGTTAGTCACGTGGGTGACTAACGGCATTGTATCACCCATTGTATGTAAGCATATATCCGCTGCGTGTATCTGATATGTAAGGAAATTGGGCGGTAAGCACTATATTAATGGTAGGGGTGTTACAAAAAGTGGTATCAGAGCGAAGTATCGCTATGATGACTGGAAATACCGAGTTTAGGAATACCGAGTTAAGAATTAGAAGCTTAGGGCTAAGGGCTGAGTGTTAGCATTAGAGATATGCTAGTTAGGAACTACCGGTGTGTACCGGATACCTACTATACCAGACCTGCCCTCCGCAAACCCATTGTATAACTTGGGAAAGAACGCCAGAGGAAGGAAAATCCTCTCACACTCGGGAAAACCCGATCTGGCAGTTGGGAAGTAATCATACAAGTAAACAAGAACCTGACATATAGTAGGTACGAAGAAATGGAAGACCCGGAGATGGATCCCGGTTGAACAACAATACCCGCACTTAATAGCGGTGGAATAAGCACTCCAACCACAAGGAGGCTACAACTTACAACAGCATGGGGCGACGTGCTTAGCAGTCGCGAAACCTAGCTAGTCAACCAAAAGCAGGAAGAAGCACTAACCGTGCAAGGGAACGAAAAAGGGAGCAGTAACGGAACCCGAGACACAAGTCTACGGGATAGTAATACTTGAATAATACCACCAACGGTATGCTAGCTAACTAAGGACATAGTCGGAAGCGGTTAACTCCAAAACTACGACACCATTAAGGTTGCAACACCTAGCCAATATAGCTCAGACAACTACAAGAACAACCATGAGATATAAACCAATAGGACTACAAGCGTAGTGCCCAAACAAGGA
This sequence comes from Limonium bicolor, assembly GCA_023374045.1. Taxonomy (NCBI): domain Eukaryota; kingdom Viridiplantae; phylum Streptophyta; class Magnoliopsida; order Caryophyllales; family Plumbaginaceae; genus Limonium; species Limonium bicolor. The sequence goes on from CM041780.1 coordinate 120,444,807, forward strand.
AGGCTCAGTAACCACCACAAATGTGTGGGAACGAGCCACAAGGAGCGACACTAAACCAAATAGAACGGGAACCTCCAAGGAGTGGAGGAGTACCCAGATCTACGACAGCCATGTCTAGACCACCAAGAAGCTACCTAAAGGAGCGAGTATATCAATTATAGATCAATAAGATCGAGGGACGCACCAACAAGACTAACAAACACAAATGGAAACCCTACCAAGATTGGTATAAGATTACCCAAAAACCACCAGTACCATGCACTTGCCACGGCAAGTGCAGTAAAGACAGAGATATGTAAAGGGACACTAACACGTCACAAGTACATAGTAATGTACGGTGACTGTAACGAAACAATCACAGGATCACACATCCTAACAACCAGACATATGGAACCTTGGAAAGGCCTAACGCCCGACCATTGTATTTAGAACATACCAGTCAGCGAGAGGCTAGACTTGGTCAAGACCTCAAATGTGGCTATGCCATGGGAGATTTCTTTTAACACCGAACCATTGTTTTAAAACCCAAAATTTTCTTTCCAAAACCACAACCCTCTTTTAAAAACCTCGGATTTTAAAACCAGACCAACAGCATTACGGTGAGTATCATGGGATGATACAAGAGGAGTTGACAACAGAATACTTCACCTAGGCGTGTGACGAACACTACGAGTATACCCGCTACAGGATGTGGGACAACCGCACTCCGAAGGAGCTTGCGGGCCCGACATATAGTTGGGTAAGTGGTAACGTATCAATATGGTACCCCACGTATGTATACATGTAGTGTGCGACTCACGGGAAGTAGTCAACTCCGTTCTACGGACCGTGAGTGAGTTCAAACAAGAACAGCTGGACACCTCAGACGATCAAGTATCAAGGGACTCAGAGAATCCACCTGAAGATGAGGAATAAGAACTAGGAAGTGCAAAAAGCACAGACTAATAAGTATAGACATTGGGTATGTCTCAAATAATCCAAGCAATTACCTGACAGCTGGATGGAATGCCCAGCCTAAACACATGAAGGCGAATGCCTAACGTGAACCTAACAATGCTCAACAAACGGGGCGGAATTCCCAAGAGCAATCACAAGACTACTACGGAGCACAACCCATCATTGGAGAGGAATATAAACCTAGTCAAGAATACTAGGAGCAAGCGTAAACAGTCTACCCAAGAACGAGAGACGTCATAACCCGAAAGGAGATAGCTTAATGCAATACCATAAGACGGTATGGAGGACAACACATGTTATAAACGTTAGCCGGATGTAACGGCATAACTACCAACACCCAGGAGCGATCCTTGAAGGGTGTCTGCGTTAACAACAGTTGAACAAGTATAATGATATGAGCAGAGCTAAAACGAACATTCGGTTAGGACACCGAAGGGATTTCACTTAACAGGAAATACCCTAAATTACCTGAAGGCCCGAACTAACACCAGATTGCCTAAAGGGTCTCCTATGAACGGAAGCGTGATGTCACGACTTACCATGGAGCCCTGCAACACCTCTAACCTGTGACGGTATACAAGGAGTAGAAACAGACATATGCAGCTTGCAAAGAGCATAGCTCGCAGCAATACGGCTTAAAAGCCATCAACCAGTTATGTTATGTAAACCCTAATGGCTGCATAACCCACACCATTTGAGAGCAAGACTTGCAAGAGATATTATCTCATACGACAAGAAATCAACAACGGGACCATCAGTTTAAACCCAACATCCTGAGTGGCTCGGAGTAATGGCCACCTCAGTGTCACTGTACTAGAGTACCAGTCTAGTATACAGTTGACAAACTTTTAATTACCTGCATGCCTTCTGTAGCAATGGTAACACAGAGGCATAGAAATCATAATAGTGCCAACATTGGCCTAGTCCACACTTGGACCCTACAGGAAACTCGAGGAAACTACCTCTCAATAACCAAAGACCACCAAAGTGGTGAAGATGTGAACCCTTAGAAAGGTTCCCATCTATTATAACAATAAGCCTACGCATGTAGATATTGCCAAGGGGCGATGGAATAAGGAAATGAGATATCCAAACTATCACGACTTAAAGGAGTAAGTATACTCCATATGCACCCACGCATGTGGTGAACCATTGTGTAAACACCAACATGGTAAACCTTTCCATGAGACCTATGAGTGGTAACTAACCTCTCAACAAGAACCTTCATCTACCAATGATAAAATACTCTCCAATTGGAGAACGGGACCAGAAAACCCTTGAAGCTTCTTGGGATGTCCCGGTGATGCACATACGAGTAGAACTACACAGCTGGAGCCTATAATCAACGCTCAGCACGGGAAGACAGTAATTGCCAAAAACAATCAAGGAGAGTGCACATTGCACACCAAGAATGACCAACGCTCAAGAGAGCTTATAACCCGATAAGTTACCTCATCCTTGGTCAACCAGGTTATTTGGCAAATTATATCATGAATGAGGAACTAATGTGAGGTAAGCTAACCTACACAGGAAACCCGAATTGAAATAAAAACATCCCCACAATGGGGAGATGGTAACATTGCGGTATGCTACAACAACCGTTATGCATATGAACTAGGAACCACCTAGTATATTTACACCATAAGGAAATGGTGCCAATGTCTATGGCAATAAGTAAAGAGGAGCTACCACAGTAACAGGAACCGTAAAAACAACGTTGTATAATGAGTAAGAATACGGTGCGCAACAAGCGACCGAGATGAGGAAGTAGCAGATAATGACACGGAGTATAAGTACGAGATGACAGGCATAAATATTCTTTCCTATCACATAAGGGACTTACTGTCAAGCGTTTACGCCTCTGCACTCTGTATGACTGAGTGTTTTGGTATTGCACTTGTGCAGCTAATGATCTAATGGGATGGCTAGGGTTATGGAGAATGTAAATCGTAGCAAACCTTTCTTTTCACCAACAAACATGGCATAAACCAGTTAAGCGAGCTTAGCAACAACCGTGCGGCCTAAGGCCAAAGGAGCACGAAGAGTGTACAACACACTAGTAATCACAAGATGTGAATTCCATTGGAATATAAGGTGAAAGGAGATACAGGGAAGTCACTAGGACCGACGCATATCAATGCAAGGTCATAGAAGTAAAGAACACTTGTACTGAACCAGGAGAACTGGTATAATTCAGAAGCTACTGACAACAGAGGAAGTACTACAACTAAGTAGTGACTTAACCTCGCCCGACAAAAAGTCGGAGGAACTTAACGAATAATCGTGGAAGCACGAATAGCATGTGCAGTAGATTACCAGAGAGCTGGTTATAAACCTACAACTCCTTGAGTTCAAACACGGTAAAAGAATGCCGCATTTGTTTAATAAACCTTATGCCCATAATAGACGGATAAAAGGTGATGCATAGTACATTAAGGATAGCACGAAGGGTAAATAACCCGAGTTATCAGGGTCGCGCAGCAGAAGCTAGTGGGCCCCAGCTAGTAAGTATAGCAAAATGGCTATTAATGCCTTTAATCCTGATAGGCTAGAACCGAATTAACGATGAGTTAAATAAACTCATATAGGAACTCTTGGTGCAAAGACTAAACCGTTGGTATGGTTAAGACCCTTTGACCAGAGCATATTCTATAGTATACCGTAGTGAAGCTAAACGCTTCGGTTTGCCCAAACTGACTAAACCAATGTTTAATAATAATAACATATGGTAGATTACGTGGGCGTAATCCCTTTTAAGGGGGGTAGAGCAAAAACCGCTTAATGTAAGTTTTATGAATAAAACACTTAAACCGTAATGTGCATAGCACAAATGAGAATCAAATTGATGATTGGTACTATGTTAAACAAACATAAGTACTCATTCATATTGTAATTATGGTAACTAGGCATTAAACATGCAAATACCATAGGAGGAATGTACCTATCTTGTAACACCAGTGTAAGAGTATTAGTAAAAGAAAAGTAATGAGTAGTGGACGGAGCTCCACAAGTATTGTAACCTTTGAAGAAGTAGTACGAAATGAATGAGGATAGTAGATGAATGAAGCTTATGAGTAGTGGAATCGTAAGTAAATAGTTGAAACAATTGAAGTCAACTAAATCTTATAAGTGTAGTATTCCTTAGTTAGAATATAGGAGATGATGGTGAGTAATGGATGGAAGTAGTGAAGGTTGATGAAATGAGCATTAGGATTGAACCATGGAGTAAACCATTTGGGAAGTAGAGTGAGGACGATCGATGGACTGATTCCATCCTTTGGAGATGTATGGATTTGTAATCACGACTAGAAAGAATAAAAAGATAGAAAATGAAAACAACTAAATTATTTGCTTGTTTGAAACTGATGGGAAGTCGAACTTGATCCTGATCAGATCAAGGGAAACCGAACACAAATTGGGGTGGAAAGATAGTTCAACACTGATGCTGATCACATCAGGGTCGAATGATTCTTGAAGCTCCCCTTAAGTGGTCACAAAAATCACACATAGGATAGAAGTGATGAACATAAATTGGAATCTGGAGTTGTATGTTTTAGAAGGGTTTCTATGTAGCCGTGGGGAAGGATTATCCTTAGACTAGAGACTAAAGTATTTGTTGGAAGCTGGTACGGGAGAAGATAGTAGTATATTAGGTTGTATTATTCCAAGGGCGGCGGGACATAGAGGAGTCTCGTGTCTAGGTGACCTGAGCGCCTGCGGGATTGGAATGTGTATTGCATCGCTTTAGGGATAGCCTTGCATTGTATGTATGTATAAATTTGGTAATGAAGAACCGGATGGTCGGTAATAATGAGGATTGGAATAACTATAGTACATTGGTATGGTATGGTATGTAGAGACACTGAGTAACGGATTTGGGAATTGTAAGAAGGAAGAAGGTATGGCTTTGGTATTAGACACGTAAGAATAAGTAAGCATTGTAAACCTGTAACCTCGAACAACTTTGAGGACAAAGTTCCTAAGGGGGGTAGATTGAAATACCCCGAAATTAAATATAGGGATTAAAATTAATCTCATAGGTATTTAAGTGCCTAATAATGTTTAAGTAATATTGGTAAGGAAAAATAAATCCAAAAGAAATAAAGAAATGCTTAAAAGGCGAAAAACGCTAAATAAGCGTTAAATAACCATAGGAGGTATGAGACCTCGGTTAGCGTATTATATGGATTCCAAAGGTTTAATAAGACCTAAATAATATATGGGAACAACTCCCGAAGGAAACGGATCCAAATAATGAATTAAAACACTAATAGAGCTTTAGAGCGCGTTTTTCGAGAAAACCCGAAAACGTGACTCTAAGGGGTCAAACGGACCCGTAAAAATTATAAATCATTAAATAATAATTAATAAGCATTTAAGGGAGCTTAATAGTCAACAAAAATAATTAAACGAGGAAATTCCGGAAAACGGGCCCGGTTAGTGAACGGTATCTAAACCGGGTGAAATAACGAGCGTTTTCCGTAAAAGACGAAAAACGCTCCAACTGGTAATACTGAGTGGGACCGATTTTTAATAAGTTAGATAACCCCCTCACACACACATGTAACTAGCTAATTAAGTAAGAGAGCAAAAAGCAAATAAAGTGAAAAAGGTAAAAGTACCTTACATACTCTCTCACCTCTCACTTTTCTTCTCTCTCTCCCATTTCCTTCTTCCCCACCGTACTCCCTCTCTTTCTCCTTCCTCTGGCTGCGATTTGAGCTCCCCCTCTACAACCATGGAAGCTTCATCTTCTTCTCCTTGCTCCATCTCCATTTGAGCTTCAATCACAAAAATAAGTACATATTTGTAATCCCCTCATCCTCCTCTACATTTCCCTCTTTTCAAAATTCGAAAAGGATGAGTTTCATCTCCATGGGTTTTCCCCATTTGAAGAGAAAAGCACACCATTGTGGAGCTTGGAGTCTCCTCTTTCCAACAAGGTAAAAATCTACATGAAAAACTCATGTTTCCACCATCTCCTCTCATAACCGATTTTTACCCATATGTAATACCTTGTTTTTCTCTCTCTCTCTTTTGAGCATAATATCAACCTTGCAATGGTGGTGGATTCACCTTCTTGAACCAAGAGCTAAAACCCTTCTTAAAAGCTTCAAAAGGTAAACCCTAGAAATTGTGTTTTAACACTTTAAATGAATTAGCACTAATTTAAGGATTAGTAGTTTAATTGCACTTGTTTTATGTGCTTTGGGTGGTGGGAATGGAGTTTGGTAACTCCATTCCCCATATGGCCGATTTGGGCAAGAAAGAAAGAAGAGGAGAATTGGAAAAGGAATGAAGAAATATAAGCTCAAGGTAAGAGCTCCCTCTTAATGTTAATTTTATGCATTAGAGTAATGGAATGGGTAAACAAATAAAGAACCTAAACTATTGTATTGGTATTGTAGTATTGGGAATTGAGTAATTGTGAGTAAGTTTGAGTATTTGTGCATTAGTATGTGAATTGTAGGCCTCGGAGCCAAATGGTTGTGTATGAGTATTAGTATTGATGTTTGATGGAGTATTGGTGTATTGGGATGGATTTATATTTGTTTAATTGCTGGTAGGACCCTTGTATGGGTGTGGCTAGAATAGGAATGATTTTGGTGAAAATGTGTATGTGGAGAAGTAAGGAAAAGTAGGTAAGCTATGGCAAATTTTTGGTGGGAAATGTACATTTATGGATGACTTGGTGAATGGGAGAACCAAGTGTGTATTGGAGTTAGTAGGTATGTTAGTAGTGATGGAGAGGTAGTGGTAGTAAGAGAAACAAGAAGTGTGAAAATCTGTAGCAAAAGGATATAAGAATGTATGGAGAAGTTGGGAAAAATTAGTGTGTAAGAATTGGTAAAAAGAGTGTTGGACTCGGGTATAGATGTTGTAGTTGTTTGGAGACGTATTTGGGATGCTAGGAGTGACATTGATAGAGGAAGTATTGAGTGGTAGGAGTTGCAACAAAAATCTGTAGCATAGGTAAAACAAAAAAAAACTGTTACATTGGTTGGGAAAAGAAGTGAGGAAGTTGTGTAAGATTGATTGATGGACTTAGTAAGGAGTTTGGTGGATGAACTAAGGTGTATTAGAAGGTTAAATTAGTGTTAAAACGTGTGGGATTAAGTGTAGGAACAATGGGGAAGTATTGGGTAAAAGAGAGGACTGAAAACAGAAAGTAAAATGCAAATACTGGGCCGGACCGAACTTGCGACCGGACTTGCAAGTTCGGTCGAGCCCAGACTTACAAAGACGGGTGAGCTACTGGAATCGACCGAACTTGCGACCGGACTTGCAAGTTCGGTCGGACCAGAAATTTTCCCCGTCTGTAACCTACTGGAATCGACCGAACTTGCGACCGGACTTGCAAGTTCGGTCGGCCAGAAAAATTTCCCGAGAATAGCTACTGGAATCGACCGAACTTGCGACCGGACTTGCAAGTTCGGTCGGCCAGAAGAATTTCGGTACTCTGAGCTACTGGAATGGACCGGACTTGCAAGGTCGGTCGCAAGTCCGGTCTGGTCAAAAAAAAATATTATTTAAATTAAATAATATGCATATACATATATGTATGTACCTACATATATATATGTACATGTATGAAAGCATGCCAAAGTTAAGTAAGAAAGTAAAACCTAAGTAATGAAAAGTAAGTAAGTAAAGTGTAAGTGTAAGAAGTATAAGGACATAGTAAGTATGAGTTAAGTAATGGTAGTTAGATTTAATCATTCAACTGCATGTATATAATAGGAATTGATTTGTGAACACCGGAGGAACGTTGGGATACAAGTACAACGGTGAAAGGTATGATTTCTTCATGCCCTGTATACTAATCTGGTTACCCCGATTTGTGTGCTTATTTGACCACCTAATAAGATAAATGCATGAATCGATTATATTGCACTTACTTGTGCTTGTTTACATGGTTCTCGATATTTGTCTTGAACAATAGTTTGTATAATTCATGAAACATATGAATGATGATGATGCGTATTGTATTTTGTAGTGTACTTGTATATTGTAATGTATTCGTATGTATGTGTATATGGGTATTGTAGTATTGTGGCTTGGATGTTGACTTGTGCTAATTCCTAACTATCTAACTCCTAACTTAAGTGAGTAATTTGGAATGAGTACAAGTCCGATATAGCTTCGGCCACGCGTGAGGATGCGGAGTCACAAGAGGTTGGCTGCAATTCCTGACTCTTAAACTGGTCCGCGGCCCAAATCCCTTAAATGGGTAGCATCCCGGATTGGTGAGTCAAGTAAATCCCGGAGGTGGGACGGTGTAGTCCCCAGGGCCGGAGGTCCCGACGACTTAACTTGAGTAAGAGTAAGAGTAAGTGAGTATGGATCCGTAAGTAAGTATGAGTATGAGTATGTATGTGTATGTATGGAATAATGAGTAAAAGAGTAATCTCCACCCGATTAACCCGGGTGGACCAATGAAGCTAACAAGAACTGTACTTGTGTATGTACTGAGTATGTGTATTCGAAGAAGGTAAGTATGTATTGGATGGTTATATTGCATTCCCTGTATGCAACGAAGTGTATGTATGCTTGCGTAAGTATTCTTGTATTGTGTATAAGAGCACGTATGCATGTATGTTTGTATGAAAACGAACCGCATGTATTCGACCAAGTGGTCGGCGTACCCTCACTAGTACGCGGGGTATGGTTATCATGCTCCGAAAGCTGACCCCTTTGGGGGACATTTTTTAGTGTGCAGGACCCGAAGCGAATGTGGTCAAGGCACGAGACCGGTGACTACATTGGATAGTAGTAGCAGAATGTAGAGGTGTATTAACTAGCACACCCCTTGTATTTAGAAAGTAATGTAGTAGTGAGGAATGGGTAGTAGGTAGTCTCTTAGTGAGTATGTATGAACTGGAAGAGGTATTATACTTGTATAAGGAACCTAGTAAACTCGGTATGTAGATTATACTGTATTGTACTTGGAGTATTGTATTGAATGAAGATTGTAGTAGTATTTGGTAAACGGAGAATGTATTGTAGACTTGTAGTACTCGGGATTCCGGTCCATCAGACCGATGCTGTATGTAGAAGTAGTAGCCTTGTTAGTCACGTGGGTGACTAACGGCATTGTATCACCCATTGTATGTAAGCATATCCCTGCGTGTATCTGATATGTAAGGAAATTGGACGGTAAGCACTGTATTAATGGTAGGGGTGTTACAGTTTCAAAGGCCTGGAGTAAAAAAACAACATTAATTATAAACTACAAGTATAACAACATACGAAGGTATATATCCAAAACTTTAAACAAATCTTACCTTTTATAATGATTTCTCTGGTAAAAATGTCGTCGCGCCTACTTTGTCATGCATAAATCTCATGACATAGTATCCACATTCAGAACCTCCAGGCTGCACTGGACACTGTACATATATACATACATGTTCAACATGATTCTTTCAAGTATTTACAAGTATTCCTACACTACACCAATTAACACAATTATATACCTTGACAATGTTCCATGGGATGTTGTTATTCTTCGCCGGTCTTCCCAATGTCAATACTATTAAATGAACATCATATAAATAGCAACGGATGATGAAGTTACCCTTGATGAACCGGTAGCATAACATAAGACTTGTTCCCACAGTTGTAGAGTGTCGTTGCTAAGTATTGCATAATACGCTGGAGGTCACTTAACATATTCGCCTGGGAGCACATAGCAGGACACAAGTAACCGAACTCGTGTTGCCATGATCTGACCGCCTTATATTGCACATGTCTTCACCATAAAGACAATATCGTTAATGATTTAAGATTTCATCAACACTAATTTAAAATTCAATTCAAATATGTACAAGTCAGTAATCACTCACAACATGGCTGACTTGATGATTGATACATTCAGCCAATCCCGGTTGAATACATCCACAAAATCATTCATATAAATGTCTATCATAGAACCTTCCTCATAATGAAATATCATCTGATCGACGGTTAATGTAATCGCATCATGATCAGGAGGTGTCATCAGTAATGCCGCATGTAGGATTGCTAGATTAGGAGACAAGCGATCGAGTATGTTTTGTGGCACTAAATTATCTCTAATATTGACATTGCATATTGATGCCTTTGAAGGAATAGAAGGGGCGGGAACTGGTTGAGCAATACTCATTCCTTTCCTCTTATCAGATTTGGGTCCAATGTTTTCCTAATATATTAAGTAAGTCTATAACGTTATACAACTAGACTATATTGTAAAAGAAAACAATTTTCAAAGTATATATTGTTCAGTTCGCTTACCTGCCCCGTGAGTCTGACCAAGTGAACCGGCCACTGAACTGTATAAGTTTGGGAAGCATGCAGTGTACATACACCAGGGAAAGGCACCGACAATCCAACATCACCATATTGAGACTCGTAATCATCCACAAGCACCCTAACATGGTTACTCATAAGTTGTTGACCGTTCACTATATTGGTATGAGTAGAGGGAAACAACTTGCCCCACGCAACCGTAACATTCTCATCACCAATATTTAAGAGCAACGTGCCGTCATTAGGGTTCTGAAAATTATAGGGAAAATGCATGTTTAGACAGTTCTCTAAATTGCTAACACCAAGTGAAAGATTAAATTCTCATACATTATAATCAGGAAGTTAGTCTAACCTTGAGAGATGCATACGGAAACGGATCAACGATTGGACGCTACTCCTTCGCACAAGTGTAGTCTCTGTCTGAACGGGTGGGGAAACTGGTGGTCTAGAAACTTCTTCACTGCTAATATCCCGACTCGCATTCTGGCCATAGCCTCAGCGATCCACTACTCCTTCATATCAGCTATTTTTGCCAAATGCTCTTCGTATGTCATCATGTTACCTTGGACGCCTTGCCTGGAACCGGTATTTCCAAAAGCTTGACGGATTCCAACTTGGCCACAAAAACTGATAGCACGGCCTGGATGATCCGTCTTTCTGAGAGCGCGAGAAAGAGGATCATGGTGCCTGACTGGAGTCCAAGTACCCTGGGACACTTGAGAGCTCAACTCATCCTATTATGAATTATACAAATGTCATTACAAATTAGTAGAAAGTCACACAAACCAAATTTTCAACTTTGAATTAACAATCATTATACTCTTTTAAAATTGTAACTCACCATTTGACTAATAACGACTGCCGTGGCGTCATCATACTGAGGATTTTTAGGATTGGATTTTTTGGGAATGCGATTGAGTTTCCATATTTTCATCCTCTTATCACTGGCACTCAGAGGTACATCTGATGGTTTTAGACCTTGTTTCTCCCACTCTATGGTACGCTCGACGATACCCTTGCCGCCCAAGTGATGAGGGAACAAATTTTTTTTCGCGTTTGCTTGCTGTTTTGTACGAACAGCCTACAAAAAATTAAATTATATATATATATATATATATATATATATATTATATATATATATATATATTATATATGTGAGGTGATTTATAAGTGATAGAATTTCTGCTGCTGCTGCTTGTGCAAGTGAATGTGCGTCAGAATATGTTTCCTTCTGTGATGATTTAGACAATAGAAATAGTATTATCAGATCTCATGCGTTGTTACAGACAGTAGAAATTATCTTACTTGATGAGAACAGAACATGTTGCTTCCATGCTAGTTTACAAAAGGAAAATGAACCCACTTATTTTGATGAGGTTGTGAAAGATTTGAGATGGAAACGGGCAATGAGTGATGAATGTGTTGCTCTTGAAAGGAGCAACACGTGGGATTTAGTAAATTTGCCTGAGGGAGTTAAACCTGTTAAATGCAAGTGGGTCTATAAGATTAAGTTTAATGCTGATGGAAGTATTGAGAGATTTAAGGTGAGATTGGTGGCAAAGGGCTATACTCAGAGATATGGTATATGCTACTTGGAGACTTTTTTTCCCAGTAGTTAAGTTCACTGCGATTAAGGCTCTTGTTATTGTTGCCACCAAGAGGAATTGGATAGTTAGTCAATTAGATATAAACAATGCTTTCCTTCATGGGGATTTGGAGGAAAGTGTTTACATGGAGATTCCTCAAGGTCAAAAAGAGAAAGGTTCAGGAAAGGTGTGTAAGTTGAACAAGTCTTTATATGGCCTAAAACAAGCGTCTAGGCAATGGCAGTACAAGCTGAGTGTGTTCCTCAAATCTCTTGGTTTCACACAGTCACTTAATGGTTATTCCATGTTTTCTAGGATTAACTCAGATAAGGTAAGTTATTTAGCTGTCTATGTAGATGATATTTGATCACAAGAAGTGATTCTCTGTTTATAAGCTCAGAAAAGGAAAGGTTGAACAGGAAGTTTAAGATTAAAGATTTGGGTGTCCTTAACTTCTTTCTGGGTATGCAATTCCTTCATACTACAGAAGGGGTCATATTGATGTAGAGGAAGTACTGTGAAGAACTGTTACAGGCATTTGATATGACTGAAAGTAAGATAGTAGTGGGGCCATTAGATAGTGGACTTATAGTGAGAAAAGATCTTGGTAAACCTTTAAGTTATCCTTTTTGTATAGGATGCTTGTAGGAAAATAAGCTACCTTTCCCACAGTATACTTGATCTTTGTTTCACAATTCAGGTCCTTAGTCAGTTCTTAAATTGTCCTACTGATATTCATTATAAGGCTGTGTTGCATACTCTCTGTTACATTAAAGGCACTCTAAATTATGGATTACTGTTTATTTCTGGGGATGATTTTTCTCTAACAGCATTTTGTGATTCAGATTGGGCCGGATTCCCTATACGAGAAGGTCGATCAGTGGGTTCTTCATCCAGTTGGAAGGGAGCCCACTTTCTTGGAAGTCAAAGAAGCAGTGCACGGTGGCTTTATCCTCTGCAGTGGCGGAATACCGTGCAATGAGAAGTGTGACTGCGGAGCTGAGCTGGGTAACCAGGATCTTGCATGAGCTTGGGGTAGAAGACATATTACCGGTCCCTATCAAGTCAGACAGTCAAGCGGCTATTTACAAAGCCAGGAACCCAGTCCTACACGAGCGGACAAAACATATAGAGTTAGACGTGCATTTTGTGAGACAGAAACTACAGGAAGGCATGATTGTGGTTGAATTGGTTGGTTCCAGAGAGCAAATGGCTGATGTTTTGACTAAATCTCTACCGGCAAAGCTTATCCGCTGCAAGTTAAAGGATGGGATTGAAGCTTGATGTGGTCTAGTGTGCTGGCTTTCTGTTTTCTGCTATGTTGAACGAGTGTTTTTTTTTTTTGTGTGTTTTTTTCATCTATCAAACCTGAAGAAGGTCTTACCTTCTTAGGTTTGAGGGGTCTGTTAGGAGTTGATATTTTGTACTTTGTATTTTATATGTTTAAGACTAATACCCGGTTAATAGGTCCTTGGTTGTGTTAGGGGGGTCAAGGCTATTTTGATCTTTGTTACCGTTAGCTAACCTCGTCTACTAGGCTGAGTATTATTTAGGGATGTATGGTTTTACAAGAAGACTTGTCTTCTTCCTCCCGATTGCAATTCAATAGAATCACTTTGTTTTTTGTCTTCACGTCTCTGTTCAATTTCTCTGTCTGAATTTTATCAAACAGTGCGGAGACCTTGGTGCCACACTAGGGTATAGTATAACAACAGGACACGTGGTCTATTGAAGGTAGGATTGTCCACGGGAGGTTAACCGGATCTTCGGTTTACTAAAATTTAATTCCATCTTTATTCCATTTAGATCGGGTAACCGGATTCAGTTAACTGTTTAATTCGGTTTTCTAAAATCCAATTCCATTATCGTTTCGTTTGAACTTGTTTACCTTTCTTCGGTTCGGTTTTATCGCTTAACCTTATAGCCGTATATTTATTTTGTTGGAGAAACTCTTACCATTAATATTATAGTACAACATTGATCATTCACCTAAATCATTAGTAACAAATCAAACACATGTGAAAATATATAATAATATGTATATTCTCTTAATAGCTAACATCAATTATTATATAAGGTGAACATCAATATTTGAGGTTTTTTATTGTTTATAATCGGTTAACCGTTCTGGAAAATTCAATATCATTACTAAAACGAAACCGGTCAATTTACACGGTTCATTAACCATACCGCAAGAACCAGTGCGGTTAACCTGAAAATAGGTACGGTTCACTTCGGTTTCATTCGGATACCGCGTATACAGATTTATTTGGGCAGCCCTAATTGAAGGAATAAAAAATAAAGGGGAAATAATACCCTGCGTGTGTAGTATCTTCTCCCTATTGTGTGTTGAATGTGGGCATAGGAGAGAGAAACAAAATTTTTTCAAAATATTATAATTTACAAAATATAAGTTAAAAATAAAAAAAAATAATTTGTGCGCTTCAAAACAAATACATCATGGATATGTTTTGGTAAACTTAGAATTTTATGTTTTTAGAATGACTATATATATGTATTTTAAAATTGAATCTTATTCATTAACAAAATGAATCTTCTTTAATAATGAAATCAACCTCACCATTATTTATAAATATCTTACCTTATATAAAAAAAATCAACCTTATTCATTAACAAAATGAATCTTCTTTAAGATTTACTTTTCTTAAAATTAAAATTCAATTTTATAAAAACAAGGGATTCACATTATTTAAAGTGAAAAGTTGACTTTTCTTAAATATAAGATTCATTTTTCTTGAACATTTGATTAACTTTACTTCAATGAAATATTCACTTTTAAATAAATGAAAGGTTCATATTGTTCCCGTATTAGTTTGTGGTAAGATTCACTTTTTTTAAACATTTGATTTACTCTTTTTAAACAAAAGATTCACTTTTCTTAAACGAAGGATTCATATTGTTCTCGCATAAGTTTGTGGTAATATTGATTTTTTGAAAACATAAGTTTCACTTTTCTTAAATAAAATATTCACTTTACTTAAGCAAGTGGTTCACTTTTTTTAAACGAAATATTCACTTTTCAATAAAACTTTAACTTCAAATCCTAAAAAACTGTCGAGTCAGTGACAACATTATAAAATATAGAACAACTTCAGAAAAAAATTATCCTACACCACACACCTTAAAAATCACTCCCAGAGAGCTAAAAATCGTTGAAGGAAGTTTTCGGGTTTGTGTTGCAGGGTTTAGGTTCAATTTTTAACAATCTTTGTTTGACTTTTTTTAAACTTCTTATTCGCTTTAGTTAAAGAATATTTGTTTATGAAATTCTATTTTCTTAAAGCTTTGATTTACTTTTTAAAAAACATTTGATTCACTTTTTAACAACCTTTGATACACTTTTCATAAAACTTAAGATTTATAAATATATGTACATAAAAAAATATAAAATTTTAAATTTATCAAAACATATTCATGTTGGAACTTATTATGAAGAGCTCGAATCATGATGAACATAGATGTAAAATTTATATAATTTAAACTTATATTTAATAAACTACATCACTTTAAATTTTAGAACAAGATAAATATATAAAAGACAAAAATGGTGCCAACTAATAACGTAGGACCTTCTCGAGCTTCTAATTCGCTGGTGACAAGTAGATTAAAGGAAAAGTAAATAGTAATTGCAAAGCATGAAATCAAAGTAGTTAATTGCTTTTTGTTTTTTTTTTCAAAAAAGATGATATATTCTATTAGAATTTTTATAGGAAACTTCTTTAATGTAACACCCCCAAATCATAACCAACAACTAAACGACGCGCCTAAGTTAGCAGGAGAAGTCTACGCAGCGGTTTCAAACTCTAAACGGGTGCTACAGACGCCAACCACCCACGTGGTTGACAGACCACATCACTAACACCAAGTTACGGTCTGAATGACTGGAAGTCCATCCTTAACGAAATCCAACTACAATATAAAGTATACTCAAGTACCGAGCATCTACAGTTTAGTTAACAACTTAAACAACATAACTCGTACATAAGTAAGCATACTACTTAAAGTCTTGCCATGTGGACTACCCCTATGGTAGTCACCCTTGCCTACTCTCCGTTATCGTCTGGCACAAGACCTGAAAAAAAATTGGGTGTAAAGGACTCAGCAAACTACGCTGAGTATGAACGTGTGAAGCCCGCATGTTACCGGGCCACACGACTACTTGGTCGAATATTATTAAGTCATTTTACATGCTATATTAAAGCAGTAAAGCACATCACATCACATCATAATATCAAACACACTTCAAGGTAGCATAGCAACATCAACAAACACCCAAGCATAGCAAGCTGGCATCATAGCCCATCAAAACGCATCCAAGCACAACAAGCTGCTAATATAGCAACAACAATCATGTAAGTCATCAGACGTGTGCATAGGTATGTTTACCAATGATCCTCACTAGGGGATCGTTCGAGCGTTGTGTGTTTTCATTTCTTTTCTCTTGTTCCCATGATGTGTATTTTCTTTTTCTTTTCCTTGCACCAGGTCTGGGGATATAGTTTAGATCCCGTGACCATATCATTTTGGTGCCAATCTTTTCTTGTTTCTTAAAGAATCACTTTTGTGAATTTTCTTATTTGCTTGGTCTCATTACACATGTTTTCCTCTATTCTCTGGCACCGAGTCAGGGGTATAGATTAGATCCCCGAGACTTTGTTATGTAGGTGCTATTCATTCCTTGTTTCTTTATAGGTTACTTGTGAATTCTCTTATTACCACAATTTGGAGAACGTCTTCCTCGTAGCTAATCCTCCATTCCTGGATAGCTCTTTTCTCCTCTGTTGTTTTTAAACGTTACTAGCCACTGCTCCGGATACTAAGGGTCCGTATCCCTATTCCTTCTCAATGTTACTAGCCTCTGCTCCGGATACTAAGGGTCCGTATCCCTATCCCTTCTCAACGTTACTAGCCTTTGCTCGGATACTAAGGGTCCGTATCCCTATTCCTTCTCAATGTTACTAGCCTCTGCTCCGGATACTAAGGGTCCTATCCCTATTCCTTCTCAATGTTACTAGCCTTTGCTCCGGATACTAAGGGTCCGTATCCCTATTCCTTCTCAATGTTACTAGCCTCTGCTCCGGATACTAAGGGTCCGTATCCCTATTCCTTCTCAATGTTACTAGCCTCTGCTCCGGATACTAAGGGTCCGTATCCCTATTCCTTCTCAATGTTACTAGCCTCTGCTCCGGATACTAAGGGTCCGTATCCCTATTCCTTCTCAATGTAACTAGCCTCTGCTCCGGATACTAAGGGTCCGTATCCCTATTCCTTCTCAATGTTACGGTCTTTACCCCGGATACAAAGGGTCTGTCTCCCTATTCATTCTCAATGTTACTAGCCTTTGCTCCGGATTCAAAGGGTCCGTCTCCCTATTCCTTCTCAATGTTATGGTCTTTACCCGGATACAAAGGGTCCGTCTCCCTATTCATTCTCAATGTTACTAGCCTTGCTCCGGATTCAAAGGGTCCGTCTCCCTATTCATTCTCAATGTTACTAGCCTTTCATCATCTTTGATAACTCGACACCATAGTGGGTGTCTTTAGAGGTCCTCTATAGTTAAGAGGGGTTTTCTCTTTGTATAGTTCTTTTGTTTTGTCTACGTGGTTCGTCATGTCTCACCAAGGAGACTTGCTCTTCATTATGATTAATGAATAGACACCATAGTGGGTGTCATGGTAGTCCTCAATGGTTTAGAGAGGAGTTCCCCTTATAGCGTTTTCTTTGTTTTCATAATTCGTAGTAGTTCTCGTATAGTTTTCCCTTTATGTAGTTTCTTTGTTTACATAGTTCGCTGTGTTCATCTCAAGTTCCATAACGCGAAAGGGACTAAACTACTGTGTGCGCGCAATGATATATTCAACAATGATATAGCAATCATACAACATGATAAACAAGCAATCCAATTTCATGCTTTGATCTTATGTCATTTTCACACAAAGCACACAGCACACAAAGCAAACAAGCCGTGTAACACGGCAACATACGAACCACACATGTCCATACCTTAGCCAGAAGTACGAGTCGTCTCAAACTCGGAGTTCCCGGTCGGAGTTCGCTACGGCCCTAGTGTTAAGTAAAACAATGTGTCAGTTTATCATTTTATGTGACGACACTTTATATCGTATGTTTTTCCCTTGGTATGTTGTTAAGCGCTTGGTTTACATTATCCCTTAGGACTTCCCAAATATTAATCCTAGGCTTATCTTACCCCTAGGACATTCACATTATCAACTCACACGTTAACTAAGTCATTTCCTCTAGTTAATGCTTTAGAGCATCAAGAACACTAACATGTAACAAGTTTATCTAAGATGTATTTGCATTCGCCTAAGGGGTATTCTTCTCTTAGCTAAATAGCTTTGTTTTAAGTCCATCATTTACACAATAACACTCCTCCATCACTTCTAGAATTCCCTCATACTGAAGCTTGATGTTTCCAAACTGAAATAAAGTTCTTGTGTATAACCTTATCTTAATCATACTTTTAATATGTCTAACGGTGTCTAAACTTCCCAAGTTGTCTTGTAAGTTTAGCTAGATGCATTGGAAGGGTTGTGGGTTCATTATAACTCTAACATCACCCTCATAACACCCATGTAACTCAGTTATACAGAAGCTACTCTTCAATGAAATCTGAAACAAAAACTATAGCTTTCCCCTTGATTCTTGTATCTAGCTCGCTCAATTAATGTTTGATCCTTTCCCACAGAATTTACCCATCCAGCTATGAGTGTTAGCACTGTTTTAGACTCAAAACTAATCACTCTCAGACCTTTTACTCCTAAGTACTCAGAAACAGCCCAACCATGACAATCTGGAAAGAACAACCGAAATGGAACCATATACCCAATAGTCTCTTCTTGGTTTCTGTTCTGTTGGTTAGTGATCTGCCCTTTTTGATCTGTCCCAAAACACTCCCCTACTTATCTAGGTGTGTTGTCGAGGTTTATAAATTCTAAACGATCCCAGAACAACTTTGCTAATGCCACTCAAGCTTCGTTATACAGACTGTAAAGGTGCAGAAAAACAGAAGACCTGAAACATGCAACTAGCATATCCACTTCCAGTTTTTTTTTTGTTACTAATTGACTTGCAGTTTTCTCTTGGCTCTCTAATCTGATTCCCAGTCTACTCAACTTACTTACTCATTTAGTTAGGTAGTCTATCCAAATCTTGACTCATAACACACCCATGGCAACAAGGCTACATTTCTGAAAAAAAAGGATCTGTTACACAGAACTGAAAGAACAGAAACCGAAACTGGTGCATCTCAACTTTATTTAGTCTGTTGGCGGAGAAACTGACTCCCCACTTGTTTTAAATTCCTAGGTAAGTATTTGACATAGTCCTAACCCCAACCAACCTCAAGGCAACAAGGAACACCCCTCTGAGTTTTTTTTTACATAAATCTGAACACTGAAAACAGAAAACAGAAACCTGAGTTGATATTTTCAATTCTGTTTTCGGTTTGTTTATGATCCTGGTTTTCAAATCTTTTTTTTTTTTCCTAATTGTCTAGCTACTTAGTTAAACGTCTTGGGATTGTTTTAATCTTCAACACAGACCTAAAACAACAAGGGACTCACCTCTGAATCCTCTTTACACAGAAAACCGGAAACTGAAGTTGAGATCATGGACTGCAGCATGTTCATTGCTATAGTTGATTTCTGTTATCTAATCTGACTTACAATTCTTCACAACACGCTGGTGCACCTAGTTAATTGAGTTAGTAAGGTTTTAAACTCTTAAGCCACTCATTTCTCACCTGTAACAGAAAACCCAAAACAAACTTTCAAACCAGAATCTGAAACATGGTTGGTGCATTTCGTCTCCTTCTGTCAGGGTGTAACTGATTTTGAATCTTCTACTGAATACACCAAACTAGTTCACTCCTTTAACAATGTATTGGTTCATTCATAAGCCTTTACAACAGTAGTGTTATTGCCACTGAAAATTCATTATACAGCAACCGTATCGTTGCAGAAAACAGAAAATATAACTGAAAACTGAATTTATTCCTGCTCACTACTTGCTTCTGTTTTACTATGTCATTAATTCCCCTAGGTTGTCTAGTCACTTGACTTAGTGTTAATTCAAGGTTTCAACCCCAAACAAACCCAGTACAACACTGTTACACCTACTAAAACAGGTTGGTACAGAAATCCAGGAATTTAGAACCTGAAAAGAAAGAATCTGAAACAGACTGCTACTTCTTCTTCTATTTCCTTTCCTTATGGTTTCTTGATCGTGTTTTTACTTCTAACCAGGTGTGTCCCCACTTACCCAAGGTTTTATCAGAAGCTTAAGTCCAAAGTTAACTCACAACAACAACACTATACCCTGAGGAGGTAATATACAGAAAACGCATATTTTCAGAAATGGAAGCTGATACTGGTATGGTTAAATACTGAGATTAGACAGAACCAAACGAATTGTAAATCTGAATTCAATCTGTTATCTTCCATTGTTTTGTCTTTAGGTGGTTCTTAAACTCCAATCTAGTCTAACCCATAACGGTCAGCGCTTCAGAACACTCCTTACAGAGCACTGAGTGATCTGAAAAAAAAACTGAAATTTGAACTGAGGCATGTTCTCTTCTATCGTTTTTCTTTCTGTTCTTTTTGGTAATCTCACCTTTCCACCTCTCCCTCTATGTTTGCTTAAGTATATAAGTGTATTTGTGTAGTATTAACCCCAAAACAGATTCGCAACAAAGGTAACAACACCTCTGAATTTTGTTACCCAGAACAACGTCTGCTTAATTCGGAAAAAACTAATAACTTAAGCTTGACAGTTTTGCTGTGTGTTTTCTTGTGAGTATGCAAATGGGTTTAGAGCTAGCTCACCTCTTGAGTGTCTCAATTGTTTCCCCTGGGTTAGTCCTTGGTATACCTTGATATATCTAGCACCGTGATCAGAAGTTGGGTTTCCTTTTTTTTTTTTTTCCTGAGGGTGTTGGGCTCACTCCCAGATGGATCTTGTCAAGGTACGTACACATGAGGACAGGAAAGGACAGTGGGAGTCAGTTCCACAAGAATTCAAGCGCGGAACAGGGAGAGGAAAGGTGATAACCTGGTTGTTTTCTTTTTTCCTCAGATCCCATGATCTTACCTGTGTAGTTCTTGGTGAGGACTTAGTTTTAGGACTCGAGCAGTAATTGGCATGCAAAGTCTTGCGTGAGACAGAAAGGGAACTAGAGGAACTCATGCTTGGATTCTCGGACAAAGCCAACAGAAGGAGGAAAACTGTATTGAGGAACAATCAGTTGAGGTATTGTTTTGTGCATGTCTGAGAAGAGATGGAGTGGGTTTGCCTTCGAAGTTTTCCAATGCATTGCCTTGCTCTTTGGAGCTGGCATTGTTTCAGGAGCTCTGTAACAACAGTCTCCCAGTCTCGACCTACAAGGGAAGGAGCAAGAAGAGTGTACAGAACTCAAAGCTCTGCGACAGGAAGGGAAATATGGAAGAATTCCACAGACCGTGAAGCAGGTGGGGAAAGTGAAAAGAAAAGCTTAGTGGTTACAAGTTACCAGCAAGTGGTGTGGAGGTTTGGTGTGCTCAAACTCTGAGATGTGGAAGTTTGAGAAAAGAAACAGACCGTGATGCACTGTGATTATTTTTTACTGAAATTAAGCTCGGCTGTGTTTCAGGTTAATGCTAGTGGTCCCCCAAGTACTGTCTCCTTCCTGATCACTTTTGCAGAAAGACCAAGGTCACCCTTCTCCTCATTACCCCCACGATAACAGCAGGTAGTTCTCAGTGGCATTTGTTTTATTTTCTGTTTCAGGTAGAACCCAGATGCATCGCTAGTCTGTGGTTCTTCTTATTATATTTTTTTTTGTTTGATTTCAGACAGAGTCGAAAGGGCTCGACTGATTTATTTCTTTCCTTCTTGATTAAGGTGAAAGTGCAGTAAGGAAGATAGTGCTCTGCATTAACCCAGGGCTTTTGCTCCTCAGTTTACAAGACAATGGTGCCATGCTTATTTAAGAAGTCTAAGCGCAGGTTCCTGTGAAGCTAATGGGGGTGCTCAAAACACAAATTCTGATACGGGCAAGTGTACAACCGGGTCAGACTTTTGATGCATGGAGTTTGTAGCAGGAACAAACTTTGAGGGGCATGGTTTGCGCAGGTTAGTTTTTGTTTGTTTGTCCGTTCTGAAACGAGGAGGGAGGAGAAGAAAAGGGCGAAGCAGTTGGTCCTCTTTTTTGTTTCTGTATTTACCTCGTGTTTATTGATACTAGTTTCAGGTCGTGTGAGTTAGTTGCTGAATATGAGCATAGCTCAGCCGGTTACAGCGTTTATAAGTTATATGAGAGGTCTTGGGTTCGAACCTCAGCGGGAGCGTCTTTGCTCTTTTTTTTTCTTTTCTTTTTTTTTATAAGTTATACATGCTTATTTATATATGTAAGACTATATAATATACTACGTTATATTTATTTATTTATTCGTCACAAAGTTATGCGACGTTATCATTTATATTACCACGTTACGATGTTATGCAACGTTACAATGTTATGCAACGTTACTGTTTATTATTTACAACTGTTATAATATCATAACGTTATGTACATATATTCTCGTACTTGGACATATATAGGTACGACTATATTAACATATAACGTTGCTAAATTTAATTGTTCATAGATTATTTTATGTCCGAATTATATACGCGTTATTTTCGGATATTCTCCTCGCGTTTATGATTTTATGTGAGTAAATATTTAGGGGTGTTTCAACTTACCCCCCTTAAAAGAGACTTCGTCCCGAAGTCTTTCTTCCTTATTTATATTTTCCACTCCTGGTAATCTTAGGGATCCAGTCCCGCATTCATTATCGATACCCAAAGGGTTAAGTCTATAATTATAATGCTCGGTGCTTCTAAGCACCGTGCCACATCAGTGGCTTCACACCAGTTCTCATAGTAGACCACGAGGCTAGCAATGTGTATAACATGCTAAAGTGCAAACCAAGGCACACGACACTCATTCATACATAGCGTACAAAACATTTTCACACACAATCCAAACACACAAACCTACCAACCAACCACGAGTGGTTGTAGGAATACATCATAATAAATCAACACACATACAAAACAAAACGCGCTTACCCCCCTTAAAAGAGGGGTACGCCCCCGTACCCTACACTAAGTCGAAACATCGATGAAAAGATAGGGGTACCTAGTTTTCCTTACCGGATTGATTATATGTCATTGTGTAAACGCCAGATCGGGTTTTCCCGAGTGTGAGGAGGCTTTCAACCTCTCCAGCGTTTTCCTACGGATTGAAATGGACCCTAGCTAACGAGCCTCACAAACTAACCCGTAACCCCGTTTCTCAAATTTAGATTTTCCTATACTCGGTACTCCTCTGTTCCAGTCATCAGAGCGCAACTACGCTCTGATACCACTTTCTGTAACACCCCCAAATCATAACCAACAACTAAACGACGCGCCTAAGTTAGCAGGAGAAGTCTACGCAGCGGTTTCAAACTCTAAACGGGTGCTACAGACGCCAACCACCCACGTGGTTGACAGACCACATCACTAACACCAAGTTACGGTCTGAATGACTGGAAGTCCATCCTTAACGAAATCCAACTACAATATAAAGTATACTCAAGTACCGAGCATCTACAGTTTAGTTAACAACTTAAACAACATAACTCGTACATAAGTAAGCATACTACTTAAAGTCTTGCCATGTGGACTACCCCTATGGTAGTCACCCTTGCCTACTCTCCGTTATCGTCTGGCACAAGACCTGAAAAAAAATTGGGTGTAAAGGACTCAGCAAACTACGCTGAGTATGAACGTGTGAAGCCCGCATGTTACCGGGCCACACGACTACTTGGTCGAATATTATTAAGTCATTTTACATGCTATATTAAAGCAGTAAAGCACATCACATCACATCATAATATCAAACACTTCAAGGTAGCATAGCAACATCAACAAACACCCAAGCATAGCAAGCTGGCATCATAGCCCATCAAAACGCATCCAAGCACAACAAGCTGCTAATATAGCAACAACAATCATGTAAGTCATCAGACATGTGCATAGGTATGTTTACCAATGATCCTCACTAGGGGATCGTTCGAGCGTTGTGTGTTTTCATTTCTTTTCTCTTGTTCCCATGATGTGTATTTTCTTTTTCTTTTCCTTGCACCAGGTCTGGGGATATAGTTTAGATCCCGTGACCATATCATTTTGGTGCCAATCTTTTCTTGTTTCTTAAAGAATCACTTTTGTGAATTTTCTTATTTGCTTGGTCTCATTACACATGTTTTCCTCTATTTCTGGCACCGAGTCAGGGGTATAGATTAGATCCCCGAGACTTTGTTATGTAGGTGCTATTCATTCCTTGTTTCTTTATAGGTTACTTGTGAATTCTCTTATTACCACAATTTGGAGAACGTCTTCCTCGTAGCTAATCCTCCATTCCTGGATAGCTCTTTTCTCCCTCTGTTGTTTTTAAACGTTACTAGCCACTGCTCCGGATACTAAGGGTCCGTATCCCTATTCCTTCTCAATGTTACTAGCCTCTGCTCCGGATACTAAGGGTCCGTATCCCTATTCCTTCTCAAAGTTACTAGCCTTTGCTCCGGATACTAAGGGTCCGTATCCCTATTCCTTCTCAATGTTACTAGCCTGCTCCGGATACTAAGGGTCCGTATCCCTATTCCTTCTCAATGTTACTAGCCTTTGCTCCGGATACTAAGGGTCCGTATCCCTATTCCTTCTCAATGTTACTAGCCTCTGCTCCGGATACTAAGGGTCCGTATCCCTATTCCTTCTCAATGTTACTAGCCTCTGCTCCGGATACTAAGGGTCCGTATCCCTATTCCTTCTCAATGTTACTAGCCTCTGCTCCGGATACTAAGGGTCCGTATCCCTATTCCTTCTCAATGTTACTAGCCTCTGCTCCGGATACTAAGGGTCCGTATCCCTATTCCTTCTCAATGTTACTCTTTACCCGGATACTAAGGGTCGTCCCTATTCTTCTCAATGTTACTAGCCTTTGCTCCGGATCAAAGGGTCCGTCTCCCTATTCCTTCTCAATGTTATAGTCTCCCCGGATACTAAGGGTCCGTATCCCTATTCTTCTCAATGTTACTAGCCTTGCTCCGGATAAGGGTCCGTATCCCTATTCTTCTCAATGTTACTAGCTTCATCATCTTTGATAACTCGACACCATAGTGGGTGTCTTTAGAGGTCCTCTATAGTTAAGAGGGGTTTTCTCTTTGTATAGTTCTTTTGTTTTGTCTACGTGGTTCGTCATGTCTCACCAAGGAGACTTGCTCTCATTATGATTAATGAATAGACACCATAGTGGGTGTCATGGTAGTCCTCAATGGTTTAGAGAGGAGTTCCCCTTATAGCGTTTTCTTTGTTTTCATAATTCGTAGTAGTTCTCGTATAGTTTTCCCTTTATGTAGTTTCTTTGTTTACATAGTTCGTGTTCATCTCAAGTTCCATAACGCGAAAGGGACTAAACTACTGTGTGCGCGCAATGATATATTCAACAATGATATAGAAATCATACAACATGATAAACAAGCAATCCAATTTCATGCTTTGATCTTATGTCATTTTCACACAAAGCACACAGCACACAAAGCAAACAAGCCGTGTAACACGGCAACATACGAACCACACATGTCCATACCTTAGCCAGAAGTACGAGTCGTCTCAAACTCGGAGTTCCCGGTCGGAGTTCGCTACGGCCCTAGTGTTAAGTAAAACAATGTGTCAGTTTATCATTTTATGTGACGACACTTTATATCGTATGTTTTTCCCTTGGTATGTTGTTAAGCGCTTGGTTTACATTATCCCTTAGGACTTCCCAAATATTAATCCTAGGCTTATCTTACCCCTAGGACATTCACATTATCAACTCACACGTTAACTAATCTTTTCCTCTAGTTAATGCTTTAGAGCATCAAGACACACTACATGTAACAAGTTTATCTAAGATTTTTGCATTCGCCTAAGGGTTATTCTTCTCTGCAGCTAATAGCTTTGTTTTAAGTCCATCATTTACACAATAACACTCCTCAATCACTTCTCTAGAATTCCCTCATACTGAAGCTTGATGTTTCCAAACTGAAATAAAGTTCTTGTATATAACCTTATCTTAATCATACTTTTAATATGTCTAACGGTGTCTAAAAACTTCCCAAGTTGTCTTGTAAGTTTAGCTAGATGCATTGGAAGGGTTTGGGTTCATTATAAACTCTAACATCACCTCATAACACCCATGTAACTCAGTTATACAGAAGCTACCTCTTCAATGAAATCTGAAACAAAAACTATAGCTTTCCCCTTGATTCTTGTATCTAGCTCGCTCAATTAATGTTTGATCCTTTCCCACAGAATTTACCCATCCAGCTATGAGTGTTAGCACTGTTTTAGACTCAAAACTAATCACTCTCAGACCTTTTACTCCTAAGTATCAGAAACAGCCCAACCATGACAATCTGGAAAGAACAAACCGAAATGGAACCATATACCCATAGTCTCTTCTTCTTCTTGGTTTCTGTTCTGTTGGTTAGTGATCTGCCCTTTTTGATCTGTCCCAAAACACTCCCCTACTTATCTAGGTGTGTTGTCGAGGTTTATAAATTCTAAACGATCCCAGAACAACTTTGCTAATGCCACTCAAGCTTCGTTATACAGACTGTAAAGGTGCAGAAAAACAGAAGACCTGAAACATGCAACTAGCATATCCACTTCCAGTTTTTTTTTTTGTTACTAATTGACTTGCAGTTTTCTCTTGGCTCTCTAATCTGATTCCCAGTCTACTCAACTTACTTACTCATTTAGTTAGGTAGTCTATCCAAATCTTGACTCATAACACACCCATGGCAACAAGGCTACATTTCTGAAAAAAAAAGATCTGTTACACAGAACTGAAAGAACAGAAACCGAAACTGGTGCATCTCAACTTTATTTAGTCTGTTGGCGGAGAAACTGACTCCCCACTTGTTTTAAATTCCTAGGTAAGTATTTGACATAGTCCTAACCCCAACCAACCTCAAGGCAACAAGGAACACCCCTCTGAGTTTTTTTTTACATAAATCTGAACACTGAAAACAGAAAACAGAAACCTGAGTTGATATTTCAATTCTGTTTTCGGTTTGTTTATGATCCTGGTTTTCAAATCTTTTTTTTTTTTTCCTAATTGTCTAGCTACTTAGTTAAACGTCTTGGGATTGTTTTAATCTTCAACACAGACCTAAAACAACAAGGGACTCACCTCTGAATCCTCTTTACACAGAAAACCGGAAACTGAAGTTGAGATCATGGACTGCAGCATGTTCATTGCTATAGTTGATTTCTGTTATCTAATCTGACTTACAATTCTTCACAACACGCTGGTGCACCTAGTTAATTGAGTTAGTAAGGTTTTAAACTCTTAAGCCACTCATTTCTCACCTGTAACAGAAAACCCAAAACAAACTTTCAAACCAGAATCTGAAACATGGTTGGTGCATTTCGTCTCCTTCTGTCAGGGTGTAACTGATTTTGAATCTTCTACTGACTAATACCAAACTAGTTCACTCCTTTAACAATGTATTGGTTCATTCATAAGCCTTTACAACAGTAGTGTTATTGCCACTGAAAATTCATTATACAGCAACCGTATCGTTGCAGAAAACAGAAAATATAACTGAAAACTGAATTTATTCCTGCTCACTACTTGCTTCTGTTTTACTATGTCATTAATTCCCCTAGGTTGTCTAGTCACTTGACTTAGTGTTAATTCAAGGTTTCAACCCCAAACAAACCAGTACAACACTGTTACACCTACTAAACAGGTTGGTACAGAAATCCAGGAATTTAGAACCTGAAAGAAAGAATCTGAAACAGACTGCTACTTCTTCTTCTATTTTCCTTTCCTTATGGTTTCTTGATCGTGTTTTACTTCTAACCAGGTGTGTCCCCACTTACCCAAGGTTTTATCAGAAGCTTAAGTCCAAAGTTAACTCACAACAACAACACTATACCCTGAGGAGGTAATATACAGAAAACGCATATTTTCAGAAATGGAAGCTGATACTGGTATGGTTAAATACTGAGATTAGACAGAACCAAACGAATTGTAAATCTGAATTCAATCTGTTATCTTCCATTGTTTTATGTCTTTAGGTGGTTTCTTAAACTCCAATCTAGTCTAACCCATAACGGTCAGCGCTTCAGAACACTCCTTACAGAGCACTGAGTGATCTGAAAAAAAAACTGAAATTTGAACTGAGGCATGTTCTCTTCTATCGTTTTTTTCTTTCTGTTCTTTTTGGTAATCTCACCTTTCCACCTCTCCCTCTATGTTTGCTTAAGTATATAAGTGTATTTGTGTAGTATTAACCCCAAAACAGATTCGCAACAAAGGTACAACACCCCTCTGAATTTTGTTACCCAGAACACGTCTGCTTAATTCGGAAAAAAACTAATAACTTAAGCTTGACAGTTTTGCTGTGTGTTTTCTTGTGAGTATGCAAATGGGTTTAGAGCTAGCTCACCTCTTGAGTGTCTCAATTGTTTCCCCTGGGTTAGTCCTTGGTATACCTGATATATCTAGCACCGTGATCAGAAGTTGGGTTTTCCTTTTTTTTTTTTTTTTTCCTGAGGGTGTTGGGCTCACTCCCAGATGGATCTTGTCAAGGTACGTACACATGAGGACAGGAAAGGACAGTGGGAGTCAGTTCACAAGAATTCAAGCGCGGAACAGGGAGAGGAAAGGTGATAACCAGGTTGTTTTCTTTTTTCCTCAGATCCCATGATCTTACCTGTAGTTCTTGGTGAGGACTTAGTTTTAGGACTCAAGCAGTAATTGGCATGCAAAGTCTTGCGTGAGACAGAAAGGGAGCTAGAGGAACTCATGCTTGGATTCTCGGACAAAGCCAACAGAAGGAGGAAAACTGTATTGAGGAACAATCAGTTGAGGTATTGTTTTGTGCATGTCTGAGAAGAGATGGAGTGGGTTTGCCTTCGAATTTTTTTCAATGCATTGCCTTGCTCTTTGGAGCTGGCATTGTTTCAGGAGCTCTGTAACAACAGTCTCCCAGTCTCGACCTACAAGGGAAGGAGCAAGAAGAGTGTACAGAACTCAAAGCTCTGCGACAGGAAGGGAAATATGGAAGAATTTCACAGACCGTGAAGCAGGTCGGGAAAGTGAAAAGAAAAGCTTAGTGGTTACAAGTTACCAGCAAGTGGTGTGGAGGTTTGGTGTGCTCAAACTCTGAGATGTGGAAGTTTGAGAAAAGAAACAGACCGTGATGCACTGTGATTATTTTTTACTGAAATTAAGCTCGGCTGTGTTTCAGTTAATGCTAGTGGTCCCCCAAGTACTGTCTCCTTCCTGATCACTTTTGCAGAAAGACCAAGGTCACCCTTCTCCTCATTACCCCCACGATACAGCAGGTAGTTCTCAGTGGCATTTGTTTTATTTTCTGTTTCAGGTAGAACCCAGATGCATCGCTAGTCTGTGGTTCTTCTTATTATATTTTTTTTTGTTTGATTTCAGACAGAGTCGAAAGGGCTCGACTGATTTATTTCTTTCCTTCTTGATTAAGGTGAAAGTGCAGTAAGGAAGATAGTGCTCTGCATTAACCCAGGGCTTTTGCTCCTCAGTTTACAAGACAATGGTGCCATGCTTATTTAAGAAGTCTAGCGCAGGTTCCTGTGAAGCTAATGGGGGTCTCAAAACAAATTCTGATACGGGCAAGTGTACAACCGGGTCAGACTTTTGATGCATGGAGTTTGTAGCAGGAACAAACTTTGAGGGGCATGGTTTGCGCAGGTTAGTTTTTGTTTGTTTGTCCGTTCTGAACGAGGAGGGAGGAGAAGAAAAGGGCGAAGCAGTTGGTCCTCTTTTTTGTTTCTGTATTTACCTCGTGTTTATTGATACTAGTTTCAGGTCGTGTGAGTTAGTTGCTGAATATGAGCATAGCTCAGCCGGTTACACAGCGTTTATAAGTTATATGAGAGGTCTCGGGTTCGAACCTCAGCGGGAGCGTCTTTGCTCTTTTTTTTTTTTCTTTTCTTTTTTTTTATAAGTTATACATGCTTATTTATATATGTAAGACTATATATATACTACGTTATATTTATTTATTTATTCGTCACAAAGTTATGCGACGTTATCATTTATATTACCACGTTACGATGTTATGCAACGTTACAATGTTATGCAACGTTACTGTTTATTATTTACAACGTTATAATATCATAACGTTATGTACATATATTCTCGTACTTGGACATATATAGGTACGACTATATTAACATATAACGTTGCTAAATTTAATTGTTCATAGATTATTTTATGTCCGAATTATATACGCGTTATTTTCGGATATTCTCCTCGCGTTTATGATTTTATGTGAGTAAATATTTAGGGGTGTTTCATTTAAACAATAAGATTGACTATTGTTTGGGTTAATTGGCTTGGGTAAATTCTGGTTAACTGGTTTCATGCTTTTAAATATCCAGGTATTTCTATATAGGATGCCAAAAGGAAATCTACATTCTTGGAGTTGATGCATTTGAATCCAAAGATCACATTTTTTCATCTACCCTTTCTCCTCAGAAGTTCTCATTGGTATTCTTTCATGATGAGATATATCTCTCTCCTAACTTTGATGGTTGTATGAACGCTTTCCTCCGCATGAGAGCTAAAAGATTGATGGTTGTATGAACGCTCTCCTAACTTTGATGGTTGTATGTGTCATTCTATTTCCATCTACTTGTATTTCTCTAATTAAAGTTGATATTAAGTCTAGAGTTCCTAGATTTTTGAAGCATTCTATCTTAGACTTTTCTTATGTTTCTATTAAACTTTAGCTGGCTGTATTTTCCCTTTTCTTTAATAAAATTTCTCTACCTTTTCAATAAAATAAAAAGATTGACTATTATGAGACGATTTATTGTAGAGGAAATATGTTACTCTCATTAATAACTCCCACAACACTGCCATTTTTGTGTAGCGAATGTTATCCTTAAGTCTTAATTTAATTAGTGCACGATCTGAGAGAAAGTGTTTACCAAGAACATACATGGTAAATATCTTTTTCACCAAAACAGAAAGTATTGGTAGTTTTTTCTGCCTATAATATATCAACAGTCCCTCCCTTACCACAGTGTGCGATTGTTATTTGCGGACGAGTCTTCCTTTCTTCAAAGCCACGAGCAAGAGAGAGTAAAATACAAGCTTCTGAGTTTGCCGTCGACTTGCAGTTGAAGAGAAGCTCTGGTATAACTCTACTTCACCGCTTTAACAATGGACGACGAGAACGGTTCAGATGTAAGTGCCTGTTCTTCTTCCCAGTCCCCAAAATTAATAGGGCTTCGAATCAATCTCATACTCGTTTCTCTTCCTCATGGCAGTGTGCATCAATTTTTTAATTATCAGCGTCGAGCAAAAATTGATAATCACTTAAAAGATTCAGAACTATTCAGTAATCTTTGATCTCATAGAGCATGCATCTCTACTAATGATTTTCATTTTTGTCAGTACTATTGTTTATCTATATATGTGAGATTAGCTTAATTACCAGAATTAATTAATTCTCAGAGAATATTATTCCAACGATGCTAACTACACTTGGGTAACATTAGGTCAAATGTATGATATGCTTGAGTACATTATTACCAGGGAGAGGCAAAGCTTTGTACACCGCAGAGTGTGGCCACTCGTTCCAGAGGCGGACCGAGGTTATGACCTGTGGGGTACGTGCCCCCATAGGTTTTTGGAAAAATACAAGTATATATGTGTCTATGTATAGTAAAAATAAATAATAAATGTAAAAAGATAGCTAAATAGTGTAACCAAATATGATATTTTGACATTCAAATAATGTATATTCAAAATCTGGGTTAATGTTATCAGTTACTACAACTACAATTGAAAGAGCATCCCGTCTCATGAAATATTAGAATTGGAGATGAACTGGTTGATGATAATCTAAACACTTATGTAAAATCAAATATATTATTAGCCCATTAACATAATATTATTATGTATCATTTTTAAATGATAAAAGACTCATATAAAGTAATTGTAATATAAATATTTAATATAGTTTTTTATTTAATTTTTAATATTTTGTTTGACAGATTGTTATTCGATAAAAAGTGCCCCCACCAGAGGCGGATGAGGCTCCAATCCCGTGAAACTTTTGAAAATTAGTTAAATGACTTTATAAATTTATAAAAAATACAAAATAACATAATATTTTAAAGTGTGATAGTGTCAAAAAAATTTACTCCCGTAAACAAAATTTTTGGGTCCACAACTGACCCCACAGATTTTAAAGTCTGGGTCCGCCACTCTCTCGTTCCACTACTGCTGCATCACAATGAACGTTAGACAAGGAAACAGAGTCTGCCCAATTTGCCGATGTAAGTGGAACGATCTTCCCTCAATCTTACCGCATGACGCATCTCCACCTTCACCAATTTACACAACCGGCCCTAACTTCATACCCTACTATCAAGAACCCTATCAAGAACCCCAAATCTTCTCCGATGACGATCCACTTCTGCCAATCACCACCACTACAAATCCCGACTCCGTTAATCAAAGAATCACTTTACTATCCCACACCGAATACCCATCTCTACCTGCATCCGAATCATCTTCAACCTTTGCCGTTCTAGTCCGTACAATCGCACCGGCCATAATTTCAACTCAACAGCAAGACCGACGTGCACCACTCGATCTCGTTCTTGTGCTGGATGTCAGCGGCAGCATGGCAGGCACGAAACTTAACCTTCTTAAGGAAGCCGTGATTTTCGTCATTGAGAATTTAGGCACACACGACAGGTTATCAATCGTAACTTTCTCAACTACAGCTCGTCGTGTCTATCCACTCCGGAGAATGTCTAATCTTGGTAAAGAAAACGCGATCACGGTAGTAAATTCGCTCATGGATGAGGGAACTACTGATATACTGGCGGGACTACAAAAAGGAATCCGGGTTCTACATGAACGGAGGGAGAAGAATCCTGTTGCAAGTGTGGTGTTATTATCAGATGGACAAGATAACTCTTTTAGCGGCAGAGAAGGTAGTCATCGTACTGCGTCAATAATCTCATCTGCTGTTGATGCTGCAGCTGGTGGTGGGATTTGTTTGCACACTTTCGGGTTTGGTGCTGATCATGATGCTACTCTTTTACATGGATTAGCGAATAGGATGGACGGGACATTTTCCTTTATTGAATCGAATGAGATTATTGATGAGGCGTTCGCGAGGTGTATTGGTGGTTTGTTGAGTGTGGTGGCACAAGATGTTAAGATTACCATGAGGTCTGCGTCAAGTGGAGTGAAAATAGTTAAAATCCTGGCCGGAAGGTATGGGAGCGAGGTAAAAGATAGTGGAATGGAAGGTGTGATTAATGTCGGGATGTTATATGCTGATGAGGAGAAGAAGTTTCTTGTTTACCTTAATGTTCCAAGTATGGTACTCAATAATGATGATCCAGAAGAGGAAGTGACAACAAAGCTATTGGATCTGAAATGTGAGTATAAGGAACCATCTCTTTCGATTTTGAACAATCAAGACGAAGTTATTACAGTGGAAGGCGAGACAGTGAAAATCCAAAGGCCATCGAGTCTGTCAATATCTTCGGAACCTCCGGTGGCAGACCCAGTGGTTATTCGTGAGAAGAACAGACTGGAAATGGTGGATGATATTGGACGTGCACAAGGACTGGCGGAATTGGGAGATCTTACAGAGGCACGTTCACTACTTGTAAGAAGGGCGGAATTGTTGAGGGCAGCTGGGGAGCTAGATGGACATGAGACTTATCATTACCTTTCGCTTGAGGATGAGATGGTAGAGATGACGGAGAGGATGGGAGCGCGGAAATGTACAGGAGTGAAGGTAGGGCGTTTGCTTTGTCAGGGATGAGTGCGCATGGGATGCAAAGAGCTACCACTAGAGGGAAAATGAAGGTCATGTCCGCACCACGATCTGCGCCAGCTGACTGCGCTTATGATACCCCAGGGATATCCAAGATGGTAACCAAGAGTAAGAGGAAGAGGTCCAGCTGAGATAGTAATATCAATTTCCATGCATGCATGTTTGCTTGCTTATATAGATTATACTACAAAATATCATTAGGTGAACTAAGTTTGTTAAGTGTTTTTGTTTTTGGTGAATTTTTGATACCCACTCAATTTGTAGGGCTATGTTACTCTTCCTATTCCAACGTGGACCATTTATTTTGAGATGTGGAAAATTGAGTGATGGAAATTTTATTTATTTTATTTTAAATATAATGCTTAAGTAATCCATTATTTTCTACAATAGCTTTATATCTAACTCAACTCATAAACAACGCAATTACTTGGCTACAGGTGAATGTACGCTTTATGTCGTCTTTTTTTTTTAATTTTACATGTATACCATGATTTTTAATATGGGGATGTATGTACATATTTTAATATGATGATGTACATGTTTAAATGTGACAATGTATATGTTCTTTATGAACATCTGTACATGTTTGTATGGTCATATGTACATGTCTGTATGACCGTCTGTACAAGTGTTCGTTCTTATATGTACAGGTTTTAATTTAAGGATGTACATATTTAATAATTTGTACAGGTTTATTGAAATACCCCTAAATTAATTTAAATTAATTTAAGGGGATTTCTTTTATTAAACCTTTAATAATACTATAAAGTATTAAATTATTATATGGAATTATGAATATTAAATTATTATATGGAATTATGAATATTAAATTAATATAAGGGGTTGTGAAATTTATTTAGGGGTTTTCTCCTAATTATTATATATTATTGTATAGTATTATGAATTTAATAATAAGATTATAAGTCAATAAATCTTGGGGAAATTTCTAAACACTCCAAATATATTATAAAGATTTTAGGAAGTGTTGGAACATGGTTTTGAAACATAAAAGTCAATATAAAATTCTAGAAACCTTAAAGCTTATTAAGCCTTGTTAGAGTTGACTTTTTGAGAATGGTCAAACCAGGTCATGAACCTATACCAATAAATAGGTCATGAAAAACCATGAAGATCGATAAAAAACGTCAAAAACGGATCATCCTAGCCAAAGTTATGCTAGATTGAAGTTTTGAATCAAAATTTTAAGAAGTGCCACGTGTCACTCTGTAGTGGGTCGCCCACACTTAGCCGATTCCCTTCCCTGATTTTCATAACCGATTTCACTTCCTAGCCCTAACTTTAGACGGCTATAACTTTCACATTACTCAATATTTTTCCATGCCGTCTTCACCACTCTCTTTCTCCTACAATTCCTCTTTCCAACCATTACTCATACAAACCCTAGATCTATCTGAGTCAACCGGAAAATCGAGCCAAAGTAGCCACCTTGCGAGACTGTTTCCAGAATTCCAGAATTTCCTTCGTTTTCAGGTAACTTGCGTCGATCATAACTTCTCCGTTAATCAACCAAAATTCGATTTCTTTAGCTCGTTGTAAAGATCTCTAATCCCTCTACATTTTCGTGTTTATGCCCAAGTCTGATTCATAACCAGTTGGGAGATATAGAGGTCTAAAGTTTCGGTTTCAACAGCACATAAAATAACACCGAAACAGAGAGGTAAACTCGTGTTTTGTAACTTCAATATCTTTCTGTATGGTGCGAGTTAGGTTTAGTTCTTGCTACCAATACGTAGATCTACGTTTCTTCTTTCCAATGAGCCCTTACTCGTTATCTAAATCGTTTTGTACTGCTAGTTATAGATCCGCAAAGTTGGCACCACGAACTGTCTAAAGTTCGAGTTTTTCCCCAGTTTTCCGAATCGGAATTTACCCAATTCGCACAATTCGGTGAGTTTTTCTTCAAATTGTTCCTATGTTGCTAATCGAAATTTCAATACCGATCTAACCCATGTCTCAATTTAGTCAATTACGTGTTAGATTAGGAGAATTTGTAGGTTTTGCAATCAAATTGAATTCTGAAACCGAAACTAACCCTAACCTTCGAATTGATTTCGAAACTGGGTGTATACTGCGTTATAATTAGGGAAATTGATACCAACAGAACCGAAATTTGAATACGAATCCATAGAAACAAGAATCACTCGATTTTGTTCTGTGGATTGGGAGGAATTTGAGATTTAGTACTCGGTCTGTATAGTGTCTTCGCTGACGAACTCGGAAAACAGGGGCCGTCCGATCTCGTTCTAAGAGATTGGACGGCCGAGATTAAAACGTTCCAGAATTTAGTTATAAGGGTTTTAATAAATTCCAGTAAATAGTCTTAACTTGTTGGGTTAATTTAAATATCTTCCCGAATGTATTTTGACTTGAAATTTTAACCATAGATTCCTTATTTTATGTAGTTTGTTTTGATGTAAATTATTATGGTTTTGGAGTTTTTAAACATAAGTTATGATTTTTACAAGTTACGGGTTTTCTGGAATTATTTGGCTAAATTAAAAAGATATTTTTATGGAATAAAAATTTTTATAATATGTCTAAAATGTTATAGTTACTGTATATTAAGTTTGGGAATTTTTGGGCAACGGGAAAAGGTTTTAAAAATTGTGTTTGTGAGTTTTCCATAAGAATAACCTATAATATATGGTTTTTAATGTAATCAAAAATTAAAGTATAGTTGATTAATGAATTTTATAGGTTGGGGAAAATATAATAGGACCAATTAACATTTAATACAGTATGTTTAAAATATTTTGGGTATTAACTTTAAGTGAGGTAAAAATTGTTACATATATTTATATATATATATATATTTATATGAGAGAAATAAATAGAAACTTATATTAAATCAAGGAATTTAACTAAACTACATTTTTATTTATTATATATAATATGGAAGCTAATATGTTTAACTAAAACTAAGGGAAATATTTTATTTTATAAACCATAAATCAGTTGTGGATATGTCTAAAAGATATATAATTAAATACAATAGAATTTCTTAAAGAATGTTCTGGATAAATCTTGATATATGTGGATATATATATATGTATATAAATACAATAAAAATAGATAAAGGAAATAACATTCCTTGTGAGAAATATAATAGGAAGGATATATATATATATATATACGATAAATAAATAAATAAAAGGAATAAAATACCTTATAGAAAATAGGATATGAAGGAATTAATGAGTTAAACTAAACCTCTACATGATACTAATAAAGAGTATTATATGAGGTGGTATTAATTTATGGTTATAGGTTGAGTTTTTAGTTATCTTTGAATTTCTAAGATTTATATAAACAGTATTTAAATATACGTATATATTTAGTCAATGACCACAATGTTAATCTATAATTTGGTTAAGAAATTAATAAGTTGAAATTTATGAATATTTGGAATTAGTTTACATAAAGCGTTACACAAATAGATCTTATTATATAATTACAATAAAATGAATGAAATACTTTTACATTTAAATGTTCTTATTATATAAACAATAATAAAATAAATGAGTTACTTTTACATCTAAATGTGAAGAGGATAAATAAGTCTAGATTTAATTATTTCTTAATATTTATAGTATTGAGTAATAACTTAATTTTAAGATAAAATCATTAAAAGGGATTATGATATAAAACTACATTAAACTATGATTAGGAATTTAATCTAAATAAAAATCCTTAAGTTTCTTACAACTAGTTAAGCCATATAAATACTTTTAACACCAATATTCAGGATGTGAGTTTATAGTTAAGTAATGTATTTAGTAGTTAGAATTTATAAGGAGGTTTATAAATAGAAATTAGATACTTAAAATCTTTAAACCTTTAATTAGATGAAACTAGGTTACGTAAGAGATTATATTGATTTACCTTTTTGACACTGGAAATATTAATGTGTCATTTGAATATAAGGTATGGAGATTGTTCAGAATATATTATCTTATTAAGTAATTGACAATTTCACTTACGAACCAGAATTTAATTTTTTTGATAAATTCTACCTCATGCTAAGATATAATGTCCATCCTGAATACAATAAAGGAAATTAATTTATTAAGTTATTCTTTTGAAACTTTAGGTTTTGTAAACAATATAAAATGTATTTAAGACTTGAGTTTAACGAAGTTTAATATAAAGGGTTTATACATAGCCTATGGAGGGAATGTGTGTAAAAATAGAACATTTAGGAAATTAAATGTAAGTAAGGATACATAAAAGGTTATCTTAAAACACCTTATTATATAGTTATGATAAAGTAAATAATATACCATGTGGATACTAAATGTAAGAGTTCTATGAGTCTAAGTTAATTATAATATGGTTATTTCAAGATGAAAAGTAATTTAACATCTTATGACAAGATTTTTAGATGGTTGTAATTAAAGTTATTCTGAACTAAAGATAAGATAAATGAGTTTAGTAAGTCGATTAAGTTATAATAAAATGCGTCAACAACACTATGATTCCAATATACAGATGTAGGTCTTAATTAAGTTAAGGGAAAGACTTAATCATAATGGGTTGTCTAGTAGAAATTGTTTAAATACATAATCTTTACATTGTGAGATAATAATATAGTATTCTGAGATGAGTCCATCATAGGTCATAATACAATGTTTATTTTAAATTAAGAATAGAGGTATTGAGCTTAAGATTATTGTCGAAATTCTTAGATTTAATTATATAACATAAACACATTTATGATATAGAGGTCTCAAAAGTCTTGAATGTGAGGATTGTGGTTAAGTATGAATAAAGTGGATAGGAGTGGACAATTAGCCAATGTTGATCGAATACATTCCTTGATCTTACCACCTTGGTCTATACAACGTTCTTAGATAACACAAAGATTATACATAACATTTAAGTGAGGGCTTAAAAGATAATTGAGACTTTGAAATAAGAGTAAGGAGTTTATTTAAGCGTGACATAGGCTACAAGTGATTGATGGTAGATTATCTTTAATATTCTTCAGAGTACTGTTGATTGTTTGCGCAAGTTGATTAGAACTGCTACAGCGTTACCCAGGTACGATTTCTCGTACTCAGCTTGTTTTGTTTTGGACCTTATGGAATGTTTTTGTACGGTTTCTCGTACTACGTTATTTTGGCTGATTGACTTGTGGAATGTTTTGGAAAACGCTAACTGGCTTTAAGAGGAACTTCTAAAAAAGGAAATGGGTGTGTGACTAACTCAGCTTGTGTGACTAACTGAGCCTTGGATGTGGAACTCACTTGGGTATTGGTTTCTTCTACTTGGTTGCCCGTTAGACATTGGCTGCTTAGGGTTTACGCTTCTGCACTCTGTAGGACTGAGTGTTTTGGTATTGCTCTGGGTAGTTGGTGATCTAGCGGGATTTTTGGAAATGGTCAATCTTGGAAATCTTTCTTTCGACGTGTGCGCGTCTTTAATGTGAACAGTAGGGGGCTGTATATCCCTCGCCCATAGGGGCATTGATATTTGACAGTTCGGGGCTGTATATCCCTCGCCCATAGGGCATTGATATTTGACAGTAGGGGGCTGTATATCCCTCGCCCATAGGGGCATTGATATTTGACAGTGAGGGGCTGTATATCCCCTGTCCTTAGTGGACGTGATGAACAGTGAGGGGCTGTAATCCCCTGTCCTTAGTGGACGTGATTGGCGGTGGGGGCCATCTCTCCCAGTTAAATTATTCCACTCTTGAGTTGTTGATTCTTGGATCTATATTATCATTCCTAGTCCTTGTGACTATCTGAGTCTTTCTACTCCTAACGGGAATTGGGTTAACTAAGGAATGGATGTTCACTAACACATGATGTGATTTTGTTCCACTAACTTTATTTTTTTCAGTTATTAAACTTTATTCTTATCTTGGTACCTTGATTTGGTGATTGTGAAATGCTTTATTTCTCTGAGTGTTTTAAGTGTTGTTTTCAAGTTATTATTTATTTAAGAATTGTATTTTAAGTTGTTTTTGGAGGGTCGTACCAGTTCCATTCCAGGGAACTGACCCGCCCCTTTTTGGGTGGGCTGCTTGGTTTTATCTTGCAGGTACGTGTTATCTTACAGGTGGCCACGAAGAGAAAGAGTGATTGGGATGGGATTAGGCTTGGAGAGTTTTTTATGTTTTATTACTTCTATTTTTGTTAAGTTTTCTCGTGGTTCAGGCCGTGACTTTTGTAATCTTTAAGTTGTGTTTTGGTGAGGTTTGGTACCGGGTGTTTGGAACCCGATGATCTGTGCGCCTTTAGTATTTTATTTCGCTATAAATATGTTAATAGGGGCGTTACAGAAATTGGTATCAGAGCGTAGTTACGCTCTGAACCCGAGAAAACAAGCCGAGTGAAATACTTATATTATAGGTGCACTTAAAACTGGGGGAACTGGGGTAGAATTGGGAAGTGAGGACTCCAGTAAGGCACGACTCCTAACCCTTTTTGGAATTGTGAACGATTCCTTTACACACTTTTCTTTTGTGAATGTCTGTTGAGTGTGATGTGTTGTATACCGTCCCAACAATAAACTACAGAAAATATATATACATACATATATAAGTTTGGAACATCCTATATTAAGTACGATAAGATTTGGTTGAGATAAACCAAATATTAAGCTATTTTTCAAAGCATGCTCATGGAGAATACATTGCTAAAAAAAAAA
The DNA here is from genome assembly GCA_023374045.1 of Limonium bicolor. NCBI lineage: Eukaryota > Viridiplantae > Streptophyta > Magnoliopsida > Caryophyllales > Plumbaginaceae > Limonium > Limonium bicolor. Next base: position 120,485,263 of record CM041780.1, read on the forward strand.
TGTAATCCTTTAAAAGCTAGTACACAAATTCCTGGAATTGTAAAGAATACTTTTGGTTGAAAACAATATCCAATATAACTTTAAATAACTAAATTAGTATCGATATTATGCGAAAGTACTTCAACTCCTTTAAAGTTTGAAAATAAAACTCAAGAATTACTTGGTACAAATTGTTGCCTAAAGGTATGTTTGGATAAATCTTAAGTCTAGAAATTATTAAGCTAACAAGAACTAGTAGCGTATTAGAAAAGATCAACATCTGACCTTGTAAAACACATTAAAACTCTATGTTAACTTTAGAAACAAAACACCTAAACCTAACACCTTACGGGAAGTGCCTGGTGCGACGAACGTCTAGGCTGAAAGTAGTGGGGGTGCACACCCACTTCTAGAGTTTAGGGGCTAGACAAGCCTTGTCATCTAACCGTATATAATCTTCTACGCAGGTGATGGATTGTGTTGAACTTGAGGGGAAGTGGTGGTAAGACGTTACCATCATGAAATCTTGAGCTAGGCATATTTCATTGCTAACCACAATGAACAAATCAATATTTGTATCTTAAGATCCGGTATTAAAACTCATAAATGTAAAGGGGTTTATTGAGTTAATCTTTGGTGAAAAATACCTATATACGGAGGAGGGGATTAGTTTGGGGTACTCCAAGATACAACATCTACCCCTGGTTGGATATAAAAAAAAAATCAATAAAAGAAGTTACTTAAAGATTGAGTGGAGTAATACTAAACTAAGTATCATTGATCCTTAAATACTTGAGTATTGAGCATCTAAAAAAAAAAAATTGAGAGTTACTTAAGATTGAAATTCTCATGTTTACTTGGAAGTTTAACATTATACATGTATAAAATTTTAGAAGTCACACTAAGGGTGATATTTACCAAAAGCCAGCATTATCTAAGAGAGTACTAAGATTTAATGGTCAGAGTAATACTTACATAGAATAAACCCTAAGAAAAATAATTATCAAGAGTGAGTGAACTTTCACTAGACTAGCTCATTTGACTTAAATTTTTTACAGAGTCCCTACCTTGAAAAATAAATTTTAAGATAAAGAAATCAGATTTTGGAGCTACATTATAAGAACTTCCTAAAATTATGCCTTGGGTGAAATTATGTATATAGTTATAATAAGTAAATTTTATAAAGTAAACACTGAATGAATCGTCTAAAATACGATAGTTAATTATAAAAAACCAATTGAAACTTGAAAAGTCACAGGAAATATTTATCTTATAGAGTTTTAACATATGGTTGACTAATAAACCTTTGAAGATAATTTGGAAGATTATTGAGGATTATTAAATGATCGGGAATATTATGTTAAACTACTCAAGTACGTTACACCTGGTTTATAGCTTGGTAATATAATTGATATGATAAATGATCATATATTGACGTATAATTCGTACCGGTCATAAAATGAAGGGATAAGGATCATAAAATGAAATTTTACAACAGTAAGAAAATACAAATACGAAACAATCAGAAGATACAGATATATATATCGAGCGCAGATAAAATCAACAGCGCAATAAAATGTACAACAAAGCTGGTTAATAAGGTGTTGAATTCTTGGAGTGTGTCGTTAGTAGCGGTACGAGGGCGTACCTTAGCTCTTTTAAGGGGGATATGCTGGCATACTCCTCCTTCGTTATCTCATCCGGATTATGCCTCGTTGCATTATTAGCAAAGGGAGAACAGTATTAGCAGAATGAGAGGTGTTTGTATGTGCTTGGTTTTTGCATTATGACTCAGTATGTGACTTTTGATTTTCATCATGTTATATCTTGGTATATCCTGATTCAGTTTGATTTTGAGTAATCTTGAGTGGATGTTGTTATGGAAGTGGATGGAAATAAAGGATTGGTTTGGTATGGAACTTCATTGGAACTTTTATTGTCTCAGCACACCCGAAGCGGTGTGAGTGCTTATTAGTTGATTTTTAAACTTCGAGGCGAAGTTTCTTTTAAGGGGGATATGCTGAAATACCCTAAATTAATTTAAATTAATTTAGGGGATTTTTTAAAACCTTTAATAATACTATAAAGTATTAAATATTATATGGAATTATGAATATTAAATTATTATATGGAATTATGAATATTAAATTAATATAAGGGTTGTGAAATTTATTTAGGGGTTTTCTCCTAATTATTTATATTATTGTATAGTATTATGAATTTAATAATAAGATTATAAGTCAATAAATCTTGGGGAAATTTCTAAACACTCCAAATATATTATAAAGATTTTAGGAAGTGTTGGAACATGGTTTTGAAACATAAAAGTCAATATAAAATTCTAGAAACCTTAAAGCTTATTAAGCCTTGCTAGAGTTGACTTTTTGAGAATGGTCAAACCAGGTCATGAAACCTATACCAATAATAGGTCATGAAAAAACATGAAGATCGATAAAAAGAACGTCAAAAACGGATCATCCTAGCCAAAGTTATGCTAGATTGAAGTTTTGAATCAAAATTTTAAGAAGTGCCACGTGTCACTCTGTAGTGGGTCGCCCACACTTAGCCGATTCCCTTCCCTGATTTTCGTAACCGATTTCACTTCCTAGCCCTAACTTTAGACGGCTATAACTTTCACATTACTCAATATTTTCCATGCCGTCTTCACCACTCTCTTCTCCTACAATTCCTCTTTCCAACCATTACTCATACAAACCCTAGATTTATCTGAGTCAACGGAAAATCGAGCCAAAGTAGCCACCTTGCGAGACTGTTTCCAGAATTCCAGAATTTCCTTCGTTTTCAGGTAACTTGCGTCGATCATAACTTCTCCATTAATCAACCAAAATTCGATTTCTTTAGCTCGTTGTAAAGATCTCTATCCCTCTACAATTTTCGTGTTTATGCCCAAGTCTGATTCATAACCAGTTGGGAGATATAGAGGTCTAAAGTTTCGGTTTCAACAGCACATAAAATAACACCGAAACAGAGAGGTAAACTCGTGTTTTGTAACTTCAATATCTTTTGTATGGTGCGAGTTAGGTTTAGTTCTTGCTACCAATACGTAGATCTACGTTTCTTCTTTCCAATGAGCCCTTACTCGTTTCTAAATCGTTTTGTACTGCTAGTTATAGATCCGCAAAGTTGGCACCACGAACTGTCTAAAGTTCGAGTTTTTCCCCAGTTTTCCGAATCGGAATTTACCCAATTCGCACAATCGGTGAGTTTTTCTTCAAATTGTTCCTATGTTGCTAATCGAAATTTCAATACCGACTAACCCATGTCTCAATTTAGTCAATTACGTGTTAGATTAGGAGAATTTGTAGGTTTTGCAATCAAATTGAATTCTGAAACCGAAACTACCCTAACCTCGATTGATTTCGAAACTGGGTGTATACTGCGTTATAATTAGGGAAATTGTACCAACAGAACCGAAATTTGAATACGAATCCATAGAAACAAGAATCACTCGATTTCGTTCTGTGGATTGGAGGAATTTGAGATTTAGTACTCGGTCTGTATAGTGTCTTCGCTGACGAACTCGGAAAACAGGGGCCGTCCGATCTCGTTCTAAGAGATTGGACGGCCGAGATTAAAACGTTCCAGAATTTAGTTATAAGGGTTTTAATAAATTCCAGTAAATAGTCTTAACTTGTTGGGTTAATTTAAATATCTTCCCGAATGTATTTTGACTTGAAATTTTAACCATAGATTATATTTTATGTAGTTTGTTTTGATGTAGATTATTATGGTTTTGAGTTTTTAAACATAAGTTATGATTTTTACAAGTTAAGGTTTTTCTGGAATTATTTGGCTAAATTAAAAAGATATTTTTATGGAATAAAAATTTTATAATATGTTAAAAATGTTATAGTTACTGTATATTAAGTTGGGAATTTTTGGGCAACGGGAAAAGGTTTTAAAAATTGTGTTTGTGAGTTTTCATAAGAATAACCTATAATATATGGTTTTTAATGTAATCAAAAATTAAAGTATAGTTGATTAATGAATTTTATAGGTTGGGGAAAATATAATAGGACCAATTAACATTTAATACAGTATGTTTATAAATATTTTGGGTATTAACTTTAAGTGAGGTAAAAATTGTTACATATATTTATATATATATATAATATTATATGAGAGAAATACATAGAAACTTATATTAAATCAAGGATTTAACTAAACTACATTTTATTTATTATATATAATATGGAAGCTAATATGTTTAACTAAAACTAAGGGAAATATTTTATTTTATAAACCATAATCAGTTGTGGATATGTCTAAAAGATATATAATTAAATACAATAGAATTTCTTAAAGAATGTTCTGGATAAATCTTGATTATGTGGATATATATATATGTATATAAATAAAATAAAAGAAAAGGAAATAACATTCCTTGTGAGAAATATAATAGGAAGGATATATATAATATATATATACGATAAATAAATAAATAAAAAGAATAAAATACCTTATAGAAAATATAGGGATATGAAGGAATTAATGAGTTAAACTAAACCTCTACATGATACTAATAAAGAGTATTATATGAGGTGGTATAATTTATGGTTATAGGTTGAGTTTTTAGTTATCTTGAATTTCTAAGAGTTATATAAACAGTATTTAAAATATAGTCTATATTTAGTCAAATGACCACAATGTTAAATCTATAATTTGGTAAGAAATTAAAAGTGAAATTTGATGAATATTTTGGAATTAGTTTACATAAAGCGTTACACAAATAGATCTTATTATATAATTAACAATAAAATGAATGAAATACTTTTACATTTAAATGTTCTTATTATATAAACAATAATAAAATAAATGAGTTACTTTACATCTAAATGTGAAGAGGATAAATAAGTCTAGATTTAATTATTTCTTAATATTTATAGTATTGAGTAATAACTTAATATTTTAAGATAAAATCATTAAAAGGGATTATGATATAAAACTACATTAAACTATGATTAGGAATTTAATCTAAATAAAAATCCTTAAGTTTCTTACAACTAGTTAAGCCATATAAATACATTTAACACCAATATTCAGGATGTGAGTTTATAGTTAAGTAATGTATTTAGTAGTTAGAATTTATAAGGAGGTTTATAAATAGAAATTAGATACTTAAAATCTTTAAACCTTTAATTAGATGAAACTAGGTTACGTAAGAGATTATATTGATTTACCTTTTTGACACTGGAAATATTAATGTGTCATTTGAATATAAGGTATGGAGATTGTTCAGAATATATTATCTTATTAAGTAATTGACAATTTCACTTACGAACCAGAATTTAATTTTTTGATAAATTCTACCTCATGCTAAGATATAATGTCCATCCTGAATACAATAAAGGAAATTAATTTATTAAGTTATTCTTTTGAAACTTTAGGTTTTGTAAACAATATAAAATGTATTTAAGACTTGAGTTTAACGAAGTTTAATATAAAGGGTTTATACATAGCCTATGGAGGGAATGTGTGTAAAAATAGAACATTTAGGAATTAAAGTAAGTAAGGATACATAAAAGGTTATCTTAAAACACCTTATTATATAGTTATGATAAAGTAAATAATATACCATGTGGATACTAAATGTAAGAGTTCTATGAGTCTAAGTTAATTATAATATGGTTATTTCAAGATGAAAAGTAATTTAACATCTTATGACAAGATTTTTAGATGGTTGTAATTAAAGTTATTCTGAACTAAAGATAAGATAAATGAGTTAGTAATTCGATTAAGTTATAATAAAATGCGTCTACAACACTATGATTCCAATATACAAGATGTAGGTCTTAATTAAGTTAAGGGAAAGACTTAATCATAATGGGTTGTCTAGTAGAAAATTGTTAAATACATAATCTTTACATTGTGAGATAATAATATAGTATTCTGAGATGAGTCCATCATAGGTCATAATACAATGTTTATTTTAAATTAAGAATAGAGGTATTGAGCTTAAGATTATTGTCGAAATTCTTAGATTAATTATATAACATAAACACATTTATGATATAGAGGTCTCAAAAGTCTTGAATGTGAGGATTGTGGTTAAGTATGAATAAAGTGGATAGGAGTGGACAATTAGCCAATGTTGATCGAATACATTCCTTGATCTTACCACCTTGGTCTATACAACGTTCTTAGATAACACAAAGATTATACATAACATTTAAGTGAGGGCTTAAAAGATAATTGAGACTTTGAAATAAGAGTAAGGAGTTTATTTAAGCGTAACATAGGCTACAAGTGATTGATGGTAGATTATCTTTAATATTCTTCAGAGTACTGTTGATTGTTTGCGCAAGTTGATTAGAACTGCTACAGCGTTACCCAGGTACGATTTCTCGTACTCAGCTTGTTGTGTTTTGGACCTTATGGAATGTTTTGTACGGTTCTCGTACTACGTTATTTTGGCTGATTGACTTGTGGAATGTTTTGGAAAACGCTAACTGGCTTTAAGAGGAACTTCTAAAAAGGAAATGGGTGTGTGACTAACTCAGCTTGTGTGACTAACTGAGCCTTGGATGTGGAACTCACTTGGGTATTGGTTTCTTCTACTTGGTTGCCCGTTAGACATTGGCTGCTTAGGGTTTACGCTTCTGCACTCTGTAGGACTGAGTGTTTTGGTATTGCTCTGGGTAGTTGGTGATCTAGCGGGATTTTTGGAAATGGTCAATCTTGGAAATCTTTCTTTCGACGTGCGCGCGTCTTTAATGTGAACAGTAGGGGGCTGTATATCCCTCGCCCATAGGGGCATTGATATTTGACAGTAGGGGGCTGTATATCCCTCGCCCATAGGGCATTGATATTTGACAGTAGGGGGCTGTATATCCCTCGCCCATAGGGGCATTGATATTTGACAGTGAGGGGCTGTATATCCCCTGTCCTTAGTGGACGTGATGAACAGTGAGGGGCTGTATATCCCCTGTCCTTAGTGGACGTGATTGGCGGTGGGGGCCATCTCTCCCAGTTAAATTATTCCACTCTTGAGTTGTTGATTCTTGGATATATATTATCATTCCTAGTCCTTGTGACTATCTGAGTCTTTCTACTCCTAACGGGAATTGGGTTAACTAAGGAAATGGATGTTCACTAACACATGATGTGATTTTGTTCCACTAACTTTATTTTTTCAGTTATTAAACTTTATTCTTATCTTGGTACCTTGATTTGGTGATTGTGAAATGCTTTATTTCTCTGAGTGTTTTAAGTGTTGTTTTCAAGTTATTATTTATTTAAGAATTGTATTTTAAGTTGTTTTTGGAGGATCGTACCAGTTCCATTCCAGGGAACTGACCCGCCCCTTTTGGGGTGGGCTGCTTGGTTTTATCTTGCAGGTACGTGTTATCTTACAGGTGGCCACGAAGAGAAAGAGTGATTGGGATGGGATTAGGCTTGGAGAGTTTTTATGTTTTATTACTTCTTATTTTTGTTAAGTTTTCTCGTGGTTCAGGCCGTGACTTTTGTAATCTTTAAGTTGTGTTTTGGTGAGGTTTGGTACCGGGTGTTTGGAACCCGATGATCTGTGCGCCTTTAGTATTTTATTTCCGCTATAAATATGTTAAATAGGGGCGTTACATTTATATGACTATCTATATGTTTTTAATGCGAGAATGTACATGTCTTCACGTGAGGATGTACATGTTTTAGTTAACATTTGTATAGGTTTGTATGACCATCTGTACAAGTTTTCTTTTATGTTCTATGCTCCATACATGTAATTTTTTTTTAAAAAAGTTGTCAAAATATATTCATGACTGGCCTTGTTTTGTAGAGCTTGAATTTAGATGAACAATGATATATTTTTTTTCATGTTGGACTTATATATTAAAAGTTACAACAATTAAAGTTTTAGGATAAAAAAAAAAAAGAATAAAATTTTTTTTCAAAAAAAAAAACAAAAACAAAATGAAAGACGCCGCCGCTTAAAAAAAACGGGAACCAAAGATGGCTACACCCAGCTGTAGCCAAGAACTACCGCAAAAACAAATTCCCGCCAACTACAAATATCATTATCCATTAGTCATTTGGACAATTTCTTAAAAATTTATTTTATAATAAGTTAATATTTCAAACACACAAATAGACACACACAATGAATATAACTGTCCAATTATTATTGGGTTAATTTTTTAAAAAAATAATATATAATATATAATAACATAATATGCTAATAATTTCTATAATTTTGAATAAAGTTTTCAAGTTATGTGAAACTATTTGATTAATATACAAATATATTTTACTACCTATGTAGTCATTCAGTTTTATTTTCTATGTTGATATAAAAAATTAATAGCATAAACTCAAAGACATATAAATAATGTAACTTAAAATTATGGCTAAAAGGTTATACTAAATAACTATTATAATAAAAATTGATGAAAGATTAGGTTTATTTGAATAATTGGTAAACTATATACAATGAAATAATGATAGTGTTTTACAAAAGCCGATACATAGGGGCCCTATGTATCCGATACCCATAGCAATACAAGTCCGCTAAAAAGCAGCGAGAACAAAAGGTGGCGGTGGGCCAACCAGATACATTAATTTCCAAAAAAAGGGGGGGGGGGGGGGCTACATGAGAAAGTCGATATCTTTCAGGACTCTAGGATCTGGTTGAGCCAGACATCATCTCGGTTGGGGAAGAATTTAGTCCAAATGGTGGCTTTAGTCGCGCCCTTCACGTTAGTAATGATATGACCTGGGGGCCGGGCCTGACCTGTCATGGCTCTCCTGCATCTTTCGATCCAGGTGAAGTAGACAACATTAGCGATGGCAGCTCGTCTGATGGAGTCCTTTGGTCTTTTCCGGTTGCAGTAACGAGAAAGCCAGGCTGCGCAACTTCGAAGGCTTGACCTGTTGGTGGGGATTCCTAGCCAGTCACAGATAGTCCACCAGATCCAGCATGTAGTCCTGCAAAAAAAGAAGAGGTGCGCACTTGTCTCTGGAGCTTGCTCACAGAGCCAGCATCTGTTAGCTAGGCTAATGCCCCACGATTGTAATTTGTCACATGTTTTAAGTCTACCCTTTAGAGTGACCCACAAAATGAATTTGGCTTTGGGAAGCACCCAGGTCTTCCAACAGATGTTAAACCACCGGAAGTGCCTAGTAGGGGATGTCACAACTTGGTAAACGGTGTTAACACGGAGACGGAGGAGGAAAGGAGTGGAAAAGCGAGATAACATCTTGGGGAGACCCGCATTGAAGGATCCACCAATCTCTGGCTTTGAGTATGGATTTCCATATCCACGGGTCATCCCTTGAGGAGTGCTGGTCCATAAGTTGGAGTTCCCCAGGTAGACACTATGGATCCATTGGATCCAAAGTCTCTCGGAGTTATTTGTAATGGCAGAAATGGTTTTTAAGAGAAAGCTCATATTCCATTTAAAAATATCCTTTATGCCAAGCCCCCTTTCCTTTTGTCAAGGCAGATGGAGTTCCAGGCCATAGGAGGGGTGGGGTTGCTGGCTAAGTCCCCGGACCAGAGAAAAGAACAAATCTTCTTGACAATGATTTGGATAACATTTTTGGGGATGGAAACGGACGAAGCCCAGAAGCCAAGAATACCGAACAGGGTGCTTTGAATTAGAGGGGCGCCCCGCGAATGATAGGTGTTTACCACCCCAAGAGGAAATAGCCTTTTGAATATTATCGATTAGAGGGGCAAAGTTTGATGATTTGGGCTTTCTGGCCGAGATGGGAATACCCAAATATCGGAAGGGGAAGGTGCCCTGGTTAAAGCCGGTGAGGGAGAGGATCGAGTTCATCTCCGGGGGACTGACCCCTCCAAGAAAAATATCACATTTAGATGGGTTAAGTTTAAGGCCCGAGGCTTCAGAGAAGAGATTGACTTTATTGAGCATAAGAGAGATGGAGGATTGGTCCCCTCTACAGAATAACAGGACATCATCAGGGAAGAAAAGGTGGGAGATGCTAAGGGTTTTGCAAGAGGGGTGGAATTTGAACTCAGTTTCAGTGGGGAGCTGGTCGAGCAGGGGGAGGAAGAAAGCATGTCCATGACTAGAACAAAGAGATATGGGGATAGGGGGTCCCCTTGTCTCAGACCTCTCTCCCCTTTAAAGAGACCCTTCGGGAGCCATTTAGGTTAAGGGAGTATGATGGGGTGGACACACATTGCATAATCCAATCAATGAAGACAGGAGGGAAGTTCAGGAAAGCCATAGTATCTCGTAGGAAGGGCCAGTCAACTGTGTCAAAAGCTTTCCTTTGATCCATTTACATCATACAGCGGGGAGAAATATGGGCTCTTTGGTAGTGCTTCATTAGGCATGAGCACAGTTGGATGTTGTCAGAAATGAGACGCCCTTTTATGAAAGCCCTCTGGGTACCTTTAACGATGTTGGGGAGAACCTCTTTAAGCCTGGAAGTCAGGATTTTGCTAATGATTTTGTAGATCGTGTTATAGCAAGAGATGGGCCTATAGTCACCAGGGGTGGAGGTAGACTCAGATTTCAAATAAGAGTGATGAGAGTCCAGTTGACCTCCTTTAGTAAGGTACCAGTGTGGAAGAAGCTTTTTTAGCTAGGCTAAGGTCTTCGCCTATGATGGGCCACGCAGTTTTGAAAAATTTGGAGGTGTATCCGTCTGGGCCTGGGGCTTTGTCGTCCCCAATAGTGAATAGGGCATCCTTAATATCCGTGTTATCTACCGTCCTGAGAAGGGAGGACCAGCTGGGAGTAGTGAGGGTTCTGGAGGGGTCCAGATTGAGGTCAGAGAGAGAGCGCGAGGTAGGGGGTCTTATGCCCATGATGCCCTTGAAATGGGAGATGAGGCAGTTAGCGATGTCATCAGGGTCGGAGAGGTCCTGCCCAAGCGCATTTGTAATAGTGGCGATGGAGTTTTTGTTCCGTCTAGCCTTAATGGCTCTATGGAAGAAAGCTGAGTTCATGTCGGCCTGCTTGAGCCAACGGATCTTAGAGAGTTGCCGGAGGAACATGAGTTCTTGGAAGTTTTGCTTACGGAGAGCAAGGCGAAGCGACTTTTCCTTAGAGATAAGAGTGGGGTTCCAGGGGTCTCTATCAAGGCTCCCCTGGGTGTCAGTGAGTTCCTCTCTAATAGATTGAGCTTTATGGGAGAGAGAGCTGAATTCCGTTCTATGAAGAGAAGAGAGATCCCTTTTGAGAAGGCGAAGCCTTTGGATAATAGAGTACATTCGACTCCCATCGAAGGGGACTTTCAAATATTGCTCACCATGGGGAGGAAGGTGGGGTCCTTGCCCCAAATATTAAGGAATTTGAAGCACTTCTTAGGGGGGGTTGGGCGGGGGAAGGTGATAATAATAGGGTTGTGATCTGAAATGAGCGGGGCGGGGAAGGTACAGTAGCTAAGCGGGAAAGCAGCAATCCAGGCTTCGTTCACAAGAGCACGGTCAATCTTCCCTAGAACTCGATCATGATCGTATTGGTTATTCCACCAAGTGAAGAAGGGGCCATAGAAGCGGAGGTCATTTAGCTTGGTTCGGGCAACACAGTTAGCGAACTCCTCATAATCCCTAGGGGGGTGGGCTGGCTGCTTTGCCTGTCTCCAGCATAGAGCACGTTATTAAAATCCCCGGCGACCAACCACGGCCCGGGGGTAGAGTTACTTAGATTCTCTATTTCGGACCACAGAAGTGATCGGATGGAAGGGATGTTTTGGCCATACGCCACAAAGAGAGTAAAGGGATGCGAACCGAGGGGGAGGCTAGGCAAGTGATCATTTGAGCTGATGAGTGCATGGGGGAGAGCTTAATAAAAGTAGGGTCAAAGAGAATCCAAATACGCCCATTGGGATGGGCAGGGTAATTGTGAAGATGGTTCCAAGAGGGGAAGTGGGCGGGAGAGGATGGGGGGAAAGTTATGAGAAGAAACCGGGTTTCCAAAGGGCAAGGACGCAAAGGTTATGGGTCCTAACAAACAACTTGATTTCACGGAGCTTGGCGGGGTCATTATCATTACAGCCCTAATATTCAGATGGCTATCTTCATAAGGGGACGAAGGGGAGGGAGGGGGAAGGAGACAATAAGATCAAGCCCATGCTCAAAGGGGGAGAAAGAGTTAGTAAGCTGGAGCGGGGGGTCTGCCAAAGGGAGGGGGGAGGAAGGTTAACCCGGGGAGGGACCAGCTGCCAAGGAGCTGGAATGGGGGGCTCGAGGACCAGCTGGAGGGAGGGGGACATAGGTTTAGGGGAGAGGGAGGGGGTAAAGAAGGAGATTTGATTAGGAGGGTCTGGGAGCCAAGGGGGAGGCGGGGGCCGAGGAGGGGCCTCTAGGGTCAGAGGAAAGGGGGAGGGGCTTTAAGGAGGGGATAACTATCGGCTGGGCTTTAGGGGGAGGGAGGGAGGGGCTGGGGTACGGAGGATGGGTAGAGGGTTAGAAGAAGGAGGAGGGGCTTTCCTGGTTCTGTGCCGACGAGCCGCTACTGGGGCCAGGTGGTCCTGAGAGGAGGGACAGCGGTGAGAAGGATGGCCAAGCTGCTTGCAGGAGTCGCATGAGACTGACTCCCATTCATAAACAACAGACTGAGAGATAGAGCCCCTAGGAGTGCGAATTTCCACTTGTCTCACAAGGTCGTGATTAAAATCCACTTCCACCAGAATCCTAGCATAGGAAATACGGGATTTGTCGGCAGTGGACTGGTCAGTATAGGGAGGGAGCGCCTAATTTAGAACCTATTTTCCTAAGACTCGAACGGGACCAGAGGCTGATGGGGAGACTGGGCAGTTGGATCCACACTGGGATACGGTTCAAGTCTTTGGGATTAAACGAGATGTCAGAGCACCATCTTTTAGCACTAAGGGTGAGGAGTTTAAAAGCCAGGGGCCTTTACTAAGGACCTGCTCAAGGTCCTCTTCTTTGTCAAATTTGAACATAAACCATCCCTCTTCATGGAGTAGAATTTGAGGGGTGGGAACAAAACTCCACGCCATTCTCACAAGATTAAACCCAAATTTTTTACCCCAAATGTGCCCTACAAGGGAGTGTTGCCATTATTCAATTTCGGGAATCAGATCCTCTTCTACAATAGAGACAAAGGGGTTGTCCCCTTCATCAGCACAGGAAACATCACTCAATGACATACCAGCAGAACATTTCTGTTTAGCAAGTAATATTTCTAAAAAAGATGCAGGGTCTGAGGACCCGTTGGCAGCCAAGGATGGAGGGTTAGAGTTTGGACCTTTATTTGGTGAGAAACTACACAGGGCTGGCGCCTTGGGTTAGCAGCAGAGGCCACGGGAGGAGACAAGGCCAATGGAGCCAGTTGATTTGTATGCGGGGGCGCAGCAGATGGACCGAGGGGGGGTCGCTAAAGACCGCAAGCACATCGGGAGAGGGAGCTTTAGCAGCTGGAGGAGCACCAAGGTCAACCACCAGGGAGATGGCCGGCGCAGCTCCAGACAGTGGCCCCTCCGTAGCAACCGGCACCATGGATCCGCTTAGCAGATTGGGCAGGGGCGACACCTTCTCAGTGGGTCGGGCAAGCAGGGAGGAGGTAGGGCGTCTTCAATATCGACACCCGCCTCTCAGTCACCACCGGAGGAGATGGAGGGCGGCACAGCTCCGACTGGCAAGGAGCACCAGCGACGGAAGAAGCCTGGGCAGAGGAGGACCTGGTGATGGGCTTGCGTTTGCCCATGGCGCGCGACTACTGGAGGGAGCTCCGGTGGGTGGGGTCGGCTCCACCAGGCGAGAGCCTAGCGTCGGGAGTGGTCACCAAGCGAATGGGTGTGGGGGTGGACGTCGGCGGAGCCACGAACCAGAGCAGGGGAGGAGCTGCAGGGGAGGAGCTACGGGGTGGGGATCGCTAGTGGAGAAGATGAATTAGGCGCGTGTAGCGCGTTCCATTATCAACGGGCAGATGGTGTTATTTTGCCAAAGTAAGTTTGAAAGATTAGGTTTTGCAGTAATGAAATGATGACTTTAAAAACTATCTTGAAAAATTATTGAATAAAACATATAAAAAGTGAATAAGAAAATTGTAAATGATACTAGAAAGTAATCAAATATTAAAATAATTAAAATTGTAACTCTGAAAGAAATATTGAACGACGAAATCAAATTATGATCAAATTAATATATTTACAAATATAACAATACGAAATAAAAAAAAACTTACGGAATGACAATGATGTAAGGGTAAGGAAATTTTTGTTTTGAAACTCCATCCATATTCATTTCCATTAGCATCAATCCCATGAGACCAGACATTTGAGACAAAACAAAGTCTAACAAGGACAAGCACTAGCCAACTACTATATATAGCTTGATCTCATTGGGACTCGCAGAAGTAGCTAACATGCCATAGGCACTTGCTTGCAAAAGGGCTTACAAAATCCAGAACTGTGAAAGTTTAACACAAGGTGACAGTTTACTACTAGCAACTTGGACAAAAATCAAGATAAAACCAACATAATTGTAACCATAAAGTATCCAGATTATGCTAAAATAAACTAAAGAATCAAAAGAAGTCTACTTAGTCATGCCACCCTTAGAAGGCGGTTCGGTTGGTGCTTGAGAAGGGTTGGATCTAGTAGGCTCCTGACGACATCTTTGTGTGAGATCAATAATTATAGTAGGCTCTTAAGAAAATTCCAAAAGGTGTATTTGTAATTTTACTATATAATAGAGAGAACTCAAAATTTTATTCTAGTGCTCATAATATTGCCCAAGAAAACCGTAAGAACATTTGTATATAGGGAAAGCATGATATTTACATGCACATAGCAAATTTAACATAAAATAGTTTTCTATTACAAAAAAATGTATAGATAATGTCAACTGCTCACATTTGAATGCTGCTAAAGGGAATGATCCGTGGATCTGGAAAGCAATCCTTCATGCTAGGGATTGATGGATTGAGCAATGTGGGACACTAATTGATGCATATTCCCTCTTCCACTCCTATCCTAGCCGCCCTAGGGTCAGCTCATTCTATAAAGATGTCTCTACCCCTCCCCGGCCCTTCCCCTGGTTCAATATATGCTGGAACACTTGGTCTACCCCCAAAGCTAAATTTATCTCTCGGATTGCTCTAAAAGGTAGACTTAAAACCTGTGATAAGCTCCAATCGTGGGGCATTTGTCTTGCTAATAGGTGCTGGCTCTGTGAGCGTGCTCAGGAGACAAGCGACCATCTTTTTTTCAAATGCAGGTACTCGAGCAGAGTCTGGTGGAGCACTTGTGACTGGTTGGGTATCCCCATGAACAGGAGAAGCCTCCATAGCTGTTCACACTGGATCAACAGATACTACAAGAGACGGCGCCGATGGATTTAGTGAAGAGAGCAGCTGTCGCCAATAACTCATATCTGGATTGAAAGATGCAAACGAGCCATGGCAAACAAATCCAGAGACCCCTCCCTCATAATTTCTGACATCAAGGCGGCCATGAAAGCTATCATATGGACGAAGATGACTATAGCCAGCCCAGACTTTGCCTGGCTTGATAGAGTCCTATGCTCTTAGTTTCTGTCTATATGCATGAGTTCCTTTTTGTAATCCCTTGTAATTGCACTTTGGCAACAGCCATTTGGACGTTCTTGTCTTCGTTACGATGATTTATGTGATGGCTAGGAGGCTTAGGTAAAATCACCCTCCTCATAGCTGCTATGACGGCCTCACTTGTACTAAGATACATAGTCTATCTATGTATCTAACTATCATGTAATTCTTTACCATTTATAGAGTATCATTATTTCAAAAAAAAAAACTTGAACACCCAATCACTACTATTTAAATCGACAGATGTCTCTCTTTCGACGAGAGGAAACTCATGATTTCGTTACACAGCTTATCCCCTTTTGTTTTCTACTTAACTTAGTTTTCTCTTCGATTTGCCTATATATGGTTTGATCTTGTTCCCACTGATTATGGTAGCTTACTATTGAATCTCAGTGGTATGGACCCCTTTTCCGATGGTCTGTTCTTCTTTCGTTTCTTCCTTATATTTTATTTTCTAGGGTTAGTAGACATAAAAAATTCTTACCTCATAAAACAAATTTAAAAAAATATATGAAATAAAAGAGGTCGCCACCTTTATTTTTCGAAAAGTATTAACATGCTTGCAAAATCGTTTTATGACAAAAAATTTAAATCAAATATTGAGCATTTAAAAAAAACAAAGTCCTTTAAAAATGAATTTCCAAACATCTATTTTTATTTATTTACTCATTTTACTATCTTAACTTAATTTTATTCTATTTTATTTACTTATTTATTTATCAATTCATTCTTCTTTTATTATCTCTTATTTGTTTTATTTTTACTTATCTTTTATTTTATTTTTATTATTATCATTTAAGTTCACTTCTATATATACATTTTATCTTCATTTCACTTTTCATATCTCTTCAGAGAAAACATTTCAATTTTATCTAGTCTAATTGTGCATTTTCATTTTTAAAGACTAGCTTTTTGAGGTATTTACTCAGATCAGTGTGGCTTATCTATATTTTCAACATATTGTATCAAGTTTGATAAATAGTGTAACTGGTTAGTATGAGTGTGAAGATTGCCATAGATCTTGAGTTCAAAACTGAACATGGGCAACTGGGTTATTCTTTTCTTTCACGTGCACTCTCTGGTCGGACCACAAACCACGGCTCAAAAGTAGACCTGGCAATTCGGGTCACTCGGTTTGGGTTCAGTTCGGTTCGGTTCGGGTCAATTTGTAGATATTCACTATTCGGTTCAGTTCAGATCGGGTCGGGTTATCTGGTTTAAATTAGATTCGGGTGACTTCGGTTTGGTTAATTTGGGTTCGGGTGCTTTCGGTTCGGGTTAGCCTCTACGTTTTTGGTTTTTTTGGGTTATGGGTCAAATTCGGGTGACTTACCGCGCTATGCTTAATTGAAAAAAATTTCAAAGTACAAATTTAAGCAACCTTTATAACTTGTATTGATTTTATTATTTGGATCCAAATTCTCTTAATAGTGTTACTCTTGATGAAGATTGCTATTTTGATTGGTTGGTTATACATAATCAAATTGGATGAGAATATCTTTAATATTAATTTTTAATTATAGATTTATTAATTATATCAACCAAGTATTAATTTAAAATTTGGTGAATCATCAGTCAATGTTCGGCACTCGACGCCCATTCTATCCCTCCCCCCTCCCCCCCGGCCGACGCTGTGTGCTGTGCCCAGTCATCCCGCGCCCGTCCACCTTGCTCGCGTTAGCGCCGTCATCTCGAGCAAGCGTCACGCGCCCATGCCAATCCATCACGACTCGTGCTCGTGCCCTTATGCGCCCGTCATCACCTCGCGCTAGTGACTTCATGTTGTGTGTGCGCCACCGATCACCGTCTCGCGTGCATGCCTCGTGCGGACGTCCTTCAGTAGCTTATTGCTCCCAGGCAGGGGTTGTCCCTTTATCTTCTTATTTTGTCATTTTTAACCCTAATTTAATTTAATTTAATTATTCATACAAATATATTTACGTGAGATGTAAGCTTTGTAATCTTTATTCTTTTGAACCCGTTTCCTTGGACACGACAAAAGATGGCAAGAATTGTAAAAATGGAATGAAAACATTCCTTATTTTAGTCCTAGTTCATAGAAATTATGCGTTAGTACATGCCAATAATAAACAGAAGGATAATGGAAGTTTGTCTAGTTTCATGTGTGGTTTGGGTCAATTCGGTTCGGGTGAATTCGGTTCGGGTGGATTCGGGTATATCAAATTTCGGTTTGATTCGGTTTTGGTTTGGTTTGGTTCGGATTTTCGGGTCACATTTCGGGTCACATCATTCGGTTTAAATTTGGGTTCGGATCGGGTCGGTTTTTCTGGTTCAGGTCACCATTGCTAGGTCTACTCAAAAGCTCGCTTCCAATTTGGCCAAACACACCCACAGTGAGAGAAAAAGCCCTAGTTGCCTCTCAT
This sequence comes from Limonium bicolor, assembly GCA_023374045.1. Lineage (NCBI taxonomy): Eukaryota > Viridiplantae > Streptophyta > Magnoliopsida > Caryophyllales > Plumbaginaceae > Limonium > Limonium bicolor. The sequence continues at coordinate 120,503,150 of CM041780.1, forward strand.
CATCTCTCTCCTTCATTTTTCTCCTTTGTTGATCTTCTAAATAACCATAAAAATAACACAAGAGGATCCTCCTAAAACCATCGATTATTGATCTCTTTTGGTGGCATTCGATTCCCATCCCACATGTTTCTCTCTGAGAATATCATTAACTACGCTAAGAAATCATAGTAGTGGCACCATTCATCCCTTCTCCTTCTTCGCCAGTCCTTCTCCCTCTTCTCCTTCTTCTGATCTCTCCTCTCCTTCTCCATTGATGAACGAAAAAGCCGAAAAATATGGTCTTCGACTTCAAGTTGTCATTACTTCATTGCCACTGCCTCAATCGGAGTTCTGGCCTTCTTCGATGTCGGTCGTGTTGCTCCATCCATGATTTCCATTAAATTCATGTCTCTAATTTCTTTATGTTTCCAACCTTGACGCATGGTGAGACGTTCCCCAATCAGATTTGTTTTATGCTCGGTGGCTTTCGAAGTGAACAGTTATCAGATTTGTTCATGATCTATCCATGTTTATCAGTGTCTAGTGAATTTGACTCTCTCCAATCTTCTATGTCGACACTTAAAATTGTGGTTCCCTCATTTTTGTGCCTAAGAATGGAAAGGTGGGTTTTTAAGTTACGTGATTGCATTTAATTCTTGATTGAAGTTAGGTTGAGGAAAACCTCATTTCGTTATCTGTTTTTCTCTCATCTTGACTAATTATACAAATAAGACAAGGTTTATCTTATTGTCCCCCTCGTAATTGTGGATTTGTGATGAGATTTTGAGCCTTAACTTTCAGGTTTACCTATACTTGTTTGGAATGGTGTGGCAAGTGGCATATATCTATCTGCTTGTTTGGCCTAAAGAAAGGGCTCGATATTTAGTTTTCGATTTGACAATTAGTTTGGACTTTCAATAGGTCCGGCTTCATTATGTTCGTTCAATCTATGTTTCGTTATTGCCAATTGATCATTGCTAGATTTTGAGTTCGAATAAAAGGTCTCCCCTGAATTTTGTGGGCCAATTATCCCCTTTCAGTTCTGACCGGCATTTTAAGTTTGTGGACTGACCTTGGCCCCTATCGGTTCGTGACCTTACTTTCTTTATGGACCCAAACCAGTCCACTTAATGTCACTTTTCCTTGCACAATTTGTTTAATTCGGCTCTCTTCTTATCCCTGAGTTTATGTCTTGACTGAGGTACGTACGTAGTGCTGGGTATGAGCCAAAGTTAGCCCACACGGGCAGTTTGGAATTGACCTTAGGCTTGCAAGTTGACCAAAATTGTGGATCACACTAGTAGAAAAAAGGCCTATTTCGGCGGTTCTAATGGGCCTATTTCAGCGGTTGTGAACCGCCGAAATAGGTGTACCTATCTCGGCGGTTCTTAGAGCACAACCGCCGAGATAGACCCATGGGATTGACCGATGCTGAGATTGACCAAGGGTCTATCTCGGCGGTTGTTCTCTAAGAACCGCCGAGATAGACTCATGATCAATCTCAGCATCGGTCAATCCCATGGGTCTATCTCGGCGGTTGTTCTCTAAGAACCGCCGAGATAGGGGTATTTTTTTTTGTTTTTTTCCATCCCAGCTTATACATATATATATATATATTCACCACATTTGGTTCAATGAGACCTGTAATAAAGCTTCATCCATACAGGGAGCTCCAGCACACATTTAAAAAGTTATAAAAGCTCCCAATTAATACCAACGACGCACCACAATTTGAGAGTTAACAAAACCTATGCAATTACACTTACTTTCACACTTTCATTACAAATAAAAACAACATTACAATTCAAATCTACCATTACACCATCCACAAGTGTACAGAGTTACAATTACATATACTCGAAAAAGTTCACAAAACATCTTCATGATCATCAATTCATTAAACTTGTGTAGACGAACTCCGACCATTCCTCAAGCATCTCAACAATTTGAGCATCATCATAATGACCACCTTTGAACACTTCTTCGTAAGCCTTGAAAAAAAATGAACATTAATCTAAAACGTACAAGTCTAACAACATGTAAAGAGCATAACTGAAACTTTCAAAGAATGTTACCTTGTCTAACGAGTGCTCTGGTAAAAGGTTCGCCGCTCCTACTATGTCACTCATGAATCTCATGACATAGTATCCACATTCTGAACCCCCAGGCTGCACCGGACACTATACAAATGCACATATTGACAGTTATAAAAAAGTTTAAACATTATCACCCAAATTTATCAATTAATAGAGTACCTTGACAGTGTTCCAAGGGATGTTACTCTTCATTGTTTTACTCTGGAGAGATAATGCAGCTCTCATGGAACTATATACATCAGCAATATATATAGTTTTAAGCATCAGTAGCAAGTTATGAAACAGTTAATGTTAAGTAATAATAATTGTTGTTTACGATAACAAACAAATGTGGCCTTTCAAAGGATTTTGATGCCTTAACTCAACCATATGGGTTTCCAAATAAGGTTCAACAACCTCAAGATGTTGTAAGACAAACAAATGTGCTTGATGAATAAGTAGACGCGAAACTTGCACGATCTTTCTACCAATAACACCTTTACCCTTAAACCTGCCATAGTGTCGTGGTTTTGGGATACCAATAGACTCTGCCTCACTCACATAATCGGTCACAAATTCCGTGACTTCCACAGTCACTGTTGCTTCAACAATGCTGCCCTCTGCTCGATACTTATTCTTCATTCTACTTTTCAGAATACCCATGTACCGTTCAAAAGGGTACATGTACCGTAAGTATACCGGACCACAGAACTGTATCTCTCGAACGATGTGCACAATTAGATGCACCATTATATCAAAGAAAGATGGTGGGAAATACATCTCAAGTTGACATAATGTGACAACAATTTCACGTTGTAGATCATCTAGAGAGGTTACGTCAATTGCCTTGGAGCAAACAGCGTTGAAAAAGAAATATAACCGAGTTAAAGCATTTCTGACATCAGATGGCAATATCCCTCGAATTGCGACCGGAAGAAGATGTAACATTAGTACATGATAATCGTGAGATTTCATGCCTAAAAGTTTTAAATCCTTCATCGATACATGTTCTTCCAGTTTGAAGAGTACCCAGACGGTACTTTTACCGAGTGCAGACATTTGCAGAAACTAATCTTTTCAGCCTTTGAGAGCGTGTAGCATGCAGGAGGTAGGTAGATTCGTTTCCCATTCTCTTGTGGGTGTAACTCCTTTCGTATACCCATGGTTTGCATGTCCTTTCTGATTTTCAATCCGTCTTTTGTTTTACCGGGTATATTGAGTAAAGTCCCACTCACTACCTCACCAACGTTCTTCACAATGTGCATGATGTCTAAGCAGTGTCTCACAGAAAGATGATGCCAATAAGGTAGTTCCCAAAAGATAGAACACTTTTTCCAAATGTTTTTCGCCGGTTTTGATGTGTTTCCAAATACATTTGCAATGTCCTTAACCTTTTCGTACACTTCCTTAGAGCTCAGAGGTAGACGGGCCACACGAGTTTCGGCTTGACCATTGAACAACTTTCTCTTCGTTACTCGATAAGGGTGATCTTCGGGGAGAAGACGTCGATGACACATATAAACATTCTTCCCACAATGTTTTAAATGGTCCGAACAAGTGTCTTCCTCGCATATGGGACATGCAAATGTTCCTTTAACCGTGTAACCAGACAAGTTCCCATACGCAGGGAAGTCATTGACGGTACAGAACAACAAAGCCTTGAGCGTGAAATTCTCTCTTGCATAAGCATCATATACCACGGTCCCCTCATTCCACAATAGCTTCAGATCGTAGATCAGAGGGGCAAGGTACACATCAATGCTATTACCTGGCTGCTTGGGACCAGATATCAGGAGAGATAACATGATTTGTTTTCGTTTCATACACAACCATGAGGGCAAATTGTAGATCACTAGCAGAACAGGCCATGTACTGTGTTGACTACTCAATGTGCCGTACGGGTTCATTCCATCAGTACATAACCCAAGCCTCAGATTCCTATCTTCATGTCCGAAATGTTCTTTGTACCGTCTATTGATGTTTCTCCACTGAGGCCCATCTGCTGGATGTCTTAGTTTCTCATCACTCTTTCTACCCTCCGCATGCCATCGTAAGTTCTTTGCATCTTTCGGATTCGCAAACAACCGTTTGAATCTGGGTATAATCGGCAAATGCCAAACAAGTTTTGCTGGAGGGCTTTTTTTCTGAACGGAGGAGTACTCACCATCTTTATGCTTATAACGGGAAAACGAACATTTCGGGCAATTGTCCAGATGTTCGTATTCACCCCTGTACAACACACAGTTGTTTGGACACGTGTGAATTTTTTTGTACTCTACTCCCATTGGACACACCCATTTCTTTGCCTCATACGTGGTGGTAGGGAGACCGTTCTCATCCGGTAGCATATCATGAATCAGCTCGAGGTATGCCGTGAAACCTTTGTCACTCAATCCATATCTTCCCTTCAGGTTGAACAAATTCAATATAGCTGTCAATTTTGTGTACTTAGTGCAAGTAGGATACAACGCTGTTTTGGATGCGTCCAACAACTTTGATACTCATCTGGCCGGTCGACAAAATTATCCTCAACGTTATCAAGCATCTCGTCAATTTCTTCATCATGATAAGTCGACTCACTGTCAACATTGCCTCCAGAAGCGCTTGGGAGTTCTGGCTCGTTAATAGTATCGAATGTCTGCTCGGTTCTTGAGTTACACCGATCGTGACTGTAGGAAGCTGAAGCATTATCTTCAACAGGTTCTCCATGAAAAATCCATTTTGTATAATGTGGCATGAAACCACGGGTCTTCACATGGAATTGTACGAGGTTGATGCTTGAATAATGTCTAACCACACCACAATCAACACAAGGACATGGAATTTTCTCCGGCTTTGTCCTGTCCTTGTGTTGCACTGCAGCTTTGCAAAACTCTTTCAGCATTTTGTCAAAATGTTCCCCTCTATCACCATACATCCAGTCACGCTCCATACTATATGTGCAACAGATCACAGGTGTGAGTTAGAGCCTTTGTAGAATATGGTCTGTATTAAGTTGCACATGTTTATTTCTTAATGGAGCATGACTGGGATGATTGTCAATTAGTCTAGCCTAACTCTAAGGTTGCAAACACAAAATAAACTAGCATTTTCAATTTAAGAAATTGTTGCACTTCTAAAACAGAAACCGGTGTTTAAAAAATATTACGAATACTTTTTCTACAAAAAATTTGGCATGACCTTTGCATAATTGTACACATCCCGTGCTTATTATTCAGCACTCACCAAAGTCATCACAACCACAAACATTCCAACAATGGCAGCAACCAACAATTAAAATAAATCAATTCTTTACTAGCTAACTGAAAACCAATTGCAAATTCAGATCATCAAATCAACATTTTCAATTCTCCACTGTATAAGTTCAATCCGGTTTAGAGATTAACAAAGAATCGAGAGTTAAAATACGTACTTTTTTTAAGGATTTATGGACAGGGGAGACTGGTGCCTGAGAGGTAGGCTTCTGTGCGAGAGATGCAGCAATACCACTTCTGATATGTCTCTGCAAGGGAGCAACAAAAAATAAATTACAAAAGAAATGCATCAACAAATAGGGAATGAAGCTAAATTATGTAATATCACTTATATTTAAATATATAATTGCATTTATTAAACAAAAAATAAGGTTTAGTTACTTACTTGTGCAAAGAGGAGGAAAGTGCGACAGTAATGGAAGAAGGCGGGAAACAAGAGAGGTGATTCACGGACTTGAATGTAGTGAGACCTGATAAAAAAATTAGATATTGTTAGACATATACGCATACATCAAACAATATTAATTACGAAGAGATTTTAAAAAAAAATTACCGGTTCCTAAATGAATTGTTTTCAGCCCCTCTTCTCAATCGGGCGTGCGAGACGCGTGTAGCCAATCTCTACAGAGGCAACACATAAAGATTGAACAACATTCACATCAATTAGAATAATTTTATATTAAACTTAACGACTATACAATACTCATATATATATATACACTACCGAATGTTTAATAGTATTTTAACCAATGAATGAAGTTGTTCATAACAACTCATAAATGATAAGATCAAACTATAACTTACATAACAACCTAAATTGTATTTTTCATGTTTAACATGTTATCCATAATTTTCAATATACCTCTTATGCATCACACTCATGTATTAACGATAATTAATATCATAATCAAATATGTAAATTATAAACATTATCGTTAGCTCATTCAAACAAGCACAATAAGAATTTTTTTAGTATAACTCTAATACAATCTACAGAGAGTGGGAACTTAGTGTCAAAGATGATAACTCATCAACTCGACTACATTGTTTATGAAGACAAGGAGAAACTCTTAATTGCTTAACTTATATTACTTGTTCGAACAAGTAAACTTACATTTGTGATTAGTACAAATTTTGTGCAATTAGATAAACAAAATATACATGCCATTTTCATTGCATAAGGAAAAAATAATTTAAAGATCTCCACCGCACTTTTACTATTAAATAAACAATACAATATTTAAAATCCTATTCTTGAAAATAAATTTAGTTATGAAATTTTTCTGATTTATGTGTTGCTTATTTATGCAAAAATAACTAGTAGAGATCTCACTCACCAATGTATATTTACTAATGAAATGTGAATTAACAAGTAATTTTAAGTGGACAAATAAGCTAACCTAACTATACTTAAACTAATAATGCTCAAACATTGTTCCACCCCATATATAAGCATAATAAATCTAGCCCAAATAAGCTAACCTAACTATACTTAAAAGAAGGGCCAAAAACAGCAAAAAAATTCACTCGGACATTTCGCCAAACACCTTGTGTGCATACATAAATTTATTAGTTTAACAACCAAATCTTGCAAAGATTTCACACACACAATAAATATGCATCCACAATCACAATGTGACAACAATCTATCAATTTTAACAACACATTAACATTTAATTAAACAAAACCAAAACTGAAGTTAGGGTTTATACCTATTCGCCTCTGTTGCTGGGCGGAAGGAGGGCGGCGACGACCACCGACGCCACGACCACCGACGGCGCGACGTCCGGCGAAGGCGGGAGGAGGAGGAGGGCGGGCGACGGCAGTGTGGTGGCGGTGGCGTCGGGGTTTCGCAATCGCCGCAGAGAACAGAGAGGAGAAGAGGGGTTAATTAGCCCTAATGAAATCGTATTTGTGTCAAGGCGGGATGGGGGGTTAATTAAAAGGACCTATTTCGGCGGTTCTTTGTTAGAAACCGCCGAAATAGGCCCTATTTAATAAAAAAAAAGACCTATTTCGGCGGTTCCTAAGAAAGAACCGCCGAAATAGATGATTAAATTAAAAAAAAGAAAAGAAAAATAGAAACACCCTATTTCGGCGGTTTCGTGTAAGGAACCGCCGAAATAGGTCTCTTTTATTTTTTTTATTATTAAAAAGGGCCTATTTCGGCGGTTCATATCTAGGAACCGCCGAAATAGGGGCGCCGAAATAGACATTTTTTGTACTAGTGTCATGACTCAACATCTGCTTATTTTGGGTTTAAAAATTCTTAATTATCAGCCTCTCTTGATTATAATTCAATTGTCCAACTTTCACCGTCCCTTGTGCATTGATTTTGGTTTGGGAACTACATTGCTTTTAGCAATTCAATTGCTCCTTTTCTCATAAGATGACAATTGTGAATTTTATTTAAGAATCTACTAATTATTGTTGGTTATTTGACTCAATCTGCTCACTACTTTATTTTAAACCTTTGTTGAGGTACATACAAAACCAATGAGACTTGGGTTGGATGTGCTTGGCTTGGGAATGAATCGGGACTTTTTGCAAGTTGATATGAAGATAGGATTTGGGCATGCCGACTCTTCGCGGGTTTGAAAACCACATTGTTCAGCTTTCTTATCGCAATCAACTTCGTTGGTTTCTCTCTTTGCGCCTGAATTAAGTTTGGAAATTAAATTGCATCAACTTTGAACTTGTCCTTGCGCATCGACATGGTATGGAAATTGGAAGGCTGGCCATATGGTTCGGTTATAACCGAAAACCAAAATTTTTCCAATTTACTGATCCTCGATTTGTAGCTGGATTGTGGTATTTCTGCAATAAAACACTCTTACAAAAAACTATTGTGATTACTAACTGGATTCCAAACCATCTTTCCGAAACAAGCCACATTCATAGTTCTCGATTTTCTAATACGTAGACCCCCATGCATTTTTGGTTTACAAAGTGTGTCCCAACCAATATCATGCATCTTCCTACTTCCAGGTTCATGGCCCCATATAAATTCCCAGTGCAACAGATCAATTTTATCACAAATATTCCCCGGGAGAATCTGTGACTGCATCACATAAATGGGAATGGATGCTAAACAATTCTTAACCAAAGTAACACGCCCAGCCATAGATAACGTTTTACTCTTCCAACCAGCAAGTTTCTCCCTAACTTTAGCAAGGACTAAATCATGATTCAAATCACCAGACTTACCATGTTTTAGATATACCGCTAAATATTTGCCAAAGTTGTTTGTGATGGGGATACCAGATTCAAGTTTAATTATGCTGGCCCTTTATTCACTTGTATTTTTCGATAATAAAATTGCAGACTTCTCTAAACTGACGGCTTGCCCAGAAGCCAAGCAAAATTCAGAAATACATTCACGCATCACTTTAATCTGATTTGGGGATTCTACTCCGAAAAGAACAATATCGTCAGCAAAGAAACAATGAGAAATACTAATACCTTTCTTACCAAGGGAGATCGGTTTCCATTCTTTACGGCTGACTCTACTATGAATAATCTGTGAAAACCGTTCCATACATAAAACAAAAATAAAGGGGGACAAGGGATCCCCTTGTCTAATTCCTCTACCTGCAGAGAAACAATTAGAAAGAGAACCGTTCCAAGAAATTTGAAAAGATACCGAAGTTAAACAATTAATAATTAAATTTCTCAAACTATTAGGAATTCCTAAAGATTCTAGAGTGTCATTAATGAAAACCCACGACAGCCTATCATATGCCTTAGTAAGATCTAACTTCATAGCTAAACTCTCTTCTCTAACCTTTGTATTCTGCATGAAATGAATAACTTCTTGGACTAGAATAATATTTTCTGCAATACATCGTCCCGAGACAAAGCTGCTCTGACAATCAGAAACCCATATAGGCATGTAAGGCTTAAGTCTATTTGAGATAACCTTAGCTAAGATTTTATATTGAACTTTGCACAGAGAGATCGGTCTGAAATGGTGCACACCCGTGGGTTGCTCAATTTTATGAATCAGAGTTATAATAGTTTGATTAAGATTCGCATCTAATCTTTGAATCTGAAAACAATTTTGGACAAATCTCAGCACATTTGGTGAAACCAAACTCCAAATTTTTTTGTAGAAACCCGCGGGGAACCCATCCTTCCTAGGGGCTTTAAACGCCCCCATGCTTTTTACAGCTCTGGTCACTTCGTTTAAATCAATTGGTCTAATTAAATCCTCTACAACATCTTGGTCCAGTGGATTAAAATAATTCCCAATTCTGACAGAAGAACTCTCATCTTCCGCACTAAAAATAGATTGAAAATAATCGACCATCATTTCTCTAAGCTTAATATCCTCTGTCACCCATTCCCCATTAGAGTTCATGAGCTTATAAATACGAGATTTCTTCTGCCTGGCTCTGGTCTTAATATGAAAGTAGGTCGTATTTCTGTCCCCCATCCTAATCCATTGATCCCTAGATTTCTGTTTCCACAACATCTTTTCTCGTTGTAACCACACCTCTAACTCACATCTTAATTTACGCTCCAGCCCAACCAAGTTGTTCCCATTGTCTAAATCAATAGCTTTTTGGATGCCCGCCTACCTAGCCCGAATTCTCTTCTTATTAAGAATAATATGCCCAAAAACCTCCCTATTCCATTGTTTTTGATGATTCCCCATCGATTCAATTTCTTCATTAAGGGATCCTTGTTTGTTCCAATTTGATATAACAGTATCTAAAAACTCCGGATGAGTAGGCCAGGCAGCTAAGTACTTAAAAGGTTTAGCACTAAAATCACTTTGACGGGGAGGATAAAGATTAAGCAGAAGTGGACTATGATCCGAGGCGAACCTAGGGAGAGTATTAACAATAGCTTCAGGAAACAAACTCATCCATTCTGTCAAGCCAATCACCCTGTCCAAACGAGCACTAGTTCTCCCATTTGTCCAAGTAAACCAATTACCAATCGAATTAACCTCCATCAAGTGTCTACCACGAAACCAGGATAGAAACTCCCTATCTATACCATGATTAGGAGCAGAGGAATGAACTATATCAGCCGGGAATAAAGTGGCGTTAAAATCCCCCCAATAAGCCACGGTACATTATCAGAGGGTTGGTACTGGTTTTTATACAATTCCATACATGATTACGTGTACTACCCACAGGACACGCATATACAGCAGTTAGCAAAAATAACCTATTTCCATCTTTGATTTCAGAGTGAATGAATTGGCAATTGGTAGCAATAATCTTAACCTGAACCAAATCTTTCCAGAGAATCCAAATACCGCCCCTAAAACCAACAACATCGACTCTAAAACTATTATCCAAGCCTAGCCTCTTACATACAGACTCAGCAAGATTCCCACTAATGCATGGCTCACCAATAATAACAGTATCAGGATTATGAGATCGAACCAGTTCTCTCATGGCTCGATGGAAATTGGGTTTTTGAGCCCCCCTCACGTTCCAAAAGATAATGTTTTTTTCATCATAATTACTAAATATAGATGAAGAGTCAATTAATCACCGTGGTATTTGGGGGGAAAAACCCTAGATTTACCGCCCGCTTCTTCCGATTCTGGCGTGACAGTTGAAATCGGAGGATTGGATCAATTCTGTTGCGTAGGCTTTTCCAGGTCTCCATTAGGGTTTGTACCCTTCCCGTCTCCCTGAAGATTGCGCGAAATCCTTCGTCCCCCTTCAGTGTTTCTTGTCTTTCTTATAACAGGAGTCGTCGAATCAATTTCTCTTGGCTTTTCTTCCTTCTCTTCAATTGGAACTTCATCCTGAAGACTCCAGTTCTTCACCTCAAGAGCAGCGAATCTAGACTTTGCTCCGAAATTGTTTTCATTCTTTTCTGTCACTTCGGCTCTAGGTTTAGGGTTCTTCCTAACTACATTTCTCCGCCTGGGAACCATCCATTGTCCGTAGTCGTCCGTGACATGAAAGCTGATCCGCAGTGATATCTTTGACTAGTTTTACTCCCTCCTCCTGGCAAACATCACCATTCACTTCATTAAAAGGGCAAGACCCATCCTTATGCCCTTAACACCCGCATCTAAAACAGACCAAATGGAGTCCCTCATACTCTATTTTCATAATCCAACGCCGAAACTTATACTTTGCAAGAAGTGGTTTTGTTAAATCCACCTCTATGGCTACCCTTGCTAATCTAGACTTCCCAAACAGCGAAGGTGAGAGATCCACTCTCTTAAATTTACCCACCCTCGCTCCAATAAGTGACAGAAACTCTTCGTTGTAGTACTCACTTGGCAAGTCTAGAAATCTTACTAACACTTCCAGTGACGACAGAGCTTCCGTGTTAGGATTAAAATTCGGCCTCCATCTCTGAACTGAAAGATAATGGTCTAATGTTGGCCATGGTCCCTCTGATAGCACATACTCAAGATCCTCCTGATTGTTGAACATAACCTTAAAGAAACCATTTGACAAATCGTCCAACAAAAATTAACCACGCAATCGCCATCTGTTCATGAGCTTGTCATTTAGAATGTGCATAGGAAGGGTTTTCCCTAGCAGCTTAACAATCAAAGCATTACGCCACGGCAGTCGGTACTTTAGCTTCTGTTCCTTCGAAATGTGGATGGATGGGCACTTTGGGTCTACCTCCTCCATGGAATCATCCTCATCAACCGATATATCATCAAACATCAATTCTGACACTCCTTGATTGCCCGCACTGAACTCACCCATTGTCGCTTCCTTGAAATTTCTATCCAACGGACTCGAGGCTTGTAAGTGCTGAGGAACTATGGCCTCGCTAAAGCTACCAGTGTTCCGCTGTTTCTTCGAGGGTTGAGCGATTTCTTCTGCGACATCCATAATCTTACGCTTGCGAACGATTCAGATGCCAAAGAGCGAAAGAGGAAAGGGAAAGGACAAATGAAGAAGAAAGATTGGAAAACGGGGAACCCGCCGGTTGACACGAGATGCGTCCTCCAGCAAACTCACAAACGAAACCAGAAGAAAAGGACAAAGATCAGGAAATCAAGAAAGGGGAGGGAGCTTAGCGACTCTCATTCTTGGAGCTTATTTGCATGTTAACCCCAACTATGGGTTGTTTCTTTTGGACGTCCGCAAAGCAGAAAATTGGGCCAGCCAGCTGACCCGGAGAGGGAAAAGGAAATAAAGGCGATCTGGGCTATGCCAACAATTGTAAACTGGGCCCTATCGATGATAGTAATTTGGGTCTCACATCAGTTCAAAATTTTCCAGCTTATGATGTTCACATTAAACTTGGACATGTACCGTTTGAAAAGCTCGTTGATATGGGTTTAATAAAACATCAAGATTATCTACAACAACATGCTTGTGACGTATGTTATAAAGCAAGGGCTCAACGACTTTCTTTCGGACATTCTAAAATAAAAACTAAGCGACATTTTGAAATGGTACATGTAGACGTACGGGGACTGTTTCAATCAAGAACATATAATGGGTTCAAGTATTTCATTTGCTTTGTTGATGATTATACTCGAACCACGTGGGTACAGTTACTGTCACAAAAAAAGGAGAAGCTTGGTAAGTAATTGTTAATTTTGTACGAATGGTGGATAGACAATTTGAGTCCAATGTTTGAAACTAGCCAAGAGTGAATTTTTGTGAAGAAAAAAAATATGTCTTGCTTTTTCAAGATGACTACATCTAACCTCACTAGTTTCAAAATAAACACAAGGAAGGGAACTTAAGAAACTGGATGATAAACCTTAGCTTATTATGGGAGCGAAATTCTTGGAGCATGTATTAAGACTCAAGTCACTCAACACCCGAGTCGGAATCTTCGTTTCTTCCACCAGGAGAGAGTCAGTCAAGTCTGGACATTAGTGGAGCCACTCAGACGATCGATGGTCACCTATATAAGGACATTTCCAAGATCTTATCTCCCCTCAAGTACACCCGTAACCTGTCTTTTCTTTCAGCTCTTACTAATAGCTTATCTCCAGACATGGACCGTTCTCCCACCTCAGGAGCAACTGTTTTTATTGATAACATCCACCCAGCAACCAGTTATGGCACCATTTGTAAACTTTTTGACAATTTTGGCCCAATCGTGGGCATCAGACTTCGAAGGCTCCACGGATTCGAACTAAAACAAGGTATGGGTTTGTGGAGTACAGGCTTAAGATGGATGCAGATCTAGCAATAAAGGAAACTAACGGGAAGATGGTAGATGGGCACAAGTTGCAAATCCAAACGGCCATAGACCGACATCGCATCTCAGGATTCCCATCTCAGGGATGGATCCCAAAACCCCAAGCTTTCGAAGCAGGCCTGAGCCAACAGAGACCGTCATCGCCACTGCTCAGCAGCTCACCCCCTAGACAAAATCTGCACTCGCAAGGCTTTATCAGCCTAAAACCTACGCTGGAGATGAGGGAAAAACTAGAAAGAGGTATCGTTTTTCTCCTGCCACTTAGAATAAGTCTAAGAATGTTTGAGGACAGGCTGAAAGATTGGGAGCAGAGCATTGAATCAGTCACCTGCCTATCCCCACTCAAGTATGTGGTAATCTTCTCATCGCATGAAAAATCAGAGGACGCTCTTAAGTCAAACTTGGGTGAAGACCTGGGATGGGTCAAGCGTAGATGGATCCATGATGATCAACTCTCTAGTAGGTCCATGAATATATCAATCAGGGGACTTCCTTTGCAGTCCTGGTCAGAACTTGCCATTCGATCAGTTACTAGGCACCTTAGAGAAATCTCATCTATTGCCAGTGACATGCATTGCCTCCCTAAGTTCGTAGAGGTCCAGGCAGTAATCGAAACTAAGAAGATGAATATTATTAATGAAGAAGTCATGGTGGAAGTAGAAGGTCAAACATTCAGGATTGGCATTAGGGAGTACTCGTCGGAAGAACTTTCTCAACACTGCTATGAAAATGATTGTGATGTTTTCCGGTCGACGGAACCCCAGACGGCGCAGCAAGATGAAGATAATATTATTTGGAAAGCCCATACGTCGCATGCCTCCCCTCCTGCAAAAAAGCTGTCCGATTATATGGATAAAATATTCCATCCCATTAGTTGTTGTCCAGTATCACCTCTCCCAAGGCATTTCTCTTCCCCAGGTCGCACTCTTTATTTTGGCAAAGATAATTATGCAAATGGTGTATTAATTACACTTAATGACAACCCTTTTATCTTCTCTATTCCCAATCAGATTTTCCGTTCCTTGATAAAGGATTACTTGAAAAAATTTGATTTCACCCAGAGACATCCTCCTGTGTCTCTTTCATTGAACAGTCAGACAAGCCATCTGTCCTCACTATTAACTACCCTCCCATCTCCCGTCCCAATTCACAACCCAGAGAGGAACATAATGTTGAAGCCTTCAGACAAGCTATCCCTCCCGTCCCGACATCTCCGATTACACCAATTTCATCCCCATCTTTAACTTCTTGCCTTTCTCCTCTAGCTCCTCAAGCCAGTCTGGCTACCTGTCAATCCTTGATTTCCTCACCCACACCCCTCTCCTCTCCTTCTTCCTTGATGTTCGGTATTAATTTGGAAATAGTTATTTCTCCCGATAGCTCGTCAACTAATTATGGTTCTTTCCTTGCTAGTTCCTCTTCCCCCTCTCCTCTCAGTCCCTCCCTCGTTGAAGCTCGAAAGTGTCTAGATTTTGGATGTAAGCTTGGTTGCCATTACCCACACCCAGAGATTTCCTTACAAAACTTTGCGCAAATCGCCAAACGTAGTAGTTGAGCCCGGGAAAAATTAACCGAAAAACAGCTCGCGAGACCTTCTCCTCTAGCTAAAGGCGTCAAAGGCAATCTATCTCGTCCGGTGGCCAAAACCAAAGTGAAGAACTGTCACCCTCGGCATCAACATATTCGGAATTCTCGGCATTAATGCGTTTTGGTGGCTCCATTAAACACTATTACTCTCTCGACCGGTGTCCAAGTTTGAAGTGCAGTTTTCACGCGTTTATAAAGCTGTCTTCGAAGGCAAAGCGCCAACCTGGGAGGTGACCGCAGACTCAGTAAAGAGAGCCATCTTCTACTGGCGCCGTCTCCATTAAATTTTTTTCTCATGTTTTCTTTCCTCCCGCAATTTGTCTGTACTTTTGTCCTCTTATTTTCTCTTCTATTTTGTATCATGGCGAGAAAGGCTATATGCCATAGTATTGCCTCTATAAACTGGGTTTTTTAGTCAACTATCAAAAAAAAAAAACCTTAGCTTATTATTGCTCACTTGTTGGCAAAGTCCCGCAAGTTGTGACGGATACACTTGAACTTTTAGCAGTGTTGTAACGGATGTTCATATGGACACAACAAAATAAATTTATAGAAGAACATATGTTCCACTTTAGGGCGGGGATGGATGCAAACATTTTACCTGCAGATTCAAGACCTTGTTTATAAAGACTCGACCTATCACTCTTCGCATCTCCAATTTATGCAAATCGTAAAAAATAAATAAAAACAATTCGTGTAAATCGATACCATCATCATCCAGCCGAACCATTTGTTAGTATAGGAATGTGACACTGTTATGTCTCGGTTACATACTGTCACATATGGGTAGAATGTACTTTAGGTCACTCTACGTAATTTTCTATTATAGTGTGTACTTAGGGTCATTGTTGTAATTTCCCCCTATATTCTACATTTTCCCGTTTCTCCATCTCGTCCCCTTTCTGGCATTAAGTCGACCGAAACCCTAAAGCTCGGGATTGTAATCGCAACAGAGAGAGAGCTCTCTTAGATTCCTCTTTCATTTCAATGAGAAATTTCTCAGTTCCTTTGAAGTAACTTTCGCCAAATTTCACATGGTATCAGAGCTTTTCAAGTGATTCCTTCGATAATGACTGACAAAGATAAGGGCGTCGCCGACGACAAAGATCCAAAGGTCAATGAATCGTCTTCCAATTCAACCTTCGATGTCAACGACCCATTTTACATTCACCCGTCAGAACATCCGGGACAAGCCTTGGCCCCAAGATTCACCGGAGAAGGTTTTCAAGCGTGGAAGTGGTCGATGAAGACAGCTCTCCTCGCGAAGAACAAGTATGGCTTCTTGGATGGCAGCATCAAGCGACCAAAAGAAAGCGACACTGTTCGTTACCAGGCCTGGCGTAGAGCGAACTCGTTAGTTGTATCTTGGATCATCTGCTCGATAGTTCCAACTATTTCAAAGAGTATCATGTTCTGCGATGAACCAGAGAGAATGTGGAAGTGGCTTTGCCAGAGGTTTGAGCAAAACAACTTCGCGACCATCCATAGCCTCAAGGGTGAAATCGGAAATCTTAAACAAGGAAATGACTCGGTAATCGACTACTTCACGAAGGTAAAAGAGGAATGGATGGAATACGATCTCACGCGACCCATTGAAAGCTGTACCTGTTGCGGAAATTGCAAAGGCGAAGAACTACATCGGAAGGAAAGAGAGGAAGATCAGTTGATGCATTTCTTAATGGGCCTCAACAAGTCGTATACCCATATCAGAGGGCAAATTCTTGCAATGAAAGAAATTCCCACTCTCGAACAAGCTTTTGGGTACGTCATCCATGAAGAAAAACAAAGATCTTCGAACGACTCAAGAAGCAGCACTGAAGAATCGGTAGCGCTAGGGTTTAAAATTGGAACTCCCAACTCAGGCAAGAATCGGGGAAACACCCCAACCTATAAACCCCAGTATGGCAAAAATCCAAGCAAAGTTACAACTGGGGAAAGAAGGAACACATCCAAGTGCCAACACTGTGGAAAATTAGGTCACGCCAAGACTGAATGTTGGTGGATCAATGGATTCCCAGGATCCGCAGAAAGGAAACAGAACAAGGAGACGTCGTTGGTGTCTGCTTTCAATGGAAACACCAGTGGAGAAACCAGTCACGCAAGCGAAGCTGATCTCACATCACCGGTTAATGGGCTTAGCGTGGAACAGTTGAACCAGCTGGTGCAGTATCTACAAAACAGAACCAACACTGGAGAAAAACAGCAAGGTTTTGGTGATTTCTCAGGTAAGCTTCTTTTCCCTAGTCCCATAGTAACAAATGCCACATGCCTGCTAGAAAAATTAGCAAATCAGTGGATAATTGATACTGGTGCTACCGAGCATGTTACTGGAAATATCTTGAGCCTTAGAAACCTTGAATCGTTAAGCTGCAGGAGAGAAATATCTCTTCCTGATGGACACAAAAGAGATGTCCATAGTGTAGGAAGGCTTGTTTATAATAATGTTGAATGTTTAAATTTATGTTTGTGCCTGCTTTTCTGCTTAATCTTGTTTCTGTTGGGAAATTAGTCAAAGATCTTGAGGTTTCTGTTGTGTTCAGTGATGATTTGTGTGCTCTGCAGGACTGTAAGGACCAAAGACTGGTCAAAATTGGGAGACAAAGTGCTGGGCTTTATTTTCTTGATCATGTTGCTTTACATGCTTTTATTTCCAATAGGCATGCTGATTCATTTGCTAGTTTCTCTGATTGTAATGAAACTGAAATAGAGACTGAAGATAAAACTAGGAATTTATTGTTGTGGCATAGTAAACTTGGCCACATACCTGTTAAAAAACTCTGTACAATCAGAAAAATGAAAGGGGTTAACCCTAATTCCATTGTTCCTTGCACTGTCTGTTATAAAGCTAAGGCCAAGAGATCAAAATTCCCTAAGTCTTGCATTAAAACTAAAGACCCCTATGAAATGATCCACTTAGACATATGTGGTCCTATGAGGACTGAAAGTGTAGAGGGTTTCAAATATTTCCTAACCATAGTGGATGATTACACCAGAGGCACCTGGGTTAGCTTCCTTAGACAAAAATCTGAGGCCACACAAAATAAAAGACTTCATCACATTAGTTGAAAGACAAATGAACAAAACAATAAAAACTGTCAGAAGTGACAATGCTAAAGAATTAGGGAAGTCACAAGAGGGGATAGATTTCTTTAAAAACAAGGGAATAGTCCACCAAACAAGTTGTCCTAACACACCCCAGCAAAATGGGGTGGTAGAACGAAAACAAGGTCATGTGATGGAAGTGGCAAGAGCTTTTTTATTCCAGTCTGGTCTTGAAGACAAGTACTGGAATCATTGTGTAGAGCATGCCACATATGTTATCAACAGAATTCCTAGCAAAGCCATAGAAAACCAAACTCCCTATGAAAGACTCTACCAAACTAAACCCGATTACAGTGAACTTAAAAACTTTGGTTGTTTATGTTATGTCACCAAAACAGAAACAAACAGAGGAAAATTAGATTCCAGATCTACTGTGTGCATTTATCTTGGTTTAAGCAAAAATACAAAAGGGCATAAAATTCTCACCTTAGAAACCGAGGAAATAAAAACCAGCAGGGATCTCACTTTCTTTGAAAACATTTATCCGTTGAGGGACAACCACTGGAAAAAACATTTGGCATGAGAACACACCAAACTCCCTTGAGATTAGAGAAATCTACCCTGAGCATTTAGGAGAACAGAATAAAGCCAGATTTGATACCCCCAATGAGGAAAATCAAATGAACATACAGAAAGGCAATTCCCATATTTCCTCTGCCCAAAACAACCTTGATACTGATGCCAGCCAAGAAGAAAACACACTCATAGAATCTAAATATCCTCCAGCAGCTCCCGAAACTGACACTTTAAGAAGATCTACCCGCATCACCAGACCCCCTCCTAGGCTTCAAGACTATGTCTGTTCCACACATCTTAACAGAGATGATCTCTTCAGCTCCATTCTAGCCAATAGATTAAACCCTGAGAAAAATGACCAGAATCAAAGTGTTAACAGTCTCACTGATATTATTCCTACTAATACCATTCTGTCATGTGCCCTCTATACCAACTCGAATCAGATGCTAAACTAATTGGAAAACCTGCAAGAACCTCCCAACTATAATGTTGCTAGCAAAGATCCTAGGTGGGTCAAAGCTATGAATGAGGAATTCCTAGCACTAAAGACCAACAAGACATGGTCTATAGTAGATCTGCCGAAGGGAAAGCGTGCCATCAGCTGCAAATGGGTCTATAAAACCAAACCGAAAGCTGATGGCACACTTGAGAGACTTAAAGCTAGACTAGTAGTGCGAGGTTTCACCCAAAAATTCGGTTTAGACTACGAGGAGAACTTCTCCCCCGTAGTCAAACTTACCACAATCCGTGCTCTTATTATAATAGCAATAAAAAAGGGTTGGATTCTGGATCAACTAGATGTTAATAATGCCTTCCTTCATGGGGATTTGCATGAGGATGTGTACATGACAGTACCACCGGGTTTATTAGTTCAAGGAGAAAATAAAGTTTGCAAACTTCACAAATCTCTCTACGGTCTCAAGCAAGCTTCTAGACAATGGTATGAGAAGCTTGCTAAATTTCTCATGGGCTTAGGTTTCACTCAGTCCTTAAATGATTATTCTTTGTTCATAAAAAGGAAAGGTAGCAATCTCACTTTCCTAGGTGTGTATGTGGATGATATCCTTGTTACAGGGAACAATCAGAAAGATATAAACTTTCTGAAAAAACAGCTGAACAAAGAATTTAAAATCAAGGACTTAGGGAGACTTAACTTCTTTTTAGGGATGGAGTTTTTAGAAACAAAAGAAGGAATAGTCATGACACAACAGAAGTATGTGAAACAAACCTTAACAGAGTTTGACATGCTAAATTGCAGAAAATCTGTTTCCCCATTACCTCTCAATCTGAAACTGTATAAGGATTCAGGCACCACACTTGACAACCCAACCTTATATAGATGTATTGTGGGAAAACTGAATTTTCTAACAAACACTAGACCAGATATTTCCTATGCAGTTCAATATCTGAGTCAGTTCTTACAGAACCCCACTACTGAACATCTGAAAGCTGCCTATCATACTCTATCTTATGTGAAGGGCACCATTGGATATGGACTGTTCTTCAATAAAGAACCAGTGTATGATATGATAGCTTTCTGCGATTCAGACTGGGCTTCCTGCCCCATAACTAGGAAATCTGTTTCAGGATATTATATCCTACTAGGAGGATGTCCCCTTAGTTGGAAATCCAAGAAACAGGTTTCTGTAGCCCTATCCTCTGCTGAAGCAGAATATAGGGCCATGAGATACGTGACCAGTGAGCTTAGCTGGTTAAGCAGATTAATACACGAACTGGGAATAACTGACATAAATCCTATCCCTTTACATTGTGACAATCTAGCTGCTATTCACATTGCTAAAAACCCAGTTTCGCATGAAAGAACTAAGCATATAGAGCTAGACTGTCATTTTGTTAGAGAAAAATTGCAAGCAGGATTGATCCATGTGCAGCATGTTCCTAGCTCACAGCAATTAGCTGATGTTATGACAAAAAGCTTGACTGGTAAGGCTTACAAGGACACACTTTCATCACTGGGTCTACAACGACAGCACCAGGACACAGGTTGACTCCACCACATATTCTTCAGCAAAACAGCAAACAGAGCAAAGATTAAATTCTTCTTTTCTTAAGAATTGTAATCTTTGAAGGGGGGTGTTAGTATAGGAATGTGACACTGTTATGTCTCGGTTACATACTGTCACATATGGGTAGAATGTACTTTAGGTCACTCTATGTAATTTTCTATTATAGTGTGTACTTAGGGTCATTGTTGTAATTTCCCCCTATATTCTACATTTTCCCGTTTCTCCATCTCGTCCCCTTTCTGGCATTAAGTCGACCGAAACCCTAAAGCTCGGGATTGTAATCGCAACAGAGAGAGAGCTCTCTTAGATTCCTCTTTCATTTCAATGAGAAATTTCTCAGTTCCTTTGAAGTAACTTTCGCCAAATTTCACACCATTTTAGGTGCGTACTTTGCCACCAACTGCTGTTGCAGTAACTTACCAAACGGGCGCATAAATGTGGCAACTCTCTGTCTATATAAATGATATAGCAATCTTCACCGTTATACGCAACCGCTTCACGCTTCACAGTCTCCTCTTCGTCAGAAGCCACAGAGAGAGAAAAGGAAGACAAAAGGCTTCTTTATCAGTTTCCTCTGGCAAAAAGATACAAACTTCGGATCACTTCATCACCACTAACTACATCAATGGACAGCGCAAATGGTTCAAATGTAAGTGCCTCTTCTTCTCAATACCCTGGATTCACTTACATGAACTATCCAACATGAATGAGAACTATTGAGTGGTGGAGTAACTAATTAGTTAACTTCTGTATCTCCAAGAAGAATCGTAATTTTTGTTGTTTAACTTAATATCACTTTCATCAGTTTGCTCAAAAGATATATATTCCTTAAAGCATACCAGTTTTTCTCACCCTGAAAATCGGTAACACAATTGGTTACTTATTTCACAATTTACAGGTTAAATGTTTGATCTGTTTGGGGAGCAGCCTAGCAGTATTCGCCGCAGAATGCGGGCACTCGTTTCACTTGAACTGCATCGCAACCGATCTCAGACAACAAAAAATCTGTCCAATATGTAGTCGTAAATGGAATACACCACTACAGATCACTAATCCATCACCAATCAACTCCACCCCGAACTTCATACCCTCATACTATCACGAACCCCAATTCTTCTCTGATGACGACTCACTCCCACCCATGAACACCCCCAATTCTCATCCACAACAAATCACTTTAAAATCCCACACCGAATACCCAGCACTACCCGCTTCCGAATTCTCCTCCACTTTCACTGCCCTAATCCGCATAATTGCACCGTCCACTTCTCCCGATTTCCAACACCGATCACCAATCGATCTCGTCCTTGTACTTGATGTCAGCAGCAGCATGTCTGGTCAAAAACTATCTCTTCTCAAACAAGCTGTTACTTTCGTCATCGAGAATCTAGGCACACGCGACAGACTATCAATCGTGACTTTCAGCAACACCGCTCATAGGGTTTATCCTCTCCGAAGAATGTCTAGTGTTAATCAAGTGAAAGAAAACGCAATCAAGGTAGTGAATTCTCTCACGGTGATGACTAATACAGATATACTAGCAGGTCTACGAAAAGGGGTCCGAGTTCTACACGAGAGGAGGGAGAAGAATCCCGTTGCTAGTCTAATGCTGTTGTCTGACGGAGAGGATAACGCAGCTGCAAACTATGGTGGAAACCGTACTGCATCAATCATCTCAGCTGGTGCTGCCGCTGTTGGGGCTGGGATACCTGTACACACTTTTGGGTTTGGTGTGCATCATGACTCGACTCTTTTACACGGATTAGCGAATGCGACGGAGGGTACGTATTCGTTTATTGAATCAATAGAGATGATTAATGAGGCGTTGGCGAGGTGCATTGGTGGTCTGTTGAGTGTTGTGGCGAAAGATTTAATGATGAGGATGTGGGTGGTTTCAAATGGAGTAAGGATAGCTAGAATCCCCGCGACTGAGACTCAAGTAAAGTGTAGTGGTACGGAAGGTGTAATTAACGTCGGAATGTTATACGCTGATGAGGAGAAGCAGTTTCTAGTATACCTATATGTTCCAAGGGTGGAACTGGAAGTGAATCCTTCTCGTAAAGAAGAGATGATGACAATGCTGTTGGATCTTAGTTGTGAGTATAAGGAACCTAATCAGGAGTTTTTTACAATAGTGGAAGGAGAGACAGTCAAGATTACAAGGCCAAGGGTGTTATCCCATTTGTTGTTGGCTGATCCGATGGTTGTTAAGGAGAAGAACAGGGTGGAGATGGTGGAAGATATTGGACGTGCACAGTCAATGGCGGATTCTGAAGATCTTCCAGGTGCACGTTCACTGCTTGAACAAAGGGTGAAATTGTTGAGGGCAGCTGCTGCTGCTGGAGATGATCCGAATTACTATGGTTCACTCGAGGGTGAGATAGTGGAGATCAAACGGAGGATGGAGAATATGGAGATATACAGGCAGATGGGTAAAGCATATATTTTGTCTAGTTTGAATGCGCATGGGTTGCAGAGAGCTACTACAAGAGGGAATGTTTCATCTGATGGTGGTTATGATACGCCAGGGATAACAGCGATGGTGAACAAGTGTAAAGTTGAGAAAGTTGATGATGGTTATGATACGCTGGCGCCGCCGGTGATATCACCAATGTTAAAGAAGGTTAAGGTCGAGAAAGTTGAGGTTAAGGTGGAGAAAGTTGATGTTTAAATTTGGAATTGGGAGTAGTTGTTCGTGTAGTTTTTTCTTATTAATATTAAGTCTATGGTATGGATGTGGTATTATTATAGTATATTTTGTACAGTTGCATCTAAACTAGTTATGGTTAAAATTCATACAAAAAACTGAATGGCTAAAACGTATTCTATACGCAGTTGAATCTACTTTGTGACTTCAATTTTAATATCCACACATAGCTCGACTTGTGACTTGTATAAAATTTCATGAAATTCATCAATTTTTTGGAAATGTCACTAAAAAAATATAACTAAATTTTGCTGAAATTCAATAAACTATTTTGAAAGTTCACAATATTTTACTAGTTGTTAAATTTTAAAAAATACAAAATACTATAAAAATATAGATAATTATAAAAAAAAATCTATATATTATAGAAAAAAAATGATTAGTCCCCACTAACAGGTCTAACCTTCGCAGCTGTGCACACTGGCTATCCCACTATAGCAAGAGGAGAAGACCAAAGGACTCCGGCAGACGTGCAGCTATCGCTAATGTCGTCTACTTCATTTGGATCGAAAGATGTAGAAGAGCTATGATGGGCCAGGCTAGGGACCCCGCTCTCATCATTGCAGACGTGAAAGAGCAATCAAAGGCACCATCGAAACTAATCTCCTTCCTAATCGAGATACTGCGTGGCTTAACCAGATCCTGGAGTCCTAATTTATTTTGCCTCCATTTCTGTTTTGTACCTTTTTATTATGATGTATTAGGTTGGCCCATCGCCACCTTTTTGGAACTAATATGCCCCCATTTGACTTGTAAATCCCTGGGTATCTGATATATAGGGCCCCTATGTATCTTTTTTTGTACAAACTCTATTATTCATTCAATACATATTTCACCTCTTATTCAAAAAATGATTAGAAAATAGAAATAATCAAGAAATATTTTTAGGGAAAAAATTCACAATATATCGCTAAAAATTTTCATGATTCACGATATACCCTTTTTTTTAACTTGTCCCCCATATGCCACTAAAATGTTTTGGAATTCACAAAATATCACAATTTGGTTACTGCCATTAATTGTACCCTGGAAAATGACCATATTACCCCTGATAATTTTATTTTTTAATTTTCATGAAACTTTTTAATTTTCTTTAAGGTTAGTGTTTTTAATAATGACAAGTTTTTTATTTATTTTTTTTAAAAGCCACACCAGAAACTATCATCAGATACACACGTCCACAACACCTGTCCGGACACGACAAACTTTGCAGAAAACAATGTCAAAGGAGAAACATACTAAATCCTCAATTCACCATTACTAAAGCATAATCTTTCATATCAAATTACGTAAATCAAAAACACTTCCCACCGGGTTTAACAGAGTAAAACACAACTCAAGAACCAAATCAAATTCACACAAATCAGAGAACATTCAATACATTTAGAAACAGAAGCATAATTAAAAACCCCCGTGAGTGAACACACACAACCGAATCCATGTACCACCTACCTCACATCCGAAGCAAAGCACACCTCTACGAACTCCACACATCGCTCTCCTCGAATCTCCTCTCGAATTTGACAAACAACGAACTGAACAACCGGATTCCAAAAACCTAAATCAGAAAAGGAGAGGAGGAACTCAATGAAGAACAAAATCAAACCACAACTCAAACCTGAAGAACGACCGACTACCAGACCGGAATTCCACAACGAACAACACCAGCAATTTAGTGAAACAAAGCTTTCTTCAGTTGAGATGGGTCGGGTTATGTCATTGTTTCGAAATTACTTTTGGGTCGTAGGTGATAGTGAGGGCCGATCAGGTGGTGTAGCTTTCTTTTGGAAATGTTCTGTTAATCTTTTGTTCTTAGCTTATCTTCTAGGCATGTTGATTTAGTGGTTATGGATTCAAGGGGTTTTGGGTGGCGTGTAACAGGAATGTATGGTTGGTCGAACTCGGTTGATAAATGGAAAACGTGGTCCTTTGTGTTATCTTTCGACTCAATGGCAGGGACCGTGGCTGCTATGCGGTGACCTCAACGAAGTTCTTTTCTCTTCAGAACATTTAAGTGCATGTTCACGTCGATCTTCTGCTATGTTGGCGTTTAGACTGTGCCTTGAGGACTGTGATTTGCATGATTTAGGGTACAAGGGTTCTTGTTTTACTTTTACAAACAAGACTCCTAACTCCCGCCATACTAAATCACGTCTAGATCGTTTTCTGTGTAACCCATAATGGCACGCCCGTTTCCCAGATGCCCAGAATATTCATCTCCCATGGGGCTAGTCCGATCATAAACCAATATTGTTGCATCTCTGGCCTACTGTTCATATGGGTCATAAGCCTTTCCATTTTGAGAATTGTTGGGCCTCTCATCCACGATGCAAAGCAATTGTCCAACAGGTTTGGCGCAACAGTACCCCGGCTTCCACTTATGTCAGTAAGGTCTCACAATGTGGGCAACGTTTGCATCACTGGGGCTCACAACAGTATTGGAGAAAAAAGCGTTGTGTCACCTCTGTAGAGCAACAGTTGCAATGTCTGGAAACAGCCCCCCCTTCCGTTGCCAACACTGCCCAGTGGAACCATCTTACTCATTCATTGGATGTGAAATACCCCTAAATTAATTTAAATTAATTTAGGGGATTTTTTTATTAAACCATAAATAATACTATTAATTATTAAATTATTGTATGGAATTATGAATAATAAATTATTATATTACTATATGGAATTATGGAAATTAAATTAGGGGATTTCTTCAATTTAACCCTAAAGAATACTATTAAATATTAGATTACTATATATTATTATATAGTATTATGAATTTAATAATAAGATTGTAACACCCCAACCACTAATCCTTCTGTTATCCTCTGATCATACTCCTAATTATCTTACTCGCAGCGGAATACTTACTTACTTACTCCCGGTGGGTGATACAACGTCGTTAGTCATCCAAGACTAACAAGGCTACTACTACTTACAGTAACGGCCTGACGATTAGAATATACCGAATACATGATACTTACTTTACAACACCAATACTTACTTACATTTGATTACCAAGTATCCAAAATATATGAATTACACTTCTTGACTATTCCCAAAATTAAGAGTTTGTACATCTACTCCTTCCTACTCAATCACATTTCATTATCCAAAAAGGTGTACCACATGGTACCCTGGCTACTCAAAAAGGCCTTAGCTGTGTACAACTCGGTACACCGATCCAATCTACTAACTACCCCAAAAAGAATTCAATCCGGTCCTCACTCGCCATCACGCCTCGCGGGTACCTGTAGAATAAAAACATCCCCCTAGGGGGTCAGATTACGCTGAATATGATAACCGCATACCCCGTGTACTAGCGAGGGTACGCCAACTATTTGGTCGAGTACATGCGGTTTGTTTCATTCATACATACATACATGCTTTATTCAATACAATTCGATACATTCATTTCACAAGGCATACATACATTCAATACATGCAAGGAAGACATCACAAGTCAACCATTCATACTTACCGAATACTCATCGCAATACAGAGATACACTTCTCCAATTCATACAAAGGTCTTGTTAGCTTCATTACACACCCGGGTTAATCGGGTGTTCAATAATCTTTTACTCAAGGTCAGTGACTTACAATAGTCAAGACCAATACTCATACAATACTAAACTTCTTACTTACTTTACTCAAGTCAAGTCGGTATGACCTCCGGGCAGGGATTACTACATCCCACCACCAGGCTTTAGGGTGGCCCACTAATCCAGGATGCTACCCATTCAAGGGATTTGGTCCATGGAAAAGATTACAGTCAGGAATCGAATCCAACCTCTTGTGTTTCCTTATCCTCACGCGTGGCCGAAACTATATCGGACTTCTACTCATTCCATTTTACTCATTACTCAAGTTAGGAGTTAGATGGTTAGGAATTAGTAGAAGTCATCACTTCCATACCATACACCAATACACTACTCAAGTATACAACATTTACACATACTCTTCATTCTCATTCATATATTTCTTGAATTATACAAACTAAATGTTCAAGAGAATACAACAAGAACAACATAGTTCAAACGCAATTAAGTGCAATAAAAGTCCGATTCGTGCATTTATCTTATTGGTGATCACATAAGCACACAAATCGGGGTAACCAAGTTAGGATACAGGGCATGAAGAAATCATACCGTTCACCGTCGTATTCGTACTACCAGTCCTTCGGTGTTCACAAATCGAATCCTATAACATACATGGAGTTGTATGATTAAAGACTTGTTATTTGTTTAGCTCCTACTCCAATACCTTTCCCTAGGCATACTTACTAAGTCTTACATGTTACAAGTGGTTACGAATTCATTTCTCACTTTGAGTTTGCTTCCTTACTCATGTACAAGTTCTCTTATTACTCTTAACCACAATGGTATATACTTATATATATATATATAGGTGTGTGCATATATATATACACATGATTACTAGGGTTAACACATTTCTTTTATAAGTTTGGGCCGACCGACCCACCGTCTGACCCAACCTCTGGGTCGGTCCATTCCAGTAAGTTTTCCGTTCTTCAGACTTTGCCCACCGACCCAAGACTGTTCCGACCGACCCATACACCTCTGGGTCGGTCCATTACAGAAAGTTCCCGGCCCTGGAAACCATCATGACTGACCCACGACCGACTCACGGCTTCTGGGTCGGTCCGTTCCAGGAAGTTTTGGTTCAGTTACTTATGCCCCGACCGACCCACCGACCGAGCCAACCTCTGGGTCGGTCGGTAGCAGAACATGCCTACAAATTTTGTTTTTCATTTCCTTTCTTACTCATTCCTTCCCCAATATTCCTACATTTTTTCCAACATGTTTTAGTACTAATTAAACCCTCTAAGTCACCTTAGTTCATCCACCAAACTCATTACTCAATCCTAGATTCACTTACACATTTTTCCTTATTTCAATCCTACACTTATACTAGTTTCATTTCACTAATGCTACAGATTTTGTTCTCCCCTCTTGTGCTAAAGATTTTCTCCCAAACTTCTATCCTCCAATACTTCCTCCACTAATGCTACTCCTAGCATTCAAAATACATTACCTTACATCCTAATTCTTTCCATTACCTAAACCCTTTTCAAATCTGTTTCAATACATTAAACTGCCCCTTTACACCCTCCAAATACACCTAGTTACCTCTTAGATTATTTCTTCTTCTTACACAACTAAGTCCTTTAGTTTCTAGACAAATTTGGACATAGTCTCCCCTATATTTTTAACATTACCCACACATTATTTCAGCTCACAAATGCTCATTCCTGCACCTGTTTTCACAATGCATTATACTCACATTTCAACTCCACTGCAACACCATTAAATTCCTGCACATACACATATACTACCCATGGTTTTCCCAGCTTTTAAACATCATTTAAAACTTCAAAACTGTTACATTACCTTTCCTCATTACCCTACAACATACTTACTACTCATTACTCAATACATTACTCATTTTTACTACTAAAAACTGTTACATTGCACAATACAAACTAGTTCAAGGTAAGAGTAATTACCTTGTTGTTTCTAGTTTTTCTCTCTTCCTTTCTCTTCTCTTCCTTTCCTCTTTCTTTCTTCTCTTATTCTCGGTTTTTGTTCAAGAAATGGCAATGCTACAGCCACCATACCGATACACACAAACACTTAGCATCCATGTTAACTAACCCTAGAATTTAGATGTTTTTTGGGTTTAGAAAAGAGTATTACCTTCCAACCAATGAATGAGGTCCTTGGTTAGCAAGAGAGTGAAATTTCTAGCCCCATGGAGAAGCCAAAATCGGCTGGAGTACAAAGCACACAGCATTCAAAATCTGGAAATTTTTATAATGTAAATGTGAGCTAGAAATGAGGGATTTTCAAATTTCTTTATACCTCAAAGTAACAAGGAGGTGAAGGTGCTTCTAATGGTGGACTCAAACCTTCAAATGGCTTCCACCCATAAAATCGAAATTGGAGCTTTTGGGTTTTTGAAAGGAGGAAAGTGTTCTCCTTTGCAAGGGGATTCCAACGGTACTAATTTTGTAATTTTTGGAGAAGGATTAAGGGGTTAACAAGAGGAGAGAAGGTGGAAGTTGAGTGAGCTCTTTCATTTCTCCATGGCTTTCGCCCAAGGAAGAAGAAAATGCATAGAGGAGGAGGGTGAGTACGTGAGTGAGGGGTGTGGTAGGAGAGAGAGAGAGAGTTTTTCTTTCTTTTCTTTACTTTATTTGTCTTTTAGCAAATAAGAAGACAATAAAGAAGGTGAGAGTGAGAGAGGGAAATCGGCCCCCTATGCACCCCTCTACAGATTTTTGATTTTTATTTGCAAAGGTGGACACACTAGTTTTTCTTATTTGCATTCTCACCCCACAACTTCCCGGTTGTTACAGTTTTTACTAACCGGAACCCGTTTTCCGGAATTTTCTCGTTTAATTAATTTTCTCGGTTCCCAACCTTTATTACTGTTTATTAATGGCTATTTGGTTGACGAAAATCGTTACGAGTCTATTTGACTCGCTTAAAGTTGCGTTTTCCCAGTTTCCTCGAAAAACACGCTTTAAGGTTCGTTTATGCTTTTAACCCATTTTAAAGGTCCGTTTTCTTCAGGATTTGTTCCCTCATGTTTATTTAAGTGTAATTAGGATCCTAAAATTATAATTAGCCTAATTAATCACTGTTTTTAATTGCAGGGTATTTCAATCTACCCTCCTTAAGGAACTTTGCCCTCAAAGTTGCTCAAGGTTTACGGTTTACTATTCTACTCATTTGGCAAGCCAATTGCCTCTATGCACTCTACTACCACCTTACAAGGTGTTCACAATTCTTACACTACAAGCATATACCCATTCAAATACCATACACCATACTCAATTCAAATACCATACACCATACTCAATTCAATTCACACATTCCACATACCATTCACAATACACTTCACATTGTCCTTCGTGTCATATACCGTACAACACCAATGCATTACTCATTACACACACACCATACACATACCATACTCATTGTGCTACATACTGGATACTACTAGCACTACATTGTGCCAATAAAATACAATTAGCACTACATTTGCCAACAAAATACAATTACAATACATACATACTATACAATGCTAACCTGAAGCAATGCAAAAGCAGAAAGGCTCTACCCCCCTTAAAAGGGGTACGCCCCGTACCCTCCGTACTATACGGATACTAGACATCTAGTCTACAAATAGATTTGGGCACGTCGCCTTCATGGCGTCTTCTAATTCCCAAGTCGCTTCCTCGACATCGTGGTTAGACCACAAGACCTTCACCATTCGTACAGTTTTATGGCGAGTGTCTCTTGTCTTCGTATCAAGGATTCGTAGTGGAGTCTTGACATATCTCATTGTCGGCTCTAGGGATAGTTGCTCGGGTTCTAATACATGAGAGGGATCGGCTATGTATTTCTTGAGTTGTGATACATGAAAGACATCATGAACACGCCCCAATTCTTCAGGCAATGCTAGCCTATAGGCTACGGCTCCAATCCTCTCGGTAACCGTGTACAGGCCTACAAATTTCGGGCTCAGTTTGCCCTTCTGGTGAAATCGAAAGACGCCCTTCATAGGTGAGACACGCAAGAACACTTGGTCGCCCACGTTGAACTCAAGGTCGCATCATCGCACATCCGTATAGGATTTCTGTCTATCTTGGGCTACTTTCATATTTGCTCGGATTTGCTGAACTTCAGCTTGTACTTGCTCTATATACTCCGGTCCTATGATGACCGCTTCACTTGACTCATCCCAACACAACGGGGTACGGCAAGGTCTACCATACAAGGCTTGGAAAGGCGACATCTTAATCAAAACATGATAGCTATTGTTATATGAAAACTCGATAAGATGAAGCTTATCAATCCAGCTCCCCTGGAAGTCTAAGGCACATGCCCTAAGCATATCCTATAGTGTTTGGATGGTCCTTTCTGTCTGACCGTCGGTCTGTGGGTGGAAGGCGGTGCTAAGCTTCAACTCAGTACCAAGCGCTTCCCGTGTTGCTCTCCAGTATCTCGAAAGAAATCTGGTGTCGCGGTCAGATACTATGGTTTTCGGGACTCCGTGGTGTCGGATGATCTCCTTGTCGAATAGCTCCGCGAGCTTCGCCACCTTCCAAGTGTCCTTCATCGGTATGAATCGGGCAACCTTGGTGAGACGATCGACTACTACCCAGATCATGTTGAGTCCTCCCCTAGCAGGTGAGAGTCCAACAACAAAATCCATAGAGATATCGTAGAATTTCCACTCCGGAATGGACATAGATTGCACCATCCCTCCCGGTCTTCAGTGCTCGAACTTCACCGTCTGGCATGTGAGACACCTCAGAACATACTCAGTGACGTCTAATTTCATTCCTGACCACCAGAAGTACCTCTTCATGTCTTTGTACATTTTAGAGGCTCCCGGATGGACATGTAGTGTGGAACAATGTGACTCTCGCAGAATGCGATCCCTTAGCTCAGCATTGCTTCGGGGGACGCATCATCTGCCATTCAATTGGATCAGACCATCTTCATGTAGTTTGAAGTCGTACTTTCGGCTCTCGAAGGTACCCTCTGTGATTTTCTGTCTGATCTCTGTGAAGTAAGGCTCGCTCAACTGAGCGTCTCGCACCTCGTCAACCAAGCTAGAAGAAGCAAGTAGCGAATGGAGCGAGTGTGCTCGACGACTCAGGGCGTCGGCTACAATGTTTGCCTTCCCTTCTTTATACTGGAGGTTGATGTCGTAATATGAGAGGAACTCCATCCACCTCATCTGTCTTAGATTCAATTCTTTCTGTGTGAATACATACTGTAACTTTTGTGGTTGGAGTAGATGGTGATGCTTACCCCATAGAGATAGTGTCGCCATATCTTCAAGGCGAAGACAATGGCACCTAACTCTAAATCATGTGTCGGGTAATTCTCCTCATGCTTTTTCACCTGGCGGGAGGCGTAAGCTACTACCTTGCCCTGCTACATGAGTACGCATCCCAATCCCTTGCCCGATGCATCACAATACACCTCAAATCCTTTGTGCCCTCTGGAAGTGTGAGAATTGGCGCTGAGGTCAATGAGTCTTTTAGGCTCTGGAAGGATATCTCGCACTCGTCCGTCCATACAAACAGTGCATCTTTCTTCATCAGTGTAGTCATGGGCTTAGCGACTTTTGAGAAGTCTTTTACAAACCCCCGGTAATAACCGGTTAAACCAAGAAAGCTCCGGATGTCGGTAACAGTCTTAGGTCTAGGCCATGATCGTACTGCTTTGATTTTGGATGGATCTACTGAAATATCCGCGCTCGAGATGACATGACCGAGGAAGGATACCTGATCTAGCCAAAACTCGCATTTGGAGAACTTCGCATACAGCTGGTTCTTGCGCAGTGTCTCAAGTACACTTCTCAAATGGTTTTCATGCTCTTCTGCTGACTTCAAATACACAAGGATGTCGTCGATGAATACTACTACTGAAGTGTCCAGCTGATCACTGAATAACCGATTCATTAAGTCCATGAATTTGGCTGGTGTGTTAGACAAACCGAATGGCATCACCGTGAATTCGTAGTGGCCATATCTTGTTCGGAATGCTGTTTTCCCAATGTCTTGCTCCTTGATAGCAATTTGGTGATATCCGGATCGGAGATCAATCTTAGAAAAGACCGAAGCTCCCTTCAACTGATCGAACAGGTCGTCGATGCATGGCAATGGATACTTGTTCTTTACATTGACCACATTCAATTCGTGGTAGTCGATGCAGAGGCGGATACTACCTTCCTTCTTCTTAACAAAGAGGACCGGTGCTCCCCAGGGTGATACGCTCGGGCGTATAAAGCCTTTGTCGAGTAAATCACGTAGTTGCTCTTTAAGCTCTGCCATTTCAGCTGGTGCCATACGGTATGGTGCCCTAGCAATGGGACCAGTACCAGGTATAAGGTCGATTTCAAACTCTACTGCTCTCTGTGGTGGCATACCAGGAAGCTCTTTCAGGAATACGTCAGGGAATTCTGAGACTACTGCTACATCATTACTGAATTCTGGATCTCTCTCCAGATCTTGCACATGGCACAAATACACATCATGTCCTTTTCTGATCTCCCGATACATTGCCATAGTGGAGACGACTGTAGTTGAAGGCTCTCTCGGTCTCTAGCGGTATGATACAGTGACCCCAGATGGACTCTTGAGCAGCAATCGGTGCTCGGCGCAGAGGATCCGTCCCTTGTGCCACTCCAACCAGTTCATTCCAACCATTAAGTCAAATCCCAACCCGTTGAGTTCAATGAAGGAGATGGGAAACGCTTCGTCTTTGATTCGAATGGTGGCGGTATGGTAGTACTTAGTACACTTTACTCGCTCCTTCGACGGGAGAGTAACTGAGAAGTTTGGTAGCTCATCTGCGCCTAGCCCCAACCTCTTCGCAAAAGATGGCGATACAAAGGTGTGAGAGGCGCCGGAGTCGAATAGCACTGAGGCTTCGATGCCGTTTACTGGGAATGTTCCTGTTAGAATGGTGCCACTTTTGTCGGCTTGTTCTTCGGTGAGGATACTCAGGTTACCTTCGGTACTGAGTCCACAACCTATTGATTCACAAGATCATAAGTAACGATGGTGGAACGCAAGTGGAATTTAATAACCAACACTGCTTTTATTGAATAAACCAACCATCATACATACTGTGTCTCTAATACACGTTACTACTGGATTACATGCTACTACAAGCTTAATACTTTCTAAAGGTAAGGTTCAGGCGTCCTGGTTTCATGTGTGTGACATTGATTATTGCTGGTGGTGCCGTATTCAACTTGATCTTCTAGATCCCGTGATACAGCAAACTTGATTTTCCACCCATGATTAGAACATCTCTTGATCTCAATACAAGTTTCTCTGCGAGGTCCACACACTTCTGCTCGCTATACAGGAATACGGCGTCATCACCAATGGACCAAAAAACTATGGGCACTCCTAGTTCAAGAGATTCAGCCGTCTCGTCCTTATCTTGGTGTAAGCCAAGTCATCCTTCTTTCTCATAGAAGTTGACGATACATAAATCTTCTTCAAGTGGTTCATCTTCGTACTGCTGTGCTATTTCTACAGCTTGAGTAACAAGTGTTTGGTATTCCATGGGTATTGATGGAGGTGTGGCTCCGTCTCCTGCTCGCGTCGTTTGGTATGTCTTGGTATAAGGGTTCCAATCCTTTCCCAAGCACATCATTTTCAGCTTCATTGTTGCTCCACCGGGGAATTCAGGTGTATAAAATCCTCCTGGACCCATTCCTAATTCGTTGCATCGTCGGATGATTGAAACTTGCGCTTCGGGTGTCAGGTATCCTTTTAATAAGATCATACCTGGGCGGATAACCTGACATTGCTCGTTGTTGAAGTGGTGAGTGGTGATGTCGGCCTCTTCATGGAGTGGGTTTGAAGGTATTGGGTAACAAATGCGGAATTTCCCTAAGGTGGTAAATTTCATCTAGTGTGAGTTCTAGGCTCAATAATTCATTTCATGCTTAATACATACTTCCACTTCACTTACATGCTCAATTTCATACTTCAAGTACTTACGCATTCATGCATCCGTTCATACAGATATTTCATTACTCTAGACATGCCTCTCAAGGATTAAAGGTTACGGTTAATACCTGGGCCGGACTTAGTCCCGGTCCCGTCACGGTCAATAATGTGTAAGGCCGGCTGCCTCTGCGGTGCGCCCTTCTACGGACCCCGGGATCCCTGTCCCTGTGAGGTGTGCTGGGCATGAGCATCGCCAGATGCAACCTCCTTGCCCTCACGCTTCTTGTAGCCCTGGTAGTTGCCCTTGGGCTTAGAGTTCTCTGGGCATGCATTAGCACGGTGCCCCGGCTTCTGGCAATTGTAGCAGCGGATCTCCCTTCCTTGGCAATCAGTGTCGGGATGATCCTTATTGCAGTTTCGGCACACATAGTTGCGGCCATCATTTTGGCCCTTGCCATGGCCAAATCCAGAACCTATAGCTCCCAAGTTAGCGAGGTTCGGTATACTTACAATACTCCATATACATACTAATCCACAAGTGTACTAATTCAATTCCGGTTTCTTACCCTTGTAGGGCTGAGACCTTAGTGGCTTCGCTGCCACTGGTGCGGTGTAGGCAATCTGTAACGGCTCAGCTGCCTTGCCCTTCTCAGCATGAGCATCGCCGTCTCCAGAGGTGTTCTTCTGGTGGGAGTACTTCCCTTTCTTCTTTTTCCATGGTTTGGTTTGGTTTTGGTCGTCGGAGGTGTTACCCTTGCTGCTCACCTTGCGCTTCAGCGCTTGCTCCTCATCTCTTAGCTGGCAGGTGATCTCAACTCGAGATGCAGCGTGGTAACACTCCTGAATTACTCGGGCATTAGGTTACACATTTACATACAAGAATACTAATTCACATTGCTCATGGTTTTAAGGGTTCAACGTTGTTTACCTGAAGGGAGGTAAACCGTGCGAATCCCATGCCATACCGGAGTCGATGGCTCAATCCGCCGTAGAAGCGGTCGACCAAGACTTGGCCGGTATACCCAAGGTCGGGTAGAAGTCTGAGAAGAGAGGTGAAGGTGCGGTAATATTCATCAACCATCATCTTCTCCGTCTTCTTCAGGGCATCGAACTCAAGCCGTTTCTTGGTCTTGACATGCTCGGGATAGTACTTAGATCAGAGGAGGGAGGTGTATGCTTCCCAACCGAATGCGGGGTCGGCTACGTGCTCGGCCTTGACAAGCTTCCACCAGTCCATAGCCGCGTCCTTGAGGTAATACGCAGCTATCCTCACTCGAACTCCAGCGGGAGTCTCAAGTGTCTCGAATGCCGTCTCCATCTCAGAGAGATAGGCCTCGAGCTTGGCGGGGTCGCTCTCGCCTCTAAAACATGGAGGTCGAAGGTTGGCAACTGCCTTTACCCAATTGGTTTCACGGGGTTAAGGCGGGTCGGGCTGCTGCTGTTGCTGCTGCTGCTGGTTTTGCTGTGTTTGTTGTACAGCATTGATTACTTGTGGTAGCATCTATGCTACTGTGGCGGCGACGATCTCACCTATCGTCTGCGCGCCTGGCCCCTCAGAGGCTTCACCTCTAGCTCGGCCTCGGCCGCGTCCTGACATCTGAACAAGTGTGGATTACATTAGATACTGTGACACAATGACCACGCGGTCTTGATTCAACAATGGTATCGTCTTTACAGACGTCAAGGGGTATCCGTTATTGCTAACGGTAATTCCTAGTTAGGTTTCTAATTCTCCGTTGTAAAACGGTTTATAACCTAACTCGGTAATCACTACACTCAGTATTCTAATCATCAGAGCGAGACTTCACTCTGATACCACTTTTTGTAACACCCCAACTGCTAATCCTTCCGTTATCCTCTCATCATACTCCTAATTATCTAACTCGCAGCGGAATACTTACTTACTCCCGGCGGGTGATACAACGTCGTTAGTCATCCAAGACTAACAAGGCTACTACTACTTACAGTAACGGTCTGACGATTAGAATATACCGAATACATGATACTTACTTTACAATGCCAACACTTACTTACATTTGATTACCGAGTATCCAAAATATATGAATTACACTTCTTGACTATTCCCAAAATTAAGAGTTTGTACATCTACTCCTTCCTACTTAATCACATTTCATTATCCAAAAAGGTGTACCACATGGTACCCCGGCTACTCAAAAAGGCCTTAGCCGTGTACAACTTGGTACACCGATCCAATCTACTAACTACCCCAAAAAGAATTCATTCCGGTCCTCACTCGACCATCACGCCTCGCGGGTACCTGTAGAATAAAAACATCCCCCTAGGGGGTCAGCTTACGCTGAATATGATAACCGCATACCCCGCGTACTAGCGAGGGTACGCCAACTATTTGGTCGAGTACATGTGGTTCATTTCATTCATACATACATACATGCTTTATTCAATACAATTTGATACATTCATTTCACAAGGCATACATACATTCAATACATGCATGGAAGACATCACAAGTCAACCATTCATACTTACCGAATACTCACCGCAATACAGAGATACACTTCTCCAATTCATACAAAGGTCTTGTTAGCTTCATTACACACCCGGGTTAATCGGGTGTTCAATACTCTTTTCTCAAGGTAAATGACTTACAATAGTCAAGACCAATACTCATACAATACTTTACTTCTTACTTACTTTACTCAAGTCAAGTCGGTATGACCTCCGGGCAGGGATTACTACATCCCACCATCGGGCTTTAGGGTGGCCCACTAATCCAGGATGCTACCCATTCAAGGGATTTGGTCCATGGAAAAGATTACAGCCAGGATTCGGATCCAACCTCTTGTGTTTCCTTATCCTCACGCGTGGCCGAAACTATATCGGACTTCTACTCATTCCATTTTACTCATTACTCAAGTTAGGAGTTAGATGGTTAGGAATTAGTAGAAGTCATCACTTCCATACCATACACCAATACACTACTCAAGTACACAGCATTTACACATACTCTTCATTCTCATTCATATATTTTATGAATTATACAAACTAAATGTTCAAAAGAATACAACAAGAACAACATAGTTCAAACACAATTAAGTGCAATAAAAGTCCGATTCGTGCATTTATCTTATTGGTGATCACATAAGCACACAAATCGGGGTAACCAAGTTAGGATACAGGGCATGAAGAAATCATACCGTTCACCATCATATTCGTACTACCAGTCCTTCGGTGTTCACAAATCGAATCCTATAACATACATGGAGTTGTATGATTAAAGACTTATTATTTGTTTAGCTCCTACTCCAATACCTTTCCCTAGGCATACACTTACTAAGTCTTACATGTTACAAGTGGTTACGAATTCATTTCTCACTTTGAGTTTGCTTCCTTACTCATGTACAAGTTCTCTTATTACTCTTAACAACAATGGTATATACTTTTATATATATATATATACAGGTGTGTGCATATATATATACACATGATTACTAGGGTTAACACATTTTTTTTATAAGTTTGGGCCGACCGACCCACCGTCCGACCCAACCTCTGGGTCGGTCCATTCCAGTAAGTTTCCCGTTCTTCAGACTTTGCCCGACCGACCCAAGACTGTTCTGACCGACCCATACACCTCTGGGTCGGTCCATTATAGAAAGTTCCCGGCCCAGGAAACCATCATGACCGACCCACGACCGACTCACGGCTTCTGGGTCGGTCCGTTCCAGGAAGTTTTGGTTCAGTTACTTATGCCCCGACCGACCCATCGACCGAGCCAACCTCTGGGTCGGTCGTTAGCAGAACATGCCTACAGATTTTGTTTTTCATTTCCTTTCTTACCCATTCCTTCCCCAATCTTCCTACATACATTCCAACATGTTTTAGTACTAATTAAACCCTCTAAGTCACCTTAGTTCATCCACCAAACTCATTACTCAATCCTAGATTCACTTACACATTTTTCCTTATTTCAATCCTACACTTATACTAGTTTCATTTCACTAATGCTACAGATTTTGTTCCCCCTCTTGTGCTACAGATTTTTCTCCCAAACTTCTATCCTCCAATACTTTCTCCACTAATGCTACTCCTAGCATTCAAAATACATTACCTTACATCCTAATTCTTTCCATTACCTAAACCCTTTTCAAATATGTTTCAATACATTAAACTACTCCCTTTACACCCTCCAAATACACCTAGTTACCTCTTAGATTATTTCCTCTTCTTACACAACTAAGTCCTTTAGTTTCTAGACAAATTTGGACTAGTCTCCCCTATATTTTTAAACATTACCCACACATTATTTCAGCTCACAAATGCTCATTCCTGCACCTGTTTTCACAATGCATTATACTCACATTTCAACTCCACTGCAACACCATTAAATTCCTGCACATACACATATACAACCCATGGTTTTCCCAGCTTTTAAACATCATTTAAAACTTCAAAACTGTTACATTACCTTTCCTCATTACCCTACAACATACTTACTACTCATTACTCAATACATTACTCATTTTTACTACTCAAAAACGGCTACATTGCACAATACAAACTAGTTCAAGGTAAGAGTAATTACCTTGTTGTTTCTAGTTTTTCTTTCTTCCTTTCTCTTCTCTTCCTTTCCTCTTTCTCTTCTCTTCCTTTCCTCTTTCTTTCTCTCTTCCTTTCTCTTCTCTTCCTTTCCTCTTTCTTTCTTCTCTTATTCTCAGTTTTTGTTCAAGAAATGGCAATGCTACAGCCACCATACCGATACACACAAACACTTAGCATCCATGTTAACTAACCCTAGAATTTAGATGTTTTTTGGGTATAGAAAAGAGTATTACCTTCCAACCAATGAATGAGGTCCTTGGTTAGCAAGAGAGTGAAATTTCTAGCCCCATGGAGAAGCCAAAATCGGCTGGAGTACAAAGCACACAGCATTCAAAAT
This sequence comes from Limonium bicolor, assembly GCA_023374045.1. Classification (NCBI taxonomy): domain Eukaryota; kingdom Viridiplantae; phylum Streptophyta; class Magnoliopsida; order Caryophyllales; family Plumbaginaceae; genus Limonium; species Limonium bicolor. Next base: position 120,542,980 of record CM041780.1, read on the forward strand.
CTGGAAATTTTTATAATGTAAACGAGAGCTAGAAATGAGGGATTTTCGAATTTCTTTTTACCTCAAAGTAACAAGGAGGTGAAGGTGCTTCTAATGGTGGACTCAAACCTTCAAATGGCTTCCACCCATAAAATTGAAATTGGAGTTTTTGGATTTTTGAAAGGAGGAAAGTGTTCTCCTTTGCAAGGGGATTCCAACAGTACTAATTTTGTAATTTTTGGAGAAGGATTAAGGGTTAACAAGAGGAGAGAAGTGGAAGTTGAGTGAGCTCTTTCATTTCTCCATGGCTGTCGCCCAAGGAAGAAGAAAATGCAGAGAGGAGGAGGGTGAGTACGTGAGTGAGGGGTGTGGTAGGAGAGAGAGAGAGTTTTTTCTTTCTTTTCTTTACTTTATTTTCTTTAGCAAATAAGAAGACAATAAAGAAGGTGAGAGTGAGAGAGGGAAATCGGCCCCCTATGCACCCCTCTACAGATTTTTGATTTTTATTTGCAAAGGTGGACACACTAGTTTTTCTTATTTCCATTCTCACCCCACAACTTCCCGGTTGTTACAGTTTTTACTAACCGGAACCCGTTTTCCGGAATTTTCTCGTTTAATTAATTTTCTTGGTTCCCAACCTTTATTACTGTTTATTAATTGCTATTTGGTTGACCAAAATCGTTACGAGTCTATTTGACTCGCATAAAGTCGCGTTTTTCGAGTTTCCTCGAAAAACGCGCTTTAAGGTTCGTTTATGCTTTTAACGCATTTTAAAGGTCCGTTTTCTTCAGGATTTGTTCCCTCATGTTTATTTAAGTGTAATTAGGCTCCTAAAATTATAATTAGCCTAATTAATCACTATTTTTAATTACAGGGTATTTCAAAGATTTATAAGTCAATAAAGCTTGGAAAAATTTCTAAACACTCCAAGTATATTATAAAGATTTTAGAAATAGTTGGAACATTAATTCGAATCACAAAAGTCAATATAAAATCATGAAGACCTTAAAGCTTCTTAAGCCTTGCTAGGGTTGACTTTTTGAGAATGTCAAACTAGCCCGAAACCTATACCAATAAAAGGTTATGGAAAACCAAGAAGATTGAAAAAAAGAACGTCAAGAACGGATCATCCTAGGGTTTTCCTAACTCAGACACGTGTCCGCCACGTCAGCCTCGCCGGAACTTAGCACAAAAATCGGCTAAGTCCTTAACTTCCACTAGTATTTTGCCCTAACTTGCGACTTCAATATCTCCGCCGTCCCTTGGTATTTTTGAGTGTCGTCTTCATCATTCTCTTCTCCTTAATCTCCTCTTTTCAACCATAGCTCACACTTAACCTAACTCTTCCTACATCCGCCGGAAAATCGATCCAAAGTCGCCTCCCTGCAAAGCTGTAACCCAGAATTTCAGAATATACTGAAATCAGGTAAACTTCGTTTGATCATAACTCCTTCGTCTCTCATCCAAAATTCGATTTCTATAGCTCATTTTGTAGATCTCTGATCCTTCTACAATTTCCATGTTAACTGTAACACCTCATCCGATAATTCCTCTAACCACGGTCTAAACGTCACGGACACTTAATTATTCGCAGCGGAAAAACTCTTAACTACCGAGGGTGATACAATACCGATAACCACCCATATGGTTACCGGGTCTAAACTACTACAACTTACAGTCCTGGTCTGATAAAAGAAATACCAACTTAAACGACATAATTTACAACACCTGATTACCGAGTACTAAGTGTATAATTACATCAAGGGCTCACAGCCCGTCAAAAGAATACGAGTTTAACAGTCACTCCACCAACATGTTTACCCATTCAAAATACAACAGGTGTACCACATAGTACACTGACTATCCTAGGCCACAAGCCCGTGTACAACTCGGTACACCACCATCTAATACTAACAACCAAAAGCATAACATCCCGGTCTTCACGTCTATCATCCGTCACGCGTACCTGGAAGAATAAAAATGGTGCCCGGAGGGGCTCAGCTAAAGCTGAATATGATAATCGCATACCCCGCGTACTAGCGAGGGTACGCTAACTATTTGGTCGCCAACATGCGGTTCATTAACATTCAAACAAGCATACTAATAACATTAAACAACAGTAATAATATTGTCATGTACAACGATACCCACATGCAGAGCATAGCACAACAATGGAACATTACAAGTCATCCACACGTTGGTCACTGAGGCCTCAAGGTTCTTCCTCAAGTTTCACACCTCTTCTCGTGTTAGACAAATTCTCATCCGGGCTAGACGGATGTTCTAATCTCCTATCTCTTGATCATATGTCTCGCACAAGGCATGATCCACACTTGACCATTATTTATCTCTTGTAATAATTACTCAGTTAAGTCGGGTGACCTCCGGGCAGAGATGTGACATACTCACCACTTCTCACCACCGGGCTTTAGATTTGGCTTACTTCCCCGGGCTGCGACCTTAAGGTTCGGAACCATGGTGGGAAGGTTAGGCCAGAACTCGGTAAGCAATCTCTCTTGCTTCCTCATTCTCACGCTTGGCCGAAACTATATCGGTCTCCTCTCACTTCAGTTACCCATTTATCAAGTTAGGTAAGTCGGAAGGTTAGTGTGTTAGTGAGAACGTCTCAATCACAAGAATTCTTCCCATTCAAACATTTCATGAATTATACAAACTAGTCTTCCAAGACATAGTTCCTCTGGTGCAAAGACAAGCACACAATAAATAAGGAAATGCCATAAATCATATTCATGCATTTTATCTTGAATTGGTGATTGCATATAAGCACACAACACACAAATTAGGGTAACCAAGTTAGGATACAGAGCATGAGAAAATCATACCGTTCACGGTCGCCGTTCGTTTGCCAACTATCTCTCAGAGTCCGATTAATCGAATCCTATTGCATACATTAGGTCGGAAGGTTAATTATCCATAACTAATTTGACCCGATGCCTTTCTAACGTTTTCTCATGATTTACTTATTTAGTTAATATAGTACAAACTAAAATCATACAAGTTCTTACTTCTCATTTTCTCTTAACCTTGTTAAAGCCCTTAATGACCCTCACATGTCATTATTTAAGTCCTACTTGACTTATAATTTCATTACCAATCCATTCCCTAGCTTAAACCCCACTTAAAGAACTTATTTTGAAGTTTTCGGGTTGGTCCGGGACTTCATGCGGGACTTAAGTCCCGGACCTGTCATGATTCAAACTCTCGGCCTTTATTTTCACTTGGTCCGGGACTTCATGCAGGAGTCAGGTCCCGGACCATAATGCAGGCAAAGTCTCGGGTGAAAAACAGAGGGTGGTCCGGGACTTGGGCAAGGACTTAAGTCCCGGACCTATCAATCTGAAAATTCTCGGGGGTGTTTTAGGGGGTGGTCCGGAACTTGGTCTAAGTTTCGGACCCTGCTACAGATTTTGCAAATTCAGCATTCCCAACTCAGTTCAAGGTTCTCTCTTAGTCTCTTAATTACCCAATCTTCCCCACTCATAATCCACATGTTTTAGCACCTAATTACCCACCTAATCCACCTTAAACTAAGCACCAAGTACACACACAATTATAGTTAATTTCACTTTAAACCACTTACACATACATAACTAGTTTTTCTTATTTTCTATAAGTCTTGTAACAGATTTTGGTTTCTTCATTAACCATTCAAACCTCACTTACTAATGTCATACCTAACACTCAAATGACATTATTTTGCTCCTAACACACTCTACTTCTTAGTTTAGTTTCCAAGTCATTAACCACTCACCTTAAACCTCTTAAACAACCTAGTTTTTTTTCCTCTAAACAAAACACTCAAGACTATCAATTCCTTGGTGAATTTTGACAGCACCTACTTACTTCCCTATGCATTTTCACCACACTACAAAAGCTCTCAACACTCTTCACTCACCTGTTTGGTTTAAGCATCAACAACACATCAAAATCCCATTTGCTCACACATGTAAACTACTTAACTTCTAGGTTTATTTCACACACTCATACACATTAATACATTCTTTTTCAACTAACAATATTGTAGTACCATGACTACACAAGCTCAAGGTTATTCATACAATACCAACATAAGTTTCACAAGGAAATAAAACCAACACAAGGTAAGCTCTTTACCTTGTTTATTTTCGATTTTCACTCCTCTTCTTCCTCTTCCTCTTGTTCCCTCTTTCTCTTCTTGTTTTCCACACCACGCAAGGATTATGGATTGCTAGCTACAACCATATCCCATCACACACATAACAACAAATCAATTCAATTTTCCCCACACAACCTAATATTTTTAAAGAGCTAGTTTTCAAAGTTTAGCTTAGATATTACCTTAGAATAACCAAATGGATAGCTTGGCAATCAATTGGAAGAGTTTCCAACACCCCACAAGAACATGAGGGTTCAGCTGAAATGAGAGGGATTTTCAACGTGAGGGAAAAATCTCACAAATTGTAAGAACAAGCTTGAAATGGCCTAAACTCTTACTTATTATTACCTTAAGGCATCAAGGAGGTGAAGGAGGGTTAGAATCAGCTCTTCAAGCTTCAAAAGCTCCAACATCCATGGAAGTGAAGATGGAGGAATCAAGACTTTGTTGGGTGGAAATCGAAGCTCTCACCGAGAGGAATCTAGCGGTATGATTTTTGTGTGATTTGGTGGAGAAATGAACAAGATAGAGGTGTGGCAAGGTGAGGGCTGTGAGCTGTTGAAATCGCAAGTTACAGAGGAGGAAGAAGAAGTTTACAAGGAGCTGGGGCAAAAACGTGAGAATAAGAAAGGAGAAGGTGAGAGGTAAGTACTTAAGTTACTTTTTACTTTATCACTATTTGCTTTATTTGTTTACTTGTCTTGTTATTACTAATTAGCTAACAAGCTATTAATGAGTGTATTCTTATTAATTAAAACCGGCCCACATTAATTAATAGCCCGGGTCGTTTTTCGTCTTTTCGAATTAAACGCGTTTCGTCTCCCGGTTTTGACACTATTCATTTACCGGGTCCGTTTTCCGGAATTTTCTCGCTTAATTAATTTTAATAGCTCTAGACCCACACTATGGTCTAATTATAGATATTTAACTAACTATAATTATTACGAGTTAATTAAACCCGTTTAAAATCACGTTTTCCCCGGTTTCTCGAAAAACGCGTTTTAAGCTCGTTTGCGTTTTTAACTCGTTTTGCGAATCCGTTTTCTTCGGAAATCGTTCCTACATTTTTATTTAGGACTAATTAAGCTTTTAAATATTCCATTAGCCTAATTAATCACTATTTTTAATCCCGGGGTATTTCAACCTACCCCCCTTAAGGAACTTTGCCCTCAAAGTTGGTCAAAGTCAGTGGATTAATTGCTTCAAACATTTGACAACTCAATTGTCAAAATCACACCTAACACAATACACACTTAGTACACTTCCAGATATCATATCTGTCAAACAAGTTCGCATAGCAAATCTCACACATATATTCATGGCAACATGCACATACACACACTGTGCAAACAAGCACCATCCATGCAAGCAATACACTGAAAGCACTATCAACACTACAACCAATACACTGGTTGTTACACTGTGTCAACAAAATGTAAACATATACATACAAGCAAGGCTATCCCGAAGCAATGCTAAAACAAAACGGTCCTACCCCCCTTAAAAGGGGTACGCCCCGTACCCTCACGACACTAGACAATCTAGTCTACAAACAGTGTCGGGTACTTCGCCCTCATGGCGTCCTCTAATTCCCAAGTAGCCTCCTCGGCGTCGTGGTTCGACCACAAGACCTTGACCATCCGCACAGACTTGTTGCAGGTGTCTCTTGTCTTGGTGTCAAGGATGCGCAAGGGAGTCTCGACGTACCTCATCGTCGGCTCAAGGGATAAGTGATCAGGCTCTAAGACATGAGATGGATCGGCTATATACTTCTTGAGCTGTGAAACATGAAAGACATCATGAACACGACCCAAGTCTGCAGGTAACGCTAACCTGTAAGCTACAACTCCAATCCTTTCCGTGACCGTGTAAGGCCCAACGTACTTCGGGCTCAACTTGCCCTTCTGGCTGAATCAGAACACGCCCTTCATCGGTGAGATGCGCAGAAACACCTGATCGCCCACGGCAAACTCGAGGTCGCGTCGTCGCACATCGGCATAAGACTTTTGTCTATCCTGGGCCGCTTTCAGATTCGCTCGAATTTGTTGCACTTCAGATTGCATCTGCTCAAGGTATTCCGGTCCAACAATGACCGCTTCACTGGACTCATCCCAACACAGTGGAGTATGACACGGTCTGCCATACAAGGCTTGGAAGGGTGACATCTTGATCGAAGCGTGGTAGCTGTTGTTATAAGAGAATTCGATCAGATGTAACTTATCAACCCAACACCCCTGAAAATCTAAGGCGCATGCTCTCAGCATGTCCTCCAGTGTCTGGATGGTCCGCTCTGTCTGACCGTCAGTCTGTGGATGGAAGGCTGTACTGAGCTTCAACTCGGTACCAAGCGCTTCACGTGTGGCTCTCCAGTATCTCGAAAGAAACCTGGTGTCATGGTCAGACACAATCGTCTTTGGAACTCTGTGATGTCGAATAATCTCTCGATCAAATATCCCAGCAAGCTTTGCTACCTTCCAGGTGTCCCTCATTGGTATGAAGCGGGCCACCTTGGTAAGGCGATCGACTATCACCCAGATCATGTTGAGTCCTCCCCTAGCAGATGGGAGTCCAACAACAAAATCCATCGATATATCATGGAACTTCCATTCAGGAATCGACATAGGTTGAACCATTCCTCCAGGTCGACGGTGCTCAAACTTCACTCTCTGGCAAGTGAGACACCTCAAGACAAACTCATTCAAATCAGACTTCATTCCCGACCACCAGAAGTACCTCTTCATGCCTTTATACATCTTGGAGGCTCCTGGATGGACAGATAATGAAGAACAGTGGGCTTCTCACAGAATGCGATCCCTCAACTCAGCATTGCTTCAGGGAACGCAGAGTGTGCCGTTCAGTCGGATCAGACCATCGTCATGGAGCTTGAAGTCATACTTTCGGTGCTCAAATGTGCCATCGATGATGCTCTGTCTGATTTCACTCATATACGGGTCATTCATCTGAGCGTCTCGCACCTCATCAACTAAGCTAGAAGAGGCGAGTAGCGAATGGAGCGAGTGTGCTCGACGACTCAGTGCATCTGCCACGACATTCATCTTCCCTTCTTTGTACTGAAGGTCGATGTCATAGTCTGATAGGAATTCCATCCATCTCATCTGCCTCAGGTTCAACTCTTTCTGTGTGAAGACATACTGCAGGCTTTTGTGGTCGGAGTAGATGGTAACACTAACCCCATAAAGATAATGCTGCCATATCTTCAATGCGAAGACGATGGCTCCCAGCTCGAGGTCGTGAGTGGGGTAGTTCTCCTCATGCTTCTTCAGCTGGCGGGAGGCATAAGCAACTACCTTGCCGTGCTGCATGAGTATGCATCCAAGGCCTCTGCCTGATGCATCGCAATAGACCTCGAATCCCTTTGAACCCTCAGGAATGGTAAGGACAGGCACAGAGGTCAATGAGTCCTTCAGGCTCTGAAAGGAAATCTCGCAGTCATCGTGAAATACCCCAAATTATTAAAACATGGATTAAATATTTAATCACATTAATTAAGGCCTAAACATGCCTTAAAAGTCAACTGAGAACAACAGTGGTCAACACAAAACAAGATGTTGCACCCTTTGACTGTTAAGGGTAAATAAATACCCAAATGAACTTCTTAGGACCTAAAAATTTGTCCTAAGTATATTAAAATAATATTAAACATATTATAACCGTTGGACAACACTCCAACACAAAGAAAAAAGCATTTACATGCTTCAAGGTCAAAAAGGGCAAAAAGGTGCTCTAGGAAAACCTTAAAAATCAAATGACCTCTAAATGATATAAAATTGAATACCATGATCAAATATCATGTAAGGAACACAACAAAACCGTTGTCAAAGAAAACAGAGCTCAGAAACACCTGGCGACACAAAAATGTGCACTAAAACTCCTTAAAGCACATTTTTGTGTAATCGCCTTCTAAATTGGTTTTAAATGGGCTAAAAGGTTATAAATACCTTTAAATATAATAAAATATCATATTATATGATATTAGGAATTTAATTCCAGAAATTTACGAATTGTTACAAATTTAATATTAAAATATTAATAAAACCCTAAAGTGGGGCCCGCATGAGTCAAATTGACCAAGTATGGTCAATGGTCAAGTAATGACCCATTTGACCTAAAGGAAATCGGCTGGAAAGGAGGTGGGAAGGCAGCATAAGTCCTTGATTGACAATAATTCCTACCTAACACATTACTTTTTGAAAATAACTTACTTTTTCCATTATTTCTTACCTTTCCCACCTTCTCCTTCCTGCCTTGTCCGATTCTCTTCTGCCCAGCTGAGTTCCTCCCTTCCTAAGAAGCTCTCAAGTCTGTTCTTGAGCATGGAAGGCAAATCTAGCTCCTAAGCTCTTAATGTAAGTGTTTTAATGTCATTTTTAGCTCTTTTTCTTCATCTCTTCACTACCAACACCTATATTTCGTGGCTCATCAATTCCTATGGCTTGTTCTCAGTGTTCTAAGGTTAGAACAAGAGCTAAACTCGGTTGAGACCAGTAGAGGGACCAAGGTTGTTCAAATCTATATTTTAAGGTAAAAATGTGCTTTAAGCTCATAACTTTTGATTCCCTTCAAGTTCGGCTGTGAAACTTTGGTAATAGCCTCATCTTCTTCTCCTTTTCATGTGGAATCTGTTGGTTATCCATTTGGAGCAAGGATGGCCGAGATCCAAAGGAAATACCCTCTTTTAAGGCATTTTTCCAAGGTAAAACCTAATAACAAGGTAGCATTTCGAGATCTAACTATTTCCTATGTCAATATGGTGGATCTAACACCTTGTGGTGTGTTTGTTTCAGGTCGAAACCACTTAGAACTTCCCTTGCATTTTTAAGGTGATTTTTGCCTTAAATCTTACATTAATTATTCCTTATGGTTAAGCTCAAGCTTGGAGTGTAACCATATCTTGTTTTTGTGTATTAAACATGTCTAAATCAAGTGGTGAATTTTCCTACAAGTGACCGAGCTCATACAAGGAATAATCAAGGTATAAACACCTTAAACTTATGATTTTTATAATTTTTAAGCATATATATATATATATATATACGGCCGAGAGTGAAGTTACACATATAGGTTATATTGACCTAGAAATGGGGAAAAATGACTAAGATAAATTAAGCTAGTCATTTAAGAGATTTAATTAACATAATTGTCAAATTTAAGACATTATGTGGAAGTTTGGTAAATAAATAAAAATTATATGGTGAGGCCGAAATTTTATATTTATTTTGGGACATTTATGTGTAATTTATTTTGTGAGCAAATGTTTGTAATAAGGCCATTTTATTTATGCATTTACAAGCTTTTAATTAAGTTTAAGTAGTATAAATGTATTACCGAAATGAATAAGGGGTTATAGTGTAATTAAATTAAATTTAGGGACTTTAGAATAATAAGGCCGAAAATTAAAGTTAAAATAAAGTTTATAAGATTTTATAAAGTTTTGGGGTTAAATGGTAATTTTTGAAAAGTTTGGGTACTAAACCGTAATTATAAGGAATTGGTGGTCAAGGAAATATTAAGGTGGTCAACCGTGACCATATGATAGGTTTTGACCAAATTAGAAAAGTTAAATAACTTATTTAAGGTTGTATAATAAGATAGGAATCTTATGGTAATATTTTTATAACATATGTGGTAAATATGTTATTACCGAAAATAAAGGGTGTACAATGGTATTTTAAACACCCATGGGCTATTAGGAATTTTTAGGAATTTATTTGGTGGATTTTGGAATTAAAATGAACTATATATGTATAATATATAGTTATTATGTCATTATGACACTTTGGAGAAAAATAGATGGTGGAATGGTAAATATTGAAAGTATATGGGTTAATAAGGATACTCATAACCCTTTGGTGGAATTTGGAGATTTTTAGAATTATATAAGGGTATTTGTTAAGATATGTGCATAAGATATGGTTTTAATGATATGGTAAGACTATATGTTATAAATAGGGCCAAATGGAAATTTTAGAATAGCACAAGGGCTGTTCGGAATTTACAAAAAATAACCATAGGTTATACTCTTTTATAAGTTAGAAATGTTATATTAAATAGTATATATAACATGGTAAAAAGAAAGGGGTGATTTTGTAAATAAAGGAAACTATGGTTTATGGAAAAGAATAAGATTTTCTTATGGTGCCTAAGAGGCAATAATAAATAGTTTTGTATAAAGACTATAGGTTATAAGTTAAAGGGAATAAAAATATCACATAGTATGATATTAGTATATGGTATAACATTACAAAAATGTTATGTGGTCAAAACGGAATTTAAATTAAGTTAGGGGCTATACTGAGTTAATAAGAGTTGAGAGGTGAATTTTAGACTAAGGTCTATAATGTTATAAATGTTATGACAATGATATGGTTTAGATGGAATTAATATAAGGAAGGGTACTCACATGAAATAATGTGACACTATAAATAAATGAGATTTATAAACTAAGGTGTTTATGGAATAAACCTTAGGAGTTGTAATTATACAACATAAGATGTTACATAATATTAGGATAATAATCTTAATATAAGTTGTACAATATGATACAACTAATGGGAATAATCATCTAATAAAAGATGATAAAAAGTAACATAAAATATAAGAGTTTATTAAACTCATGGAAGTTACCTACGTGGTAAATATATACATACACAAGAGTAATGTATATAAGGTGGATATATATTTTGGTTGGAAACCCTATGATTTAATGGTGGTGGTTATTTAAAAAAAATATAGTTACGAACTATAAGTTATGAGTTTTGGAAGCAAATATTATTTGCTAAAGATAAAGGGATTATACAACATGTCGAATTATGAAGGATGGTGGGAAAATAAAACAATACGAAAGAGAATACAATAAAATAAATGATACAATAAGAAAAAGAATATAATATAATATAATCATGCATGCATACATGCAACTATGGGTTACGTACCTAAACTAGATGGTGGATAAGATTAAAAAGGAAATAGTGAATTAAACTTAACAGTTGAAATATTATGACGTACGTGTTATAAGTAACAAAACCGACTGTTTTAGAGAAACCCGTAACAACAATTGTAGAAAACAGAGGTGAACTGTCGGGGTTGCTTATTATTCGGAAATACCGGATGTAGTTAGTCATGGAGACTGACTTATAGTTTTATTACCGTTTAGAGTATACTTCTGACAAGGACGCTTGACGAGCTAACGGACTACACGGAGCGTAGGATCTTGCTGATTCATACTCCACCGTAATACAGTCAGGGTGAACGGTATGTAAAGGGGTTTGCCGAGTTGACCTAAGGTTGCTCCTTGGGCTCGGATTTGGTTGATATAACTTGTATGTTGTTATGTGTCTCTGGTTGTCGCTGAGGGCTTCCTCAGTTCAGGCTTCTGTGTGATCTGTGATAAGATCGTTTGTCTGAATGTGTTAATTAATATGCATGAATTGTATATTTATAGCTGCTTATTATTTACTGTTGTTGAGTTAACAGTATTGGTTCGTATATATGAACCTATATATATAAAACGAACTAGCGGCTATGGTGCTATCTTATATGAAATATAAGGAACGTAAGTAAAACGCTGTAGCACTATGATAATAACACATACATATTATCTGAGAATTTTGGACGGAGCATTGGCCTTTTCTATACGCCGCTCTCGAATCTAACACTGGATCCCGAGTTTACAGACTCCGGATTGGACTAATGACCTTAGTCTGCTGTGTTAGAAAATTTGGTAATGCGATGTGATGGTATAATTAATAAATTAAAGGAATGGAAGTAAAGCCAAGAGGATGTGGCTCTTGGTGCACGTTGTGATCACAAAAACGATACCAGGATGTCTGCGTACGGGTCCGTAAGTATCAAGAAAATTTCCCGTGAGCTAGAATGGCTCGTTGGTCGGAGACTCTACCGTTGGAGTGGCTACTGCCGTGGGTGACCCGCCATAATACATGGGTAACTAGAGACATGTCGTTTTAACGAGACATTGTCACTAGGTATAACTGAACAACTAAAACAATTGAGACTTATACAGTGGCGAACAAAACCATAGACGAGACTTTATACTTGTTTATTGTTCTCGTTGTTTCGCTTTGTTGTTCATTGGTTATACTTGTGGTTATTTTATTGTGTTGATGGTTGGATGGAGCCTACAAGGCTAAGGTAAATTAACTATGGAAACTGTACGCTACGGCGAATGTACATTGTACATATGGATGGGGCTTGATAGCCAAACTAAAATAAATTGACAGTGGATGGTGAACACTACGGCGATTGTACATTGTACAATATATTGTTAATACTCGATACGTTCGATGTGCAAATGTTGTTTGATATATTCTATGACTGTTTGGATTGGATGGGTGGTTAAAAGTTTATGGATCTTTGGATGGTTGATTATGTATATTATACATTTATGCTTCAGTTTTGATTATAACTGTAAAATGGAAAGGCATGAAACCAATCTAATAATAAGATGGTTAAAATGACAAGTGACCATTAGGGTCCAGGCCCGGCATACTCAGCGTCTATCGCTGATACTACACCATTACAGGTTGTTGATCATTGTCGGAGCTGAAGAGCAGGAACAGGGTAATTGGAGATGTTGTATAGTAATGAAGATGGTGTATGGTCTTACGGTAAGGTTATGTATTTTTCAGGATTGGGTAGACGCTCACTGGTCGAAGTTTATGGATTATGGATTTAGTATGATGTATAGGAATTTCTCGTTATCACTGCGGTTAGCAGTTTATTTGTATTGGAAGTTGGATGTAGTTTGGCTGCGTTGCTCGCATGGGCGAGTAATGGCCGGTGACACCCGAGTGAGTTTTGTAATTGTTATTTATTTTTCCGCTGCGAGACGTTTTATTTATTGCTACGTGAGAGATTGTATCGTGATTATGGAGAGGGGTGTTACACATCGGTCCACACAAATTGTGCGTCCTTCTTCATCAAAGCTGTCATAGGCTTAGCGACTTTTGAGAAATCTTTCACGAACCTTCTATAATAACCGGTTAGCCCTAGGAAGCTCCGGATGTCGGAAACATTCCTGGGTCTAGGCCACGAACGAACTGCTTCAATCTTAGCCAGGTCGACTGAGATACCCGTGCTTGATATCACATGCCCAAGGAATGAAACTTGATCAAGCCAGAATTCACACTTGGAAAATTTCGTGTAGAGTTGGTTCATGCGGAGTGTCTCGAGTGCTTGTCTCAAGTGGTTCTCGTGCTCCTCTCTGGATTTTGAATATACCAGAATATCATCGATAAATACCACAACCGATGTGTCAAGCTGATCGCTGAACTGTCGGTTCATCAGATCCATGAACTTCGCGGGCGCATTCGACAGTCCGAATGGCATCACTGTAAACTCATAGTGGCCATATCTCATACGGAACGCTGTCTTCTCAATGTCTTGCTCTCGGATGGCTATCTGATGGTATCCGGATCTGAGATCAATCTTAGAGAATATAGAGGCTCCCTTCAATTGGTCAAACAGATCATCTATACGTGGTAAAGGGTACTTATTCTTGATGGTGACCGCATTGAGCTCGCGGTAGTCGATGGAGAGGCGGAGGCTACCGTCCTTCTTCTTCACGAAGAGGACCGGTGCTCCCCAGGGTGATACGCTCGGGCGTATGAACCCCTTATCGAACAGGTCTCGAAGCTACACTCTCAATTCGGCCATCTCTGCCGGTGCCAATCGGTACGGTGCTCTAGCAATAGGTCCGGTACCAGGCAGGAGTTCGATCTCAAACTCAACCTCCCTCTGAGGTGGCATGCCGGGAAGTTCCTTCGGAAACACATCCGGGAACTCCGACACTACCGGAATATCGGTGCTGAAATCAGGGTCTCTCTCAAGGTCTTGCACATAACAGAGGAATACCTCGTGCCCCTTTCTGAGCTCTCGTTACATGGCCATGGCGGTGATGACTCTAGTCGAAGGCTCTCTGGGCCTCTGGCGGTAGGAAACTGCAACCCCAGACGGACTCCTGAGCAGCAATCTATGCTCGGCACAAAGGATTCGCCCCTTATGCCGCTCCAACCAATTCATCCCAACTATCAAGTCGAAGCCGAGGCCACTGAATTCGATGAAGGAAATAGGGAAATGCTTGCCCCTGATTCGGATGGTGGCATCTCGGTAATACTTCGTGCAACGCACTCGCTCCTTCGATGGGAGTGTAACGATAAAATCGGGTAACTCCACCGCATCTAGCCCCAACCTTCTCGCAAATGACGGCGAGACAAAGGTGTGGGAGGCGCCGGAGTCGAATAGCACGGAGGCATCAATGCCATTCACCGGAAAGGTACCCGTGAGGATCGTGCCGCTTTCACCGGTCTATGCCTCAGTAAGTATACTCAGGTTACCTTCTGTACCGAGTCCATGTCCTATTTATTCATAAGCTTTATGAGTTTGACGGTAAGTAAATGGAAAGATTGATAAAGAACACTGCTTTATTATAAAACCATTCGAGGTACACATGGTGTTTCGTTACAACATTACTAGGATTTTACATGGAATTACATGACTAATATTTCCTAAAGGTGAGATTCAGGTGCCCTGGTTTCATGTGTGTGGCATTAATCACAGTCAATGGTGCCGTATTCAGCTTGATCCTCTTGATACCGTGATACAACATTCTCGACTCGCCACCCATGACTAAGACTTCTCCTGGCCTAAGGATAATCTTCTCCGTGCGGTCTGCACGCTTCTGCTCGCCATACAGGAATTCGGCGTCGTCCCCAATGGACCAAGACACTACGGGCACTCCTTTCTCAAGAGATTCCGCTGTCTCATCCTTATCTTGGTGTAAGCCAAGTCGTCCCCCTTCTTGGGAGAACTTGACAACACAAATATCTGCTTCAAGAGCAGGTACGGGATCAGCTTCAAGCTGTTGTACAATCTCTACGGCTTGTGTAACAACCGTTTGGAATTCTCTGGGGGTTTCAGGTGGTGTTGTGTCGTCTTCTGCTCGCTGTTTGTGGTAGGTGCGGGTGTAAGGATTCCAATCCTTCCCCATGCACATCATTTTTAGTTTCATCCTTGCTCCACCGGGGTATTCTGGTGGGTAAAATCCTCCTGGTCTTGCTCTGAGTTCATTGCACTGTTGGATGATGGCAATTTGCGCTTCAGGTGTCAGGTATCTCCTTAATAATGTCATACCTGGGTGGATAACCTGACACTGATCGATGGTGTAGTGAGGTGTGGTGATGTCAGACTCTTCAAGGTTCGGTTCAATCGGTATAGGATAGCAGATGTGGAAGGTCCCTAAGTGGTGAGTTCAACTTATAAGTTCTAGTCTTGCTAGTCAATTCATGCTCTAACTATATGTTAATTCTATGTCATTCACTGATACAGGTAATTAAAACTGTAGACATGCTCTCAAGGATTAAAGGTGTGTGGAAGTACCTGAACTGGTCTTCTGACCAGCTCCCTCTGAGCGATCTATGATGTGAAGGGAGGACTGCCTCTGCGGTGCACCTTTTTGAGCACCTCTAGGTCCCTACCCCTGCTGGCCATACTGGGTCTGAGTATCACCAGCTACTACCTCTTTGCCCTCTCTCTCCTTGAACTCCTGGCTGTTGCCCTTCTTGGCAGGGCACTCATAGGCACGGTGCCCCATCTTGCGGCAGCTATAACATCTGAGCTCTCTTCCCTGACAATCAGTGTCGGGGTGGTCATTCTAGCAGTACTTGCAACTGTAGGCCCGTCCGTCAGAGTTGCCCTTGCCTGAGCCAGATCCAGAAGCTGAAGCATTGAGAGTTAGCAAAATTCGGTATTCTAAGCTTGGGAACACCCAAGTGTCGGTTATCGAGAATCTTACCCTTAGGTGGGTGAGACCTCAGCGGCTTCACTGCTATTGGCGCGGAATAGGCGAGCCGTAATGGCTCAGCTGCCTTGCCCTTCTCAGCATAGGCACCGCTCTCTACATAGGTAGTCTTTTGGGTTTGGGTCGGGTGGGAGTACTTCCCCTTCTTCTTTCCCCATCCTTTTCCTTGGGTCTGCTCACCAGAGCCAGAACCCTTGTTGCTGATCTTGTGCTTCTGCGCATTCTCCTCGTCCGTTAGCTGGACGGTAATCTCAACTCTCAATGCGGCATGGTAACACTCCTGATATTAGGACATTAGTTGGTATTCTTGCATACAAAGACATTAGTTGCATTGACTACGGCATTAAGATCTCAAACTGTCGTTTACCTGTAGAGAGGTGAACCGCGTGTATCCCATGCCATATCGGAGGCGATGGCTCAGGCCGCCATGGAAGCGGTCGACCAAGACTTGACCGGTATACCCGAGGTCGGGTAGTAGTCGGAGGATAGATGTGAAGGTGGTATAATACTCGTCGACGGTCATCTTATCCGTCATCTTCAGAGCATCCAGTTCGAGCCGCTTCTTCGTCTTCACATGCTCGGGGTAATATTTGGATCGCAGGAGAGCAGTGAAGGCATTCCAGTCAAATGCAGGGTCAGCGACGTACTCGCCCTTGACTAGCTTCCACCAGTCCATAGCGGCACCCTTCAGATAGTAGGTAGCTATTCTCACCCTCACTCCAGCAGGAGCCTCGAGGGTCTCGAAGGCCGTCTCCATCTCGGAGATGTAAGCCTCGAGCTTAGCTGGATCGCTCTCACCCTTGAAGCAAGCGGGTCGTAGGTCAGCTACAGCTTTCATCCAATTCGTCTCTCTGGGTGGTGGAGGTGGGGGTGGCTCAGTCTGTGTCTGCTGAGTCTGTTGTGTCTGCTGCATAGCTGTAATAACCTGTGGTAGCATCTGCGCCACCGTGGCCGCGACGATCTCAGCTAACGTCTGTGGCTCTGGCTCCTCAGCAGCCCCCCCCCCCCCCCCACGGGTTCGACCTCGTCCTCTTCCCGACATCTGAACCATTAACATTTTACATCAGGTGACACGACCAAACGGTCTAGAGTTTAAGCATTTGTATCGCCATTACAGACGTTAAAGGGTATCCGTTATCATTAACGGTCATTTAGGGTTAGGTTTCCTAACTCGGTAATCTTTTCACTCGGGATTTCTTTCTATCAGAGCGAGGCTTCGCTCTGAAACCATTTTTCTAACACCCCATCCGATAATTCCTCTAACCACGGTCTAAACGTCACGGACACTTAATTATTCACAGCGGAAAAACTCTTAACTACCGAGGGTGATACAATACCGATAACCACCCATATGGTTACCGGGTCTAAACTACTACAACTTACAGTCCCGGTCTGATAAAAGAAATACCAACTTAAACGACATAATTTACAACACCTGATTACCGAGTACTAAGTGTATAATTACATCAAGGGCTCACAGCCCGTCAAAAGAATACGAGTTTAACAGTCACTCCACCAACATGTTTACCCATTCAAAATACAACAGGTGTACCACATAGTACACTGACTATCCTAGGCCACAAACCCGTGTACAACTCGGTACACCACCATCTAATACTAACAACCAAAAGCGTAACATCCCGGTCTTCACGTTTATCATCTGTCTCGCGTACTAGCGAGGGTACGCTAACTATTTGGTCGCCAACATGCGGTTCATTAACATTCAAACAAGCATACTAATAACATTAAACAACAGTAATAATATTGTCATGTACAACGATACCCACATGCAGAGCATAGCACAACAATGGAACATTACAAGTCATCCACACGTTGGTCACTGAGGCCTCGAGGTTCTTCCTCAAGTTTCACACCTCTTCTCGTGTTAGCCAAATTCTCATCCGGGTTAGACGGATGTTCTAATCTCCTATCTCTTGATCATATGTCTCGCACAAGGCATGATCCACACTTGACCATTATTTATCTCTTGTAATAAATTACTCAGTTAAGTCGGGTGACCTCCGGGCAGAGATGTGACATACTCACCACTTCTCACCACCGGGCTTTAGATTTGGCTTACTTCCCCGGGCTGCGACCTTAAGGTTCGGAACCATGGTGGGAAGGTTAGGCCAGAACTCGGTAAGCAATCTCTCTTGCTTCCTCATTCTCACGCGTGGCCGAAACTATATCGGTCTCCTCTCACTTCAGTTACCCATTTATCAAGTTAGGTAAGTCAGAAGGTTAGTGTGTTAGTGAGAACGTCTCAAACACAAGAATTCTTCCCATTCAAACATTTCATGAATTATACAAACTAGTCTTCCAAGACATAGTTCCTCGGTGCAAAGACAAGCCCACAATAATAAGGAAATGCCATAAATCATATTCATGCATTTTATCTTGAATTGGTGATTGCATATAAACACACAACACACAAATCAGGGTAACCAAGTTAGGATACAGAGCATGAGAAAATCATACCGTTCACCGTCGCCGTTCGTTTGCCAACTATCTCTCGGAGTCCGATTAATCGAATCCTATTGCATACATTAGGTCGGAAGGTTAATTATCCATAACTATTTGACCCGATGCTTTCTAACGTTTTCTCATGATTTACTTATTAGTTAATATAGTACAAACTTAAATCATACAAGTTCTTACTTCTCATTTTCTCTTAACCTTGTTAAAGCCCTTAATGACCCTCACATGTCATTATTTAAGTCCTACTTGACTTATAATCATTACCAATCCATTCCCTAGCTTAAACCCCACTTAAAGAACTTATTTTGAAGTTTTCGGGTTGGTCCGGGACTTCATACGGGACTTAAGTCCCGGACCTGTCATGATTTAAACTCTCGGCCTTTATTTTCACTTGGTCCGGGACTTCATGCAGGAGTCAGGTCCCGGACCATAATGCAGGCAAAGTCTCGGGTGAAAACAGAGGGTGGTCCGGGACTTGGGCAAGGACTTAAGTCCCGGACCTATCAATCTAAAATTCTCGGGGGTGTTTTAGGGGGTGGTCCGGAACTTGGTCCTGGACTAAGTTCCGGACCCTGCTACAGATTTTGCAAATTCAGCATTCCCAACTCAGTTCAAGGTTCTCTCTTAGTCTCTTAATTACCCAATCTTCCCCACTCATAATCCACATGTTTTAGCACCTAATTACCCACCTAATCCACCTTAAACTAAGCACCAAGTACACACACAATTCTAGTTAATTTCACTTTAAACCACTTACACATACATAATTAGTTTTTCTTGTTTTCTATAAGTCTTGTAACAGATTTTGGTTTCTTCATTAACCATTCAAACCTCACTTACTAATGCCATACCTAACACTCAAATGACATTATTTTGCTCCTAACACACTCTACTTCTTAGTTTAGTTTCCAAGTCATTAACCACTCACCTTAAACCTCTTAAACAACCTAGTTTTTTTCCTTTAAAAAAAAACACTCAAGACTATCAATTCCTTGGTGAATTTTGACAGCACCTACTTACTTCCCTATGCATTTTCACCACACTACAAAATCTCACAACACTCTTCACCACCTGTTTGGTTTAAGCATCAACAACACATCAAAATCCCATTTGCTCACACATGTAAACTACTTAACTTCTAGGTTTATTTCACACACTCATACACATTAATACATTCTTTTTCAACTAACAATATTGTAGTACCATGACTACACAAGCTCAAGGTTATTCATACAATACCAACATAAGTTTCACAAGGAAATAAAACCAACACAAGGTAAGCTCTTTACCTTGTTTATTTTCGATTTTCACTCCTCTTCTTCCTCTTCCTCTTGTTCCCTCTTTCTCTTCTTGTTTTCCACACCACACAAGGATTATGGATTGCTAGCTACAACCATATCCCATCACACACATAACAACAAATCAATTCAATTTTCCCCACACAACCTAATATTTTTAAAGAGCTAGTTTTCAAAGTTTAGCTTAGATATTACCTTAGAATAACCAAATGGATAGCTTGGCAATCAATTGGAAGAGTTTCCAACACCCCACAAGAACATGAGGGTTCGGCTGAAATGAGAGGGATTTTCAACGTGAGGGAAAAATCTCACAAATTGTAAGAACAAGCTTGAAATGGCCTAAACTCTTACTTATTATTACCTTAAGGCATCAAGGAGGTGAAGGAGGGTTAGAATCAGCTCTTCAAGCTTCAAAAGCTCCAACATCCATGGAAGTGAAGATGGAGGAATCAAGACTTGTTGGGTGGAAATCGAAGCTCTCACCGAGAGGAATCTAGCGGTATGATTTTTGTGTGATTTGGTGGAGAAATGAACAAGATAGGTGTGGCAAGGTGAGGGCTGTGAGCTGTTGAAATCGCAAGTTACAGAGGAGGAA
This sequence comes from Limonium bicolor, assembly GCA_023374045.1. Classification (NCBI taxonomy): domain Eukaryota; kingdom Viridiplantae; phylum Streptophyta; class Magnoliopsida; order Caryophyllales; family Plumbaginaceae; genus Limonium; species Limonium bicolor. The sequence goes on from CM041780.1 coordinate 120,563,322, forward strand.
GAAGAAGTTTAGTGGAGCTGGGGCAAAAACGTGAGAATAAGAAAGAAGAAGGTGAGAGGTAAGTACTTAAGTTACTTTTTACTTTATCACTATTTGCTTTATTTATTTACTTGTCTTGTTATTACTAATTAGCTAACAAGCTATTAATGAGTGTATGCTTATTAATTAAAACCGGCCCACATTAATTAATAGCCCGGGTCGTTTTTCATCTTTTCAAATTAAACGCGTTTCGTCTCCCAGTTTTGACACTATTCATTTACCGGGTCCGTTTTCCGGAATTTTCTCGCTTAATTAATTTTAATAGCTCTAGACCCACACTATGGTCTAATTATAGATATTTAACTAACTATAATTATTACGAGTTAATTAAACCCGTTTAAAATCACGTTTTCCCCGGTTTCTCGAAAAACGCGTTTTAAAGCTCGTTTGTGTTTTTAACTCGTTTTGCGAATCCGTTTTCTTCGGAAATCGTTCCTACATTTTTATGTAGGACTAATTAAGCTTTTAAATATTCCATTAGCCTAATTAATCACTATTTTTAATCCCGGGGTATTTCAACCTACCCCCCTTAAGGAACTTTGCCCTCAAAGTTGGTCAAAGTCAGTGGATTAATTGCTTCAAACATTTGACAACTCAATTGTCAAAATCACACTTAACACAATACACACTTAGTACACTTCCAGATATCATATCTGTCAAACAAGTTCGCATAGCAAATCTCACACATATATTCATAGCAACATGCACATACACACACTGTGTAAACAAGCACCATCCATGCAAGCAATACACTGCAAGCACTATCAACACTACAACCAATACACTGGTTGTTACACTGTGTCAACAAAATGTAAACATATACATACAAGTAAGGCTATCCCGAAGCAATGCTAAAACAAAACGGTCCTACCCCCCTTAAAAGGGGTATGCCCCGTACCCTCACGACACTAGACAATCTAGTCTACAAACAGTGTCGGGTACTTCACCCTCATGGCGTCCTCTAATTCCCAAGTAGCCTCCTCGGCGTCGTGGTTCGACCACAAGACCTTGACCATCCGCACAGACTTGTTGCGGGTGTCTCTTGTCTTGGTGTCAAGGATGCGCAAGGGAGTCTCGACGTACCTCATCATCGGCTCAAGGGATAAGTGATCAGGCTCTAAGACATGAGATGGATCGGCTATATACTTCTTGAGCTGTGAAACATGAAAGACATCATGAACACGACCCAAGTCTGCAGGTAACGCTAACCTGTAAGCTACAGCTCCAATCCTTTCTGTGATCGTGTAAGGCCCAACGTACTTCGGGCTCAACTTGCCCTTCTGGCCGAATCGGAACACGCCCTTCATCGGTGAGACGCGAGAAACACCTGATCGCCCACAGCGAACTCGAGGTTGCGTCGTCGCACATCGGCATAAGACTTTTGTCTATCCTGGGCCGCTTTCAGATTCACTCGAATTTGTTGCACTTCAGATTGCATCTGCTCAAGGTATTCCGGTCCAACAATGACCACTTCACTGGACTCATCCCAACACAGTGGAGTACGACACGGTCTGCCATACAAGGCTTGGAAGGGTGACATCTTGATCGAAGCTGGTAGCTGTTGTTATAAGAGAACTCGATCAGATGTAACTTGTCAACCCAACTCCCCTGAAAATCTAAGGCGCATGCTCTCAGCATGTCCTCCAGTGTCTGGATGGTCCGCTCTGTCTGACCGTCAGTCTGTGGATGGAAGGCTGTACTGAGCTTCAACTCGGTACCAAGCGCTTCACGTGTGGCTCTCCAGTATCTCGAAAGAAACCTGGTGTCACGGTCAGACACAATCGTCTTTGGAACTCCATGATGTCGAATAATCTCTCGATCAAATATCTCAGCAAGCTTTGCTACCTTCCAGGTGTCCCTCATCGGTATGAAGCGGGCCACCTTGGTAAGGCGATCGACTATCACCCAGATCATGTTGAGTCCTCCCCTAGCAGATGGGAGTCCAACAACAAAATCCATCGATATATCATGGAACTTCCATTCAGGAATCGGCATAGGTTGAACCATTCCTCCAGGTCGACGGTGCTCAAACTTCACTCTCTGGCAAGTGAGACACCTCAAGACAAACTCATTCACATCAGACTTCATTCCCGACCACCAGAAGTACCTCTTCATGCCTTTATACATCTTAGAGGCTCCCGGATGGACAGATAATGAAGAACAGTGGGCTTCTCGCAGAATGCGATCCCTCAGCTCAGCATTGCTTCGGGGAACGCAGAGTCTGCCGTTCAGTCGGATCAGACCATCGTCATGGAGCTTGAAGTCATACTTCCGGTGCTCAAATGTGCCATCGATGATGCTCTGTCTGATTTCACTCATATACGGGTCGTTCATCTGAGCGTCTCGCACCTCATTAACCAAGCTAGAAGAGGCGAGTAACGAATGGAGCGAGTGTGCTCGACGACTCAGTGCATCTGCCACGACATTCGCCTTCCCTTCTTTGTACTGAAGGTCGATGTCATAGTCTGATAGGAATTCCATCCATCTCCTCTGCCTCAGGTTCAACTCTTTCTGCGTGAAGACATACTGCAGGCTTTTGTGGTCGGAGTAGATGGTAACACTAACCCCATAAAGATAATGCCGCCATATCTTCAATGCGAAGACGATGGCTCCCAGCTCGAGGTCGTGAGTGGGGTAGTTCTCCTCATGCTTCTTCAGCTGGCGGGAGGCGTAAGCAACTACCTTGCCGTGCTGCATGAGTACGCATCCAAGGCCTCTGCCTGATGCATCGCAATAGACCTCGAATCCCTCTGAACCCTCAGGAATGGTAAGGACGGGCGCAGAGGTCAACGAGTCCTTCAGGCTCTGAAAGGAAATCTCGCAGTCATCGGTCCACACAAACTATGCGTCCTTCTTCATCTAAGCTGTCATAGGCTTAGCGACTTTTGAGAAATCTTTCACGAACCTTCTATAATAACCGGCTAGCCCTAGGAAGCTCCGGATGTCGGAATCATTCCTGGGTCTAGGCCACGAACGAACTGCTTCAATCTTAGCCGGGTCGACTGAGATACCCGTGCTTGATATCACATGCCCAAGGAATGAAACTTGATCAAGCCAGAATTCACACTTGGAAAATTTCACGTAGAGTTGGTTCATGCGGAGTGTCTCGAGTACTTGTCTCAAGTGGTTCTCGTGCTCCTCTCTGGATTTTGAATATACCAGAATATCATCGATAAATACCACAACCGATGTGTCAAGCTGATCGCTGAACAGTCGGTTCATCAGATCCATGAACTTCGCAGGCGCATTCGACAGTCCGAATGGCATCACTGTAAACTCATAGTGGCCATATCTCATACGGAACGCTGTCTTCTCAATGTCTTGCTCTCGGATGGCTATCTGATGGTATCCGGATCTGAGATCAATCTTAGAGAATATAGAGGCTCCCTTCAATTGATCAAACAGATCATCTATACGTGGTAAAGGGTACTTATTCTTGATGGTGACCGCATTGAGCTCGCGGTAGTCGATGCAGAGGCGGAGGCTACCGTCCTTCTTCTTCACGAAGAGGACCGGTGCCCCCAGGGTGATACGCTCGGGCGTATAAACCCCTTATCGACAGGTCTCGAAGCTGCACTCTCAATTCGGCCATCTCTGCCGGTGCCAATCGGTACGGTGCTAGCTAGTAGGTCCGGTACCAGGCAGGAGTTCGATCTCAAACTCAACCTCCCTCTGAGGTGGCATGCCGGGAAGTTCCTTCGGAAACACATCCGGGAACTCCGACACTACCGGAATATCGGTGCTGAAATCAGGGTCTCTCTCAAGGTCTTGCACATAACAGAGGAATACCTCGTGCCCCTTTCTGAGCTCTCGGTACATGGCCATGGCGGTGATGACTCTAGTCGAAGGCTCTCTGGGCCTCTGGCGGTAGGAAACTAACCCCAGACGGACTCCTGAGCAGCAATCTATGCTCGGCACAAAGGATTCGCCCCTTATGCCGCTCCAACCAATTCATCCCAACTATCAAGTCGAAGCCGACCACTGAATTCGATGAAGGAAATAGGGAACTACTCGCCCCTTATTCGGATGGTGGCATCTCGGTAATACTTCGTGCAACGCACTCGCTCCTTCGATGGGAGTGTAACCATAAAATCGGGTAACTCCACCGCATCTAGCCCCAACCTTCTCGCAAATGACGGCGAGACAAAGGTGTGGGAGGCGCCGGAGTCGAATAGCATGGAGGCATCAATGCCATTCACCGGAAAGGTACCCGTGAGGATCGTGCCGCTTTCACCGGCCTGTGCCTCAGTAAGTATACTCAGGTTACCTCCCGTACCGAGTCCACGTCCTATTTATTCATAAGCTTTATGAGTTTGACGATAAGTAAATGGAAAGATTGATAAAGAACACTGCTTTATTATAAAACCATTCAAGGTACACATGGTGTTTCGTTACAACATTACTAGGATTTTACATGGAATTACATGACTAATATTGAGATTCAGGCGCCCTGGTTTCATGTGTGTGGCATTAATCACAGTCGATGGTGTCGTATTCAGCTTGATCCTCTTGATACCGTGATACAACATTCTCGACTCGCCACCCATGACCAAGACATCTCTTGACCTAAGGATAATCTTCTCCGTGCGGTCTGCACGCTTCTACTCGCCATCCAGGAATTCGGCATCGTCCCCAATGGACCAAGACACTACGGGCACTCCTTTCTCAAGAGATTCCGCTGTCTCGTCCTTATCTTGGTGTAAGCCAAGTCGTCCCCCTTCTTGGTAGAAGTTGACAATACAAATATCTGCTTCAAGAGCAGGTACGAGATCAGCTTCAAGCTGTTGTACAATCTCTACGGCTTGTGTAACAACCGTTTTGAATTCTCCGGGTATTTCAGGTGGTGTTGTGTCGTCTTCTGCTCGCTGTTTGTGGTAGGTGCGGGTGTAAGGATTCCAATCCTTCCCCATGCACATCATTTTTAGTTTCATCCTTGCTCCATCGGGGTATTCTGGTGTGTAAAATCCTCCTGGTCTTGCTCCGAGTTCATTGCACTGTCGGATGATGGCAATTTGCGCTTCAGGTGTCAGGTATCTCCTTAATAATGTCATACCTGGGCGGATAACCTGACACTGATCGATGGTGTAGTGAGGTGTGGTGATGTCAGACTCTTCAAGGTTTGGTTCAGTCGGTATAGGATAGCAGATGTGGAAGGTCCCTAAGTGGTGAGTTCAACTTATAAGTTCTAGTCTTGCTAGTCAATTCATGCTCTAACTATATGTTAGTTTTATGTCATTCACTGATACAGGTAATTAAAACTGTAGACATGCTCTCAAGGATTAAAGGTGTGTGGCAGTACCTGAACCGGTTTTCTGACCAGCTCCCTCTGAGCGATCTATGATGTGGAGGGCGGACTGCCTCTACGGTGCACCTTTCTGAGCACCTCTAGGTCCCTGCCCCTGCTGGCCATACTGGGTCTGAGTATCACCAGCTGCTACCTCTTTGCCCTCTCTCCGCTTGAACTCCTGGTTGTTGCCCTTCTTGGCAGGGCACTCATAGGCACGGTGCCCCATCTTGCGTAGGGTTGCCCAAAAAATTCCGAAACCGTGGTATCCGACCGAAACCGAAGTTAACCGTACCTGTTTTCAGGTTAACCGTACCGGTTCTTGCGGTATGGTTAACCGAACCGTGTAAATTGACTGGTTTCGGTTTTGGTAACGGTATTGAATATTCCATAACGGTTAACCGCTTGGTTAACCGTGGTTAACCGATTATATAAACAATCAAAAACTTTGAATATTAATGTTCATCTTATATATTAATTAATGTAACTATTGAGGGAATATGCACAATATTATATTTTTTGTCATATGTGTTTGATTTGTCACTCATGATTTATGTGAATAATCAATGTTGTACTATAATATTAATGGCATGGGTCTCATCAATTAAAAAAATACATGGATACCAGGTTAACCGATAAAACCGAACCGAACTATAGGTTAACCGGTCTAAACGGAATGGTAATGGAATCGGATTTTAGAAAACCAAATTAAACGGTTAACCGAATCCGGTTAACCGATCTAAATGGAATGGTAATGGAATTATATTTTAAAAAACCGAAGACCCGGTTAACCGAAAGCGGTTAACCGAATAAGGTGGTTAACCTACCATGGGTAGCCCTAATCTTGCGGCAGCTATAACATCTGACCTCTCTTCCCTGACAATCGGTGTCGGGGTGGTCGTTCTTACAGTACTTGCAACTGTAGGCCCGTCCATCAGAGTTGCCCTTGCCTGAGCCAGATCCAGAAGCTGAAGCATTGAGAGTTAGCAAAATTCGGTATTCTAAGCTTGGTAACACCCAAGTGTCGGTTATCGAGAATCTTACCCTTAGGTGGGTGAGACCTCAGTGGCTTCGCTGCTATTGGCGCGGAATAGGCGAGCCGTAATGGCTCAGCTGCCTTGCCCTTCTCAGCATAGGCACCGCTCTCTACAGAGGTAGTCTTTTGGGTTTGGGTCGGGTGGGAGTACTTCCTCTTCTTCTTTCCCCATCCTTTTCCTTGGGTCTTCTCACCAGAGCCAGAACCCTTGTTGCTGATCTTGCGCTTCTGCGCATTCTCCTCGTCCCTTATCTGGACGGTAATCTCAACTCTCGATGCGGCATGGTAACACTCCTGATATTAGGACATTAGTTGGTATTCTTGCATACAAAGACATTAGTTGCATTGACTACGGCATTAAGATCTCAAATCGTCGTTTACCTCTAGAGAGGTGAACCACGTGTATCCCATGCCATATCGGAGGCGATGGCTCAGGCCGCCATGGAAGCGGTCGACCAAGACTTGACCGGTATACCCGAGGTCGGGTAGTAGTCGGAGGATAGATGTGAAGGTGGTATAATACTCGTCGACGGTCATCTTATCCGTCATCTTCAGAGCATCCAGTTCGAGCCGCTTCTTCGTCTTCACATGCTTGGGGTAATATTTGGATTGGAGGAGAGTAGTGAAGGCATTCCAGTCGAATGCAGGGTCAGCGACGTGCTCGCCCTTGACTAGCTTCCACCAGTCCATAGCGGCACCCTTCAGATAGTAGGCAGCTATTCTCACCCACACTCCAGCAGGAGCCTCGAGGGTCTCGAAGGCCGTCTCCATCTCGGAGATGTAAGCCTCGAGCTTAGCTGGATCGCTCTCACCCTTGAAGCAAGCGGGTCGTAGGTCAGCTACAGCTTTCATCCAATTCGTCTCTCTGGGTGGTGGGGGTGGGGGTGGCTCAGTCTGTGTCTGTTGAGTCTGTTGTGTCTGGTGCATAGCTGTAATAACCTATGGTAGCATCTGCGCCACCGTGGCCGCGACGATCTCAGCTAGCGTCTGCGACTCTGGCTCCTCAGCAGCCCCCCCTCCCCCACGGGTTCGACCTCGTCCTCTTCCCGACATCTGAACCATTAACATCTTACATCAGGTGACACGACCAAACGGTCTAGAGTTTAAGCATTTGTATCGCCATTACAGACGTTAAAGGGTATCCGTTATCATTAACGGTCATTCAGGGTTAGGTTTCCTAACTCGGTAATCTTTTCACTTGGGATTTCTTTCTATCAGAGCGAGGCTTCGCTCTGATACCATTTTTGTAACACCCCATCCGATAATTCCTCTAACCACGGTCTAAACGTCACGGACACTTAATTATTCGCAGCGGAAAAACTCTTAACTACCGAGGGTGATACAATACCGATAACCACCCATATGGTTACCGGGTCTAAACTACTACAACTTACACTCCCGGTCTGATAAAAGAAATACCAACTTAAACGACATAATTTACAACACCTGATTACCGAGTACTAAGTGTATAATTACATCAAGGGCTCACAGCCCGTCAAAAGAATACGAGTTTAACAGTCACTCCACCAACATGTTTACCCATTCAAAATACAACAGGTGTACCACATAGTACACTGACTATCCTAGGCCACAAGCCCGTGTACAACTCGGTACACCACCATCTAATACTAACAACCAAAAGCATAACATCCCGGTCTTCACGTTTATCATTGTCTCGCGTACCTGGAAGAATAAAAATGGTGCCCGAAGGGGCTCAGCTAAAGCTGACTATGATAATCGCATACCCCCCGTACTAGCGAGGGTACGCTAACTATTTGGTCGCCAACATGCGGTTCATTAACATTCAAACAAGCATACTAATAACATTAAACAACAGTAATAATATTGTCATGTACAACGATACCCACACGCAGAGCATAGCACAACAATGGAACATTACAAGTCATCCACACGTTGGTCACTGAGGCCTCGAGGTTCTTCCTCAAGTTTCACACCTCTTCTCGTGTTAGCCAAATTCTCATCCGGGTTAGACGGATGTTCTAATCTCCTATCTCTTGATCATATGTCTCGCACAAGGCATGATCCACACTTGACCATTATTTATCTCTTGAACAATTACTCAGTTAAGTCGGGTGACCTCCGGGCAGAGATGTGACATACTCACCACTTCTCACCACCGGGCTTTAGATTTGGCTTACTTTCCCGGGCTGCGACCTTAAGGTTCGGAACCATGGTGGGAAGGTTAGGCCAGAACTCGGTAAGCAATCTCTCTTGCTTCCTCACTCTCACGCGTGGCCGAAACTATATCGGTCTCCTCTCACTTCAGTTACCCATTTATCAAGTTAGGTAAGTCAGAAGGTTAGTGTGTTAGTGAGAACGTCTCAATCACAAGAATTCTTCCCATTCAAACATTTCATGAATTATACAAACTAGTCTTCCAAGACATAGTTCCTCCGGTGCAAAGACAAGCACACAATAAATAAGGAAATGCCATAAATCATATTCATGCATTTTATCTTGAATTGGTGATTGCATATAAACACACAACACACAAATTAGGGTAACCAAGTTAGGATACAGAGCATGAGAAAATCATACCGTTCACCGTCGCCGTTCGTTTGCCAACTATCTCTCGGAGTCCGATTAATCGAATCCTATTGCATACATTAGGTCGGAAGGTTAATTATCCATAACTAATTTGACCCGATGCCTTTCTAACATTTTCTCATGATTTACTTATTTAGTTAATATAGTACAAACTTAAATCATACAAGTTCTTACTTCTCATTTTCTCTTAACCTTGTTAAAGCCCTTAATGACCCTCACATGTCATTATTTAAGTCCTACTTGACTTATAATTTCATTACCAATCCATTCCCTAGCTTAAACCCCACTTAAAGAACTTATTTTGAAGTTTTCGGTTGGTCCGGGACTTCATACGGGACTTAAGTCCCGGACCTGTCATGATTCAAACTCTCGGCCTTTATTTTCACTTGGTCCGGGACTTCATGCAGGAGTTAGGTCCCGGACCATAATGCAGGCAAAGTCTCGGGTGAAAAACAGAGGGTGGTCCGGGACTTGGGCAAGGACTTAAGTCCCGGACCTATCAATCTAAAATTCTCGGGGATGTTTTAGGGGGTGGTCCGGAACTTGGTCCTGGACTAAGTTCCGAACCCTGCTACAGATTTTGCAAATTCAGCATTCCCAACTCTGTTCAAGGTTCTCTCTTAGTCTCTTAATTACCCAATCTTCCCCACTCATAATCCACATGTTTTAGCACCTAATTACCCACCTAATCCACCTTAAACTAAGCACCAAGTACACACACAATTCTAGTTAATTTCACTTTAAAACACTTACACTTACATAATTAGTTTTTCTTGTTTTCTATAAGTCTTGTAACAGATTTGGTTTCTTCATTAAACCATTCAAACCTCACTTACTAATGCCATACCTAACACTCAAATGACATTATTTTGCTCCTAACACACCTCTACTTCTTAGTTTAGTTTCCAAGTCATTAACCACTCACCTTAAACCTCTTAAACAACCTAGTTTTTTTCCTCTAAACAAAACACTCAAGACTATCAATTCCTGGTGAATTTTGACAGAACCTACTTACTTCCCTATGCATTTTCACCACACTACAAAAGCTCTCAACACTCTTCACTCACCTGTTTGGTTTAAGCATCAACAACACATCAAAATCCCATTTGCTCACACATGTAAACTACTTAACTTCTAGGTTTATTTCACACACTCATACACATTAATACATTCTTTTTCAACTAACAATATTGTAGTACCATGACTACACAAGCTCAAGGTTATTCATACAATACCAACATAAGTTTCACAAGGAAATAAAACCAACACAAGGTAAGCTCTTTACCTTGTTTATTTTCGATTTTCACTCCTCTTCTTCCTCTTCCTCTTGTTCCCTCTTTCTCTTCTTGTTTTCCACACCACACAAGGATTATGGATTGCTAGCTACAACCATATCCCATCACACACACTAACAACATCAATTCAATTTTCCCCACACAACCTAATATTTTTAAAGAGAGTTTAGATATTACCTTAGAATAACCAAATGGATAGCTTGGCAATCAATTGGAAGAGTTTCCAACACCCCACAAGAACATGAGGGTTCGGCTGAAATGAGAGGGATTTTCAACGTGAGGGAAAAATCTCACAAATTGTAAGAACAAGCTTGAAATGGCCTAAACTCTTACTTATTATTACCTTAAGGCATCAAGGAGGTGAAGGAGGGTTAAAATCAGCTCTTCAAGCTTCAAAAGCTCCAACATCCATGGAAGTGAAGATGGAGGAATCAAGACTTTGTTGGGTGGAAATCGAAGCTCTCACCGAGAGGAATCTAGCGGTATGATTTTTGTGTGATTTGGTGGAGAAATGAACAAGATAGAGGTGTGGCAAGGTGAGGGTTGTGAGTTGTTGAAATCGCAAGTTACAGAGGAGGAAGAAGAAGTTTACAAGGAGCTGGGGCAAAACGTGAGAATAAGAAGGAGAAGTGAGAGGTAAGTACTTACTTAAGTTACTTTTACTTTATCACTATTTGCTTTATTTATTACCAATGAGTCTTAGCTACAACTATATGTAGCCATCTTTGGCTACATTTTTTCATGGTACAGTTTTTGTGAGAGTAAATGTACATATTTTATACGTTTGTTGTACAGTTTATAAGTTAGTATGTACATTTAGTATAAATTCAGAAATAACACAATTCACTGTATACGTGTTACTTACATCAGTACAGTTTTTGAATGATCAAATGTACGTTTTCAATGACTGAATGTACATGTATGTAGCTATATACTATATGTAGTTGTAGTCAAGAAATTGGGTTTTTTTTACTTGTCTTGTTATTACTAATTAGCTAACAAGCTATTAATGAGTGTATGCTTATTAATTAAAACCGGCCCACGTTATTAATAGCCCGAGTCGTTTTTCGTCTTTTCGAATTAAACGCGTTTCGTCTCCCGGTTTTGACACTATTCATTTACCGGGTCCGTTTTCCGGAATTTTCTCGCTTAATTAATTTTAATAGCTCTAGACCCACACTATGGTCTAATTATAGATATTTAACTAACTATAATTATTACGAGTTAATTAAACCCGTTTAAAATCACGTTTTCCCCGGTTTCTCGAAAAACGCGTTTTTAAGCTTGTTTGCGTTTTTAACTCGTTTTGTGAATCCGTTTTCTTCGGAAATCGTTCCTACATTTTTATTTAGGACTAATTAAGCTTTTAAATATTCCATTAGCCTAATTAATCACTATTTTTAATCCGGGGTATTTCATTAACGACCAAGGCTGATTCGTAACCATTTGGAAGAGCGAGGTGCCTAAAGTTCCTGATCCGACATCACATAAAATCATAGAAAAAACGCAAGGTAAACTCGTAACTTTAGGATTAGATTTCTTTCTTCTGTATATCGCGAAATTAGAGTAAGAATTGTAATCAATCTGTAGATCTACATTTCGTCTTTCGATTAAGCCATAAACATGGCCTAATTCGATCTAGAAATTATTTTATAGATCTGCAAAGTTAGCTCCTCTATCAGGCCAAAGTTCATTTTTTTCCAGAAACCGATTTCGATTTCTCTTTAACTTTACTGGCGCCTCTCTGATGAGTTTCCAATCAAATTGTTCCGATTATGCTGTTCAGTTTTTTCATTACCGACCTAACCCAACTTTCAATTTCGCTTATTATGCATTGTGTTAGGAGAATTTGTCGAAAAACGAATCGAAACTAACATAAACCCTAAACCGAGTTACCCAAATCGAATTTTCCAGTGCGCTACACGATAGCTCATAAATTGGTATCAATAGAACCGCAAGGAAATTTTGAATTCAATGAAACAAAAATTCGATTTGTTCTGTGAGTTGAGAGGACATCAATCGATTTAGTACTCGGGTTGTGGCGATTCGCTGATCGTAAAAGGTCGGCTGAGTTCGCTGATGAACTCGCGTTTCAGTGGCTGTCCGATCGTAGTTAAGAAAAATGGACGGCCGAGATTAAAACGTAGAAGTTTTAAAATGTTTTAAGTTTTATAAATTCTAGAATAAAACCCTAATTGTTAGATTTATTTAATGGCCTTCCCGAATGTATTTTGACACGAAATTTTAACCATAGATTCCTTATAAAATGTAGTTTATTATGATGTAAATTAATATCGGTTTTGAGTTTTTAACGTAAGATATAATTTTTGTAAGTTATGAGTATTATGGAATTATTTGGATAATTTAAAAAGATATTTTTATGAAATAAAAATTTTATAATATGTCTAAAATGTTATAGTTACTATATATTTAATTTGGGAAATTTTAGACATGATGAAATAGGTTAAAAATTGTATTTATAAGGTTTTTCGTAAGTTATCTTATAATATAAGGTTTTTAATGTAATCAAAAATTAAAGTATAGTTGATTAAAGAACCTTATATGTTGGGGAAAATATAATAAGACTAAACTAACACTTAATACAGAGTGCTAATGAATATTTTGGTTGTAAACTTTTAAGTGGAGTAATATATATATATATATATATATATAATATATATATATATATATATATATATATATATAATATATATATATATATACCTATATAAAAGGAATAAAATAGTAATTTAGGTTAAAACAAGGAGTTAATAAATCAACACTTGTATTAACTAAATACTATAGAAGCTACTATTCTAAAATGGAACAAAAGAAATATTTTATAACACATACATGGAATGCAGATATATGTTGAAGTTAATAGAGATAATTTAATTACAATAAGCTACATAAAGGATGACTTAAATAATTCTAATACATGTACTTACATATATATATATTAAATAAATAAAGGAAAATACTTTATTTTATAAACCATATAGCGGTTGTGGATGTGTCTAAAAGTTATTAAATATAATTAAATACAATAAATTTGTTAAATGTTCTGGATAAATCTTAATATATATAGATATATGTATAGATATAAATACATTAAAAATAGATGAAGGAAATAACATTCCTTGTGGGAAATATAGTAAGAAGAATATATATACTAAACTTTAGGACCTTAATCAGTGTTGTAAAAAAATTAGTCAACGATAACCTGAAAGTTTAATTAAACTAACCCTATGGTTAAGAGTAAGTAATTGAAGTAAAATTAAATGTACCCTCAAGACATACAAATTCAATGGCGTAAATGGTCCAGTCAACTCTAGAATTAAATCGAGGTTGCACGTTCAAAACCTCACAAGCTCTTTTTAGGAAGTTTCATCAACTAACGAAAAGGTAGCGCGGGCTTGGGCTATCCTACTAGGCCCAAGTCCATGAACTCCAAAAGCCCACTTAAACAATTCAACGAGAGTTTAGGGCCACTCTCGGGATAAATCCTAAATTATTCCAAATTAAACGAAATGGGCCTAACAAAAGATTTAATTAACAAAATCTAGCCTAAATCTTTGTGAGAGAATAATGGTAAACCTGGAACTATAAATCAGTAAGAATAGAAGATGTTTAGTTTATAAGTCCCTTATTATTGGGGGATCACTCATTCGAGTTAGTTACTGCTTCTTCACATACCAGGTACGAATTCTCGTACTCCGATACTTTTACTAACCGACTTATGAGACGTTTTCGAAAAACGCTAACTGAGTTTAAAAGAATTTCAAAAGGAAACTGTTGGTGTGGCTAACTCAGCTTGATGTGACTAACTGAGCCTTGGATGTGAAACTTACATGGTTATTGGTTCCTTCTATTTGGTTGTTTCATTAGACATTAACGGCCTAGGGTTTACGCTTCTGCACTCTGTAGGACTGAGTGTTTTGGTATTGCTCTGGTGCAGTTAGTGATCTAGTGGGAATATGGAAAAAGACAATCTTGGTAATTCTTCCTTTGACTCTGGATATTGTTTCATCCATGAGCTGAGTCTTTTGTTGTGACGTGCGCGCGTCTTCACCGGTAACAGCAGGGGGTGTATATCCCTCATCTACAAGGACATTTATATCTGACAACAGGGGGCTGTATATCCCTCGTCCACGAGGACATTTTATCTGACAGCAGGGGGTTGTATATCCCTCATCCATATGGACATGTGTATCTGGCGGTGGGGGTCATCTCTCCCAGTTGGTGTTATTCCACTCTTGAGTCGTTGGATCTTGGATCTACCTTTTCATTCCTAGTCCTTGTGACTATTTGAGTCTTTCTACTCCTGACTGGAACTAAATCTAACCTAAGCAATGGATGTCACTAACTCATGGTGTGACTTTTGATTGACTAACTTTACCATTTTGTTGTTTGACTCTAACCTTGTCCTGTTATCTTTGACTTGGTGATTTTAAAGTGTCTTGTTCCTCTGTTTGGTTTTATGACGTTATCTTCAAGTTGTTCTTTATTTAAGAGTTATGTTTAAAAGTTTGTTTTGGAGAATCGTACCAGTTCCATTCCAGGGAACTGACTCACCCCTCCCGGGGTGGGCTGCTTGGTTTTATCTTGCAGGTACGAATTGTTATACAGGTGGCCACGAAGAGAACGAGTGATTGGGATGGGATTAGGTTGTGTGGAGAGTTAATGTATTTTATTACTGTTATGTTTTTGTTAAGTTTTCTCGAGGTTCAGACCGTGGCTTTTGTAATCTTTTAAGTTGTAATTGGTGAGGTTTGGGGCCGGGTGTTTGGAACCCGATGGTCTGTTAGGCCTTTAGTATTTTATTTCCGCTATAAATATGTTAAATAGGGGTGTTACAGGATGAGCTTTTGCTTAAGGATGAAATAAGGTTATAGCAACGATCTCGTCAAGAATGGTTACAGGCGGGTGACCAGAACTCGGCGTTTTTTCATTCCCGTATTAATACACGGGCTCATGTGAATACTATTTTGTCTTTATCTTCAGGTTTTGACCCACCTGAGTCTTCTTGGCATGGGATTGAATCTGTTGCCCGTTCTTACTTTGTTAACCTTTTTACCTCGACCTCCCCCGAACCAAACCCTCACCTCCTTTCATGCGTTGAAGGGCGGGTGCCTCACCAGCAATTTCAGTCCATGGTGTTGCCTTATACCAGGGAAGAGGTGGTAACGGCTTTTAAACAGATGAATTCCACGAAAGCTCCGGGACCAGATGGGATTAATGGGGTTTTCCTGCAAGATTTTTGGCCTGGCATTAGTGAGGATTTCATTACTACAGCCCTTCAGTTTTTGAATTCTTCAGTTGTCCACACTGGGATCAATCATACACACTTGGTCCTCATTCCCGAGAACAAAAATGCAACATCCGTTCAGGATTACCGTCCGATTTCTCTTTGCAACACAATTTACCGCGTTATTGCTAAGGTTATGGTTAATCGCATCAAGCCAGTCATGCCCCACATTATTTCAGAGAATCAGGGTGCTTTTGTAGGGGACCGCATGATTACTGATCAGGTTTTATTGGCTCATGAGCTTCTTCACCTTATTCGCTCATCCAAGGCCACTGAACGCTGTTTCTTTGCTTATAAGGTCGATATGTCCAAGGCCTTTGACCGGGTGGAGTGGTCTTTTCTCTTGGCAGTTCTTAGCAGCATGGGGTTTCCCCCAACCATGGTTCTCTTATCTCCAAATGTCTTACAACTGTGTCAATGATGTCCTTGTTAACGGATACCGGGTACTACTTTTCACCCTCGTCGTGGTCTTCACCAGGGGGATCCTCTTTCCCCATTTCTCTTTATTTGTTGTATGGAGGCTTTTTCCTCCTCTCTCAGTTCAGCGTCAGCTACTGGTTTGTACACGGGTTTCAAGGTGCGACGGCTCCCCCAGCAGATTACAAGCCTTTTGTTTGCTGATGATTGTATGCTTTTTGGCACCGCCTCTATTTCCAATGCCCTAGCGTTGAGCCATATTTTGCAGGACTTCTCGTACGCTTCTAGCCAGTGTATTAACAATGAAAAATCAGCTCTCATTTTTCCAAAGGGGCTCAACCTGACTTTACGGACTGCTATCTCTGCCACTTTGGGGCCCAACCAGGTGTCTGATTTGGGCTTCTATTTGGGTTTTCCAAGTCATGTGGGCCGTAATCGCT
This sequence comes from Limonium bicolor, assembly GCA_023374045.1. NCBI lineage: Eukaryota > Viridiplantae > Streptophyta > Magnoliopsida > Caryophyllales > Plumbaginaceae > Limonium > Limonium bicolor. Next base: position 120,579,709 of record CM041780.1, read on the forward strand.
CTTCCATTTTTAGGTTTCTGAAGGACCGGGTATATAAGCGTCTCCACTCATGGAATAAGAGAGTCTCCCAGGCGGGTCGTGCGGTGCTTATTAAGTCAGTGCTCCAGGCGATACCAACTTACATCATGTCTGTCATGGCCTTATCACGTTCCTTCCTAAAATAATTACACAAATTATTCGCACGTTTTGGTGGTCGGGTACGGAGTCAAGGAAATCAATTCACTGGTGCACTTGGAATGTGGCTTGCCGTACTGTCAGTGCCGGCGGCTTAGGCTTTCGTGATCTCATTTCGTTCAACCGTGCACTCCTTGCAAAGCAGCTTTGGCGCATTCTCCAACGTCCTGGGTCCCTTGTCAGCTCTTTTTATCATGCTCGGTATTTAGCCACGTCAGATATTTGGACTCATGTTCTGTCTTCCACTTCCAGTCCTATTTGGAAAGCGCTAATGGGTGTCCGTGATCTTGTGGAATTGGGTTAGCGCCGGTGTATCTATGATGGCACCTCCACCCCCATCTCCTCTCGTTGGATCCAAACCAAGCCAGGGGGAAGCCTTTTCTCTGGTTTTTTCCACCTCACCAGCTTCAGACATCCACTGTGGCCGACTTTATCACACCGGCCCGTTCTTGGAACCTGCCGTTGCTCAACAAGTGTTTTCCTCTCTCGGATGTCCGTGAAATAACACGCATCCCTCTATTCGGTACGCAGACGACCTCTGATTGCCGGGTCTGGGGGCTTACCTCTTTTGGCCTATTTACGGTTCGTTCGGCATATCAGGCGGATAGGGATCTCGTATCATTAGATCATGCTTCCCCTAGTTCATCTAGGACAATCGCCACTGCAACTCGGACGCTTGGAAAATGTGACATCCCCCCGTATCCGCCTTTTTGGCTGGAAGCTGTTGCATGGGTACGTCCCTTGTAAGGCAGCCATTCATAGACGTATCCGTGATTACTCTCCGCCTTTGTGTGTCTTCTGCGGCCACCCGGAAACATTGGTTCACTGCTTTGTTCATTGTAAGGTTGTCCGCCCCTACTGGGCCACTACAGCTCTCCACGCACCGGTGTCCTTGATTGCTGGTCCAGACTTCTCTGATTGGTTTCTCTCCCAGTGTTGTCAGAGGACCTCGGCAGCTCTTACTGCTTTTATTGTTTTCCTGTGGCATTTATGGTTTGCCCGCTGTCAGTCCTCTCACTCCACGAGGGTCCCTTTTGCATGGGCGTGGTGTCAGGGCCATAGTTATCTGGAAACCGCTCACGCACGCTCCTCCGACCAGCAGCGGCTCGCTAACCATCGAGTGCTGCATCCGGGCTATATTGAGATTTCCGTTGATGGCAATGTCGACACTCATAAACGTTCGGGGTTGGTTCCATCAACCGCTGAGTGTCTCGGGCTCCAGTTTGCCATTCGTCATGCTGTTTCGGAGGGTTATACAACAGTCCGCCTCCTTGCAGACTGTCAACAAATGACTCGCTACCTCACGGGAAAATCTCCATCCTCGCTGAGCTCCGAATCTATAGCTATTCTTGATGCGGTTCTGGCGGAAGTGCACAGTTTTCACGACATTGCATGGTTTTATGTTCCACGCACACACAACCTTGTAGCACACAACCTAACGTCTGTCGCTAGAAAAACGCAACATCTATGTTGCAGCTGGAAAACGTCTGCCTTTCCGGACTGTGTTTTGAAATATTGTTCGTAATCAATATATGAAGCCTTCTTGATTTCAAAAAAAAAGTGTGATTCCAATTTAAGGTGAGTTCGGCTTTTTATTTTATGCTTTATCGAAGTTTCCTAGACCTTGACTTTTGACTTTACTAGGACCAGACAAATTTGACAATCAAACTAATGTGAGCAAACAAAACTGATCATCGTACATAGATTCTCGAAATTGTTGGAATTATATACGATGTGACCTCAGATTGGCCCACCTTTTTCTCTCGTAATATTTGTAGCATATTCCTTGATTGCTCACATTGGCACACTACTCTGGTCTCTGATATGATGCAGGAATGCATATATCTAGCAAAATACAGTGGATGGTGCATGGACAAGAAATCAAATCAAACTTGTTCCAAAGTGATCAATATGGAAACAAAAGGCAATCAATAATATGTACACAGTGAATGAATATCCAACTGTTCTTTCCGCAAATCGTCCGATAGCGGATTTGTCATTTGTGGTACCTAGCAATATTTATATAATATAAATAATCTACCAACAGGAGCAACTCAAGGCTGCAAACAGAGATTATTTTCCAATTATCACTGTCAAAGGTCACATACCTCTCTAACCTTTTGTCCAGCCGCGTTCGATCCACTTTTTTTTTCCCTTTTTAATAAACTGCCAGTTATATGGTACACTCAAATCTCAATAACCCTGCTAAAAAAAAAGGAAGAATATTTGCAGCTAAGGTTTCTTAATAACAGGACCCTTGTACTGCCCTCTAAGCACCACAAAGTTTTCAGGCGGTTGAATCTCTTCTAACCAGACCACTTCTGCTGGGTTAACATCTACCAGTTGATCGAGTCCATCTACAAAAGAAGCATGGAGATCAGTGAGTATACAAGTGGTAGGAAGTTTTAGAAAACATGGTGTATAAATTAGTATTGTAAATCACCAGGAAAATCGTTTCTTCTATGAGATTTTCGGAAATAAGAGCAGTGTCTTCCATCTTCTGAAGAGTAGGGAGGTGTAAGAATGTCGAATATGGCGCAAGGGGTTATGGCTTTGAAGCAGTGGATGTTGCCTCCTCTCGTTGGGTAGAGAACGGTTGTGCTACAGGGAGCAGTCATCTCACGGTCTCTTACCAACTTGGCAGGTCTTGCTGGAAAGTCTGTAGCCGATGAATATCAGTTTCGATCTAAAAGAGAATAGCAACAACTGAATGCGGCTGTCAGTTTCCTAGGGAAAAAAAGTACATGAACTCGGACCAGCATTGTCTCATACCTTCATTTGGATCACCAGGCACAGGTATATCATCAAGCCAGTCATACGACTTCACATGCATAGAACCAAGAGGAGCTTGCTCAACACGGTCATCCCAGGATGGTTGTGGAGCGGTATAATGGAAGAAGGTGGCATCAAAAATATTCCAATCTGCAAAACAGAAAAAAAAATAATAATTTCAATGCTGACTCCAAGAAGAACCAATCTGCCGAGCTAATCAAAAGTAAGGATTCTTACTGAAAATCTTTCACATTCATGAATATGCAAGTATTTGATAGGAGGAGGGTACTGTTGACTTCCGTTCCGACTTTTCTTCCCAGTGCTTCCATTGGACGATGTGGCCCATTTCTGAGCAGCTTGTGCTTCCTGATCCAGACCCACATTAGCAGGCTTCAAATCATCTGGTCAAATGCATGATTTGCTTGTAAGAATAAATGCAACTTCTTACAATCATTCACAGAAACCTAAGGATCGCAATCCCAAAACGGGAATAGCATTTTCAGTCTACCCGTATAAATACTTCTTCAGAAAAATTCATGCAGTATGCTTATAGACAATTTTAGATAACAGATCTCTCACACACACCACACACCAATTATGGAGTGCAGCAATCTCCATCCAAACTTGATCTAGTTCTAAAATAGCAGATGAAGATGCTAGAGTTCTATCCCTTCCTGTACGACAAGCTAGACAGTAGAACAAAAACCAGAAGCAACAAGCACAGGGATGAAGCCAACTGAGCACCCGCTGCCAGAATAATACTAGTAGATACGAAGGTGGAAGACCCACAACTGATATGCCTGATAAAAGAAACCAACCAGTAGACGTGCAAAAAAGTGACTAGCTGTCATGTAAGTTAAGTAATGATGCAAAACGAAAGATGTTCAGCAAGACAAGATATGATGAATTAAACAGTAAAGATTTATTAGTGTTGCCAGCTATTGGAAAATGCACAAACTCAGATTAGTGTTTAGAGATTAGTCCATATATATATATATATATATGTTTTGTATTTGACACAAAAAAATGTTTAGACTTTTATTCTTTAAATGGATGGGTACATTGCCCCTGTTGGCTATTGTTGCAAACTGCAAACCGTTGGATTGATTAAAAAATTATGGCCTTACCGAATTCCTTTGACAAAATATTTGCCAGGTTAAGTTTATGTACCAGGGCTTAGATGGTTTATTTGCTAAGTTATAGACTCATCCAAGTTTTTTGTCAAGTTTACGCCATACCATTCTCATCTTAATCAAGCCAGTGCCAGAATAAAGATAGTCAGTCTGGACTCTGGAGTGGGTGATAACCAACTATACAACCACAAGAATAACCTTCAATCATGGAGTGGGTGTAAACGTAATAGAATCAACAGTTGATCTCACACAGAAGATCCATGGCATGATGGCAAAAGATTACCATGAATCCATAAAAAGCCTTAGTAAAATTTCATATCCACAGCTAATACAACACATTGCTAAGCAAAACAACGTGGATAATACATCACGCTGGCCTGGAATTCAGCTTCGGACTCAAGTTATTGAATGAGCAAAAATAATGATCTCATAAAGGAGTTTGCCCAACAACAAAAGAGTGAAGAAAGATTTGAGCAGAAACTACAGTCTTCAATTTTTTTTACTGGGATTCTTCAGCTGCTCGTATTTATGTAGGTAGAAACTTTTCCCATTCGAAAAAACGGTTAAAAGGAAGACCTTCAGAACTTCCTCAACTTTTGAAGCATGAAAGCAAGAGTGATATCATGTGAATGGGGAATCAATAATGATTAGCAAAACTATCAATCTTTCAGTTTTCTTAATCCCGTGTGTATTCATTCCCTCATGTATCTATTATTCATTTCAGCTTTCTTTAGGCCTCACGTATCTCCTGTTTTTGTTACTTTTTTTATCCCATGAGTATATCCGCATCGTTTCAGTTTTCATTCCCTGACTCCTTGAATTGCTTCTTTGCTCTTTTCCTTCACCTCTCACCATGCACCCATCACTTGTCCCTGCCATAGTTATCTTGCACTTACTCACACATATTTATTGAAGGGAACAATTGACTTTCTTATTAGTTTCTCCCATTTTTATGATAAATCCCTAGAAACGAGTTCTGAAAAAAAGATTATCTTTCAAGACTCAGGACATCAGTGAAACAGCTAGCCCAAAACCCTTGGTGTCAATCAAGGATGAAATTTGAAAAGTCAGCTATCAGGGCCTATAATCAGATACTTTTAGACATAAGAACCTTCAAAGGTCAATATATATATATACATATATATATATACACTAGAATCTTTCTCTCTTCTGTTCTGATTTTTGTCCATATAAAGTCCAACAGAATTTTGCGTCTCCCAGTCTCTACCTTGTCATTTCTATCTGATATTTTGTTATATGTACACGGGAAGTTGCATTTGTGTAGACATGGGAAGAGCAAAGGGGTAAAAAAAAAAAAGAAAGACTGATTAAGGTGCAGAACCAAAAGATTGAAAAAAACACAATTACACTTTTGGAAAAAGCAGTGTACTAAAAATACTTTTGATTCCCAAAGGCATTATGTGAAGGGAAATCTTTCTTCTTTACAAAACTAAAATATCATACCAGTGGAATCAGCTCAATATTTGTAGGATCACAGAAAAGTACTAATAACCTTTATCATCCCATGTTGGTAAATATTATATCACTACTGAGGCTGCTACGTAAACAGGCCAGCAATATATGGCAAAGGATGTGTCAACAATCACTAACATCCTTACTTAAGTAAAAATGTATTGGAAAATGGAGGCACCACATTGACAAATCCCGATTAAACTTAAGAACTACTTCAAGAGCAATGCTATCTAAAAAGTAGCAAACTAGGTCAGGAAAGAGAGGCTGAATTTCAATGTAAAGTATGACCCAGAAGCAAAGCTTAAATAGCCGAAATTCATTCCTGAATATAGCAGGTTTGACAGGCCTGTGCTTTGATTTGTTGGCAACAAGACGATGTGACAAGGAGAAAAGGAATCAAATAACAAAAAGCACCAACTATGGTGAACCAGGAAAAGGAAGAAATCCATACTCCAACACCACGATTTTCCTCTACCACCCATGTACTTTTCATGTTTCTCCGATAAAACTCATCTCAACTGTCGTGAATACAATAACCCGCAACAACCCCCCCCCCCCCCCCCATTTTCTCTTTCTATTTTATCATACTCATCTTAAGAGTCAACCTCTTTAAAAACAAGTTGCAAGAAGTAGCATATGAAACTCTAAGTAATTAAGTACAGCCATTCAAAACACATGAGAAAACAAGGAAATGACAGAAAAATAAATATAAAGAGCAGATCAGATAATTTTACTGACCTAATATAGAACGCACTTTAGCAATGGCATCGTCTGATGGAGGACCAGGAGCAGTAAACGACTCCTTGCAGGCATTGTACAGCTTCTTCAAAACTGGCATGGCGTGTTTCAATTGGAAACAGACCAACAAACCACCAAATAGGAGATGCAGAAGATATAACTTCAGAAGATCAATGCTTATTTCACACCTGGTTTACCTCCATCCGTGAATCGCATTTGTTTCCTGCAACCATGAGAGGCTTTTTAACCAATATTTTTAAAATTCATGGTTAGCTAAGATAAGAATCTCAGAAAATCTTCACAACAGTGTGAGCAAAAGAAACAAAAATAACTAGTAATTGAGAGCTGGGTGGGTACGCTTATTATCTACGGTCCAGTAGATTGAAACAACCAAGCAACTTTCAGAATCAGCTTTCATTATATAAATAAAACATGGATAAAATGGACCTAAGTGCGTCATTCAGAATGACGCCCACATCTCAGAACTTGAATCCCAACGAGCAATCAGAGACGTGTGTCGCAATCAAATAAGAACTCTTCCAGCTTGAGAATGTAAAATTTATACGTAAGAACAAGAGCCAGAAAGGATATGCGCTGTTTTCCCCCAGAGAAGAGGGTATGGGAGAATCCTCGACTAGAAATTTATAATTAGGTAGCTGAAAGATAATGAAGCCCTAAAAGTTGAAAATGCTACAGAGTGGAATTCCCGGGAAGGCCAATTTCCGTTTTCAATTAGGATATGGGTGAGAAGACCAGAGCTACGCCCAAGGAGAAGTACACATAAGTTCTAGTATACGCAATACCCTCCAGATTCTTCATATTCAAAAGAGGGAAGCGACCCAGAAGCAGCAAAGAGCTATCAGACCAGAAAGACAGTTTTGAATCAGATCAAGGGAAGAGACCGGCACAAACGAATATACCTTGGGCTAACAATAAACGAAAGAATCAGGTGATTGCTTCGATCAGAAAGCCCGACGAGAAAGAACGAAAAAGAGTAAAATTAGAAGTAACTGTAGTACAAGGAAAGCGAGAGAACGAAAATATGCGGGGGGAGGGTGAGCAGAGAGAGAGGAAGGGTAGTTCGGTTAGTGGAGGGAGATTCGGGGGGCGGAGCAGACGTCAGCGGTAATGAGGAAGAAAACTTGGGAGTGTAAAGAAGATGAAAATGAGAGGGGTGAGGAACGTCGAGAATACGCAGGCATTTCGTACGCCACAGCATTATCAGTGTGAGCCCTTTTCTACCGCAGGTGAGTTTTATTTTTCTCATTTTTTTTTGAACAATAAGAACGAAGGTGAGTCGGAGTAGAACTTTTTGGAAATATTGATTAGAGATTATAGAGGATGTGAGCACAACTTCTTTTTTTTTTTTTAGATAAGGACTGCCTTATATATTATATTAATAACATTACATGTAAGTGGACACATGTATAAGAGATATGTGTAAAAACTAACAAGGTCCTAAAGTAGATAACTGCATGAGAAGCTTCAGCAGCATAGTGAGCAACCACCATGAGCAGTCGTAGCACCACCACCACCATCATCGCGCTTCATCTGCGGCTTTTGATTGTTGTTGATCCGCATCCTGTTAGCAACAGCAATCGGCTAGGAAAACCGAAAGGGATCCAACGGCTCGACCGAGCTCGGATAAATCTCTGGGCACATGCATGAACATAATCGGTGGGAAATCCAGAAACAACCCAAACCCAAAACTCACTAGACACAAAAGCACCAAAAAAACAAGCTAGACCAACAAAGAAGAACTTTCCTGCAAGAGAAGAAACTAAGAACTTTATTGAACAACAAAGAAAGAACTAAGAAGAATCAACAAAGAAAAGAATCTACAGAGCATAGACCCGGAAGTGCGAACAAAAGAGATTGAGAAAATGAAAGAAAGGCACAAAAGAGAAGAAAAGAGGAGAGAGAGGAGAGAGCATTTTCTCTCTCCCCCAATTAAGATCATAACTTGAGCACAACTTCATTTCTAGATAAACGTGACGTAAAATGGTAACATAGTTTGACATAAATATTACATTTTGATATATTTTATTTTGTCTGTGCGTTTAGAACATATCTACACTTAATATTTATGCCGTTTTATGTCACATTTATGTTGTTCGTATTTTAAAGTCGATCAGTTTATTGTTTTATATGTTGTATACAGTAATAAAGTTAACTAATAATTTCATTTTTTATTTTTATAATTCCTTATATATTTTTTATAAACTATTAGTAATTAACTTTACCTAAAAATATAACCGCACCCGTGAAAATAGAAATATATTAATATACATTACATTTCATTATGGTCAAACAATAGTTTATGATGTATACAGTAATAAAGTTAACTAATTAATTATCATATTTTTATTAAATTTTTACTTATATTTTTATATAAACTATGACTAGTTAATTTTAGCTAAAAATAACAGGGCCTTGAAAATAGAAACATATTAGTATATATTACATGTAGAATTATGATTAAACAGTAGTTTATGATGTATAAAGTAATAAATTTAACTATTAATTATCATATTTTTATTTTATAATTTCTTACTTATATTTTTATATAAACTATTAACTAATTAACTTTGTCCTATTGAGTTTATACTGAGTTTATCAAGGTTTGCATGTGGACGAACCTTTCTTATAATATTTGTAACAAGTTACTTAATTAATTATTTTTTAACAAAATAGACTTTTTAAGCAGTAATTTAATATTGTAGTTGTAGTACAGAAAATGATAAACGTACCGCACCTAACTAACTTATCCTACAAATATGTCACACTGTCAAACAGTAGTTTTCAAAAAAGCTAAAATATACCAACACAAAACAGCCAACAAATATTCTGTAAATATGCCAGCGCAAAACAACTACCCAAGTATGCTGCAAAACAGCTATGCCGAATAGAGCTCAATATCCATGACACCATCCTTATTCATGACTTGAATCGACAAGAGCTTAACATGCTCCAAAGTACTAACATCATGATAACAGTTAGGATAACCAAAATAAAAGGAAAATGGGGCATAAGCGGAAAACAAACCAACAAGTTAACTGAAGAAGTCACAAGGACTATGTAATTTATTCCTAGCTTATAAGTAGACAGCCACGGTAGGAGCTTCACAACCGATTTTAGAAGAGAACCTAACCAGATAGTACCGTGAAGTTAAACGCAAGCATTACAGGAGTTGAAAGCTCAAAAAGACATAGTCATCGGGACACAATGCATGTCCCAATGACTATGAACTTCATGGATCATGGCTCCATGTTGCTAGACCTTCAATAGCCAAATCCGAAGTACTAGGTTTCTTCTGATGGATCAGTTACCAATAAGACTTGGTTCAACCCTTACTTGCGATATCTTGCCTTTCTTTGTCTGAAGAGCCTGCTTAGTTGCTAGTCTCACGCGTCTTATGAACAATCCTTAATAATACGATTGAAGTTTCTCTTCTATTACCACAAACCATGCCAGAGTGAGTCTCCTCTCTGGGTGTAAGAGGGGTTTCCATGAATCTCGTGTTGCTCAGAAATCCACCATCAAAGTATGAACAGTGTGGGGAATTTGGTTGAGGAAAACCAGAAGCTTCAGTATTAGCCCTCGGGTGCATGCCAAGATTCGTACTTGGATTCTTAAGACCATAGAAACAAACATATGTGAACGAGGAGGGAATGGTCATAGGAAAATCTGTTGGTCGATTAGTACTCCTCGACAGTCCCTGACAGGTAGTGGACGTGTCTTGGGTGTTAGCCCGATATTGCTTAAGAGGTAGAAGACTTAAGTACTTCAAACAGAAAAGTCTATTCGATTGAGAATTAGACCCTAGTAATTCACTCAACCCCCTCTTGCCCAGCCTATGGATTTGGGACAAGTTAGGACTTTACCGAGCCCTTTCTACCCAGACCGAACCCTTTCAGTGTCTAGTCTCCAGTAGTCCACTAACTGCTCCCCAACTAGCCCTTAGCAACCCCTTGTTGACACATACACAAAAGTGTTTTGTTTTTTCCCACTCGCTCACTTCTACCGCTCTATTATAGGACTTGAATTGACTCACAATAAAATTGAAACTCTAAGATTACAAGCCAAGATCACTTGAAAATGTTTCGCCCGGTTTCAGCAATTCGGCCTTTTGGACATCTGCTTTGATTGAAGCTGGTTTGTCCTTATAGACAATGCTGATCTTCTCTCATTAGTGGATCCCAGAACTTGTTGTTAGAAAGTGACAAATGATTTTTCTGCAATTATGCATTGTTGTTTGTCTTCTTCCTTCCTAGTCTCATATGCGTCTGAACATTTGATTTTAGAAGATCAAATTGTGCAGGTTGACGTTGTGAAGCATGCTGGAGAGTGTGGCTGACTTTAACACTTCTTTTGGCTTTAATTCTAAGTGAGTGTTCTTGTTGGTTGTCGTCGAGCCTCACTCTAAGTGATCGTGGACAGGTGCCCAACTGTAGGGCCATTCATAATGGTAGAATCTGCTTGTAACCTTGCATGCAAGCGATCATGAGAATCCTTATTTGCTGAAACACTTAAACAAATACATTAAACCACAAGGACGGTTTGCTATCATCAAAATCTTAAGGAACTTGACTTAACAAGATCAAGTCCACAGATGAGTCACCATGCGTCACTTTCCTTCTCCTCAATCGGAGTAGAACTAGGAACACTGAAGAGGTGAAAGAAGCGAAGGAAATTGGGAGAATTACATAAATATTGACATACTCTTTCGTAAACTATTAGTCTAAAGAAAAGTGGATTCAATAAAGATCATTTTTTTCTACATCCAAATTTAGTTATTGACATTTTAAAAATTGAATTTAATATAAATTATAAAAATTATTTGATTGTCTGATAATTTGGTTGTATTTAATTAGACGGTAAGATAAAATCTCAAAAACTAGATTACAAATAAACTGCTATTGCATACTATAATTGTATACTTTAAACTCAAATTGGATCCCTAAAATATGGTCACATGTTCTATTAGATATGTTGAACATGTTGTTTATTGTCCCTTGTTATTCATGATTACATCAGCTGTGCATTTGAAAATAAAATTTGAACATTTAATAAGAAAAAACTATATTATAAAGTACTCTACCAAAATTGTAAGTTTTGTATAAATCAATGTACAACTTTTATATGTTTGTTGTACAACTTCGTTTTAATATATATATACAATCCATCTCTCTAAATTTGAGTGCAAGAGTTGTTTTTTTAAAATAAGTAGATCATTAAATTAAGACCAAGATAATTACATCTCTAAGAACAATAAAATAACTAAAGCATGAAATAAGGACAAACTAGAGAATAATTTACCATAGCATATACTCCACTAGCAGTAGCAACTTAGAGACGGATCTAGCCACAATAAGGCGACATAGTAGGACCAAAGTAGATCTTAGGAAAGACTATAACCCAAAGAGCCAGCCAAGTTTATCGCTAGCAGCATAGGAAAGGTAAAGCTACAGGAGAAAAAGAGGCCTCGTGGGCTATTGCTATATATGTAGCAAGGGTTGCCAGGCACCACATTGAGCAGAAGATAGGATAAGATAGGAACAGACAACTGGTAAAATACCGATAACTCGACGGAAGTAAGGTAGACTGAGAAGGATCTACGAGAAACTACTAAGGAAGACATACTGACCGCTAGATACTCCAAAACCCAAAAAAAAAACAAAACTACGAGCTAATAGCTTAGGAAGGCAAGACAAAAGTTAAGAACCATCGCCATCATGGGTGCTGGCTTGTGAGTAGAGGTAGCAGCCAAAATCTTCTCTCCCTCCCACCCAGTCTCTGTAGGCTGAGATCCCAAACCTCTTCTTGGGCATTCTCACCTAGAAGGTAGTCTTTGTACACTTGTTTGCATCATGGATTTTGTTCGGGGTTGTGAGGGCAAGGCTTCCTGTGGAGTTGTGGGGTTTGCCTCAACAAGAGTAATGACTTGTGCATTCGAAGAATTAGGGACCTCTACTCATTTTGGTCTTGTAGAGCTTGTCGATATAGGGGGTGGACATATAAACTTCTTAGCATAACCAGCTGACATATGGCTAGTCTCTCCCCTCCAAGGGGTTAGGTTTTGAGCATCGGCCAGTAGTGTGGGTGAAGAGGCCACAGTTGCAGCAGAAGACCGACATTCTATCATATGAGATTGGAAACAAAGTACGCACCGTCAATGTTAAAGGGAAAGGAGCGCCAGACTGGCTTCTTGTGTTAAGTAGACCTTAAACCTGATGTAGTGGAAGTCGACTAGTGCAGGGTCATCCATGACGCTAGTGAAGTGTTTAAACTTTGAGGCGACCAAGCCACAACATTAGTATTGCATGAGGTTTTTGGGAAGACAGAAATACGGACCCAGGAAGGATCCATGGAACTCATTCCTCCCATAGAGAGCCAGGGTCAACTTTCTACAAGGTGAAGAGCACTCCCGATAGTCCAAGGTCCATGAAAAGGACATGATGCATGACGTCCTTATTGCGAACTCAAAGATAAATAGATTTGGCCCAACCTGAGCACAATAAATGTCCTCAAGGAGATCAGCTTGGCTAGGTGTGTCGCCAGAGTGAGAGCTAAGCAAGGCGTGGGAGAATAATTTGTCTAGCAGGCATCGGTCAATCGCTAGCATGGAGGTATACTAAAATCGTATCAGGTATCAAGCGAACAATCAAACTCATGAAGAGGCGATACTCGTATATAGGGTTAATAACATAAGAGAGTATAGAATTCTGGGGTGAACAGAGAATACGCAAGGCAACGGGGTGAAGAATACGAGGGAAGAGTGAACCTTCGGGGAAGCAAACCCAACCTAAATAGAGCCTTCGTGAGTTTCAAAATCATCCGTTAGATCTATGCAAAACAATAAACTGGAACATCATTAAACTGCATAGACAAGGACACTAGTGCAGAAAATGTTTTTTACCACGGTTTTTTTGCCTATATACCACGGTTAGAACCGTGGTTTATACTCCGTGGTATATTGGAAATGACTATAAACCACGGTTCGAAACCGTCGTTTAAAGTCATTATAAACCACGGTTCTTCTACAACCGTCGTTTAAAGCCCTTTGTGTCGCGGGTCAGACCGCTTTTATACGACGGTTTGGCTTAAACCGTGGTATATAATCTGTTTCCATTGCGTTTTATACGACGGTTCTGTTGATAACCGTGGTATATGACTACTTTATACGACGGTTTTTATAATAAACCGTGGTTTATACTCGTCGTTCCATTGAGTTTTAAACCACGGTTTTAAGTGAACCGTGGTTTTTTTTTAGTTTTTTTGTTTTTTTAGCATCTACCACATATGTTTTCCAACACAACCCAATTTACAATCGTATATACAACCTGTACAGGGCATCCAACTGGTATTGCCCTTTGATAACCAACCATACTATGACCATAAACCAAGTTGCCAGTTTGAATTGCAACATTGAAAACGAATTGCAAACAAACCCATTCAAACTTTCAAAAATAAGAGAGAGTTGAACTTTACAAACTTTGAGAGTTGCTTCAGCAAAACAAAAGTCTAAGTCTAACTACGTACACTAGGATATAAGATCTAAGAAACACTCAAGTAATTTTTACACCAAAACTTGATAGATGATCTCTTACAAAGTCGAGATCCCCTTTGGAATACGTGCTCCCTGCTTTTGTGAAAAAAGAAACGATCTGTCCATAAAAAGAAACTGATCATCATTAGTACACAATTTTATTTCAAATGCAATAACTTTAACTAAACTTTGATTGGTATGGTTTACCTTGTCATCATCAGCAAGCGTGTCAATATTTTGTACAATCTCGAACATGTACCGCATCACATAATAGCCACAGCTTCGTGAATCAGGCTGCTGAGGACACTGTCATCACACCATCCATGGATTACCAACTTTAGATAGATCAAAAAATTAAACGTTTAACTTTAATACAAAAATGCATAAATTAAATGATTACTTACACGTATGTAATGGAAGTCCAAGATGGAGATGGTTTCTTCGCATCGCTCAAACCAAGCTTATGACCCCTGCATAAATACAGCATTTTAAAATGAAGCATTTATTGTCAATAATCTAGGACAAGCTTAAAATAAATACAGAATGCATTAAAATTTTGAATACTCACTCCTTCAAATATTTCTCTATGCGATCTCTCGAAGGTCATCAGGGCCGCCCAATGGGTCTAGTATCAACAAGCATGAGGTGTCGATACACAACACCATCAACATCCAATGATTGCTGCCACAGATAAAACAAAGAATGTTTTGTAGAACAATGTTTTTAATTATCACAATTAGGAAGCAAAAATTCCAGTTATTGTGTACTTACATCTGATGATATGGGATCAGCAAATATTTGCTTCTTCTTCGCGCCGCAGCACAAAATCCCTGCCTCACGTGCTGTGCACATCCTTGCGCATCCAATGCGGCCTGACTTGCTGACATCAATTGCGGGCACAAGAAAGAGATGGAAGATAATCTCTTGTTCGATATCAGTCTGGTAGTCAAACACCTAAACAACATTTTTTCATAAGATATGTTAAATAGCTTAAAAAATGAAAGATAATTTAATAATTTAAAAGATACTTACACACAATAGGCCTGAATCACAGAGATGTTAAGCAGGTCTCCCATCAAAAATTCTCTTATTAGATCGCTCACGTAATCATCAGATCTCTGGGCTCGGGGAGTGGAAAACATGCTTAGACACTTTCATGTTGAAATTGGTGACAGACTGCGGCTTCGTCATGAAAAAGTCATACAACATTTTTTGATGGGAGGTCAACTCTTCAATACTTGGGTGTCAGAATGGGGGATCTCCTAGAGTCATATCGAAAGGTTTGACCACTTCCTTTCTCACACTCTGACTCTCCTCATTTGATTTCACAATTTCCTTCCCCTTATCCACTTTCCTCTTCTTAACCGGTCTTAATTCCTTATCAATCTAATAGTATACAAAATTTAAATAATAAACATATCAGTCAACAGTCAAGTTAAAAACTAAACAGTAAGCATGTAATTAAATAGTTTACCTTGTCACTACTGACATCAATGAGAGAATATGGCCATGGAACAACTGAAGATTTTGCTTGACCTATTTTACTCCACTGATTCCACTCCAACGGAAGGGAGAGTCCTCATGACCTTGCACAATATCGTCTACCATCACACGAGCGTGAGAGGTGGGATGGGCTTGAAATGTACTACAGTGTTCGGTCCGGTCTGTAAAACCCGACCGAATGCAACATGAACAGTCCCACAATCCGACACTTGAAACAAATGACATGATTTAGCCACCTACATCAACTCACAACAGTAAGCAAGCTAATAAAATTATATTGTTTTAAAAGTAATGTTAAAATAACTAAGGAGGAAAAAAGAACAAACCGAAAGGTTTTGATAAGGAAATGTGTCTCTGGTAGGAGAAGAAGGTGCAGGATGATCGACCATCGGAGTATCCGCCGTCGTGGTAGGAGCAGACGTCGGTGTAGGATCATCGACAGTATCCGCCGTCGTGGTAGGAGCAGACGTCGGTCTAGCAGTAGGTACCGGTGTAGGAGTAGGTGTCGGTGTAGGAGCATGCACCTGGCCCAATACTAAAGCCTCAAGTCTTCGCAGGCGCTCCTCGTAGGCTTGACGCTCCTCAGCGTGGCGTCTTTCCGACTCAGCGTGACGTCTCTCTGACTCCTCCAACCGGTCATGCACCCGTTCATCCACCATTCTCTCTATCATTTCAGCCTGTGGTACTCTCGATCGAGACGTAGGAAACACGTCTTTTTGGCGAACTTCCCCTCCAAGCCCCCGCACTCGCCCTGGATGATCCTTTTGCCCAAGGGCCTTATTCAGTGGATCATCCTGAGACGGAGGGGCCGGAACCATCTCCCATCGCTCAGTCGAGCCAGACTATTTTAAAATAACAAAAATATTAGAAATGAACTTACTAATTAGTAACACAACTTTTAAATATATATACTTACAATCTTGGACGCCAACTCAGCAGTCTCGCTTTGCGGGAACACATATACCCCCTCGTCATTTTTCACATTCGACCCAGCATAAATGTCTGCACTCTACTTGCATCGTCAACATCATCAATAACTGACTGAGTGCCGTCTTCATTAGTTTTAGTCAGTAAGCCCTCGCTTTCCACTTCTCCAACCGCCCCGTGTATCCAGCTCGCCCCATGAAGTGCTTGTAGATATTCTTCGCCCGGTTACGTCTCGCTTGTTCTTGACGTAACTGTTACAAAATTTGTATATTTGTAAGTTATACATAATAAAAAAATTGTTAAATTTATTCCTTAAATAATTAAGAAAGAATAATTGTAAAAGTACCTTAAACTCTTCAGTCTGGCGATGGTCGTAGAATATCTTCCAGTCCTCCTCCGTGATCATACCATCATACACTACCCACGGCGGTGACCTCTTGGAGCCCGGTTTGGTAATCCAGCCATCTACCAACCGATGCTTGAACTGTCGCAGTGATGTCGCTAGAAGTGATTCAATCTTCGTCCGAAGTTCATCCGCGACCTTGTACTTCTTCTGCACCATCTGCCACATGATGTCTTTGTCTGCCTTTTCTTGATCTTTCCAATCCTTATTAATCGAGCAATGGGATTTTACCATCAATCCCAAGTAGGAAGCAAACTTCTGCTTCGACCCACCACGATGTCGGAGGTACTTGTCCCAGATCAAATCGATAGGAGAATCTTTCTTCTCCTTCAACCCACGGGTCGGTCCACGTCCCTTCCGAGGGTTCTGCGAAGTAGATGCAGCTGGTGGTTCTTCAGTAGGGACGTCATCGTCAATATCATCCAGCCCCAACAGTAAGTCCTCTTCGACTCTATCGTCAGGATCCATAATCTGAAAATAATCAACAATTAACAAGGTTAATACGAACATCTACTGAATCAAATATTGAAACATGACAAAAATTAAATAATATAATATTGTCAACCAAACTTACAAAATAACATTTCATCGTTCAATCCACAATCCTTCATTGTGGTCGGACCTTCGATATTCAAAATTAGTTACATTATCTACCTCCATCGGCAACCGAATAGGTACATCTGTTTCATCTTCACAGTCGTATTCATCCTCATCAACAATATTATCAATCCAACTATCGATCTTTTACTCTGCATTACAATAGACCATCTGGGATTAGACTGATCACGACAGTAGAACACTTGTTTTGCCTTTGATGCAACAATAAAGGGTTCATCAGTAGGAGCCGCTGTCGTTAAATCAACTAGCTTCATACCATGATCCTCCTCACGATATCCCTGTTTGTTGTCCACCCATTTGCAACGAAATACGCAAGTTTCATAACTAGTGTAATTCAAGACCCAATATCCTCAATAACACCATAATATTCATTCTTCAGTGTATTACGACTTGTTCCTGTGAAAATGTCTTGTGAAGCGATAAGATGCACACCACTGTTCTGGTTTGTCGATTTACAATCTTGACGTGCAGTGTAAAAAGAAAATCCATTTACATCATATCCTTCATAAGACAACACATCGAGATTTGGACCAAGTGCCAACAACTGGATCATTTCATCCACGTTCCTTGAATCTTCATACAACACCTTCTGTCTGAACCACTTAACAAATGTTGCATTCTGCTCTTTTTTTAATTTGGCATTACTCATCGTTGGGTTTTTGTTTTGAGGTAGGCTAGGTGTGCATCGAAATACGGTTCAACAACTTCAGAATGATTCAACACAACGATGTGCCTTGTTCAATGTATCAATATCAACTCTGCATAATTTTTTCCCACAGGTACCAACCCCTTTAAGCCTGCCATCATGTCTTGCTTTCGGCAATCCAATAACATCAACACCGTCTAAGTAATGAGTGCAGAAGTCAACTACTTCCTCTGTTACTGTCCCTTCAATTATACTTCCCTCTGGACGCCGACGGTTTTTTCATTTTCTTTTCAGTATACCCATATATCTCTCAAACGGATACATGTATCGAAGGTATAACGGACCACAATGTTTGATCTCTCTAACAAGATGAACAAGTAGATGCACCATAATATCAAAAAACGAAGGAGGAAATACATTTCCAACTGACACATGGTGATCACAAGGTCATTCTGTAGTTTATCCAGCGTCTCCACATCAAGCACTTTACACGAAATTCCTTTGAAGAAAACACATAAATTTGTAATAGTTTTCCTGACATCAGCTGGAAGGATTCCACGGAGAGCAACCGGAAGTAAGTGCTGCATCAGCACATGATAGTCGTGAGACTTCATCCCTACCAATTTAAGATCAGACATTGATACCAAACTTGATATGTTCGATGAGTAACCGGATGGCACTTTAATATGACGAAGAGAACTACAAAAACTTATTTTCTCTTCTTTGGATAATGTATGACAAGCGGGAGGCAAGAATGTTCTTTTCCCTCTTTGTTGTGGCGCGAGTTCTTCTCGTATACCCAATTCAACCAGATCTTTTCTACCCTTCAAATGGTCTTTTGTCTTTCCTTTCACGTTTAGTAGTGTCGCAGATACACTTTCACCAATGTTTTTCTCCACGTGCATAGCATCAATGCAATGTCTCACCTCTAAATGTTGCCAATATTCAAGTTCCCAAATATTGATTTTTTCTTCCAGATGCTCTTTTCAGTGGCTTTAATTGGTGGACCGAAGTTGTTCACAACATTCTTCAACTGATTGTACGTCTCAGCAGCAGATAGTGGTGGTCGAGCGACTGCATGATCCGTTTTTTCCATCAAACTCTTTTGTCATCTTACGGTATTTGTGCCCTTTAGGGAGGAATTTCCGATGGCCCATGTACACATTTTTTCCACTGTGTTTTAACCGGATACTGCAAGTTCTATCTCCACATATAGGGCACGCTAGAGCTCCTTTAATTGTGTATCCCGAGAGGTTGCCGTATGCAGGAAATCATTGATCGTACAAAACAACATAGCCCGAGCGTGAAGTTTTCCATACCATATGAATCATACACCGTCGCACCTTCATTCCACAACAATTGTAAATCGTCAATAAGTGGTTGCAAAAACACATCAATTTTGTTTCCCGGTTGTTTCGGACCCGATATCAACAGAGAGAGGAGAATATGTCTGGGTTTCATACACAACCATGGCGGCAGATTGTATATTGTCAATAAACAGGCCAAGTACTGTGTATACTGCTCAAAGTGCCATAAGGGTTCATCCCATCAGTGCATAAACCAAGTCTTAAGTTCCTTGGGTCTGTACCGAACTGAGGGTATATTCTGTCAATGTTTCTCCATTGTGGTGAATCGGCTGGATGTCTCAATTTACCATCATCCTTTCTATGGGTAGCATGCCATCGGAGGTTCTCAGCATCTTTCTGAACTGCAAACAAACGTTTGAATCGGGGAATTATCGGTAGATACCACAACACCTTCGCAGGAGAGCCCACTTTAGTGCTTATGTGGTTTCTTTCACCCTTTTTTACATAGCGTGATTCCCCACATTCAGAGCAATGGTCATCCAACTCATTCTCCTTCCAATACAACATACACCCATTTGGACAAGCATGTATTTTTTTATATTCCATACCCATCGGACACATTAACTTCTTTGCTTCATAAGTTGTTGTGGGTATCACATTGTCCTTTGGTAGTACATCCTTCAGCAGTTGTAAAAGATCTGTAAAACTGACATCACTCCATCCATGTCTCGCCTTCAGATTGAATAGTTTTAGGACAACGCTCAATTTGTTTTTGTGTTGCGTTTCACATCCACTGTACAACGGTTCCTTCGATGCTTGCATCAGATTTTCGAATTTTTTGGGTTTGTTGGAAAAATGTTGTTCAACATCTTCCATCATTGCATTAAGGTCCTCCTGATCATCTGAATCACTACCTAGTGAATCATCTTGAGTATCCCCAAAATCGTGCGAAGCATCCATTTCTGATTGTTCTACAACGACGTTATCAGCACATTCAAACACTTGTACTGAATGTTGACCATGCAGTATTGTTATGGCTTCATAATCATCTGTAAACCCTCTGCGAATCAGATGATCCTTAATCTTGTCCACACCTCGGTATTTGAAGTCGTTCTTGCAATCGACACAAGGACATCGAATATATCCCTTATCCCTTGGTTTAAGATTGTCAACAAGGATTTTGCAAAATTTATTGACCCCTTCTAGGTACTTGATGTCCAATCTGTCACTGTACATCACCGAGCGCTCCATCTCCTTTTTCAACACACACCAGATGTCGTGAACTCGTTCCATTGATCTCCTCCTTTTTTTATCTACAGATTTAACAACCTAAACCTATCCAATCACCTTCGATCTCACCTAGGAACAAGTTAATAATATACAGTAGTTCAGTGATAATTTCGGCAGCATTACCCTACAGTTCTCCTAGTGTAGATATATATATATATGAATCGTTTCAATTCACATATATATATGTACACTAGAAGAACACTAGGGTAATGCTGCTGAAATTATCACTGAACTATTGTATATTATTAACTCATTCACAACCTAGATGGTGAGCTCAAAGGTCATTGGACAGTCCCAACAGGGACTATCTAAGACATACCTCTATCAGGTAAATCTCAGACAGGTAATTCTATGTTTGAATTGATTTTCCATTGTTTAATAGAAAAACAAATAAATTGAAACATTTTAAATACCAACCTGATGAGTACTGGATGGTCAGCTAGCGCACTGCACAAGATAGAGAAGAGACAAGTGGACAGATGTTCTTGCACGTAGTATATGACACCTATTCAATGAAATAATAATAAGGTTAAATTCTGGAAAAATTTTGGCATGACCTTTACGTATTTTTAGGTACTCCACACTTTTTTATATATGCAAATCCAAACACAATAACAACATTCTCAGCAAAACGCACACAATAGACATCATCTGAATGGGAAGCATGCATATTATATTTATGTCAAGCAGCAGCAGTTTATAGTGGATCACTCAAATTAGTAAGCATGCCACTAAAATATAGAACTTCCAGAATCAATAATTAAATTCGAGTATTATACCAGTTCGATTTGTTTGCTCCCCTCGCGTCTTCAGTCTGATTCTGGTCGAGCTCGAAGCAACCTAGAAATCGCTAGTTCAAAAATAGTTAGCGCAATGAGGAGGTAACAACTACAGAAAAATGTAGCTTTAGATATATTAAAAAATAATCAATTGGAATGTTTTGGTTTAGGTCAAGATAATTGCTAGCGCTATGCCAGAATACTACCGTGGGTTCAGATCAGGCAAGCCGGTGGCAGAGGTTGACGTGCGTGGCAGCAGTTAGGGCGACAACCGGCCTCGTCAGAATTCAAGACTATGACTTCAATCAAGAAATGATAAGTTCATCATAAAAGTTATAAAAAAATTAAAAATGGTATTGTGCAAGAAAAACAAGAATAATTGAACAACGAATAAATTTTGAATTGATTTTCCATTCTTTAATAGAAAAACAAGAATAAATTTGAAACATTTAAAATACCAACCTGATGAGTACTGATGGTCAGCTGGCGGGAGGTAGAGGAAGAAGAAACGTGATGCAGTAACACCTAATGATATATTATAAGGTTATAATTAAAAAACATGAATAATTGAACAAACATAAATTTTGAACAAACCATGTTTTTGAATCATTCTTAAATACTAACCTAGTGAGTAGTGATGGTCAACTCGGAAATGGGATGGAAGAGGAATTTTTCAACGGTAGTAATACCTATCCAATAAAATAAGAATAAGGTTTAATTCTGGAAAAATTTGGCATGACCTTTGCGTATTGCAACAGACTCACACTCTTCGTTGTTTAACAACTAATTAAAAATCTGTTTAACTACCAATCAGGGCAAATCACCCTTATTTAAGATGAGTGCAAACAAAAAAATCATACAATGCTCAATAATGACTGTTAAAACGGACGATTAGTGGTGACAACCTGATAGCATCATAGGTAATTGGTATTTGGTAGATTTCTGTTTGTTTTAAGCATAATTATTTGCGCCTATTAAACTAGTAAAACTATGGTCAAAGAGGACTCAAACAGGTTGTGATATAACTCACCAGTACACAAGTAAACTGCCCACAATATGGTATAACTAACAGCAAATAAGCGATAACAGCACGTTTCTGAGGCTTTAAAACTGCTGAAACTTATTCATTGTTATGCAGAAAAATCTGATGCTAAACTTTGTCAGCTCCATAGCAACTCACAATCGAGAAAAAAAACTAGCAAAACAGGTTCACTGTGTCCATATTGTGGCTTATATAGGTGTTTAAAACTAAGCATACAACATAATGCGGGGCTGTAACACCCCTACACGCACAACACATTACTTGGAATCGCAGCGGAAAAATAAACAACTAAACGGTAACTAAACGAATGGTGCTACAATGCCGTCAACCACCCACGTGGCTAACAAGGCTGAATAAATACAATTGTACCGGTCTGATGATCAGACTCCCGAGCATAGAACTAACAACCATATATATACATCAACATAATACCGAGTGTTTACATAAATCCTTCACCGTGTACCGTCACTGTAAACCATCATAATCAAGTACATAACACGCCACGGGAGCACAGGCGCATCCCGGGCAAACATCCAAAAGTACTCCAAAAGTAACTACACCCTAGGATCTAGAGCCACTCCGCTTCTTCGATCCTCATCCTGCAGTAAAGAAATATGGATCCCCCGAGGGGGTCAGCAACCCTTGGCTGGCATGGTTAACGCGCAGCCCATCGACTACCGAATGCGCGCAACTATTTGTCATGATGACATGGTATTTATTTTAAAACACACACACATACATATATAACATAACATGGGTATTGTACACATCATAACACACATCACAACATACAATTCCTTTTAGGAAGAGAACCAACATAGTTAGTCCCCATTGAGAGCCTAGAGAATGTTGCCACGCTCATACTTAGCTCGTTACATAACTCGTTACCGTCCGGTTAGATTGAACGGTTAACTTAACACAAGGTGCCTCGGATATAGTGATCCAAGCACACCGAAATAACACATAGTATGCCCCTGTGGCCCGACGTGAGTAAAAAATAGCCTTGGTTAAGCTAAAGGGAAGGTTAGAAACCAAATTGGAAACTTAACCATAACATACAGAGAGAATCGAACCGGTTATGACATCGACTCCCATACTCACACGCGTGGCCGGAACAGACCGGACTCCTCACTTCCCCCGTTAGCCCTTGTTAGTAGTTCATCATTGAACTCAACAAACAATCCACAATAATAGGTCAAGTCTTGTTAGACACACAAGGGAAGAGAGAGTCATACTTAACAACATAATAATATTTAACAACTGTAAACTCTTTACATGGTTTAATCTTACAAAGTCATAACACACAAAAAAACAAACAACACACAAGCCGGTGTAAACCGGTAGGCAACAGACTGCAAGAAAACCATACCTTGGTCCTTGCCTTGACTGGTTTCCACCTTGAGAGATCCTAACACATTAGTAACGTCGGTTAATAACGCACTAGTCCACTGTCACATAACTACTTCACATTTCTAGTTATCACATTTCCACATTTGTCTTCACTTCCCATCTTTTAAAATGTCATTATACACTCCTAACATGTCTTATGTACCTATAATATTATTCCTAACTCTTCCCTATCATTAGACATCATTTAAATACCTAAAAACCAAGTTTTTAGTGGTCCGGGACTTGTCCCTAGCTTAGGTCCCGGACCATATGCTAACTCAGCTCTCGTGGGAATTCAAGGGGTGGTTCGGGTCCTGTACAAGACCCAAGTCCCGGACCAATTGTCATGTGACCCTCGGCCTATTTTACACCCCTGGTCCGGGACTTTACCAGCACCTAGGTCCCGGACCAAACCTACAAATTGATAAAATGCCATTTTTCAAATGTTGTTACCTTAGTTCCCACCTCCATTCATTGTATAACTTTACCAAATGTTCCTAGGTATATTATAATGTCTAGATATCATCTTAAACACACCTAAATCCATTTTCACTTGTTACTCATTTTTTCCCTTATAATTTCACTAACACCTATAACACTTACTTAGGTTTCTAAATGATGTTTCTTACCTAAGAAACTACTATCCCAAAATGCTTTCTCCTTATTTTAACATCATCTCCCAAGCATCATCTCTCACAACTTTCCTTATCCTTCCTGAACTCTTTTCTAGTGTACACTTCTCCTTATTTTACCAAAGTTTGCCTAGGTATTTACCTAAGTCCAAAATGACTTTGGTACATACTAAAATCTCAAGCTCATGCCTAAGTCCTTGTTACATCCCAATCAACCTTAATCATGTTTCCTACACAAGAAAACACTTAACCATTTTAACTACCCTTACTTATCAAACTCATTTTAACACTTAGAACTTCTCATTTATTATCTAATTTCGACATAGGTTCTCTAGAACATTGCTAAACCAAAACACATATTTTTACCAACAAACAACCAAGAACACTAAAAATCCATCAGTAACTTATTATACCAAACTCCACTCATAAAGCCTACATCACAATATAGTGCATAATTAAATTGCATGGCACTTAGGCCCTTAAATACATGGCTCTTAGGCCCTTAAGATGCATAAATCATAAACACTGAATTTCCACAATATATTTGCCTTTAACCTGCAAATACACTCAACAACCATATGCCTTTTACTAAGCTCTTGAGAACACTTTACTAGTCATTCACCATTTGCTCTTTAGGTAGTTTTAATAAGCATTTATAAGCTCATTTCTCCTAAGGCATTAAACAACATTTGGTTAGTAGATTTACCTCTTTCCAAACACTTCTTTCTTGTTTCCTTTAGAAACCAGTAGGGTATTTGATTCCTTGACAAGTTCTAAACATATACAAACATATAATGAGTATTCAAGCTATAAGCTTCATCTCATTGTAAACCCTAATTTTACATTGTTTCAAAAACATTAATGTAGTTG
Source organism: Limonium bicolor (assembly GCA_023374045.1). Lineage (NCBI taxonomy): Eukaryota > Viridiplantae > Streptophyta > Magnoliopsida > Caryophyllales > Plumbaginaceae > Limonium > Limonium bicolor. Next base: position 120,604,954 of record CM041780.1, read on the forward strand.
TTTTACCTTGATCTTTGAAGAGAGTTTGAATATCTAGCAAGAGAGGACTCCACCTAGTCCATGAAGAGTTGGAATGAAGCTAGAACAAGGTCACACAAAGAGCTCCTTCAATGTGTATTTTCGGTTACCACAAAAACATGAAGGAAATGATTTTTATTTGAGATTCCTTACCTAGAGCAAAGGAGAGTAACAATATGTAAAAATACAAGCTCAAGCTCCTTCAATGGTGGAACTCCATGGCACCGAAATGGTGTCTTGGAGTTTTAAGAAGATAGGAATGAAGAGCTTGATGAGAGAAAGAAGATGGTGGTGTTTGTTTTTGATTTGGACAAGTGAGCAGATTAACAAGAGATCAAACTGAGTTTTTAATGGTGGTAGTGGTATTACCGTGAGAGAGCAGCAAGAAGGAAAGAAGAGGTGAAACCGTGTGAATGAAGAAAGGAAATGAGAGAATGAAGATAGGATTTTTACTTTAGAAGATATTTGTAGCTTTAAAGTAAAAAGTACATTCATTAGTCATCATTTTTACTTAACAAAATAACGAGGGTGGTGAGTCACCACACTTAGAAAACCGGCCCCCTTATTATAATGAGGGTATTTTAGTCTTTGTTTGTCAATTTAATTACTTAACATACATATGTTTAAACTAGCTTGTAAAAGTTACTATTCACCTAAACAAGGCACATAGAAGTGAAATTTTTGATTTCCCATTGATATAGCCACCCAAATGTGATACTATATAGTACACATATATATTTAAGAGTAATGATGGACATTTAGCCATTCAAAACTCATTTACAAGACAATTTTTCAAAATGTGCTTTAAGACTTCTTAAAGCACATTTTGTGTTTTAACTTGTTTTCAAGCTTGGTTTTCTTTGGTAATTGGTTTAATATGTTCATTAGTGTATAAATGAGGTCTTGGTAAGCTCATTAGGTCTTACCAAGTTTATCCCAAGCTTAGAGCACATTTTGGCTCTTATTGACTTTAAAGCACATTTTGTGTTTGCTTTTGTTTAATTTGTTTACTAAGGTTTCTAAGACTCTTTTAGTCTTATTACACCCTATTTAGGTGTTTAAACAACATAACTAGGTTTGGGGTATTTCAATCTACCCCCCTTAAAAGAACTTTGTCCCCAAAGTTCATACTTCCACATATCTTAAATATTAGAACATGAGAACAATATCAACAACACTTCTATATCACATTAACAACATCTTTACATCATATCGGACACATGGTCCAAACAACAAAACATCACAACATCATTCAGACTCAGCGGTCTGTAACATTAACAACAGACAATACCACACAGACAATGTATTCAAATACATGTCATACACATAACCGAAACGGCTCTACCCCCCTTAAATAGGGGTACGCCCCGTACCCTATACATACAAACACTAAGAAGTAAACAACGACGGGTACTTCGCCTTCATCTTATCTTCCAGCTCCCAAGTGGCCTCCTCAACGTCCTGGTTAGACCAGAGAACCTTCACCAGTCTCACAGACTTATGGCGAGTGTCTCGAGTCTTAGTGTCCAGAATCCGTACCGGAGTCTCCACTGATCGCATGGTCGGCTCTAAAGTTAGCCTTTCAGGCTGAAGCACATGAGACGGATGAGACATATACTTCTTCAACTGGGACACATGAAATACATCATGTACCTTGCCCAGCTCGGCGGGTAAGTCAAGTCTATAAGCTACCGGGCCGATCCGCTCCGTCACAACATAGGCCCCACATATTTTGGGCTCAACTTGCCTTTCTGGCCAAAACGAAACACTCCCTTCATGGGGGATACTCTCAAAAATACCTGATCGCCCACGGCGAACTCCAGGTCACGTCGGCGCACATCTGCGTACGACTTCTGTCTATCCTGAGCTGCTTTCATATTATCCCTGATCTGGCGAACTTCTGCCTGAACTTGCTCAAGATACTCTGGTCCTATAATGACCGTCTCACTCGACTCATCCCAGCATAATGGCGTGCGGCATGGTCTACCGTACAATGCCTGGAAGGGAGACATCTTGATCGATGCATGATAACTGTTGTTGTAACTAAACTCGATCAGATGTAACTTATCAATCCAGCTGGTCTGAAAGTCAAGTGCACATGCACGTAGCATATCCTCAAGTGTCTGTATGGTGCGCTCACTCTGACCATCGGTCTGTGGGTGAAACGCCGTACTCAATTTCAGTTCAGTACCCAATGCCTCTCGTGTAGACTTCCAATATCTGGATAAGAATCTGGTATCTCTGTCAGATACAATCGTCTTTGGTACACCATGATGTCTTACAATTTCTTTATCGAATAGTTCTGCCAATCTTGCCACTTTCCAGGTGTCCTTCATCGGAATGAATCGGCCACCTTGGTCAGTCGGTCAACTACCACCCAAATCATATTCAGACCTCCCTTGTAGGCGGAAGCCCTACCACGAAGTCCATAGATATGTCATGGAACTTCCACTCCGGCACTGGCATTGGCTGCACCATACCACCAGGCCGTCGGTGCTCAAACTTGACCTTCTGACAAGTGAGACACCTCAACACATAGTCATTCACATCCTTTTTCATTCCAGCCCACCAGAAATATCTTTTCATACCTTTATACATCTTTGAAGCTCCGGGGTGAATCGAAGTAGTAGAACAATGGGATTCACTCATATGCGCTCCTTCAGCTCAGCGCTACTCCTGGGTATACACAATCGGCCATTAAGCCTAATCAGGTCATCATCGTGGAGTCTGAAGTCGTACTTCTGACCCTCGAATGTGCCATCAATAAGCTTCTGTCTAATCTCCATCATGTACTGATCCGTCATCTGAGCACTCCGCACCTCTTCAACCAAGCCAGTATGAGAGACTAGCGAATGGAGAGAGTGTGCTCGGCGACTCAATGCGTCAGCTACCACATTTGCCTTACCCTCCTTGTACTGTAAATTGATGTCATAATCATTTAAGAACTCAACCCACCTTCTTTGCCTCATGTTCAACTCTTTCTGAGTGAACAAGTATTTCAACTCTTGTGGTCAGAATAGATTGTCACGCTTACCCCATACAAATGATGTCGCCATATCTTCAGTGCGAAGACAATGGCACCCAATTCTAAGTCGTGGGTAGGGTAGTTCTCCTCATGCTTCTTCAGCTGTCGGGAGGCGTAAGCCACGACCTTCCCGTGTTGCATCATACACAACCCATACCCCTGCCTGATGCGTCGCAATAGACCTCAAAACCATCTGGACCGTCTGGTAATGTCAGAACCGGTGCAGATGTCAGAGCATCCTTGAGACTCGTGAAAGCCTCTCACAGTCGACTGTCCACTCGAATGGTGCATCCTTTTTCATCAAGGAAGTCATCGGCTTCGAGACACTGGAGAAGTCCTTCACAAATCTCCTATATAACCTGCCAGACCGAGGAAGCTCCTGATGTCGGTAACTGTCTTCGGCCTAGGCCAGGTGCGCACTGCATCTATCTTTGCCGGATCAACAGCGATCCCGGCCTCAGAAATCACATGTCCAAGGAAGGATACTTGGTTCAACCAAAATTCACACTTAGAAAATTTAGCATACAGCTGATTCTTTCTCAATGTTTGCAATACATCTCTCAGGTGGCTTTCATGCTCACCTTTCGATTTCGAATACACAAGTATGTCATCGATGAAGACTACCACTGATTTGTCCAACTGATCTTGGAACAAACGGTTCATTAAGTCCATGAACTTTGCTGGTGCATTTGACAAGCCAAACGGCATAACTGTGAACTCATAATGCCCATACCTAGTTCTGAAAGCTGTCTTTTCGATATCACTGTCACGGATGGCAATCTGGTGGTATCCGGAACGTAGGTCTATCTTGGAGAATACTGATGCTCCCCTCAGCTGATCAAATAGATCGTCGATGCGTGGTAAGGGGTAACGGTTCTTCACCGTAACAGCATTCAGTTCCCGATAATCAATACACAGGCGGAGGCTACCGTCCTTCTTCTTCACGAAGAGGACCGGCGCTCCCCATGGTGAAACTAGGGCGGATAAAGCCCTTGTCGAGTAGGTCTCTCAGCTGCTCTTTGAGCTCTGTCATCTCTGCTGGAGCCATACGATAAGGTGCTTTCGCAATGGGTCCGGTGCCCGGAACAATCAATCTCAAACTCAACCTCTCGTGCTGGCGGCATGCCCGGCAGTTCCTTAGGAAATACATCAGGAAACTCCGACACTACCGCACATCTGGGCTAAACTCAGGGTCTCTCTCTATGTCCTGGACATAGCAGAGGTATACATCACTCCCTCGTCGTAACTCGTGATACATAGCCATGGCGGTGATGATCTGAGTCGAAGGCTCCCTGGGCCTCTGGCGGTAAGATATGGTAACCCCAGATGGACTCCGAAGAAGCAGTCGATGCTCGGCACACAGGATTCTGCCCTTGTACCGCTCCAACCAGTTCATCCCGACAATCACATCAAAACCTAGTCCGTCGAACTCTATCAAGTCGATCGGAAACTCTTCACCCTGATTCGAACAATAGCATCTCGGTAGTAGCGGGTACATCTGATCCGCTCTTTCGACGGGAGAGTGACCAAAAGTCTGGCATCTCTTCACCGTCTAACCCCAGCCTCTTCGCAAATGATAGCGAAATGAATGTGTGTGAGGCTCCAGAGTCGAACAAGATCGATGCATCCACGCCATTCACTGGAAAGGTACCGGTGAGGATTGTGCCGCTCTTGCCGGCTTCTGCCTTATTGCAGACACTCAGTATACCTCCCGTTCCGAGTGCACAGCCTAATTCATTGGCAAACTAATAAGTATTGGGTAACAACACGGTTTATATGCTTCAAACAACTCCACTTTATTCATTAACACACTCTTTTTACAACATTCATTGGCTTATACTGTCGCCATGATTCACACTTACAACATCCTTAATACATACTGGTTTGTCACATAATTATACAAGCTTAAACTGTCTGAAGGTCAAATTCAAACGTCCGGGTTTCATGTGTGTGGCATTGATCACTGCCGACGGTGCGGTATTCAGTTTGATCTTTCTGATGCCATGGTATAGCATCCTTGATTGCCCACCCATGATTAGTACATCTCCCGATTTCAGCAGTAGCTTCTTTGCGAGGTCAGCACGCTTCTGCTCGCCATACACAAACACTGCGGTATCACCAATGGACCAAGACACCACGGGTACTCCCTTACTTAGAGACTCGGGTGACTCGTCCTTGTCTTGGTGTATACCTAACCGTCCACCTTTCTGGTAGAAGTTCACAATGCATAGATCTGCTTTCACACTTGGAATTGATTCCGTTTCAACTTGTTGAGCAATTCCCACGGCGTGGTTAACGACCGCATGGAACTCCTCTGGTATACTTGATACTGTTGCTCCATCTTCAGCTCGCACTTCTTGATATGACTTGGTGTAAGGGTTCCAGTCCTTACCCATGCACATCATCTTCAATTGCATCCTTGCTCCGTTCGGGTATTCGGGTGTGTAAAACCCTCCTGGTTTTGCTCCAAGTTCGTCGCATCGTCTGATGATATGGATTTGTGCCTCCGGTGTCAGGTATCCATTTAAGAGTATCATACCTGGCTGGATAACCTGACATTGCTCCAATGGAAAGTCGGTGATGTTGATGGTGGTTTCTTCAGGGTTTGGTGTGGGTGGGATTGGATAACATATATTGAAAGTTCCTTTAAGTTTAGAGTACTCTAATTAGGTAAATCTCACACTATACTTTATTTATTTACTCACATGGTTGTTTATTTAAACTCACTCACACACATGCATGAAATGCGGTATGCAGACACTTATTCATTCAACAGTTTAGGCGGTACCTGGTCTAGAAGAGGGCCCTGGCGCCTCAGACCGGTCCACCACATTCAGGGTGGCCTTGTTGGACCCCGACCCCTTCCCTTCTGGGACTCTGTGTACCTCTGATCTGGGGGTGGCTGGTTGCCGTCTTCTGGCCATCGGTGGTCGCAGTGGCCTTACCCTTCCATTGCCCCTTGGGCCTGTAGTTCCTACTGTTTGGGTTCTGCCAGCATTCATGATCGCGGTGACCCATCTTCTTACAGTATCGGCACTGAACATCGTTACCCTTGCAGTCCTTGCCGGGGTGGTCTCCGTTGCACCACTTGCAGTAATAGTGGCGCTCCGGTCCAGAGCCCGTGCTAGCTGCTATCACAATACACAATCAATACTTGTTCCACAACTTATCAACATATACTCTAACTTATCACACAGGTTAGACAATTACCCTTAGGTGGGTAAGAACGTAGGGGCTTGGCCGCATACGCATAGGTGAGCTGCAGAGGCTCCTCAGCAGTGGTGGTCTGGGTCTGGCCCTTGCCACCTTGTTGCTGTCCTTTCTGGGACTGGGGTATGATTTCTTCTTCTTCCCTCCCCACTGCCCTTGCGTGCCTTGGCCCTCGTTCTGAGCCTTGCGCTTGAGCGCACTCTCCTCGTCCCTCAGACGGACGGTGATCTCCACAATAGCAGCGGCATGATAGCACTCCTATATTTAGGGTGTCAGTTATGCCCCGCCAAATAAACTCACAACACATTAACACATTGTACACACTTATTCACATTACACTGTAGTTCCTTTACCTGCAAGTGGTATATCCAGTAGGCCCCATGCCGTAGCGTAGGCGATAGTTCAGTCCGTTGTAGAAACGGTTCACAAGATCCGGTCTGAGTAACCCAGATCCGGTAGCAGGTGGATAAGTCCGATGAAGGCTGAGTAGTACTCATCTACCGTCATCTTATCCCCTTGTCTCAGATTGTCCAACTCCAGGCGCTTGGCCTCTTGCACATGTATAGGGTAGTATTGGCTCGCAGCAGAGCCGTGTACTCCCTCCACTGAAAGTCGGGTCAGCAACTCTCCCCTCTCGCACAAGCTTCCACCAGTTTGTGCCGAGCCCTTCAAGTAGTAAGCAGCAAGTCGTACCTTGACCTGCTCAGGTGGTGCTAGGTTTCGAAGGCGGTCTCCATTTCGGAGATGTATGCCTCGAGCTTACGGGGATCGGTCTCCCCACTGAATGAGGGCGGCCTCAGATCAGCCAACGCCTTGACCCAATTGGTCTCTCGTGGCGGTGGTGGTGGTGGCTGAACTCCGGGCTGTTGCCCTTGCTGTATAGCAGCAACCAATCGGGTACCAGCTGGGCTACGGCGGCTGCAACTGCCTCAGCCATAGTCTGTGCCGTAGTATCATCACCCTGGTCACCCATACCTCCAGTACCGCGCCCCGCGCCTCTACCTCGTGGTCTACCTGCCATCTGAATTCATATGAACATCTCATTAGCATTATGCTTGCACACTTATCGGTCCAACGATTGTAACGCTTCCCGAAATAAGGTATCTCCACACTTAGTTAGTGTTAACCTTTCCAAATCTGTTCACTTAGGTATCTGTAGTTAGGTTTCCTAACTCGGTATATCCCTAAGCTCGGTATTCTAGTCATCAGAGCGATACTTCGCTCTGATACCACTTTTTGTAACACCCCTACTACGCACAACCATTACTTGGAATCGCAGCGGAAAATAAACAACTAAACGTAACTAAACGAATGGTGCTACAATGCCGTCAACCACCCACGTGGCTAACAAGGCTGAATAAATACAATTGTACCGGTCTGATGATCAGACTCCCGAGCATAGAACTAACAACCATATATATACATCAACATAATACCGAGTGTTTTACATAAATCCTTCACTGTATACCGTCACTGTAAACCATCATAACAAGTATATAACACGCCACGGGAGCACAGGCGCATCCCGGGCAAACATCCAAAGTACTCCAAAAGTACTACACCCTAGGATCTAGAGCCACTCCGCTTCTTCGATCCTCATCCTGCAGTAAAAGAAATATGGATCCCCCGAGGGGGTCAGCAACCCTTGGCTGGCATGGTTAACGCGCTCCCATCGACTACCGGAATGCGCGCAACTATTTGTCATGATGACATGGTATTTTATTTTAAAACACACACACATACATATATATAACATAACATGGGTATTGTACACATCATAACACACATCACACCATACAATTCCTTTTAGGAAGAGAACCAACATAGTTAGTCCCCATTGAGAGCCTAGAGAATGTTGCCACGCTCATACTTAGCTCGTTACATAACTCGTTACCGTCCGGTTAGATTGAACGTTAACTTACACAAGGTGCCTCGGATATAGTGATCCAAGCACACCGAAATAACACATAGTATTCCCCTGTGGCCCGACGTGAGTCAGTAAAATAGCCTTGGTTAAGCTAAAGGAAGGTTAGAAACCAAATTGGAAACTTAACCATAACATACAGAGAGAATCGAACCGGTTATGACATCGACTCCCATACTCCACCGTGGCCGGAACAGACCGGACTCCTCACTTCCCCCGTTAGCCCTTGTTAGTAGTTCATCATTGAACTCAACAAACAATCCACAATAATAGGTCAAGTCTTGTTAGCACACACAAGGGAAGAGAGAGTCCTACTTAACAACATATAATTTAACAACTGTAACTCTTTACATGGTTTAATCTTACAGTCATAAACACACAAAAAAAAACAAAAACACACAAGCCGGTGTAAACGGTAGGCAACAGACTGCAGAAAACCATACCTTGGTCCCTGCCTCGACTGGTTTCCACCTTGAGAGATTCTAAACACATTTGTAACGTCGTTAATTAACGCACTAGTCCCTCACTGTCACATTAACTACTTCACATTTCTAGTTATCACATTTCCACATTTTGTCTTAACTTCCCATCTTTTAAAATGTCATTATAACACTCCTAACATGTCTTATGTAACCTTATAATATCATTCCTAACTTATCCCTATCATTAGACATCATTTAAATACCTAAAAAACCAAGTTTTATAGTGGTCCGGGACTTGGTCCCTAGCTTAGGTCCGGACCATATGCTAACTCAGCTCTCGGGGGTAATTCAGGGGGTGGTCCGGGTCCTTGTACAGACCCAAGTCCCGGACCACATTGTCATGTGACCCTCGGCCTATTTTACACCCCTGGTCCGGAACTTTTACCAGCACCTAGGTCCCGGACCAAACCTACAGAATTGATAAAATGCCATTTTCAAATGTTGTTACCTTAGTTCTCCAACTCCCTTAATTGTATAACTTTACCAAGTGTTCCTAGGTATATTCTAATGTCTAGATATCATCTTAAAACCACCTAAATCCATGTTTCACTTGTTACTCATTTTTTCCTTATAATTCCACTAACACCTATAACACTTTACATTAGGTTTCTAAATGATGTTTCTTACCTAAGAAAACTACTATCCCAAAATGCTTTCTCCTTATTTTAACATCATCTCCCAAGCATCATCTCTCACAACTAATTCCTTATATCCTTCCTGAACTCTTTTCCTAGTGTACACTTCTCCTTATTTTACCAAAGTTTGCCTAGGTATTTACCTAAGTCCAAAATGACTTTGGTACATACTAAAATCTCAAGCTCATGCCTAAGTCCTTGTTACATCCAAATCACCTTAATGCATGTTTCCTACACAAGAACAACACTTAACCATTTTAAATACTACTTAACTTATCAAAATCATTTTAACACTTAGAACTTCTCATTATTATCTAAATTTCGACATAGGTTCTCCTAGAACATTGCTAAACCAAAACACATATTTTTACCAACAAACAACCAAGAACACTAAAAATCAATCAAGTACTTTTATACACAAACTCCACTCATAAAGCACTACATCACAATATAGTGCATAATTAAATTGCATGGCACTTAGGCCCTTAAATGACATGGCTCTTAGGCCCTTAAGATGCATAAATCATAAACACTGAATTTCCACAATATGTTTGCCTTTAACCTGCAAATACACTCAACAAAACATATGCCTTTTACTAAGCTCTTGAGAACACTTTACTAAGTCATTCACCATTGCTCTTTAGGTAGTTTTATAAGCATTTATAAGCTCATTTCTCCTAAGGCATTTAAACAACATTTGGTTAGTAGATTTACCTCTTTCCAAAAACTTCTTTCTTGTTTCCTTTAGAAAACGGTAGGGTATTTGATTCTTGACAAGTTCTAAACAATATACAAACACTACAATGAGTATTCAAGCTATAAGCTCATCTCATTGTAAACCCTAATTTTACATTGTTTCAAAAACATTAATGTAGTTGTTTTACCTTGCTCTTTGAAGAGAGTTTGAATATCTAGCAAGAGAGGACTCCACCTAGTCCATGAAGAGTTGGAATGAAGCTAGAACAAGGTCACACAAAGAGCTCTTCAATATGTATTTTCGGTTACCACAAAAACATGAAGGAAATGAAGTTTTATTTGAGATTCCTTACCTAGGAGCAAAGGAGAGTAACAATATGTAAAATACAAGCTCAAGCTCCTTCAATGGAGAAACTCCATGGCACCGAAATGGTGGTCTTGGACTTTTAAGAAGATAGGAATGAAGAGCTTGATGAGAGGAAGAAGATGGTGGTGTTTGTTTTTGATTTGGACAAGTGAGCAAGATTTAACAAGAGATCAAAGCTTGTGTTTTAATGGTGGTAGTGGTATTACCGTGAGAGAGAGCAGCAAGAAGGGGAAGAAGAAGGTGAAACCGTGTGAATGAAGAAGGAAAGAGAGAGAGAGAATGAAGATTGGTTTACTTTTAGAAGATATTTGTAGCTTTAAAGTAAAAGTCATTCATTAGTCATCATTATTTACTTACAAAATAACAAGAGGGTGGTGAGTCACCACACCTTAGAAAACCGGCCCCCTTATTATAATGAGGGTATATAGTCTTTGTTTGTCAATTTAATTACTTAACATAACATATGTTATAAACTAGCTTGTAAAAGTTACTATTCATAAAACAAGGCACATAGAAGTGAAATTTTTGATTTCCCATTGATATAGCCACCCAAATGTGATATTATATAGTACACATATGTATTTAAGAGTAATGATGGACATCTAGCCACTCAAAACTCATTTACAAGACAATTTTTCAAAAATGTGCTTTAAGACTTCTTAAAGCACATTTTGTGTTTAACTTGTTTTCAAGCTTGGTTTTCTTTGGTAATTGGTTTAATATTTCATTAGTGTATAAATGAGGTCTTGGTAAGCTCATTAGGTCTTACCCAAGTTTATCCCAAGCTTAGAGCACATTTTGGCTCTTATTGACTTAAAGCACATTTTGTGTTTGCTTTTGTTTAATTGTTTACTAAGGTTTCTAAGACTCTTTTTAGTCTTATTACACCCTATTTAGGTGTTTAAACAACATAACTAGGTTTGGGGTATTTCAATCTACCCCCCTTAAAAGAACTTTGTCCCCAAAGTTCATACTTCCACATAACTAAATATTAGAACATGAGAACACATATCAACAACACTTCTATATCACATTAACAACATCTTTACATCATATCGGACCATGGTCCAAACAACAAAACATCACAACATCATTCAGACTCAGCGGTCTGTAACATTAACAACATGACAATACCACAGACAATGTATTCAAATACATGTCATACACATAACCGAAACGGCTCTACCCCCCTTAAATAGGGGTACGCCCCGTACCCTATACATACAAACACTAAGAAGTAAACAACGACGGGTACTTCGCCTTCATCTTATCTTCCAGCTCCCAAGTGGCCTCCTCAACGTCCTGGTTAGACCAGAGAACCTTCACCAGTCTCACAGACTTATGGCGAGTGTCTCGAGTCTTAGTGTCCAGAATCCGTACCGGAGTCTCCACTGATCGCATGGTCGGCTCTAAAGTTAGCCTTTCAGGCTGAAGCACATGAGACGGATGAGACATATACTTCTTCAACTGGGACACATGAAATACATCATGTACCTTGCCCAGCTCGGCGGGTAAGTCAAGTCTATAAGCTACCGGGCCGATCCGCTCCGTCACAACATAAGGCCCCACATATTTTGGGCTCAACTTGCCTTTCTGGCCAAAACGAAACACTCCCTTCATGGGGGATACTCTCAAAAATACCTGATCGCCCACGGCGAACTCCAGGTCACGTCGGCGCACATCTGCGTACGACTTCTGTCTATCCTGAGCTGCTTTCATATTATCCCTGATCTGGCGAACTTCTGCCTGAACTTGCTCAAGATACTCTGGTCCTATAATGACCGTCTCACTCGACTCATCCCAGCATAATGGCGTGCGGCATGGTCTACCGTACAATGCCTGGAAGGGAGACATCTTGATCGATGCATGATAACTGTTGTTGTAACTAAACTCGATCAGATGTAACTTATCAATCCAGCTGGTCTGAAAGTCAAGTGCACATGCACGTAGCATATCCTCAAGTGTCTGTATGGTGCGCTCACTCTGACCATCGGTCTGTGGGTGAAACGCCGTACTCAATTTCAGTTCAGTACCCAATGCCTCTCGTGTAGACTTCCAATATCTGGATAAGAATCTGGTATCTCTGTCGATACAATCGTCTTTGGTACACCATGATGTCTTACAATTTCTTTATCGAATAGTTCTGCCAATCTTGCCACTTTCCAGGTGTCCTTCATCGGAATGAATCGGGCCACCTTGGTCAGTCGGTCAACTACCACCCAAATCATATTCAGACCTCCCCTTGTAGGCGGAAGCCCTACCACGAAGTCCATAGATATGTCATGGAACTTCCACTCCGGCACTGGCATTGGCTGCACCATACCACCAGGCCGTCGGTGCTCAAACTTGACCTTCTGACAAGTGAGACACCTCAACACATAGTCATTCACATCCTTTTTCATTCCAGCCACCAGAAATATCTTTTCATACCTTTATACATCTTTGAAGCTCCGGGGTGAATCGAAGTAGTAGAACAATGGGATTCACTCAATATGCGCTCCTTCAGCTCAGCGCTACTCCTGGGTATACACAATCGGCCATTAAGCCTAATCAGGTCATCATCGTGGAGTCTGAAGTCGTACTTCTGACCCTCGAATGTGCCATCAATAAGCTTCTGCTAATCTCCATCATGTACTGATCCGTCATCTGAGCACTCCGCACCTCTTCAACCAAGCCAGTATGAGAGACTAGCGAATGGAGAGAGTGTGCTCGGCGACTCAATGCGTCAGCTACCACATTTGCCTTACCCTCCTTATACTGTAAATTGATGTCATAATCATTTAAGAACTCGACCCACCTCCTTTGCCTCATGTTCAACTCTTTTGAGTGAACAAGTATTTCAAACTCTTATGGTCGAATAAATTGTCACGCTTACCCCATACAATGATGTCGCCATATCTTCAGCGAAGACATGGCCCCAATTCTAAGTCGTGGGTAGGGTAGTTCTCCTCATGCTTCTTCAGCTGTCGGGAGGCGTAAGCCACGACCTTCCCGTGTTGCATCAATACACAACCCATACCCCTGCCTGATGCGTCGCAATAGACCTCAAAACCATCTGGACCGTCTGGTAATGTCAGAACCGGTGCAGATGTCAGAGCATCCTTGAGACTCGTGAAAGCCCTCTCACAGTCGACTGTCCACTCGAATGGTGCATCCTTTTTCATCAAGGAAGTCATCGGCTTCGAGACACTGGAGAAGTCCTTCACAAATCTCCTATAGTAACCTGCCAGACCGAGGAAGCTCCTGATGTCGGTAACTGTCTTCGGCCTAGGCCAGGTGCGCACTGCATCTATCTTTGCCGGATCAACAGCGATCCCGGCCTCAGAAATCACATGTCCAAGGAAGGATACTTGGTTCAACCAAAATTCACACTTAGAAAATTTAGCATACAGCTGATTCTTTCTCAATGTTTGCAATACATCTCTCAGGTGGCTTTCATGCTCACCTTTCGATTTCGAATACACAAGTATGTCATCGATGAAGACTACCACTGATTTGTCCAACTGATCTTGGAACAAACGGTTCATTAAGTCCATGAACTTTGCTGGTGCATTTGACAAGCCAAACGGCATAACTGTGAACTCATAATGCCCATACCTAGTTCTGAATGCTGTCTTTTCGATATCACTGTCACGGATGGCAATCTGGTGGTATCCGGAACGTAGTCTATCTTGGAGAATACTGATGCTCCCCTCAGCTGATCAAATAGATCGTCGATGCGTGGTAAGGGGTAACGGTTCTTCACCGTAACAGCATTCAGTCCCGATAATCAATACACAGGCGGAGGCTACCGTCCTTCTTCTTCACGAAGAGGACCGCGCTCCCCATGGTGAAACACTAGGGCGGATAAAGCCCTTGTCGAGTAGGTCTCTCAGCTGCTCTTGAGCTCTGTCATCTCTGCTGGAGCCATACGATAAGGTGCTTTCGCAATGGGTCCGGTGCCCGGAACTAGATCAATCTCAAACTCAACCTCTCGTGCTGGCGGCATGCCCGGCAGTTCCTTAGGAAATACATCAGGAAACTCCGACACTACCGGCACATCTGGGCTAAACTCAGGGTCTCTCTCTATGTCCTGGACATAGCAGAGGTATACATCACTCCCTCGTCGTAACTCGTGATACATAGCCATGGCGGTGATGATCTGAGTCGAAGGCTCCCTGGGCCTCTGGCGGTAAGATATGGTAACCCCAGATGGACTCCGAAGAAGCAGTCGATGCTCGGCACACAGGATTCTGCCCTTGTACCGCTCCAACCAGTTCATCCCGACAATCACATCAAAGCCTAGTCCGTCGAACTCTATCAAGTCGATCGGAAACTCTTCACCCTGATTCGAACAATAGCATCTCGGTAGTAGCGGGTACATCTGATCCGCTCTTTCGACGGGAGAGTGACCACGAAGTCTGGCATCTCTTCACCGTCTACCCCAGCCTCTTCGCAAATGATAGCGAAATGAATGTGTGTGAGGCTCCAGAGTCGAACAAGATCGATGCATCCACGCCATTCACTGGAAAGGTACCGGTGAGGATTGTGCCGCTCTTGCCGGCTTCTGCCTTATTGCAGACACTTAGTATACCTCCCGTTCCGAGTGCACAGCCTAATTCATTGGCAAACTAATAAGTATTGGGTAACAACACGGTTTATATGCTTCAAACAACTCCACTTTATTCATTAACACACTCTTTTTACAACATTCATTGGCTTATACTGTCGCCATGATTCACACTTACAACATCCTTAATACATACTGGTTTGTCACATAATTATACAAGGCTTAAAACTGTCTGAAGGTCAAATTCAAACGTCCGGGTTTCATGTGTGTGGCATTGATCACTGCCGACGGTGCGGTATTCAGTTTGATCTTTCTGATGCCATGGTATAGCATCCTTGATTGCCCACCCATGATTAGTACATCTCCCGATTTCAGCAGTAGCTTCTTTGCGAGGTCAGCACGCTTCTGCTCGCCATACACAAACACTGCGGTATCACCAATGGACCAAGACACCACGGGTACTCCCTTACTTAGAGACTCGGGTGACTCGTCCTTGTCTTGGTGTATACCTAACCGTCCACCTTTCTGGTAGAAGTTCACAATGCATAGATCTGCTTTCACACTTGGAATTGATTCCGTTCAACTTGTTGAGCAATTCCCACGGCGTGGTTAACGACCGCATGGAACTCCTCTGGTATACTTGATACTGTTGCTCCATCTTCAGCTCGCACTTCTTGATATGCCTTGGTGTAAGGGTTCCAGTCCTTACCCATGCACATCATCTTCAATTGCATCCTTGCTCCGTTCGGGTATTCGGGTGTGTAAAACCCTCCTGGTTTTGCTCCAAGTTCGTCGCATCGTCTGATGATATGGATTTGTGCCTCCGGTGTCAGGTATCCATTTAAGAGTATCATACCTGGCTGGATAACCTGACATTGCTCCAACGGAAAGTCGGTGATGTTGATGGTGGTTTCTTCAGGGTTTGGTGTGGGTGGGATTGGATAACATATATTGAAAGTTCCTTTAAGTTTAGAGTACTCTAATTAGGTAAATCTCACACTATACCTTATTTATTTACTCACATGGTTGTTTATTTAAACTCACTCACACACATGCATGAAATGCGGTATGCAGACACTTATTTCACTCAACAGTTTAGGCGGTACCTGGTCTAGAAGGGACCCTGGCGCCTCAGACCGGTCCACCACATTCAGGGTGGCCTTGTTGGACCCCGACCCCTTCCCCTTCTGGGACTCTGTGTACCTCTGATCTGGGGGTGGCTGGTTCGCCGTCTTCTGGCCATCGGTGGTCGCAGTGGCCTTACCCTTCCATTGCCCCTTGGGCCTGTAGTTCCTACTGTTTGGGTTCTGCCAGCATTCATGATCGCGGTGACCCATCTTCTTACAGTATCGGCACTGAACATCGTTACCCTTGCAGTCCTTGCCGGGGTGGTCTCCGTTGCACCACTTGCAGTAATAGTGGCGCTCCGGTCCAGAGCCCGCGCTAGCTGCTATCACAATACACAATCAATACTTGTTCCACAACTTATCAACATATACTCTAACTTATCACACAGAGTTAGACAATTACCCTTAGGTGGGTAAGAACGTAGGGGCTTGGCCGCATACGCATAGGTGAGCTGCAGAGGCTCCTCAGCAGTGGTGGTCTGGGTCTGGCCCTTGCCACCTTGTTGCTGTCCTTTCTGGGACTGGGGGTATGATTTCTTCTTCTTCCCTCCCCACTGCCCTTGCGTGCCTTGGCCCTCGTTCTGAGCCTTGCGCTTGAGCGCACTCTCCTCGTCCCTCAGACGGACGGTGATCTCCACAATAGCAGCGGCATGATAGCACTCCTATATTAGGGTGTCAGTTATGCCCCGCTAAATAAACTCACAACACATTAACACATTGTACACACTTATTCACATTACACTGTAGTTCCTTTACCTGCAAAGTGGTATATCCAGTAGGCCCCATGCCGTAGCGTAGGCGATAGTTCAGTCCGTTGTAGAAACGGTTCACAAGGATCCGGTCTGAGTAACCCAGATCCGGTAGCAGGTGGATAAGTCCGATGAAGGCTGAGTAGTACTCATCTACCGTCATCTTATCCCCTTGTCTCAGATTGTCCAACTCCAGGCGCTTGGCCTCTTGCACATGTATAGGGTAGTATTTGGCTCGCAGAAGAGCCGTGTACTCCCTCCACTGAAAAGTCGGGTCAGCAACTCTGCCCTCTCGCACAAGCTTCCACCAGTTTTGTGCCGAGCCCTTCAAGTAGTAAGCAGCAAGTCGTACCTTGACCTGCTCAGGTGGTGCTAGGGTTTCGAAGGCGGTCTCCATTTCGGAGATATATGCCTCGAGCTTACGGGGATCGGTCTCCCCACTGAATGAGGGCGGCCTCAGATCAGCCAACGCCTTGACCCAATTGGTCTCTCGTGGCGGTGGTGGTGGTGGCTGAACTCCAGGCTGTTGCCCTTGCTGTATAGCAGCAACCAAATCGGGTACCAGCTGAGCTACGGCGGCTGCAACTGCCTCAACCATAGTCTGTGCCGTAGTATCATCACCCTGGTCACCTATACCTCCAGTACCGCGCCCGCGGCCTCTACCTCGTGGTCTACCTGCCATCTGAATTTATATGAACATCTCATTAGCATTATGCTTGCACACTTATCGGTCCAACGATTGTAACGCTTCCCGATAATAAGGTATCTCCACACTTAGTTAGTGGTTAACCTTTCCAAATCTGTTCACTTAGGTATCTGTAGTTAGGTTTCCTAACTCGGTATATCCCTAAGCTCGGTATTCTAGTCATCAGAGCGATACTTCGCTCTGATACCACTTTTTGTAACACCCCTACAACGCACAACACATTACTTGGAATCGCAGCGGAAAATAAACAACTAAACGGTAACTAAACGAATGGTGCTACAATGCCGTCAACCACCCACGTGGCTAACAAGGCTGAATAAATACAATTGTACCGGTCTGATGATCAGACTCCCGAGCATAGAACTA
Source organism: Limonium bicolor (assembly GCA_023374045.1). Taxonomy (NCBI): domain Eukaryota; kingdom Viridiplantae; phylum Streptophyta; class Magnoliopsida; order Caryophyllales; family Plumbaginaceae; genus Limonium; species Limonium bicolor. The sequence goes on from CM041780.1 coordinate 120,622,808, forward strand.
ACAACCATATATATACATCAACATAATACCGAGTGTTTACATAAATCCTTCACCGTGTACCGTCACTGTAAACCATCATAATCAAGTACATAACACGCCACGGGAGCACAGGCGCATCCCGGGCAAACATCCAAAAGTACTCCAAAAGTAACTACACCCTAGGATCTAGAGCCACTCCGCTTCTTCGATCCTCATCCTGCAGTAAAAGAAATATGGATCCCCCGAGGGGGTCAGCAACCCTTGGCTGGCATGGTTAACGCGCAGCCCATCGACTACCGGAATGCGCGCAACTATTTGTCATGATGACATGGTATTTATTGTAAAACACACACACATACATATATAACATAACATGGGTATTGTACACATCATAACACACATCACACACATACAATTCCTTTTAGGAAGAGAACCAACATAGTTAGTCCCCATTAGAGCCTAGAGAATGTTGCCACGCTCATACTTAGCTCGTTACATAACTCGTTACCGTCCGGTTAGATTGAACGGTTAACTTAACACAAGGTGCCTCGGATATAGTGATCCAAGCACACCGAAATAACACATAGTATGCCCCTGTGGCCCGACGTGAGTCAGTAAATATCCTTGGTTAAGCTAAAGGGAAGGTTAGAAACCAAATTGGAAACTTAACCATAACATACAGAGAGAATCGAACCGTTATGACATCGACTCCCATACTCACACGCGTGGCCGGAACAGACCGGACTCCTCACTTCCCCCGTTAGCCCTTGTTAGTAGTTCATCATTGAACTCAACAAACAATCCACAATAATAGGTCAAGTCTTGTTAGACACACACAAGGGAAGAGAGAGTCATACTTAACAACATAATAATATTTAACAACTGTAAACTCTTTACATGGTTTAATCTTACAAAGTCATAAACACACAGAAAAACAAACACACACAAGCCGGTGTAAACCGGTAGGCAACAGACTGCAAGAAAACCATACCTTGGTCCCTGCCTTGACTGGTTTCCACCTTGAGATTTCCTAAACCATTTAGTAACGTCGGTTAATTAACGCACTAGTCCACTGTCACATTAACTACTTCACATTTCTAGTTATCACATTTCCACATTTTGTCTTAACTTCCCATCTTTTAAAATGTCATTATAACACTCCTAACATGTCTTATGTAACCTTATAATATCATTCCTAACTTATCCCTATCATTAGACATCATTTAAATACCTAAAAACCAAGTTTTATAGTGGTCCGGGACTTGGTCCCTAGCTTTCCCGGACCATATGCTAACTCAGCTCTCGGGGTAATTCAGGGGGTGGTCCGGGTCCTTGTACAAGACCCAAGTCCCGGACCACATTGTCATGTGACCCTCGGCCTATTTTACACCCCTGGTCCGGGACTTTAACCAGCACCTAGGTCCCGGACCAAACCTACAGAATTGATAAAATGCCATTTTTCAAATGTTGTTACCTTAGTTCTCCACCTCCATTAATTGTATAACTTTACCAAGTGTTCCTAGGTATATTCTAATGTCTAGATATCATCTTAAACACACCTAAATCCATGTTTCACTTGTTACTCATTTTTTCCCTTATAATTCACTAACACCTATAACACTTTACATTAGGTTTCTAAATGATGTTTCTTACCTAAGAAAACTACTATCCCAAAATGCTTTCTCCTTTATTTTAACATCATCTCCCAAGCATCATCTCTCACAACTAATTCCTTATATCCTTCCTGAACTCTTTTCCTAGTGTACACTTCTCCTTATTTTACCAAAGTTTGCCTAGGTATTTACCTAAGTCCAAAAATGACTTTGGTACATACTAAAATCTCAAGCTCATGCCTAAGTCCTTGTTACATCCCAAATCACCTTAATGCATGTTTTCCTACACAAGAACAACACTTAACCATTTTAAATACTCCTTAACTTATCAAACTCATTTTAACACTTAGAACTTCTCATTTATTATCTAAATTTCGACATAGGTTCTCCTAGAACATTGCTAAACCAAAACACATTATTTTTACCAACAAACACCAAGAACACTAAAAATCCATCAAGTACTTATTATACACAAACTCCACTCATAAAGCACTACACACAATATAGTGCATAATTTAAATTGCATGGCACTTAGGCCCTTAAATGACATGGCTCTTAGGCCCTTAAGATGCATAAATCATAAACACTGAATTTCCACAATATATTTGCCTTTAACCTGCAAATACACTCAACAACACATATGCCTTTTACTAAGCTCTTGAGAACACTTTACTAAGTCATTCACCATTTGCTCTTTAGGTAGTTTTAATAAGCATTTATAAGCTCATTTCTCCTAAGGCATTAAACAACATTTGGTTAGTAGATTTACCTCTTTCCAAACAACTTCTTTCTTGTTTCCTTTAGAAAACCGGTAGGGTATTTGATTCCTTGACAAGTTCTAAACAATATACAAACACTACAATGAGTATTCAAGCTATAAGCTCCATCTCATTGTAAACCCTAATTTTACATTGTTTCAAAAACATTAATGTAGTTGTTTTACCTTGCTCTTTGAAGAGAGTTTGAATATCTAGCAAGAGAGGACTCCACCTAGTCCATGAAGAGTTGGAATGAAGCTAGAACAAGGTCACACAAAGAGCTCCTTCAATATGTATTTTCGGTTACCACAAAAACATGAAGGAAATGAAGTTTTTTTGAGATTCCTTACCTAGGAGCAAAGGAGAGTAACAATATGTAAAAATACAAGCTCAAGCTCCTTCAATGGAGAAACTCCATGGCACCGAAATGGTGGTCTTGGACTTTTAAGAAGATAGGAATGAAGAGCTTGAGGAGAGGAAGAAGATGGTGGTTTGTTTTTGATTTGGACAAGTGAGCAAGATTTAACAAGAGATCAAAGCTTGTGTTTTAATGGTGGTAGTGGTATTACCGTGAGAGAGCAGCAAGAAGGGAGAATGAAGAAGGTGAAACCGTGTGAATGAAGAAAGGAAATGAGAGAATGAAGATTGGTTTACTTTTAGAAGATATTTGTAGCTTTAAAGTAAATAGTACATTCATTAGTCATCATTATTTACTTAACAAAATAACAAGAGGTGGTGAGTCACCACACCTTAGAAAACCGGCCCCCTTATTATAATGAGGGTAATATAGTCTTTGTTTGTCAATTTAATTACTTAACATAACATATGTTATAAACTAGCTTGTAAAAGTACTATTCATAAAACAAGGCACATAGAAGTGAAATTTTTGATTTCCCATTGATATAGCCACCCAAATGTGATATTATATAGTACACATATGTATTTAAGAGTAATGATGGACATCTAGCCACTCAAAACTCATTTACAAGACAATTTTTCAAAAATGTGCTTTAAGACTTCTTAAAGCACATTTTGTGTTTTAACTTGTTTTCAAGCTTGGTTTTCTTTGGTAATTGGTTTAATATGTTCATTAGTGTATAAATGAGGTCTTGGTAAGCTCATTAGGTCTTACCCAAGTTTATCCCAAGCTTAGAGCACATTTTGGCTCTTATTGACTTTAAAGCACATTTGTGTTTGCTTTTGTTTAATTTGTTTACTAAGGTTTCTAAGACTCTTTTTAGTCTTATTACACCCTATTTAGGTGTTTAAACAACATAACTAGGTTTGGGGTATTTCAATCTACCCCCCTTAAAAGAACTTTGTCCCCAAAGTTCATACTTCCCACATATCGTAAATATTAGAACATGAGAACACATATCAACAACACTTCTATATCACATTAACAACATCTTTACATCATATCGGACCCATGGTCCAAACAACAAAACATCACAACATCATTCAGACTCAGCGGTCTGTAACATTAACAACATGACAATACCACACAGACAATGTATTCAAATACATGTCATACACATAACCGAAACGGCTCTACCCCCCTTAAATAGGGGTACGCCCCGTACCCTATACATACAAACACTAAGAAGTAAACAACGACGGGTACTTCGCCTTCATCTTATCTTCCAGCTCCCAAGTGGCCTCCTCAACGTCCTGGTTAGACCAGAGAACCTTCACCAGTCTCACAGACTTATGGCGAGTGTCTCGAGTCTTAGTGTCCAGAATCCGTACCGGAGTCTCCACTGATCGCATGGTCGGCTCTAAAGTTAGCCTTTCAGGCTGAAGCACATGAGACGGATGAGACATATACTTCTTCAACTGGGACACATGAAATACATCATGTACCTTGCCCAGCTCGGCGGGTAAGTCAAGTCTATAAGCTACCGTGCCGATCCGCTCCGTCACAACATAAGGCCCCACATATTTTGGGCTCAACTTGCCTTTCTGGCCAAAACGAAACACTCCCTTCATGGGGGATACTCTCAAAAATACCTGATCGCCCACGGCGAACTCCAGGTCACGTCGGCGCACATCTGCGTACGACTTCTGTCTATCCTGAGCTGCTTTCATATTATCCCTGATCTGGCGAACTTCTGCCTGAACTTGCTCAAGATACTCTGGTCCTATAATGACCGTCTCACTCGACTCATCCCAGCATAATGGCGTGCGGCATGGTCTACCGTACAATGCCTGGAAGGGAGACATCTTGATCGATGCATGATAACTGTTGTTGTAACTAAACTCGATCAGATGTAACTTATCAATCCAGCTGGTCTGAAAGTCAAGTGCACATGCACGTAGCATATCCTCAAGTCTGTATGGTGCGCTCACTCTGACCATCGGTCTGTGGGTGAAACGTACTCAATTTCAGTTCAGTACCCAATGCCTCTCGTGTAGACTTCCAATATCTGGATAAGAATCTGGTATCTCTGTCGGATACAATCGTCTTTGGTACACCATGATGTCTTACAATTTCTTTATCGAATAGTTCTGCCAATCTTGCCACTTTCCAGGTGTCCTTCATCGGAATGAATCGGGCCACCTTGGTCAGTCGGTCAACTACCACCCAAATCATATTCAGACCTCCCCTTGTAGGCGGAAGCCCTACCACGAAGTCCATAGATATGTCATGGAACTTCCACTCCGGCACTGGCATTGGCTGCACCATACCACCAGGCCGTCGGTGCTCAAACTTGACCTTCTGACAAGTGAGACACCTCAACACATAGTCATTCACATCCTTTTTCATTCCAGCCCACCAGAAATATCTTTTCATACCTTTATACATCTTTGAAGCTCCGGGGTGAATCGAAGTAGTAGAACAATGGGATTCACTCAATATGCGCTCCTTCAGCTCAGCGCTACTCCTGGGTATACACAATCGGCCATTAAGCCTAATCAGGTCATCATCGTGGAGTCTGAAGTCGTACTTCTGACCCTCGAATGTGCCATCAATAAGCTTCTGCCTAATCTCCATCATGTACTGATCCGTCATCTGAGCACTCCGCACCTCTTCAACCAAGCCAGTATGAGAGACTAGCGAATGGAGAGAGTGTGCTCGGCGACTCAATGCGTCAGCTACCACATTTGCCTTACCCTCCTTGTACTGTAAATTGATGTCATAATCATTCAGAAACTCAACCCACCTCTTTGCCTCATGTTCAACTCTTCTGAGTGAACAAGTACTTTAAACTCTTGTGGTCAGAATAATCGTCACACTTACCCCATACAAGTGATGTCGCCATATCTTCAGTGCGAAGACAATGGCCCCAATTCTAATCGTGGGTAGGGTAGTTCTCCTCATGCTTCTTCAGCTGTCGGGAGGCGTAAGCCACGACCTTCCCGTGTTGCATCAATACACAACCCATACCCCTGCCTGATGCGTCGCAATAGACCTCAAAACCATCTGGACCGTCTGGTAATGTCAGAACCGGTGCAGATGTCAGAGCATCCTTGAGACTCGTGAAAGCCCTCTCACAGTCGACTGTCCACTCGAATGGTGCATCCTTTTTCATCAAGGAAGTCATCGGCTTCGAGACACTGGAGAAGTCCTTCACAAATCTCCTATAGTAACCTGCCAGACCGAGGAAGCTCCTGATGTCGGTAACTGTCTTCGGCCTAGGCCAGGTGCGCACTGCATCTATCTTTGCCGGATCAACAGCGATCCCGGCCTCAGAAATCACATGTCCAAGGAAGGATACTTGGTTCAACCAAAATTCACACTTAGAAAATTTAGCATACAGCTGATTCTTTCTCAATGTTTGCAATACATCTCTCAGGTGGCTTTCATGCTCACCTTTCGATTTTGAATACACAAGTATGTCATCGATGAAGACTACCACTGATTTGTCCAACTGATCTTGGAACAAACGGTTCATTAAGTCCATGAACTTTGCTGGTGCATTTGACAAGCCAAACGGCATAACTGTGAACTCATAATGCCCATACCTAGTTCTGAATGCTGTCTTTTCGATATCACTGTCACGGATGGCAATCTGGTGGTATCCGGAACGTAAGTCTATCTTGGAGAATACTGATGCTCCCCTCAGCTGATCAAATAGATCGTCGATGCGTGGTAAGGGGTAACGGTTCTTCACCGTAACAGCATTCAGTTCCCGATAATCAATACATAGGCGGAGGCTACCGTCCTTCTTCTTCACGAAGAGGACCGGCGCTCCCCATGGTGAAACACTAGGGCGGATAAAGCCCTTGTCGAGTAGGTCTCTCAGCTGCTCCTTGAGCTCTGTCATCTCTGCTGGAGCCATACGTAAGGTGCTTTCGCAATGGGTCCGGTGCCCGGAATCAAGTCAATCTCAAACTCAACCTCTCGTGCTGGCGGCATGCCCGGCAGTTCCTTAGGAAATACATCAGGAAACTCCGACACTACCGGCACATCTGGGCTAAACTCAGGGTCTCTCTCTATGTCCTGGACATAGCAGAGGTATACATCACTCCCTCGTCGTAACTCGTGATACATAGCCATGGCGGTGATGATCTGAGTCGAAGGCTCCCTGGGCCTCTGGCGGTAAGATATGGTAACCCCAGATGGACTCCGAAGAAGCAGTCGATGCTCGGCACACAGGATTCTGCCCTTGTACCGCTCCAACCAGTTCATCCCGACAATCACATCAAAGCCTAGTCCGTCGAACTCTATCAAGTCGATCGGAAACTCTTCACCCTTGATTCGAACAATAGCATCTCGGTAGTAGCGGGTACATCTGATCCGCTCTTTCGACGGGAGAGTGACCACGAAGTCTGGCATCTCTTCACCGTCTAACCCCAGCCTCTTCGCAAATGATAGCGAAATGAATGTGTGTGAGGCTCCAGAGTCGAACAAGATCGATGCATCCACGCCATTCACTGGAAAGGTACCGGTGAGGATTGTGCCGCTCTTGCCGGCTTCTGCCTTATTGCAGACACTTAGTATACCTCCCGTTCCGAGTGCACAGCCTAATTCATTGGCAAACTAATAAGTATTGGGTAACAACACGGTTTATATGCTTCAAACAACTCCACTTTATTCATTAACACACTCTTTTTACAACATTCATTGGCTTATACTGTCGCCATGATTCACACTTACAACATCCTTAATACATACTGGTTTGTCACATAATTATACAAGGCTTAAAACTGTCTGAAGGTCAAATTCAAACGTCCGGGTTTCATGTGTGTGGCATTGATCACTGCCGACGGTGCGGTATTCAGTTTGATCTTTCTGATGCCATGGTATAGCATCCTTGATTGCCCACCCATGATTAGTACATCTCCCGATTTCAGCAGTAGCTTCTTTGCGAGGTCAGCACGCTTCTGCTCGCCATACACAAACACTGCGGTATCACCAATGGACCAAGACACCACGGGTACTCCCTTACTTAGAGACTCGGGTGACTCGTCCTTGTCTTGGTGTATACCTAACCGTCCACCTTTCTGGTAGAAGTTCACAATGCATAGATCTGCTTTCACACTTGGAATTGATTCCGTTCCAACTTGTTGAGCAATTCCCACGGCGTGGTTAACGACCGCATGGAACTCCTCTGGTATACTTGATACTGTTGCTCCATCTTCAGCTCGCACTTCTTGATATGCCTTGGTGTAAGGGTTCCAGTCCTTACCCATGCACATCATCTTCAATTGCATCCTTGCTCCGTTCGGGTATTCGGGTGTGTAAAACCCTCCTGGTTTTGCTCCAAGTTCGTCGCATCGTCTGATGATATGGATTTGTGCCTCCGGTGTCAGGTATCCATTTAAGAGTATCATACCTGGCTGGATAACCTGACATTGCTCCAACGGAAAGTCGGTGATGTTGATGGTGGTTTCTTCAGGGTTTGGTGTGGGTGGGATTGGATAACATATATTGAAAGTTCCTTTAAGTTTAGAGTACTCTAATTAGGTAAATCTCACACTATACTTTATTTATTTACTCACATGGTTGTTTATTTAAACTCACTCACACACATGCATGTAATGCGGTATGCAGACACTTATTTCACTCAACAGTTTAGGCGGTACCTGGTCTAGAAGAGGACCCTGGCGCCTCAGACCGGTCCACCACATTCAGGGTGGCCTTGTTGGACCCCGACCCCTTCCCCTTCTGGGACTCTGTGTACCTCTGATCTGGGGGTGGCTGGTTCGCCGTCTTCTGGCCATCGGTGGTCGCAGTGGCCTTACCCTTCCATTGCCCCTTGGGCCTGTAGTTCCTACTGTTTGGGTTCTGCCAGCATTCATGATCGCGGTGACCCATCTTCTTACAGTATCGGCACTGAACATCGTTACCCTTGCAGTCCTTGCCGGGGTGGTCTCCGTTGCACCACTTGCAGTAATAGTGGCGCTCCGGTCCAGAGCCCGCGCTAGCTGCTATCACAATACACAATCAATACTTGTTCCACAACTTATCAACATATACTCTAACTTATCACACAGAGTTAGACAATTACCCTTAGGTGGGTAAGAACGTAGGGGCTTGGCCGCATACGCATAGGTGAGCTGCAGAGGCTCCTCAGCAGTGGTGGTCTGGGTCTGGCCCTTGCCACCTTGTTGCTGTCCTTTCTGGGACTGGGGGTATGATTTCTTCTTCTTCCCTCCCCACTGCCCTTGCGTGCCTTGGCCCTCGTTCTGAGCCTTGCGCTTGAGCGCACTCTCCTCGTCCCTCAGACGGACGGTGATCTCCACAATAGCAGCGGCATGATAGCACTCCTATATTTAGGGTGTCAGTTATGCCCCGCTAAATAAACTCACAACACATTAACACATTGTACACACTTATTCACATTACACTGTAGTTCCTTTACCTGCAAAGTGGTATATCCAGTAGGCCCCATGCCGTAGCGTAGGCGATAGTTCAGTCCGTTGTAGAAACGGTTCACAAGGATCCGGTCTGAGTAACCCAGATCCGGTAGCAGGTGGATAAGTCCGATGAAGGCTGAGTAGTACTCATCTACCGTCATCTTATCCCCTTGTCTCAGATTGTCCAACTCCAGGCGCTTGGCCTCTTGCACATGTATAGGGTAGTATTTGGCTCGCAGAAGAGCCGTGTACTCCCTCCACTGAAAGGTCGGGTCAGCAACTCTGCCCTCTCGCACAAGCTTCCACCAGTTTTGTGCCGAGCCCTTCAAGTAGTAAGCAGCAAGTCGTACCTTGACCTGCTCAGGTGGTGCTAGGGTTTCGAAGGCGGTCTCCATTTCGGAGATGTATGCCTCGAGCTTACGGGGATCGGTCTCCCCACTGAATGAGGGCGGCCTCAGATCAGCCAACGCCTTGACCCAATTGGTCTCTCGTGGCGGTGGTGGTGGTGGCTGAACTCCAGGCTGTTGCCCTTGCTGTATAGCAGCAACCAAATCGGGTACCAGCTGAGCTACGGCGGCTGCAACTGCCTCAGCCATAGTCTGTGCCGTAGTATCATCACCCTGGTCACCTATACCTCCAGTACCGCGCCCGCGGCCTCTACCTCGTGGTCTACCTGCCATCTGAATTTATATGAACATCTCATTAGCATTATGCTTGCACACTTATCGGTCCAACGATTGTAACGCTTCCCGATAATAAGGTATCTCCACACTTAGTTAGTGGTTAACCTTTCCAAATCTGTTCACTTAGGTATCTGTAGTTAGGTTTCCTAACTCGGTATATCCCTAAGCTCGGTATTCTAGTCATCAGAGCGATACTTCGCTCTGATACCACTTTTTGTAACACCCCTACAACGCACAACACATTACTTGGAATCGCAGCGGAAAATAAACAACTAAACGGTAACTAAACGAATGGTGCTACAATGCCGTCAACCACCCACGTGGCTAACAAGGCTGAATAAATACAATTGTACCGGTCTGATGATCAGACTCCCGAGCATAGAATAACAACCATATATATACATCAAATAATACCGAGTGTTTAAAAAATCCTTCACTTGACCGTCACTGTAAACCATACAATCATTATATAACACGCCACGGGAGCACAGGCGCACCGGGCAACATCCAAAAATACTCCAAAGTAACCACACCCTAGGATCTAGAGCCACTTCCGCTTCTTCGATCCTCATCCTGCAGTAAAAGAAATATGGATCCCCCGAGGGGTCAGCAACCCTTGGCTGGCATGGTTAACGCGCAGCCCATCGACTACCGGAATGCGCGCAACTATTTGTCATGATGACATGGTTTTATTGTAAAACACACAACACATACATATATAAACATAACATGGGTATTGTACACATCATAACACACATCACACACATACAATTCCTTTTAGGAAGAGAACCAACTAGTTAGGTCCCCACTGAGAGCCTAGAGAATGTTGCCATGCGCCATGCTTAGCTCGTTTCATAACTCGTTACGTCGGTTAGATTGGACAGTTAACTTAACACAGGTGCCTCGGATATAGTGATCCAAGCACACCGAAATAACACATAGTATGCCCCTGTGGCCCGACGTGAGTCAGTAAAATAGCCTTGGTTAAGCTAAAGGAAGGTTAGAAACCAAATTGGAAACTTAACCATAACATACAGAGAGAAATCGAACCAGTTATGACATCGACTCCATACTCACACGCGTGGCCGGAACAGACCGACTCCTCATTCCCCCGTTAGCCTTGTTAGTAGTTCATCATTGAACTCAACAAACAATCACAATAATAGGTCAAGTCTTGTTAGACACACACAAGGGAAGAGAGAGTCATACTAACAACATAATAATATTTAACAACTGTAAACTCGTTACATGGTTTAATCTTACAAAGTCATAAACACACAGAAAAACAAACAAACACACAAGCCGGTGTAAACGGTAGGCAACAGACTGCAAGAAAACCATACCTTGGTCCCTGCCTTGACTGGTTTCCACCTTGAGAGATTCTAACGCATTTTAACGGTCGGTTAATTAACGCACTAGTCCACTGTTACATTAATACTTCACATTTCTAGTTATCACATTCCATTTTGTCTTAACTTCCCATCTTTTAAAATGTCATTATAACACTCCTAAACATGTCTTATGTAACCTTATAATCATTCCTAACTTATCCCTATCATTAGACATCATTTAAATACCTAAAAAAAAGTTTTATAGTGGTCCGGGACTTGGTCCCTAGCTTAGGTCCCGGACCATATGCTAACTCAGCTCTCGGGGGTAATTCAGGGGGTGGTCCGGGTCCTTGTACAGACCCAAGTCCGGACCACATTGTCATGTGACCCTCGGCCTATTTTACACCCCTGGTCCGGAACTTTTACCAGCACCTAGGTCCCGGACCAAACCTACAGAATTGATAAAATGCCATTTTCAAATGTTGTTACCTTAGTTCCCACTCCTTAATTGTATAACTTTACCAAGTGTGTTCCTAGGTATATTCTAATGTCTAGATATCATCTTAAACACACCTAAATCCATGTTTCACTTGTTACTCATTTTTTCCCTTATATTTCACTAACACCTATAACACTTTACATTAGGTTTCTAAATGATGTTTCTTACCTAAGAAAACTACTATCCCAAAATGCTTTCTCCTTATTTTAACATCATCTCCCAAGCATCATCTCTCACAACTAATTCCTTATATCCTTCCTGAACTCTTTTCCTAGTGTACACTTCTCCTTATTTTACCAAAGTTTGCCTAGGTATTTACCTAAGTCCAAAAATGACTTTGGTACATACTAAAATCTCAAGCTCATGCCTAAGTCCTTGTTACATCCCAAATCACCTTAATGCATGTTTCCTACACAAGAACAACACTTAACCATTTTAAATACTACTTAACTTATCAAACTCATTTTAACACTTAGAACTTCTCATTATTATCTAAATTTCGACATAGGTTCTCCTAGAACATTGCTAAACCAAAACACATTATTTTTACCAACAAACAACCAAGAACATAAAATCCATCAAGTACTTATTATACACAAACTCCACTCATAAAGCACTACATCCACATATAGTGCATAATTTAAATTGCATGGCACTTAGGCCCTTAAATGACATGGCTCTTAGGCCCTTAAGATGCATAAATCATAAACACTGAATTTCCACAATATGTTTGCCTTTAACCTGCAAATACACTCAACAACACATATGCCTTTTACTAAGCTCTTGAGAACACTTTACTAAGTCATTCACCATTTGTCTTTAGGTAGTTTTAATAAGCATTTAAGCTCATTTCTCCTAAGGCATTAAACAACATTTGGTTAGTAGATTTACCTCTTTCCAAACAACTTCTTTCTTGTTTCTTTTAGAAACCGGTAGGGTATTTGATTCCTTGACAAGTTCTAAACAAATACAAACACTACAATGAGTATTCAAGCTATAAGCTCCATCTCATTGTAAACCCATAATTTACATTGTTTCAAAAACATTAATGTAGTTGTTTTACCTTGCTCTTGAAGAGAGTTTGAATATCTAGCAAGAGAGGACTCCACCTAGTCCATGAAGAGTTGGAATGAAGCTAGAACAAGGTCACACAAAGAGCTCCTTCAATATGTATTTCGGTTACCACAAAAACATGAAGGAAATGAAGTTTTTATTTGAGATTCCTTACCTAGGAGCAAAGGAGAGTAACAATATGTAAAAATACAAGCTCAAGCTCCTTCAATGGAGAAACTCCATGGCACCGAAATGGTGGTCTTGGACTTTTAAGAAGATAGGAATGAAGAGCTTGAGGAGAGGAAGAAGATGGTGGTGTTTGTTTTTGATTTAGACAAGTGAGCAAGATTTAACAAGAGATCAAAGCTTGTGTTTTAATGGTGGTAGTGGTATTACCGTGAGAGAGCAGCAAGAAGGGAGAAGAAGAAGGTGAAACCGTGTGAATGAAGAAAGGAAATGAGAGAATGAAGAAGATTGGTTTACTTTTAGAAGATATTTGTAGCTTTAAAGTAAATAGTCATTCATTAGTCATCATTATTTACTTAACAAAATAACAAGAGGGTGGTGAGTCACCACACCTTAGAAACCGGCCCCCCTTATTATAATGAGGGTAATAGTCTTTGTTTGTCAATTTAATTACTTAACATAACAATGTTATAAACTAGCTTGTAAAAGTTACTATTCATAAAACAAGGCACATAGAAGTGAAATTTTTGATTTCCCATTGATATAGCCACCCAAATGTGATATTATATAGTACACATATGTATTTAAGAGTAATGATGGACATCTAGCCACTCAAAACTCATTACAAGACAATTTTTCAAAAATGTGCTTTAGAAGCTTCTTAAAGCACATTTGTGTGTTTTAACTTGTTTTCAAGCTTGGTTTTCTTTGGTAATTGGTTTAATATTTTCATTAGTGTATAAATGAGGTCTTGGTAAGCTCATTAGGTCTTACCCAAGTTATCCCAAGTTAGAGCACATTTTGGCTCTTATTGACTTAAAGCACATTTGTGTTTGCTTTTGTTTAATTTGTTTACTAAGGTTTCTAAGACTCTTTTTAGTCTTATTACACCCTATTAGGTGTTTAAACAACATAACTAGGTTTGGGGTATTTCACCTCAACCACAACCATACACTTAACAACAAATTGCAGCCGAAAACTTAACTCATCACATTACTTAACGTACTGGTGTTACACGCGTTAGCCACCCACATGGCTAACAAGGCTAATACACGTACATTGTATCGGTCTGATGGACCAGATTCCCGAGCAAATAAAAACATACAATCTCTTTCCATTACCAACGTTCATTATACTTATACATCCAACTGTACTGAGTATTTACAAACCAATGCCGATAAGAGAGTTTCGGTCTTACTACTCCTACAATACATAAGTAATTAAAACGACTACCCATGCACAAAAAACTACCCCGTCCTACTCTCGAACGGCTCCCAGCTCCTTGTACCTGGAAAATAAGAAAGAAAGGGTGGCCCCCAAGGGGCTCAGCACCTTTGCTGGTATGGTAATCATGCAACCCGCATGCTACCGGGCCACCACAACTATTTGTCGTCTAAGCATGCGGTGTTATTATGTTTTAAATCGTGCATGTAAACTATAAACACATAACACGATACATACCCACAACAATGGGCTCAACAAAACAGTCAACACATCTTTACTCATTAGATCACTCATTGTGTCCTTTAACCTAGAGGGTTCTCCTCTAATGGAGCTATTCCTTATAGACGACACTTACCCACTAGTCGGGTTATACTCCAAATCATCTTATAATGACCTGGGACTCATGTCCATAATCCACACTTTCCACACAACAACTCATTCCACATTTTAACGTACATACAACATAACATCACAATAAGAATTGCCACGCGACATTAACACATAACATAACGGGAATGGTTCTCTTTAGGAACCGACCCAAACATAGTTAGTTCACTTGGAGAGCCTAGAGAATGCTGCCAAACTCATGCTAAGCTCGTTACATAACTCATTACCGTCCTATTAGATGAACGGATAACTTAACACAAAGATGGATCGGATATAGTGATCTGAACACACCGTACATAGTATGCCCCTGGGCCCGACATGAGTCAGTAAAATAGCCTTGGTTAAGCTAAAGGGAGGTTAGAACCCAAAAAGGAGAACAACCATAACATACAGAGAGAATCGAACCGGACATGATATCGACTCCCATACTCACACGCGTGGCCGGAACTACCGGACTCCTCATCCCCCGGTTAGCACTTGTTAGAAGTCCCATATTGAAACTTAATACATTAATTCACAAGTAGGTGTTTAGGTCCAGTTAGACACACACAAGGGTGGTAAACATACTTACATGCACAAACATCACACAACTAACTCACGCATAGCTGTGGTTAGAACGTTCCCATGGTTTGGGTCGTTAAATCCGAATACCGATCTCTCATGTGCTCCTAGATTTGGTTAGCTAAGGTTTAACACTTTCGAGGTTAAACGGTATCGGAATTAAACGCGCCACATAAATGAATTACTATAAATTCATTACATGTTTTTATCTTACAAGGTGGCAAACACTCAGAAAAACACATTGGCATACAAGCCGGTGTAATCCGGTAGGACACAGGTTGCAAGAAAACCATACCTGTCACCAAGGTCCACTCTAATGTGTCGTCTTATGTTCCTCAAACAACTGGTAACATTACAATTACTTTCATTAACATTGGGGTAACATGATTGCTTAATATCTAATGCCCATAGTTAACCCCGTCATCCCGTTGTACTTAATTTATTTATGTGATCTTAAGTTCACAACTTACACATTCACTCTCACACTTGTTTATACTTCCATTGGCCTTTAAAAGTCACCAAACAAGGCCTAAACATCATCTAAAACCATTACCATTCACTTCCCCATCATAACAACACTTAAAAACACATTCTGTTGAAATTTTGAACTGGTCCGGGTTTGTGTCCGGGGTTACAAACCCGGACCAATCCCGAATTTTACTATCTGTGTAGTTTTTGACTTGGTCCGGGTTTGTGTACTTGGATACAAACCCGGACCACATGTAGAAATGAGTTTCTGGGACGTTTTTGAGGTGGTCCGGGTTTGTGTACTTGTTTACAAACCCGGACCATGTCTGTAGGTCCTTAAATTGACAGTTTTTTCCCAGTTTACAACCCCTAATTCACCTCCAATCATTTCCTAAACTTTCCACATGTTTAAACACCTTAAATCATGCACTAACCTTTTCTAAATCATCACCAAACTTGAAATACCCCAAATATAAATAATATTATTAAATCAATATTTATTGGAATATAATCCAAATAAAATCATTTCACGTACGCATGCAAACCCATGCATGAAAACGTTACGTAAAAATAGTCGTTTCACCATAAACGCTAAAACGCCTTAGAAGCATATGGTCAAACATGACCTTGTATGACCCTCTAATATTCAAACCAAATGGTCATACAATTATTATATGAATATATAAATATATTCCCTAAGCTATATTCAGTCAAAAACACAAAAACGCTCGGGAGTGCTCACGCAGCCCCTTAAAGCACGAAAAGTCCAGAGGAGTGCCGAGGTGGCACGAACTCCTATAAAATTTATTCCTTGAGTTCCTAACATCATTATTAACCATTATAAAGAGAACCCACGAAGTGGTTTCTCAAAATTCAGCAAAAACCACAGGAGGATTTCTTAGCGCTCCTTTTTGGCCCGGGAGTGTCCCGATGGCCCGTAAATTATGTCACGGGTTGATATAACCCCATATAACTCAATGTAACATCTTAGTATATGTTTATTTACTATAATAAGTGTTTAAAAACACTTGGAACTCATAAAAACAATTGGTTTCCCAAAATTTCCTTAGAGCACAAAAATACACCTTCGAGTGTCACGAAAATGCGTTTTACGCAATTACCTTGTAGTTTTTGACATGCCACGAATTGGTAATCTTAAATAGGGTTAATATGACCTTCTAAATAAGTTGGTGTGACTAGTCAACAAGGCTCTCTATAGGGGCCGATTTTGAGAGCAAAAACTAGTAAAAATTTGCCTTTAAAGTTTAAAAAAGGCTTAAAACATAATGACTCATCATCCCATGTGCTATAATACTTAATGGAAAAGAAATGTGTGACTCATTTGACCAGAGAGCTGTCGAAATTATGCTAGAGAACATGGCCAAGTTGGCTAGACAAAAACAAATGCTAAAAGCAAAAAGTAGATTCCTTTTCTTTTTGCCTTTGATTTCTTAAGCAAGTAACCTTCCTTGCTTGTTTCTTAGCTCATGAATTCCGATCAAATGAGCTCCATTCAGACCCTAAACCGTGCATATACAAGAGAGGAAGAAGACAAGTTATAACATTGAAAAATCAAGGAATAAAACTCACCTTTTCTTACCTTGTCTTCTAGCTCATAATCATTCTCTTCCAACTCATGCTTTGTCACACCTCACATGTCCGATCTTCATGCTGGAAAGGAGGCATTTATTGAGCCAATAAACCATGTAATAAACTAAGGAAAAGTAAAGTCATTTGACATTAAAAATTGACAAAACAAAATCAAATTCCAATTGCCCTCTTTCATTTACGTGAGCTAGGTCTCATTTCCCTCCTTGCACATTTCCTCCACGGTTTGGTAAGGCTCCTCCTCTCTCTTCTTGCTTCATCTTCTTCCTTTGAAGCTCTTAAGTCCATTAATGGAGTTTTAACTTCTACCTTCATCTTTAAGGTAATTTCCTAGCATTTCTTGGCAAGTCTTGAAGCAAAACTCTTCCTAGCATATCAAGGTGTCGTCGGCATCAATTAGATCTCCAAGGGGGTTTTCCAAAACAACATTAATCCAAGGAGCATCTCAAGGTTATCTTAAGGTAGGTTTTAAAGCTTGAAAATCCTTAAAGCACATTTTATGTGTAACCAAGTTCTACTTCTTATAAGTCTCTTTTCTTCTTCATTTTGATGAAGGAAAACTTGTTCTTCACCTACCTTAGGAGTGCCGAATTTATAAGGAGAAAAGCCTAAGGTAAAGTCTTGTAAAAACTACTTCCAAATCTACTTAAGATCTTTATTCAAGATCTAACTCCTAAACACCTTCACCTCTTGCATAAAACCGAAGAGGAGCATCAAGTTTACCTAGGAGAAAGCTTGGAGATTCAAGAAGAGTTCAAGCACTTAACCACCTTTGTTAAGAAGTAAGTTTACTAAGTAAATCTTTATGTTATAAGCTTTGTTAAGCTTCTAAAAATTGTACAAAAATTATGTACATCTCCTAGGTTAATTAATACCGAAACTATATGGTTTTATATGCCAAAAATATAATCTATAACATATATAGAAAATATTTACCTTAAGACACATTTTTGTGTCACAAAATTTATTTATGTTACAAATAAAATAAGGCCGAAATGTCTAGGGCAAAAATGCTTATTTTTGAGCTAAGAATTTATATAAGACATTACAATAATTTATACATGAGTTATATGACTCCTATGAATTTATTTATAATTATTTAGACATATAAATCCACTTTTATATAACATATGGTCTCATTTAAAATATGGCCGAATGCTCTAGGTGTTAAATGGAATTTAATGAGCTACTTATGTATATAAACTTATACTATAAAGTTTGGTGAGTTAAAAATATTTATTTAGTGCTTAAATGGCTAATTAATTAAGTTATGTGGCTTAAATGTAATTTTTACAAAGTTTAGTGCAAATATTGTGAAAGCCGAGAGCTAAAGGGGTATTTAGTGTAATTATGATATAATATAAGGTTAGAATTAAGTTTATGAATTTTAGATAATTTAAACAAGCCTTAAAATAACTTTTATAAAGTTTTGGGCTATTATGTAATTTATAAAAGTTGATATGAAAGTTTGTAAATTATTAGTGGGCGAATTGATAATTAAGAGAATCATTGAGTTCACTTTCGAAATTTTGAAGGATTAAATATTTAGGCTTTAGATTATAAGTTATTAAGATACTAATATAAAGTTTTGGGATGAAAATGTAATTAAGGAAAAATAAATGACATAGCCGAATTACTTTGGGGTTAGTTTGGTAATTTAAGAATTTATACATATATATTCGGCATTTATGGAGAATTAAAATTAAAAAATAGTTTATAAGACATTATGTAAAGATTATAAGATTTTGTGGCTAAATTGCAATTATAGAAAGTATATAAATATATGCCGAGATTTTGAGGGGCTAAGATGTAATTCTTGAAAGTTATAATATTTATAAGTTATGTCCAAAAGATTAGTGGTAGTTTTGTCATTTAATTAGATGAGGAATTAAAACTATGTTATATAAAGAGGTTAGAATTTAAGTGTAAAGTTTATGAATTAATGTGGTTGTTTTGTAAATAACCGAAATACAAGTTTAAGAATTTAGATTTAAATAAATATAGGTCCTATATGGATATTTGGAGGATTTAGAAGAAAGAATTTTGATTAAAGGAATTATGGAATTAAAACTATGGCTTACATGGTTATAAGGAATTAAAAGATAAACAATAAATATTATTTATGGTTTAAAAGGAGAATAATAAAACTATAAGAATTTTATGTCTATGTATGACATATAGATATAGTTAAGAAATTACAAGTGGTTATGTCACCTAGACAAATAAAATAAACAACAGATGCAATAAACACATATATGTGCATTAAAGGATTTATAAATCAAAAGGAATAACAAATAAGTTATACATTAAATCATGAGGTAAATTAAAAGAAATAAACCTCACATGAAATAACAAATACGAGATTTGTTAAGTGATCCAATAGAATTATTATATAAGGGTAACATAAATTAACCCTCTCAGGCAATCCTATTCTAGGACTCTGTTTGACCAGACGTTGACCGGGAATTAAACGAGTACAGTCTACGGTGAACGGTATGGGATTCTTGCAACCTGTTTTCTACCGGATTACACCGGCTTGTGTGCTATCTGTTGTTTGAAATAACGACCAAGATAATTAATGTAAAATGTTGTTTACTCTTGTGCGCTGTTGTATTATTTTATGTGCGTGAATGATGCTGACTACTACGTGTATGTCCCACGCATACAAACACTACTATACCAGTGGATTAAATACCTGCGCTTCAGTATACCGAGGACTTGTACTCGAGTCTCTCACTAACTTCACTTTATAACAACGTCATTATCCTAAACGTGATAATTGACAATACACATTGTGTTCTTGTTTAACGTCTTTATATGACACTTAACAATTCTATACTTCGAGAACGAGGAGCCCAGTTGGATCTGGCCATGCATGCTACAGGAGTTGTACCTGTCTCAGGTCGTCTCCTATCTATGTCGCGACGGAACATTCAGTTGGGAGGAAGACTCTATTCCTTCCGGGATTCAAATGCCCATCAGTTCAGTTTGAGGAAGACTTCATTCCTCTAGTGGGATTCCATTTCCCACGCCTCTCAGTTCAGGGTTTAACTACGTTATCTCCTGGGGTTTTTATACCCAACCTTTCAATCTTAACGAGGTCACTATACCTCCACTATTTGAGATATTCAGTTATACCTGTCAGTCCCATTGTGTGGACCGACTATCATTAAAGAATTTCAGTTCAGCTAACTCGACCTTCTGTGTCTTGTTCTATGTGACATTATTGTCCTTGTATGGATACTTGTTATCATCAGACTATGCTTGTTTACAGCTTTATAAAAATGAACTGCATGTGTTCGACAAAGTAGTTGGTGTGGCCCGGTAGACGATGGGCTGCACGTTTTCCATACCAGCATTGTTTGCTGAGCCCCTTTGGGGGCACCCCCATTTTTCAAGTACCTGAAGTTTAAGAAGATCACCACACTGAGTGTAGGTGGGGTAGACCAAGCTTTGGGAGTCTACTATTAGTTAATTATTTTATTTCAGTATTCTACTTTGAGTTTGATTCCTAGTATCTCGGGTTGTATCTGTATTCCAGACCGTGACATTTGAGGATTGTATTTGGACTTAGCCTTGTTGGTCACAAGGGTGGCCAACGGCATTGTAATACCGCCCGGTTGTTGTATTTATTTCCGCTGCAGTTGTATTTTATTTGGGAGTGATCGCCGTTCAGTTTATTGGATTTCGGGTTGGGGTATTACAAAACTTGTTACTCAATTACTTATAAAATCCCTTAACACTTGCAATATTTTCCTTAGGTTTCTAAGTGTTAGTTTCTTGCCTATAACTCCAACTAACCAAAATGTTGCCTTACCACCATCACCACTACTCCAAAGGCATTATTTCCCACATACACCTCCTTTACACAACTCCTTCTATTTTCCACAAGTTTACACGTAGACATTCACAAGGCATTATTTTTCCTTTGATTACCAAAACTTGAACAAGACTTAACACTTCACATAACATAACCTTGGTGTGTTTAAAACACCCATTTGATCTCTAAATCCTCCAAGACCACTCCTAGGTCATCCTTGGACTCATGAACACCTTAATTCACTCTCTTTCACCATCTCAAGACTTAACAAATTCCTAGTACCTTCTAGGTCATAAAATCTCATTAGTACACATAAACTCCTTTGTTTATCAACTACATTTTGCCATAGCTTCTCTTGTATCACCTTACACCAAAACACACAGTTTTCCACTTCATACATTCCAAGAACACTCAATCCCATTATACACATCCTTATACACAAACATATAGTTTTTCACCCTTTAACCATCAAAGACCTTCATTTTCATAAGAGATGTTCTTACACACAACTAAACCTTTAAACTACACTACATCACAATATAGTGCATAAACTTAAATTGCTTGGCACTTAGGCCCTTAAATTGCATTAAACTTAAACACTGAATTTCCACATTTAAATGCCTTCAACCTACAAATACACAACAACACATATGCCTTTAATAACCTCCTTGTGGGTATTCACTAACTCATTTCCCATTGGCTCTTTAAGTTGCTTTACAAGGCAATATAAAGCTCAATTCCTTAAGCACAAAACTACATTAAGAGAGATCATTTACCTCTTTGTTTTCCAAGTTTTCTCACTTGTTTTCTCTTGTTCTTTCTTGATTGAAAATCGGCAAGGACCTTTTTATCACTTGACAATCTTCTAACCAATATACATATAAGGGTAATGAGCATTAAGTTTCATACTTAAACTCACATATAAACCCTAGATTTACATAAGTGTTTTAAAACACTAAAATTGATGTTTACCTTGGAATTTGAAAGAGAACTTGGATAAGTAACAAGAGAGGACTCCTCCTAGTCCATTGAAGTTTGAAATGAGGCTATGAAAGATCAAAAGAACACACCATCAATGGGTGATTCTCGGTCATATATAAAAACAAGGGGAAATGAAGTTTTCCTTCGGTTTTCCTTACCTTGAAGCAAAGGAGAATGACAAGGCATGGAAAGATGAGCTCAAGCTCCTTCAATGGTGATTCTCCATGGCACCGAGTTGGAGTTCTTGAAGATTTGAAAAGATAGGAATGAAGAGCTTGCTCCAACTAACACAAATATGGTCTTAGTTTTTGATTTGGAGTATGGAGTTGGATTTGGCAAGCAAAACAAGGTGGAGAAGTATACTTGCTGTAGCAAATCGTTTTTGAATAAGGGAGGAAGAAGATGAAGACGTTGGGGATGAGATAAATGAGAGAAAAGTGAGGAGAGAGGTAAAGTTTGAAGATATTTATGTTATAAAGCAAATAGTAACTTTACTTTATTTTCTTTTACTTTCTTTAGTTGGCTGCTTGGTATGGTGAGTCACACCACTAAAACCGTGCCCCCTTCCACAATAGGATATTTATGGTCTTTGTTGACCATTTAATCAAGCTAAGTTGACTAAAGTCAAAACTAGCACTATTTGAGCACTATTCACTAATTAGTGCACATAATTGTGAAATTTTTGATTTCCCATTGATTTAGACTTCCTAATGTGATACTAAGTAGTACACATGTTGATTAAAGAGTAATGATGGACATTTAGCCACTCAAAACTCATTTTAAAGACAATTTTTCAAAAATGTGCTTTAAGGCTCCTTAAAGCACATTTGTGTTTTCTACTTGTTTTCAAGCTTGGTTTTCTTTGGGAATTGATTTATCACGTCCATTAACAAGTAAATAAGGTCTATGAATGACCTTTAGGTATTATACAAGGTTACACCAAGTCTAGGGCAAGTATTTGCTTAAATTGACTTTATGGTGTTTTCTTGTGTTTTATTTGGTTTAATTGTCTACCAATGTTTCTTAAGTACTTTATTAGCCTTATAAAATCATAATTGAATATTACTAAGTCTTGGTAGGCTCTTTGGGTCCAAGCCAAGTTCATTCCAAGCTTAGAGCATGTTTTTGCTCAAACTGTGTTTATGGTGCTTTATTGTGTTGACTATGTTTTAATGTATTTAATAGTATGTCTAAGGCACGTTTTAGCCTTTATTCGCCATATTTTAATATTTAAACAACATATCAAGGTTTGGGGTATTTTAATCTGATAAGTGCGAAACATATAGACTTTTAGGGTTTAATTACCTTATTATTTACAACACTTTAAAGTAATGTTTCCCACTTACTATATGCTTTTTCCTAGATTTATGTTTTGTTTTGGACTAATGCATTTTATATGTTAAGTGCAGGAAAAAGCCATGTAAATATGTATAGTTCTTCACAAGCTTCGCAACGCAACAAATGGGATCAAATCGGAGCTCAAACGAAGATTTTAGAGGCAAAACAATTATCGTCCGGACCACCGTCCGAACAAGCTGATTCAGACGCAACACGTGGAGCGCGCTCCGCATAAAATCGACATGTCCGAACCAGCTGATTCGGACACTGGTTCGGACGCGTCAAATTTGACAGCGTACAGAGCAGAATCGACATAGTGTGAAAGGATAAATTAACTTTATCCTTTCACACGCCTAATACACCGACACCCCCTTCATTTCTACCCCATTTTCACTATAAATACACCTATAACCCTCCATTAATACATATCTCATTCCACTCCAAAATCCATGTCAATTTTCCTCCACAAAATCACCATCTCACTCCATTTTCATCCACAAAAACCACTGCGTTATTATTCTGTCCAACCTCTGACCAACATATTACCAGTTAATATGTTAGGCTAAGAGGATATACTCTGGGTGAAGGTTAATTTATAGTCTGTTTAATTATGTAATTATGTTTTTACCGGTTTATTTTAAATATAGTTTGTTACTATTAAAGCTTATCTCTCGCCTTTTTAATAAAGTTCATGAATTTATTAAAATGCTTTACTAAATCTATTTTGATCAGATCCGTGATAAATAGACAAGTTAATTAAGCCGTAAATCTGTAGAAAGCTTATTATGATTTAATAAGTTAGTATTTTCAGACGCAAATATAATTTCTCATACTTAATCCGTTTACATGTGTTTTGCTCGAATCTGGATTAGACCGAGCATGTTCTGGTAAACGAGTTCTTTTGAGTCTATGATTTAGTCCTCAAGATAATAACAGGAATTTTGCCAAACTATTATAATAAAACCGGTAGACATAGCATAAAAGAGCAGACTATATAAACCTGAACCCAGAGTCCCGTTTAATTTACCTTTTACTCAGTTTATTTTATCTTTCCTTTTGTTTATAAAAACAAGTCAATTAATCCCTGAAATACCCCGAACTTAAATATGGTGATTATATTATCCTAATATAGTATTTAAGGGCCTAATAGCGCCTAAGTAATTTTGGTAAGGAAAATAAATCCAAAAGAAATGAGAAGAACGCTTAGAAAGCGGAAAACGCTAAAATAAGCGTTAAATAACCATAAGAGGTACGAGACCTCGGTTAGAGTAGTATGAGGATCCCTAAGGCTTATTCATGCCTAATTAGTATGCGGGAACGATTCCCGAAGAAAACGGATCCAAGGAATGTATTAAAACGCTAAAAGAGCTTTAGCGCACGTTTTTCGAGGAAACCCGAAAACGTGACTTTAAGTGGTCAAACAGACCCGTAAAAATTAGAAATCATTAAATAATAATTATTAAGCCTTTATGGAAGCTTAATAGCCAATAAAAATAAAGAAACGAGAAAATTCCGGAAAACGGGCCCGGTTAGTGAATAATATCCAAACCGGGTAAAATAACAAGCGTTTTCTGTTAAAAGACGAAAAACGCTCCAGCTTACTAATATAGTGGGGCCGGTTTCTATTAAGGGAGTCAACCCACTCACACACACTCTAAGCTAGTAATAAAGAAAGAAAGAAAGAAAGAAAGAGAAGAGAAGGAGGAGAGAGAAAAGAAAAAGCAAAAACATAAAACACTTCCCTCCCTCTCCTCCTTCACTTTTCTTCTTCTTCTTCCTCACCTCTCTCCACCGATTTTCTTCCCTCTCTCTCGCTGTGCTGGGTGAAAATGGAGCCTCCATGGCTGCCTCAACTTCCTCTCCTTGTACAAGCTCCATTCATGCTCCAAACTCAAAAATAATTACATATTTGTAATCCCCTCATCCTCCTCTACATTTCTATCTTTTCAAAATCCGAAAATGAGAAACTTCATCTCCATGGGTTTTCCCCATTTGAAGAGAAAAGCACACCATTGTGAAGCTTGGAGTCTCCTCTTTCCAACAAGGTAAAAATCTCCATGAAAGACCTCATTTTTCTCCATCTCTTGGTATGGCCGATTTTGGTCTCTCTCTCTTACCTTGTTTTTTCCTCTTGTTTTGGAGCTTTGCTTCAACCCTCCAATGGTGGTGAGAATACCTTCTTGAACCAAGGGCTAAAACCCCTCCTAAAGCACTCCAAAGGTAAACCCTAGAATTTGTATTTTAAACACTCCAATGAATTAGTGTTATTATGAGGGTTAGTAGGTTAATTATGCTTGTCTTTGTGTGCTTGGGTAATGGGAATGGAGTTTGGCAACTCCATTCCCCACAAAATCGATTTGGACAAGAAAGAGAGGAAGATGAGAAATGGAAAAGAAAGAAGAAAGTATAAGCTCAAGGTAAGAGCTCCTTCCTAATGTTAAATTCTTGCATTAGAGTAATGGGAATGGGTAAAATATTTAAAGAACCCAAAACCTTGTGCTAGTATTGAGGATTGTGAGATTTGAATATTTAAGAGCAAGTATTGGAATTGAAGGCTTTGGAGCCAAGTGTAATGAGTATGTGTATTGGTATTGTGATTGATGGGTATTGATGTATTAAGATTGCTTAGTATGTGTGCTGGTAGAACCCTTGTGGTTTGGCTAGAATAGGAATGAATTTGATGGAAAAGTATGTATGTGGAGAAGCTAGAATAGTAGGTGAACTATGGCAAAATTTTAGTAGGAATTGTGCATTAGTGGATGACTTGGTGAATGGAAGAACCAAGGTGTGTATTGGGATTAGTAAAGAGGTTTAGTAGCTATGGAATGGTAATTGTAGTATGAGAAATAAGAAGTGTAAAATCTGTAGCAAAGTGTATAAGAATACATTGGAGAAGTTTGGAGAACTTAATGTGCAGAATTTTGTAAGATGAGTGTTGGAACTTGGGCATAGGTAATGCAATGGCTTGGAAATGAATTGGTATGGTAAGGAGAAGTATTAGAATGCTAGGAATGGTATTGGTTGAGAAAGTATTGGATGGGAGGATTGAATTGTAAAATCTATAGCATAAGTGTAACAAAACTGCTACAAGTGTTGGAAAAGGAGTAAGGGAAATGTGTAAGTTATTTGATGGATTTAGTAATAGATTTGGTGGATGGATTGAGGTATAATAGGAAGCCTAAATGGCACTAAAACATGTGGGATTACATGTAGGAAGATTGGGGAAGTAATGGGTAAAAGAGAGAACTGAAAACAGATTTTAAAACTGAAGTACTGGGCCGGACCGGACTTGCGACCGGACTTGCAAGTTCGGTCGAGCCCAGATTTACAAAGACGGGAAACCTTCTGGAATCGACCGGACTTGCGACCAGACATGCAAGTTCGGTCGGACAGAAAATTCTCCCGTCAGAAACCTTCTGGAATGGACCGAACTTGCGACCGGACTTGCAAGTTCGGTCGGCCAGAAAAATTCCCGTAATGCAAGCTACTGGAATGGACCGAACTTGCGACCGGACTTGCAAGTTCGGTCGAGCCAGAAAATTTCCCGTACTGGTAGCTACTGGAATGGACCGGACTTGCAAGGTCGGTCGCAAGTCCGGTCGAGTCAAAAAAAAATATATATATATATTTTACTATATGATATAATAATCATATGTATAATATAATATGCTATACACATATATGCATATATATGTAGTAGTACACTACAATTGAAATAATAAGGGTAAGAAAGTAAGTATATGAGTATGAAAACAAGTGTAAAAGTAACCAAGCAAGTTGAGAGTATAAGAACATTAAGTACACCGGGATAACGGGGTAAGTACGGGAGTAGTAATTATTTGTGTATCGTAAGAGTATAGTATTAATAATAATGTTGAAACATTATCAGTGGAACAAGTGTGAACCAAGGAACAAGGGAACACGTGTTAAAGCTAACTCCGGTGGAAGGTATGATTTCCTCATGCCCCGTATGCTAACCGAGTTACGTTGATTTGTGTGCTGTATGCCGGCTAATCAAGACTAAAGCATGAAAACGGTTTATTGCCTTCATTATATGTCTTGCTGTATGTTGATTGAGCTAACCTTCTTGATTGATTGTGTGGCTTTACTTAGTGCGTAGACCGACTCATAGTGAGTCTTATTGTGTATGACTCGTAGTGAGAGTCATGTGTGAATTAATGGAACCGTAGCAACGCACTAAACCAACGAACCAATAAACGATAACAAACCAATGAACTCACTAGAATGTGAGAGAGTGTACGGGAGTAATAACCTTCCGATAACGGTAGGAGAAACGAAATGAATAATCCAAAAAAAGTAGTGGAAGTACATAAGTAACCTATATTAGAGGAACTAATCTTGGTGCAAAACATGAACCATGAGAGTAGTAAAGAATGATGAGGGATCTCCAAACCCCTTAGCAATTAGTCGACCCATTATGAGAGGACCCGACTGATGTAAGTATGTCCCGAACATGAGAGTATTCGATATGTTGGGGAAACCCTTAAATCTGAGGATACTAGTCGGTAGTAATTCCCTAAGCTGGTGGAGGTTATCAAGAGAGATACTTCTAGGCTAATCCATGAGATTGTATTGTGCTCTGAGAGAAGAGTGTTGGGAATTTGAGTAGTCCGGTAAGAACGGACATTGAGTATTTGAGGAGCTAAGCGTATAGCCCTCGTATTGTAGGTCCGGTGGCGAGTCTTGTGTATGACTCGCCCAGAGACCAAAGTAATGAGTAATGAGTATTGCGTATGTATGAGTAAAGTAATGAGTATCGAGTAAGAAGCAAGTATGAGTATGTAATGAGTACCGAGTATTGAGTACGTATGAGTAAGTATAGAGTATTGGTATGTAAGAGTAAGTATGGAGAATTGAGTAGTGAGTATGCACTAGTAGTAACGAGTACAGAGTAAGGATCGGGTACGAGTAAGGCATTGAACATGGAGTGATGAGTATGCAAGAGTAAGGAGTAAGTATGAGTAGAGTAACGAATATCGAACTCAGTACGAAGAGTAATGAATGTATAACAAATATGAACGGTTGACTATTGAATTGTCTTCCTCAGTAAGCATTGAACTTGTATATTTATGTAGGTATCTTTGATTGTATTGTTGTAGTATGAGTATGTATGTATGCATGTAAAATGAACTCCATGTATATCCGACCCAAAGTAGTCGGCGTACCGCGGTTAGCACGCGGTATATGCGGATTTCATATGCAGCGTAAGCTGACCCCCTCGGGGGACCGTTTTTAGTGTGCAGGTACCGAAGCTGTTCACCGTTCGAGAGAGTAGGACGGGGACTGCTACATAAGCATGGGTAGTAAAAAAAAGGGAATTGTATTTGTAACGTAGTATGAATTTGGAAGTCTAAACTGTATCGGTAATGTAAGGATTGTAGTATGCTCGGTATAGTATTGTATTGGAGTTGTATCGAATTATGGATTGGTATGCAAGGGAAAGTAATGTATTGTGTAGAGCACTCGGTATGTTCATATTCATCAGACCGATAGTATGTAGTATTGTAACTCGCCTTGTTAGTCACGTGGGTGACTAACGGCATTGTACACCCGCCGTTGAGTAAGTATATCCGCTGCGAAGGTAAGTATGGTACGGTAATGACGGTATTAGCGGTAGGGGTGTTACAAAAAGTGGTATCAGAGCGAAGTATCGCTCTGATGGATGAAATACCGAGTTAGGTAATACCGAGTTAGGAAGTAGAGACTTAGGGCTAAGGGTTGAGTGCTAGTGTGCGAGGACGCTAGATAGGAACTTCCGTGAATCGGAACCTACAGTAACCATACCCGCCCTCCGCCCCACGGTATTAAGTTGGGACAAGAACGCCAGAGAGATGGAAAGACCTCTCACACTCGGGAAAACCCGATCTGGCAGTTGCAAAAACCTTATAGAAAAAGAACCTGTCTTACGGTAGAGTCCAAGAACTGGAAGTCCCGAAGACGGTTTCCGTTAAATGACAAGACCGCACTTAATGGCGGAGAGATGAAGATCTAAACAAGGATAATGGAATTATGGCACCATGGGGGACATGCTTCGCAGTCGCGAGAACCATGAGTAGCCAGCAAGAAGGAGCACAATCGTGCAATGAAGCAAGGAAGATGGAGTAACAAGCCCGAGACAAGGGAGTCTACGGAATGTAATGTTGATAATACCAACAACGGTATGCAAACCGACTAAGGAATTAGTCGAGGTCGGATTAACACCAAACCTGTACGCCAAGAGGCTGCAACAACCGAACGACATAGTTCAGGTGACAATGGAAGTAATCATAAAGCATATACCCATAGGACTACAACGTGGTTCCTAAGGATAAGTCAAGTCTCATTAACCACAGTGAAGGTGTGAGGCACCCGGATGGACGACGACCATGTCAAGTACTCTGAGAAACGACTCAAGAGATCGATCACCAAGATCAAAAGATCGAGGGAAGATCTAATAAAACCACCTCATGGATGGAAACGATACCGCCACCGGTATACATTAACCGAAAAACAACCTACCCGCGCACTTGCCTAGGGCAAGTGCAGCAACTACAGGATGGTTGGAAGACTTTTAACAACCCGCAAATACTTGCTAAAGTACCGCTATGACGAATGGAGCAAAAATAGGATCACCAATCCTGAGTATTTGAATAATGAAACCTCGGAAAGGCCTAACGGCCCGACCATTGTATTGAGAGTATACCGGTCAGCGAGAAGCTGAACTTGGTCAGGACCTGAATCATGGCAACGCCATAAAGAATTTCTTTTCACACCGAACTGTTACTTCAAACCCAAATTTTTCTTTCAAAACCACAAATCCTTCTTTAAACCTCGGATTTTTTTTAAAACCAAACTAACGGAAATACGGTGAGTATCATAGAATGATACAAGAGGAGTTGGCAATAGAATACTTCACCTAGGCGTGTGACGAACACTACGAGTGTACCCAAATACGGGATGTGGGACGACCGCACTCCGAAGGAGCTTGCGGGCCTGACATGTAGTTAGGTAAGTGGTAACGTGCCAAGACGGTACCCCACGTATGTATACATGTAGTGTACGAAACACGGGAAGTAGTCAACTCTGTTCTACGGACCATAAGTAAATTTGAAACAGAACAGTTGGTTATCTCAACCGAACAAAGGAAACTCAGATAAGCTACAAGCTAAGGAGTCAGAAACTCATTTCAGGAGAACCATTAAGAGTTGAAAGTGCAAGAAGCACTAACAACGGGATAAGACATTGGATATGTCACGAGGATATCTAAGTAAAGCATGATAACTGGAAGGAATACCCAGTCTAAGCACAGTAAGGCAAATGCCTAACATTAACACATCAGTGTTCAATGGACGGGATAGAATTCCCAGATCAACTACCACAAACACACAGGGTGATGTTATAAGGTACCCGAAATACCATTCATCACCGGAAGGGATATCAATCCGTTATAACACAAGGAAGAACACCAATGGTCTACCCTAAGAACGGGAGACGTTACGACCCTAAACGGATAACTCAGATCCAGAACCGCAAGGTAGGACAACAAACTGGAAATACTCATACATACCAGATGCTACCGCATAATCGGTACTACCCAGGAGCAATCCATAAAGGGATCAAGTCAACACAGTTGAACAAATATAGTGAAAACACCACAATGGAACGAACATACGGTTAGAACACCGAAGGGATCCCTTGACAGGGGATACCCCAAATCAATAAATGGTCGATCAATACCAGATACAAAAGGGTCTCCAACAACGGAAGCGTGACGACGATCTTATCATGGAGCCCAGTATCACCTCCAACCCAGCGATAGTTTATGGAGAATAAATCATTGGAACACCTAATGAGCAGAGCTCTAGGCAATATGGCTAGTAGGCCATGAAACTATTACCACACAACCCAACGGTTGCAAACCTTTGTGTATGGAAGGTTGTCAAGGACGACATCGAAAAAGAGTAACAACCGATGAATGAGGACGCCCCTCATAATGTGAGACCACAAGAGTAGAACACATGGATCCCAAGAAGGGGATACCATCAGTAACTGTCGGGAAATATATTCCTTTCAGAACTACTAATGTAGTCAATCTTGAGCATACAACTACTGTCAAGCAACGTGAAATAAGCTTCAACAGCAATTGTTGACAAACAAGGAGTAATCGGTTCAGAAGGAACATAATCACTGTATAAATGATAGAGACGCATGAGCTGAAGCTAGCAACAGTGGATGCCATGTAGACCAATACCGTGAAATCAGTAAGAACATGGTGCGCAACAGGCGACCAACGTATGTGAATAACCACCCAATACTATGGGGTTGTTAATACAAGATGGTAGACAGACCGGGCAACAAGCCAGAAGTCTGCACCAAATGATGAAGCACCACCTGAAAGAGTAACGATCAGTCCTATTGCGACCTCATAAGAGACTTACTGCCAAGAGTTTACGCCTCTGCACTCTGTATGACTGAGTGTTTTGGTATTGCACTTGTGCAGTAATGATCGAGTGGGATAGCTAGGAATATGAGGAAATGTAAATCGTGGTAAATTATTCCTTTCACCAGTGAACATGGCATAAGCCAGCTAAGCAAAAGCTTAGAAACAAACCGTGCGGCCTAAGGCCAAAGAAGCACGAAGAGTGTGAAACACACCAACAATCACAAGATGTGAAATCCATCGGAACAAAAGTGAAAGGAGACTTAAGAAAGTCACAAGGACCGACGCATTGAAAATGCAAGGTCATACAAGTAAAGAACACTTGTAATGAACCAGAGAAACTGGTATAATTCAGAAGCTACTAACAGTAGAGGAAGCACTACAACTAAGTAGTGACTTAACCTCAACCGACAATAAGTCGGAGAAACCAAGTGAATGATCACTACAAAACACAACAGTATGTATATACATTGCCAGAGAGCTGGTATGAATCTAAACTCCGAGTTCGAGCACGGTAAGAGAACACCACATTTGGTCAATAAACCTTATTCCACAATAAGAGGATAAAAGTGTGTTGTATAGCACATTTAAGATAACAAGAAGGGCGAATAACCCAAGTTATCAGGGTCGCGCAGCAGAAGCTAGTGGGCCAGAATTCTAAGTGAAGTACACCTAGTGAATAAAAGGCTAATCAATGCCTAAAGCCATTAGGCTAGAACCGAATCCGGTTAAGAGTTAATAACTCCGATGAAATTCTTGATGCAGGGACTAACCGACAGTACGGTTAAGACCCGTTGATCAAGGAACATTGTATAATAGACCGCATGGAAACTGAACCACTCCATGACGGCTGAATGCCTTCGACCAATGTCCAATGTTGACACATGGTAGATTACGTGGGCGTAATCCCTTTTAAGGGGGGTAGAGCGAAAACCGCGAAATGTATGTTTTACGTGATAGGTGCGTAAACTACAATGCGCATAGCGCAAAAGAATTTGTTTTAATGATTGATACTTATGTTACATAAACATTTGTATTCACTCATTGTAATTGTGGTAATTTGGGAAGTAAGTATAGGAAAAGGAGTAGAGAAACTCCAGGGAATGAGAACCCCGATTGGTAATAGTATGAGGAATGAGTATGTATGGGAGACTTGAGGAGTATAAATCGGTATGGAACCAATGTATGTAATGAGTATAAATCGGCACAACCGATGTATTTTATGAGTATGAATTTGGTATAGCAGATTAATGGGATATTATACCCATGAATTTCTTAAGTATAGTAGTTGGAGTGGATGCAGTAATAATTGATGAGATGATTAGTAAGTAAGTAAGTGAATCATATAAATGGGAAATGTATGTGTATGATTATGAGTAGCAAGATTAAAAAGATAGAAAACGAAATAATGTTTGACAATCTGTCTGTTTGTATTGAGGTGGGAAGTGGAACTTGATTTGCTAGCGATCAAGGGAAGCCGAACACAAATTGGAGTGGAAGGATAATTCAACACCAATGCTGATCACATTGGGGTTGAAGGACTCTGGAAGCTCCCTTAAGTGGCCACAATAATAACACTAGTAATAGGAATGATCATCATAAATGAAATTGGGAGATGTATGCAAGTTTTCAAAATGAATTTCCAAAACTAATTTGGTACAACGTTTTCTTCAAACTCGAGAATGAGGATCGGTTTTAAAACCGCTCCCACGGACGCTAGTGGATCTTCCATGCCTAGGCACGGGTATCCGGTCGAAACCATAGGAGGTGAAGCTAGTTTTGAGTCTGTGGAAGTGTAGAGTAGTTTGAAACCACTACACCGGGTGTACGGTAACAGTGTGTGTTTTGTATTTTTCCAAGGGCACTGGGGCAGTGTAGTCCCGAGTAAGTATGAGTAAAGTATGAGTAAGTAAGTATGAGTAAGTGCCTGAGGATCTCTATATGTGCAAATGAATTTGATCAGAACCAAAGGACCGTAGAGCCAGAAAGCGTAAGTGCTCAAGTCATGACGGCCGTGAACCAGAAAGCGTAAGTGTTCAAACGTGACCGGTACCTGAGGGATCACTCGCCATTGGGGGAGGATTGTACCTAATTGTCTTCGGATGGACCCCCTTGGAGAGAAGTAAAACGGATATTTTTGATTGCTATGCATGCAGTGACATGCTGTTTGGATGCGTAGTATGCATCATGTCAGACATTTGGAGTTTGACAAGTTATATGTAGAGGTCATAACCTTAGCATAGAGTATATGTACGAGTAACAGTATTAGATTCACCAACTTTGAGGGCAAAGTTCTTTAAGGGGGGTAGATTGAAATACCCCGAACTTAAATATGGTGATTATATTATCCTAATATAGTATTTAAGGGCCTAATAGCCTAAGTAATTTTGGTAAGAAAATAAATCCAAAAGAAATGAGAAGAACGCTTAGAAAGCGGAAAACGCTAAAATAAGCGTTAAATAACCATAGAGGTACGAGACCTCGGTTAGAGTAGTATGAGGATCCTAAGGCTTATTCATGCCTAATTAGTATGCGGGAACGATTCCCGAAGAAAACGGATCCAAGAATGTATTAAAACGCTAAAAGAGCTTTAGCGCACGTTTTTCGAGGAAACCCGAAAACGTGACTTTAAGTGGTCAAACAGACCCGTAAAAATTAGAAATCATTAAATAATAATTATTAAGCTTTATGGAAGCTTAATAGCCAATAAAAATAAAGAAACGAGAAAATTCCGGAAAACGGGCCCGGTTAGTGAATAATATCAAACCGGGTAAAATAACAAGCGTTTTCTGTAAAAGACGAAAAACGCTCCAGCTTACTAATATAGTGGGGCCGGTTTCTATTAAGGGAGTCAACCCACTCACACACACTCTAAGCTAGTAATAAAGAAAGAAAGAAAGAAAGAGAAGGAGGAGAGAGAAAAGTAAAAAGCAAAAACATAAAACACTTCCCTCCCTCTCTCTCCTCTCACTTTTCTTCTTCTTCTTCCTCACCTCTCTCCACCGATTTTCTTCCCTCTCTCTCGCTGTGCTGGGCGAAAATGGAGCCTCCATGGCTGCCTCAACTTCTTCTCCTTGTACAAGCTCCATTCATGCTCCAAACTCAAAAATAATTACATATTTGTAATCCCCTCATCCTCCTCTACATTTCTATCTTTTCAAAATCCGAAAATGAGCAACTTCATCTCCATGGGTTTTCCCCATTTGAAGAGAAAAGCACACCATTGTGAATCTTGGAGTCTCCTCTTTCCAACAAGGTAAAAATCTCCATGAAAGACCTCATTTTTCTCCATCTCTTGGTATGGCCGATTTTGGTCTCTCTCTCTCTTACCTTGTTTTTTCCTCTTGTTTTGGAGCTTTGCTTCAACCCTCCAATGGTGGTGAGAATACCTTCTTGAACCAAGGGCTAAAACCCCTCCTAAAGCACTCCAAAGGTAAACCCTAGAATTTGTATTTAAAACACTCCAATGAATTAGTGTTATTATGAGGGTTAGTAGGTTAATTATGCTTGTCTTTGTGTGCTTGGGTAATGGGAATGGAGTTTGGCAACTCCATTCCCCACAAAATCGATTTGGACAAGAAAGAGAGGAAGATGAGAAATGGAAAAGAAAGAAGAAAGTATAAGCTCAAGGTAAGAGCTCCTTCCTAATGTTAAATTCTATTGCATTAGAGTAATGGGAATGGGTAAAATATTTAAAGAACCCAAAACCTTGTGCTAGTATTGAGGATTGTGAGATTTGAGTATTTAAGAGCAAGTATTGGAATTGAAGGCTTTGGAGCCAAGTGTAATGAGTATGTGTATTGGTATTGTGATTGATGGGTATTGATGTATTAAGATTTCTTAGTATGTGTGCTGGTAGAACCCTTGTGGTTTGGCTAGAATAGGAATGAATTTGATGGAAAAGTATGTATGTGGAGAAGCTAGAATAGTAGGTGAACTATGGCAAAATTTTAGTAGGAATTGTGCATTAGTGGATGACTTGGTGAATGGAAGAACCAAGGTGTGTATTGGGATTAGTAGAGAGGTTTAGTAGCTATGGAATGGTAATTGTAGTATGAGAAATAAGAAGTGTAAAATCTGTAGCAAAGTGTATAAGAATACATTGGAGAAGTTAGGAGAACTTAATGTGCAGAATTTTGTAAGATGAGTGTTGGAACTTGGGCATAGGTAATGCAATGGCTTGGAAATGAATTGGTATGGTAAGGAGAAGTATTAGAATGCTAGGAATGGCATTGGTTGAGAAAGTATTGGATGGGAGGATTGAATTGTAAAATCTGTAGCATAAGTGTAACAAAAACTGCTACAAGTGTTGGAAAAGGAGTAAGGGAAATGTGTAAGTTATTTGATGGATTTAGTAATAGATTTGGTGTGGATTGAGGTATAATAGGAAGCCTAAATGGCACTAAAACATGTGGGATTACATGTAGGAAGATTGGGGAAGTAATGGGTAAAAGAGGAACTGAAAACAGATTTTAAAACTGAAGTACTGGGCCGGACCGGACTTGCGACCGGACTTGCAAGTTCGGTCGAGCCCAGATTTACAAAGACGGGAAACCTTCTGGAATCGACCGGACTTGCGACCGGACATGCAAGTTCGGTCGGACCAGAAAATTCTCCCGTCAGAAACCTTCTGGAATGGACCGAACTTGCGACCGGACTTGCAAGTTCGGTCGGCCCAAAAAATTCCCGTAATGCAAGCTACTGGAATGGACCGAACTTGCGACCGGACTTGCAAGTTCGGTCGAGCTAGAAAATTTCCCGTACTGGTAGCTACTGGAATGGACCGGACTTGCAAGGTCGGTCGCAAGTCCGGTCGAGTAAAAAAAATATATATTTTTACTATATGATTATATAATCATATGTATACATATATATATGCCTATACACATATATGCATATATATGGTAGTACACTACAATTGAAAAATAAGGGTAAGAAAGTAAGTATATATGAAAACAAGTGTAAAAGTAACCAAGCAAGTTGAGATTATAAGAACATTAAGTACACCGGGATAACGGGGTAAGTACGGAGTAGTAATTATTTGTGTATCGTAAGAGTATAGTATTAATAATAATGTTGAAACATTATCAGTGGAACAAGTGTGAACCATGGAACAAGGGAACACGTGTTAAAGCTAACTCCGGTGGAAGGTATGATTTCCTCATGCCCCGTATGCTAACCGAGTTACGTTGATTTGTGTGCTGTATGCCGGCTAATCAAGACTAAAGCATGAAAACGGTTTATTGCCTTCATTATATGTCTTGCTGTATGTTGATTGAGCTAACCTTCTTGATTGATTATGTGGCTTTACTTAGTGCGTAGACTGACTCATAGGTGAGTCTTATTGTGTAGTGACTCGTAGTGAGAGTCATGTGTGAATTAATGGAACAGTAGCAACGCACTAAACCAACGAACCAATAAATGATAACGCAAACCAATGAACTCACTAGAATGTGAGAGAGTGTACGGGAGTAATAACCTTCCGATAACGGTAGGAGAAACGAAATGAATAATCCACAAACAAAAGTAGTGGAAGTACATAAGTAACCTATATTAGAGGAACTAATCTTGGTGCAAAACATGAACCATGAGAGTAGTAAAGAATGATGAGGGATCTCCAAACCCCTTAGCAAGTAGTCGACCCATTATGAGAGGACCCGACTGATGTAAGTATGTCCCGAACATGAGAGTATTCGATATGTTGGGGAAACCCTTAAATCTGAGGATACTAGTCGGTAGTAATTCCCTAAGCTGGTGGAGGTTATCAAGAGAGATACTTCTAGGCTAATCCATGAGGTTGTATTGTGCTCTGAGAGAAGAGTGTTGGGAATTTGAGTAGTCCGGTAAGAACGGACATTGAGTATTTGAGGAGCTAAGCGTATAGCCCTCGTATTGTAGGTCCGGTGGCGAGTCTTGTGTATGACTCCGCCCAGAGACCAAAGTAATGAGTAATGAGTATTGCGTATGTATGAGTAAAGTAATGAGTATCGAGTAAGAAGCAAGTATGAGTATGTAATGAGTACCGAGTATTGAGTACGTATGAGTAAGTATAGAGTATTGAGTATGTAAGAGTAAGTATGGAGAATTGAGTAGTGAGTATGCACTAGTACAGTAACGAGTACAGAGTAAGGATCGGGTACGAGTAAGGCATTGAACATGGAGTGATGAGTATGCAAGAGTAAGGAGTAAGTATGAGTAGAGTAACGAATATCGAACTCAGTACGAAGAGTAATGAATGTATAAAAATATGAACGGTTGACTATTGAATTGTCTTCCTCAGTAAGCATTGAACTTGTATATTTATGTAGGTATCTTTGATTGTATTGTTGTAGTATGAGTATGTATGTATGCATGTAAAATGAACTCCATGTATATCCGACCCAATGTAGTCGGCGTACCGCGGTTAGCACGCGGTATATGCGGATTTCATATGCAGCGTAAGCTGACCCCCTCGGGGGACCGTTTTTAGTGTGCAGGTACCGAAGCTGTTCACCGTTCGAGAGAGTAGGACGGGGACTGCTACATAAGCATGGGTAGTTAAAAAAAAAGGGGAATTGTATTTGTAACGTAGTATGAATTTGGAAGTCTAAACTGTATCGGTAATGTAAGGATTGTAGTATGCTCGGTATAGTATTGTATTGGAGTTGTATCGAATTATGGATTGGTATGCAAGGGAAAGTAATGTATTGTGTAGAGCACTCGGTATGTTCATATTCATCAGACCGATAGTATGTAGTATTGTAACTCGCCTTATTAGTCACGTGGGTGACTAACCGCATTGTACACCCGCCGTTGAGTAAGTAATATCCACTGGGAAGGTAAGTATGGTACGGTAATGACGGTATTAGCGGTAGGGGTGTTACAATCCCCCCTTTTTGTGACACGGCTTAGGAATTAGATAATTCCCCTTTAGTCCCACGGTTCGATATCCGGTCGCCTCCACTTTACTATACTACTGCGACCGGGATTTGTTTGCAGCCCGACAGATATTTTGAGTTATTAATTTCTTTCTCAATTGTTTTAAATACACCACTTCCAACCACTCACAATATATTGTCTGCAAAATGGCGCCGTTGCCGGGGACTAGATTTATTCTAGTCCCTAAGCCCCGGATAATTCACCTGTTATATTATAATATTTTGTTTCTATAATATTTTGTTTTCTTTATTCTGTTAATAATTTGCTTAAATATTTTGTTTGCTATATTGATTTTGTTTCATAATTCAGTCTTATTTTTATTTTGTCATTTTCTTTTGCTATTTTTATTTCTACTAATTTCTGTCATTTAATTATTCCAGCAATTTAAATATCGTATTAATTACAGTTATTTATTTTCCCAGTCATTTAAAATTCCTGTCATTTATTTTCTAGTTATTTAAGTTTCCAGTGTCCTTTAAATTTCAGTAATTTAATTTCAGTCATTTAAATTATGTCATTTAAATTTTCTGTCATTTAATTTTATGTCATTTAAATTCCAGTCAATTTAATTCCAGTTCTTTATTTTCTAATCATTTAAATTACTGTCATTTAAATTCCCTTGTTATTTAAATTCCAGCAATTTAATTCTGTCCTTTTTCTTTATTTTATTTTACTATTTTCATTTACTTAACTGCATTTATTTCTATTTCTCTTAAGTTTATTTAATTTCGGTTTATTTAATCTGTTAAAAAAATAATAGAAAGAAAAAAAAAATAATATAAATCTAAAAATCTAAAAAAAAAGAGATTTCATTAACTGTTGAGCTTTTTCAAATTCCCAGTTTCTTTTGCTATTTTGAGTGGTGAATGCCTATTACCAGGTCACACAGCCTGCCGGTCAATATTAATAATCATACGGTTAGCTACATCCCTGAGATCGAGAGAACTTTTCTGCGCACTTTAAGGCAGAAACGATCTCAACAAAACACAACCACGGTGATAGAATCTAACCAGGAAGCTGACATGACATCTTCACCAGCTACAGTTCGTAACATCAACAGGCCATCTAATCAAGGACAACAGCCCGCCATCATCCTTCCCCACCTTACCCAATCCGAATACGATGAGTGGCAAAAGCTGAAGCCATATCATCAGATCAGATGAGTAAAGAGTTAGGCATGTTCGATGGCTCAAGTCCTGACGAAGCTCTGTTGCATGTCACCAAGTTTCTGCAGCATGCCAACAGTCTAACTGCGACCAACGCAGTACTCCAGTACGCGAGACTGTCGCTGTTCCCTCACAGCCTAACGGGAAATGCGAGTAAATGGTACCACAGCCTTACACCAAGTACCATTGGTACTTGGGATGAAATGTCCACCAAGTTCTACGACAAGTTCCTGCCCCCGAGCCGAACGTTAGAAATGATTGCTGAGATCTACAATTTCAAGCAGCCAGGGTCAGAAAACATCTGCAAAACTTGTGACCGTTTCAAAGGACTGCTGCTAACATGCCCTCACCATGATCTCACAAAAGAACAATTATCTCAATTGTTCTACAAAGGCTTAATCAATCAATGCAAAACAATGGTACTCTCCTCTTTAGGTGCTGATATTTTGAAAAAGCCAGGGGAACAGTTTCTGAATGGGATAGAGTCCCTCTGTGAAGAGATCAGAGACTGGGCCACAGGTGGATCAAGAGGAGGCACACCAGGTTTATACCACGTAGGAGAAAGTGACAATAAGTTCGACCAGCTGATGAAAAGCCACGAGCAACTCATGGAGAGTAATGCGCAGCAGGCGACGAAGGTAAGCACCCTGCAGAAAGTAGTTGAGCAAATGGCCATGAACTCCTACCCCCAGCAAGCAAAGTCGATGACTTCCCGATCATCTACCACCCCTCCGGGTTACGCTCCTCTATCTCTATCTTCTCCTGATTTATCTTGTACACAATGCGGTGGGCCACACGATTATGAACAATGCCCCCAATTACAAGAATTAAAAGCAGCAGAGGAAGCAAACTTTGTTGGCAACAATTTAGGGTACAGACAACCATGGCAGCACAACATGCACCCCAATTTTCAAGGAGGCCAAAGGCAGTATCAGCAACCGCCTTATGGCAATAATGCTTCTTCAAGCCGACCGACTCAACCTCCTTAAAATCCCGACTCTGGAATGTCCCAAATGCAGGAGATGTTTAAAGCAATGATGAGTAAGACCCGAGACACGCAAGATGAAGTCACAGCCCTTCGTAAAGACCAAAAAGCCTTGCAATCCCAAATCCAACAACTTCTCATCCAACAAAGACCTCCTGCCCAACTTTTCTCACAAACCGATCCAAATCCACGAGAGTATGCGAATGCAATCTATGTGGACCAGCCCATCACACTAGCTCAAAGGGAGCAACAACCCGAGAGTGAAATGGTCCATGAAGTGGAGCAGCGGGCTGAGGAAGAATACCTCGATATGAACCAATTGAAGCTCTATGTCAAATTAGTTGAGATAAATGAAATGATGGAAGGTCCACTAGACCTTGCATCACAGCAACCGGGGAGCGAAATGATTCATATAGTGGACGACTTTACTGAGGATTTGAGTTACTCTTTATCACCACCCCCGTTTGAACCTGAGCAAACGACATCAAACCATCTGCTTGAGCTTGAAGACAAGCCATCAGAGGATAGCTTCTACCTCAACTTCATGGAGTCTCCTCCCTCTGAAGTCAACTACCGTTATTTTCCCTCCTTCTCTGTGCTATACCCAAAAAATGAGGATAGTTACATCCTTAAAAATGAAGAGGAGGAAATGCTCGCTCCCGTCGAGACATCCAAACAAAACACCAATATCACCTTCAAGGAACCACCTCCCTCTGAAGTTGAATTCAATCAGGGCTCTTCCTATGAGCCTCTCAAAGAAGACGAGGATTATTACATCCTCAAATTTGAAGAGGATGAG
This sequence comes from Limonium bicolor, assembly GCA_023374045.1. Lineage (NCBI taxonomy): Eukaryota > Viridiplantae > Streptophyta > Magnoliopsida > Caryophyllales > Plumbaginaceae > Limonium > Limonium bicolor. The sequence goes on from CM041780.1 coordinate 120,664,409, forward strand.
CCATCCAACTTTGATCTTCATCTGGAGGATCACGGCCTTCCCCTCTTGTGCACCAAAGTAGTAGGGTGGAAACTCGAAGTCAACTTGCTAAGTGAGAAGGCCACCTTCCCATTTGATCCAGGATCAGAATTTGAAGACACAATCCGCCCCGAAGTTCTCCCTGCACCGTTCAATGCAGTTAAGGATGTCTTCATCCTTAAAATTGAAGAGGCGTCTCCACAACTTGATGATCCTCGCACCAAGGGTCATCCATTGAAAAATCTGGGCCCTTCTCCAAAGAAAACTAATGTCCGCCCAACCCACCCATTGACACCCACTTCCACCTTCATTTTCAATCCAGGGGAGAATATTTACATCCTCGACTCTGAGCGAGGAGCATCACTACCACCTTGCCTCCTTCCGGCTCAACAAAAGGAGAATGTTTACATTCTCCAGTTTGAGGAAGAAATACAACCATCACCCGGTTTTCAGTTCAAGATTTCTTGCAACAAACACCTCCTTCAAAACCAGGTTTTGTGGAGTTTGTATTTTCCTAATTTAATTGCCCCAGTAATACTTTGTTTTGATCCAGGTGGTTCGATCCTACTTGTTTGCCATTTCATATTCCCGGTACTACTGCTGTCCACTTTCATTTTTGATCCGGGATAATGAAGAACATGCGTCTAGCTAGAGACGTTAAACCCGGGCGGCTTGGTGGGAGGCAACCCACTATCTATATTTTGCCTTTCCTTTTATTTTGTTTCCTCTTTTGTACTATATTTCCCTTTTATATGTTATAATAAAATGCGGGTTTTACTTGAGTTCTTCTGGCTGTGTAGAATATTCTTTCCAGGTACATTTCATGTAATTCTATAGCTGCACTCAAGTGTGGGGGAGCTCTGCACACTCTACGAACTCTGAGGAGTACACTCTTTCCATTCTGATATTTCATATTCCATTTTGCTTTGGTTTGTGTAATTTCCTTTATCAGATTGCATGCCCTGTTAATTTAATTCTTTCTACGCAATGAGGGCATTGCTTGAGCTTAAGTGTGGGGGAGTACTCGTACCCTCGTAGCTTGTTCTTAAGTTTCTCTTTTTGACAATTTGTTTAGATTTGTTAAGTTTGAAATAGTCAAAAAGGGAGCCATAGAGGAAATATTGCAAACCTACAAACATTATGGGGTACTGAAAATTAATTTTCAACCATTTTAAAATTTATTCTGATTAGAAATTGCTTAAAGTTTAAGAATAATTATCATTTGAGCCCTGTTTTTAGCTTTGAGCCTGGATTTGAATTGGAATGTAAAGGTGGAAAAAGAACAAGACAAGGTACTCCTATGATCCAAACAGGCATATTCTGATCCTAAGCAGGCCTCGTCCACTTGGTTATTAAGTTCCTTGGGGTGCTTTATCACCTAGCTACCTAAGGTATTTTATATCTGGGATAGTAGACCCAAAACCGCTACAAGGGTGGAGAGAAAAGTCTGAGGTGAAAGGAAATTTAACTTCAATCGAAGTATCTTTGCATTATGTACTTAAATGATAAAAACTTCTTTATTATGGATCATGAGTGTGTGGCATTGAAAGGTATAATGGAATATGATTTTACTTCATGCCCCTTGTCGTTTAAGGAAATGTGAAAGAAAATAGTGGATTGGCTCAGGGTTAAAAACTGGATTCTTATGGTTCTACTTCTCCTTTTTGCAGTTTTTTGTATGATTTCAAGGTTCTTTTCAAAAACTTAAAAAAAAAAGAAGTTTCTAGTACCCTTTAATCTAGAAGTTTTGTAGCAATCTTTCTGTGCTCTCCCTGTTTGGTTATTTTATATTTAACTTGTTTAAAGATTCTGTCTTAAAGATTTGCTTGAGGACAAGCAAAAGAGAAGTATGGGGGAATTTGATAAGTGTGAAACATATAGACTTTTAGGGTTTAATTACCTTATTATTTACAACACTTTAAAGTAATGTTTCCCACTTACTATATGCTTTTTCCTAGATTTATGTTTTGTTATGGACTAATGCAATTTATATGTTAAGTGCAGGAAAAAGCCATGTAAATATGTAGAGTTCTTCACAAGCTTCGCAACGCAACAAACGGGGATCAAATCGGAGCTCAAACGAAGATTTTAGAGGCAAAACAATTATCGTCTGAACCACCGTCCGAACAAGCTGATTCAGACGCAACACGTGGAGCACGCTCCGCATAAAATCGACATGTCCGAACCAGCTGATTCGGACACTGGTTCGGACGCGTCAAATTTGACAGCCTACAGAGCAGAATCGACATAGTGTGAAAGGATAAATTAACTTTATCCTTTCACACGCCTAATACACCGACACCCCCTTCATTTCTACCCCATTTTCACTATAAATACACCTATAGCCCTCCATTAATACATATCTCATTCCACTCCAAAAACCATGTCAATTTTCCTCCACAAAATCACCATCTCACTCCATTTTCATCCACAAAAACCACTGTGTTATTATTTTGTCCAACCTCTGACCAACATATTACCAGTTAATATGTTAGGCTAAGAGGATATACTTTGGGTGAAGGTTAATTTATAGTCTGTTTAATTATGTAATTATGTTTTTACCGGTTTAATTTAAATACAGTTTGTTACGATTAAAGCTTATCTCTCGCCTTTTTAATAAATTTCATGAATTTATTAAAATGCTTTACTAAATCTATTTTGATCAGATCCGTGATAAATAGACAGGTTAATTAAGCCGTAAATCTGTAGAAAGCTTATTATGATTTAATAAGTTAGTATTTTCAGACGCAAATATAATTTCTCATACTTAATCCGTTTACATGTGTTTTGCTCGAATCTGGATTAGACCGAGCATGTTCTGGTAAACGAGTTCTTTTGAGTCTATGATTTAGTCCTCAAGATAATAACAGGAATTTTGCCAAACTATTATAATAAAACCGGTAGACATAGCATAAAAGAGCAGACTATATAAACCTGAACCCAGAGTCCCGTTTAATTTACCTTTTACTCAGTTTATTTTATCTTTCCTTTTTATTTATAAAAACAAGTCAATTAATCCCCCCTTTTTGTGACACCGCTTAGGAATTAGATAATTCCCCTTTAGTCCCACAGTTCGATATCCGGTCGCCTCCACTTTACTATACTACTGCGACCGGGATTTGTTTGCAGCCCGACAAATATTTTGAGTTATTAATTTCTTTCTCAATTGTTTTAAATACACCACTTCCAACCACTCACAATATATTGTCTGCACAATCTACCCCCCTTAAAAGAACTTCGTCCTCGAAGTTCACAGTTTCCCTCATATCCTTTTATAGAATCCGGGAATTACTTGCAAAATAAAACTTCCATAACCAAACATACTTTACATCACAACCTCGGACTTAACGGTCCGGGTAACATATCCACAACATAACAACCTCAGACTTAGCGGTCCGGGTAACATATCCACATCCATAGATAACATACTGTTAGTAGAAATATGTGACTACTTCTACCACTTAGGCAGTGTACCTAATCGTTTTGCGGGATAGTGGATTCGTGGGGTTGTCGTACTCTTGGGGACCTCGCTGTGGATAACTGACAGTGGATTAAATTTACTGAGACTTCTAGTAAATAGATTTTATCGTTTTTTAAGGAGAGAATTAACAGCTAACAAAATAATAAAAATAGAAATTATAAATCTTTTTGTTTTTGAGAAAGCATCCCGGGTTGTTCTGCTCACCTATTTTATCAATTATATTAATATAAACTTTACCACTTAAGTAATAAACTCAGAAACTATAAATAATTCGTTGACGACTAAATCTAACGAACTCTAACCAGTTGCTAGAACTAGCAGCAGACTAATGCTCTAATCCGGACACAACCAATCGCATAAAGAACAGCTTCCATTTGAGACTAATTAACCTATAGGCCGGATCAGGCTTCTAGCTGTTAATCAGGTTTAACTTCCCACGTCTTGTTATCTATCTCAGCTCTCGCATGTTGATTAGAAAACTACAAATATTGCTTTAATAATTGATCAGAGAATTAAAGCAGATCAAGAACTGGAATTAAACTACTACTTTAGATAAAATCATAGTGGAAAGCTTAACATAACATAATTATATAAAACAGGCTCGCATCCCAAACCTGGGAGGGCTTAAGTTTATTAATTAAACATAACTATATATAAACAACATTTTAACAAAATAAGAGAAAGGGTAGAGAAAACTCCAGCTAGCAAGTTGACTCTGAATCCTAGCTCCGCCTCTGTTAATCCACGTCGTCCGTAATAATAATACTAATTAATGGCAGAGATGTGGTGTGGTGGAAAAACAAATATAAAATGGAGAAAACGGGGAGAATAGATATGGATGTGGTCGATGGATAGTGGAGAGTGTACGTGGTGAGCGTACGTAGTGAGCGTGGTGAGATGATGGTGAACTGGCGTTGTGAGATGATGGTGAACGAGTGTGGTGGGCTTTGGATTAAAGAAGGGATGCCTAATACTGAGGATGGGCGTTGGTTTTTATAGGCAGAAGAAATGGGAAGCAGACAAGAGAGCAGTCAGGACGGTGCAGTCGGTGTGATTAAATGGCGGTGGAGTTGGTGAGCAGATCGTGGGCAGCAGCAATCACAGAGGCGGCGTCACGCGTGCACAAATTAAGGTGGGCGCCGAAGGAGTCTGCAATTAATGAAGAGCAGTTCGAGTGCGGCGCCGCGAAGAAGGAAGAAGAAATCGCCGCGAAGAACGACTCTTTAATCTCGTCCGCTCGAATACAGGCGGACTCGTATGAGTCCTGTCCGCTCCAAAACAGGCGGACACCTCTTGTGTCTGCGCCTCTCTTGTCCGCTACTTATCAGGCGGTTGCGCCTCCTGTGTTGTCCGCCTCGTATCTGGCGGTCCGCAGCCTTCTCGTGTCCCGCCTTATCAGCGGTCGCAGCTTCCGCTTGTGTCCGCCTCTTCTTGTGATGTCAACATGTGGACGTGTATATTTGTGTTGCCATTTTGACCGGCTCTAGATTCTTCGTTATATGTCCGTTTTACTCGCCGTTTGTGCGTTGGAAAGCTCATGAGATCATCTATCCATTTACATGGCTTTTTCCTACATTTAACACATAAAATATATCAATTCATATCAAAACATAAATCTAGGAAAATCGTAAGATAAGTGAGAAATACGACACAAATTGCTATGAAAATAGGAAGAATTAAAGCCCTAAAAGTAGATGTATTTCTCGCTTATCAACTTCCTCACACTTAGCTTTTGCTTGTCCTCAAGCAAATAGAGAATAAATATATCTCTAAGGCCGTAGTGTCAAACCTCAGATTAAACAGATGCAAAACAGAGCAAGCAAAGTGACAATCAAAAGAATAGTTCTGCTCCTGGTTGTAGGTTTTCACAAATAGTGAAAAAGAAAATTTTTTAAAGTATGGATAAGTTAGACTACAAATCTGAATGTAGATTACTTGGGATCTTCCACCATTTCTTTCCTTTAACCTTCGGATGACAAGGGTGTGAAGTAACGCCTTATTCCACGATACCTTTCAACACCACATACTCATTATCAAAAACAAAATTAAGCTGCCATAACTCTTTTCGTATGTAAAAACATTCTTCTTCAAGAAATATACAACACAATTGAATAATTGCGAATTGCAGAGTTTTTTCCATACCCAGACTTTCTCTCTATCCTTGTAGCGGTGTTGGGCCACTATCCCAGATCACGAGACTTAGGTAGATAGGTGTTAAGGCACCCCTAGGACTTAATAACCGGATAGACGAGGCCTGCTTTTGTTAGGAAAATTTTTGATCAGCGGAGTACCTTGCCTTATCCTTTCATTCCAAACTTTCATATCATTTCCAAAATCCCAAGATAAACTAATTCAGTTTCCCCAATCAACTTAATCCACCAAATTTTGGGAAAACAGATTCATTTGAATAAACTATAATACAAACAACCTAAAGCAGAAAGATTCTTGAGGTGGTCACCTGGCTTCACTTCAAAGTTTATGCAAAAATTTCACCCAAGAATTCAACATTTATAAGCACTCAGAGCAGTGATTCCCTCAATGCGAAGACAATTAAAAACATGTGTGGCATTAAGTGCAACTGGCATATTTTCAGGGAAAGGTCTAAACTTCCTCACACTTAAGAGGAGCAATGTCCTCATTGTTCATAAAATAATCAAGAAAAGACCTTTCAAAATATGCCAGACTCATGAAGAACTGCATTCAGGACAATCATGGACTGATATAATAATAATCATTTAGCGTGATAGACTGGACACAAACATTTAAAATAAGAAACTGAGACTCCCCTGATATCGTAGATTGAGGAAGGTGTCCTTCCTCACACTTAAGTGCGAACAATGGGGGTAGTAGCGTTCCTCACACTTGCGTTCAGCAAGTGTCCAGCCTTGGAGTTTCTTCAAATACCATGATAAGAATTTTACCTGCAACACTACCAAAAAAAAACGCTAAAAAGCGTTGCATTAAAGCACAGATTCCATTGTCACTTCTTGAGAAAAATAAAATAAAAAATAAAATCATAAACAAAATTAAAATAAAACCATATGCTCCCTTTTTTTTTTGAAAATTTTTGTTAATTTTTTTTTTGAAAACATAATATAGAAATAATGTGGGGCACAAAATAATAATGATAATAATAGGATAATAAAGTTAACCACTGGGTTGCCTCCCAGTAAGCTGCCCGTAGTTTTAGTCTTTGGCTAGACTCCTGTTTCGTTATCCTGGATCAAAAATAAAAGTAGACAATACCTTCGCCAGGAAAACAAAGTTAGTAATAGAAAGCAAACCACCTGGATCAAAACAAAACGTTACTTGGGCAAATAAATTTGGAAAATGACTACTCCACAAAACCTGGTGTTTGAGGAGGTACTGCCGGTAACGTAGTTGTAACAGGAGACCAGGTGGTGATGACTTTCCTTCCTCAAATTGGAGGATGTAAACATCCTCCTCTTGCTGTTGAGGCTTATGGAGGCAGGATGGAAGTTGATGAGAGACCGGTGGTAGTGGTGTTCCTTCCTCAGATTTGAGGATGTAAATTTCCTCTTCTGGTAGGTGAGGCTCAATAGGATCACCTTTCTCAAGCTCGCAGACCGGCTCAGACAACTTATCTTCATATTTTAATTGCTCCTCTTGTGTTGGGGATGGGATGGAGAGAGATGTAACTCTCAGACATCTGCTCTAGCTCGGCGTCGGAAAAAATGTCTTGAGAAGTTTCATTATCTCCTCATCAAACTTGTTGCGTCATGAATATCTGGCTCAGTTTGCTCTTCACTCACTTGGAGTCACCACTGGAATTTCTTCCGGTGGCTCGACCATACTTGGGAGGAATTCATCTGGCCCTTGTGTAGATTGCTGCTCGTTCTGATTGAAGTAGTAATACCCCAACTGAGCTTCGTTGTATTGTGCGTTAGCCTGGTTGACTTCCCACCAATACGGCTCTCGATTTGATGATTGGGGTGGTTGATAATCCTTGACCAATCTTTGATATGAGGATATTTCCTCTTGCATTCGTGTCCATTCCAGATTGATCAACAATCTTCTCACCTCATCGTGGCTGCTCTCCATTGTCAGTAATTATCCTATAAAACAAAAATAAAAATACCAAGTAGAAAAGAAATAGAAACAGAAAGAAAAATAATAAAATTAACTAAAAAGAGAAACAAATAAGAAATAATATAGAAATACAAGAATTTTTTTTAAGTAAAATTAAATAAAGCGAAAATAAATAAAAGTAAATAAAAATAGAAATCCCAATAGAATTTAAAAACTATCAATTAACCGTGCTGGAGGTCCCCGGCAACGGCGCCAAAAACTTGTTAGTAGAAATATGTGACTACTTCTACCACTTAGGCAGTGTACCTAATCGTTTTGCGGGATAGTGGATTCGTGGGGTTGTCGTACTCTTGGGGACCTCGCTATGGATAACTGACAGTGGATTAAATTTACTGAGACTTCTAGTAAATAGATTTTATCGTTTTTTAAGGAGAGAATTAACAGCTAACAAAATAATAAAAATAGAAATTATAAATCTTTTTGTTTTTGAGAAAGCATCCCGGGTTGTTCTGCTCACCTATTTTATCAATTATATTAATATATACTTTACCACTTAAGTAATAAACTCAGAAACTATAATAATTCGTTGACGACTAAATCTAACGAACTCTAACCAGTTGCTAGAACTAGCAGCAGACTAATGCTCTAATCCGGACACAACCAATCGCATAAAGAACAGCTTCCATTTGAGACTAATTAACCTATAGGCCGGATCAGGCTTCTAGCTGTTAATCAGGTTTAACTTCCCACGTCTTGTTTCTATCTATCTCAGCTCTCGCATGTTGATTAGAAAACTACAAATATTGCTTTAATAATTGATCAGAGAATTAAAGTAGATCAAGAACTGGAATTACACTACTACTTTAGATAAAATCATAGTGGAAAGCTTAACATAACATAATTATATAAAACAGGCTCGCATCCCAAACCTCGGAGGGCTTAAGTTTTTAATTAAACATAACTATATATAAACAACATTTTAACAAAATAAGAGAAGGGTAGAGAAAACTCCAGCTAGCAAGTTGACTCTGAATCCTAGCTCCGCCTCTGTTAATCCACGTCGTCCGTAATATAATACTAATTAATGGCAGAGATGTGGTGTGGTGGAAAAACAAATATAAAATGGAGAAAACGGGGAGAATAGATATGGATGTGGTCGATGGATAGTGGAGAGTGTACGTGGTGAGCGTACGTAGTGAGCGTGGTGAGATGATGGTGAACTGGCGTTGTGAGATGATGGTGAACGAGTGTGGTGGGCTTTGGATTAAAGAAGGAATGCCTAATACTGAGGATGGGCGTTGGTTTTTTAGGCAGAAGAAATGGGAAGCAGACAAGAGAGCAGTCAGGACGGTGCAGTCGGTGTGATTAAATGGCGGTGGAGTTGGTGAGCAGATCGTGGGCAGCAGCAATCACAGAGGCGGCGTCACGCGTGCACAAATTAAGGTGGGCGCCGAAGGAGTCTGCAATTAATGAAGAGCAGTTCGAGTGCGGCGCCGCAAGAAGGAAGAAGAACTCGCCGCGAAGAACGACTCTTTAATCTCGTCCGCTCGAATACAGGCGGACTCGTATGAGTCCTGTCCGCTCCAAAACAGGCGGACACCTCTTGTGTCTGCGCCTCTCTTGTCCGCTACTTATCAGGCGGTTGTGCCTCCTGTGTTGTCCGCCTCGTATCAGGCGGTCGCAGCCTTCTCGTGTCCGCGCCTTATCAGGCGGTCGCAGCTTCCTCTTGTCCGCCTCTTCTTGTGATGTCAACATGTGGACGTGTATATTTGTGTTGCCATTTTTGACCGGCTCTAGATTCTTCGTTATAAGTCCGTTTTACTCGCCGTTTGTTGCGTTGGAAAGCTCATGAGATCATCTATCCATTTACATGGCTTTTTCCTACATTTAACACATAAAATATATCAATTCATATCAAAACATAAATCTAGGAAAATCGTAAGATAAGTGAGAAATACGACACAAATTGCTATGAACATAGGAAGAATTAGCCCTAAAAGTAGATGTATTTCTCGCTTATCACATACTTACATAATAACCTCGGACTCAACGGTCCGGGTATCTTAACAACATTTGTACTTTCATAACAACCAACCCTCAGACTCTTAGGTCTGGGTAACATAACAACATTCGGACTCATAGGCCCGGGTAACATAACCAAATCAGAACTCAACCACCTTATTAGGACTCAAGGTCAAAATAATATTTATTACACATACCACACAACATGTCTTAACATGTATAGCAACCAAAAATACCTTTTATATACATTGTTATCCCGCAGATTCCTTTGGGAGATCAAAACATTCACTTAATCTTTAACATATATACTTCCCATGTCACTGTTCCAAAGACAAAGGCTCATACGTCCTCAGCTCGTGAGCAAGTACTACAAAATATTGTTTGTAAGGTTAAGTAGGAGAACTTTCTTTAATTAAAGTATCAATCGAAGGTTTTGGAAATACCAATTGAAAATCCTTTTAAAACGCATACAACTCCAAGTACAACTTATGCTCTTTGCTTCTTTTCTTAGCGTGGTTATTTGTGACCACTTATAGGGAGCTTCAAGAATCATCCAACCCTGATGTGATCAGCATCAGTGTTGAACTATCCTACCACCCCAATTTGTGTTTGGCTTCCCTTGATCACATGCAAATCAAGTTCCACCTCCCACTTCATTTTCAAGCATCAAATAATACACTTATTTCCAATTTTCTATCTTTTTTTTTGTCATTCTAGTCATAATCATTACATCTCCAAAAGATAGAACTCTGTCTATCAGTTATCTCCATTCACTTTTAATCAAGTTACCTAGGGAATCTTATTCTCACTAGGTTCTATGTCAATTTCTTTCCTCTTCATAAATCACAATACTGTATAATATATATATTATGAAAATACAATACACGGTTTACATTTAGTATTATGTGAACACTTACTGTCGGGGTTTTAGTTCCCCGGGAGTTTCTTTACTCCCTTAAACTTGTACTCTCACACACCACAGTTAACAAAGTGGATACACTTATCACAATGATATTTACCACAATTAAACCTTGAATGAATGCGTACGTTTATGTACACGCATGCACCAATCATCAAAATAAATTATTTTGTGCTATGCACAACATAGTTCACGTACACTTGTACGGTAAAACACACTAAGCGGTTTTACGCTCTACCCCCCTTAAAAGGGATTACGCCCACGTAATCAATCACTGAACATTAGTTTAAAATGTTCTGCCACTGTGAAGTGTTTTAACTTCCACGCGGTCTGTTATACAATGCGTTCTGGTTAGAGGGTCTTAACCATATTGGCGGTTTAGTCCCTAAACCAAGAATTCTTATTGGAGTTTATTTTAACTCTTAACTGGTTTCGGTTCTGGCCTGTGAGGCTTCTAGGCATTAATAATTAGCCATTAACTCATATTCACTATGCATATTCAACATTTGAATCACTGGCTCACTAGTTTCTACTGTGCGACTCTGATAACTTTAGAGGTTAGTTTGCCCCATTTGTTATCCTTAACGTATTGTACATCTCCCATTTATCACCTTTATCTTGGTAATGGTTTCTCAACCGATGCATGGTATCTCTTACCGTGTATACTGGTATGTATTTCACGATGATTGACTTGATTTCTTCCGACTTTCTGTCGGTTTAGGTTGAGCTACTACCTAATATGTAGTGCTCTCTCGGTTATTTCCCACACTTGAGGATATTCCATACTAGTATTTGGTATACCATGTTACCGCAATCACTTATTGCTAATCATGCATCCACATTTGGTTTTGTACAAGTGTCATTTCATTGGTGCGACCTTGCATTTCCTATGCATCGGTCATTATAGCGTTATAACTCTCTTTCTACTTCTACCACAATTAACATTTTACCAATTCCTAACTATCTCACTTGATCATTACTGTGCAAGTGCAACACCAAAACACTTGTCATACAGAGTGTAGAGGCGTAAACTCCTAGCAGTAAATCTCTTATGGGATTGCAATAGGAATGAACACCGTGTTTCACTGAGATCCTTATCTCATAATACTTGCTACTGGCTTACTGCCTAGTTTATTTGCTATCACTTACCGTTGTATCTCCACTGAGTCTAACTCATAACTCCGCTTATTTGCCATATTATCATTTAACAATACTTTTTCAACGGTCGCTTACTGCGCACCGTGCTCTTACTCATCGTAGAACACTGACTTACATGGCATCCACTGTGATATTAGCTTCCACACATGTACCTTCATCATTAGTATTTTGGTTCGTCATTCTTTTGGATGACTACTGAATACATTATTCCTCGAGTCTTTATGCTCCTTGAGCGTTGTTCACTCTTCATTTAGCATCACACACCTATGGTGGTTGTTATTAGACTTATTACTCTTCCGGTCTCCACAACTGGTTCAAACATTACTTTTTGCATTATTCTTATTCAGATCATTTTTGGGTAATAACAACATGGTCAATCTCTAACATATTTCTTGAACTTGGTTCACATAACTACCGCTCCCGCGGTTTCACAATATCGAGAGGTATCCCCACTCTTAAAGCAGTGGTTCGTTCTCCGCTCTATTTAGTTGTATAACATAAACTTCTGCAATCAATCAAATTTACATAAAACATTTTATTTGTGGCTTATAAGCCTTACTGCCTCGAGCTCTGCTCATTATAGGTTGTTCACACACATTTACTTTTCTGTACAACATTACATGGTTTGGAGTTTGTATTGGGCTCCATGACAAGGTCGTTGCATCACGCTTCCTTTCATGAGATGCCCCTTAGGAATTTCAGTCTGCCTCCTGACGACTTAGGTTTTACTGAGTGTTAGTTTCAACCCTTGCGTTTCTGTCACGTTATTTCGTTCAACAATTGTTGATACAAACACCCCTCAAGGATTGCTCCTGGGTGTTGCTAAGTTATGCCATTACATCTGGCTTGCACTTATTGGTGTGTTTAGTTAACATACAGTTGTTTGCGTTCTTAGCTAGGTTTACTATCCTCTTTAGTGAAGATCGATATTCCCTTGTAGCGTAGGTGATCATTCCGGGAGTTTCATGCGTTGGTTGCACATTAATATGTCCATATTAGGCTTCTGCCTTACCATGTATAGGCTGGGTATTCGCTCGCTTGCTATCTTGCTTTATTCCTCGTGACACTTGAGACATATGCGATGTCTTTACATAACAGTCAGTGCACTTCGTGTTTCCTGACTCTTAAAATTTCCTTGAAACAAATTCACTAATTCCTTTAGTCTCGTTTGCTTAACTGAGTTCTTTTACTTCCACCATTCGTGGTAGAGGTGGCAAAACTGACCCGAACCCGAAAAACCAAGTCGAATCGAACCTAATCGAAATCCATTCTCAACCGTATGGACAAATGAAAAAATGACCCGAAACCCACAATGAACCAAATCGAACCAAATCGAACCGAGATTTGATAGAACCAAAAATCAACCACTATCCAATATCATCCGAACCAAAAATATTCAAACTGAAACTATCCGAACCATAGTCACCCGAAACCCGATAATCACCCAAAACCCAAAGCAACCCGAATCGAAAATAAACCGATAATAATCCGAACTAAACCAAACCTTAAAATAATATTATTACTTTTAATTTCTTATTGTCTTTAAATATAATTTGATTCTTCAACAATACATTTGTCACCCGCACTAACAAGAATATTATGTTAACTACTTTATTATAAAAATAAAAATACCACTACATAACAGTCACTAACATTACTCTAACAAAGTATGGGCCATAAACCTTCATTAATTAATGACATGATGAGAGTAATGTCTAACCTGCGCCCTAAATGTAAAACATTCATGTACTGAAGTATGTAAATGCTAAAGAGTATGTAAAAATTATTCCTACATATATAATCTATAGTAAATAAATAATTGTGTTGCGTTTTCAAGTTTTGAAAATATTATAGATACACATCTGAAAATAACGGGTAAACATGTGCATGTCTCATAGATTTGCATCACAATACATCATGAACCTTTAATTTATGCTTTTTTGAACAATGTTTGTGCCTTTTTTAACTTATGGTTGGATGTGGGTGTCAACTTTCATGTTGTATTTTTTGCTAATAGTTATAATACTAGTTGATGGAGGAAGGATTTTCTTATAATGGGAATAGATTTACAAAATTAGATTTGAATTGGTGGATACAATTTTAGATTGTATAACCACCCTACATACAAAATGTTCCTTCAATTTGACCAATGTCTACATCATGAGTAGTCAACTTAGCATAATTTTATTGAGATATATGTAGTCGGAAATGAAAAAATGATTATTTTAATATGACATTTACAAATTTGTATCGATTTAGCCCAACTCAAATAATTCACCCGAATTAGACCCATAACCCGAAAAAACCAAATGCACCATTGACTAACCCGAACCATAGGAAACCAAACCAAAACCACCCTAGCCGAAAATCACCCAAACCGAAATACAATCGAATCGATCCAAACCAACCCGTAACTTCATAAACCCGAACTAAACCCGAAAAACCAAATTCACCCGACCCAGTCCGATCCGAGCCGAATATTATATAGTTCAAAACGGGCCCGAACCAAACCTAACCAAACCGAACCCGAAAGATTGACCCGAATTGCCACCTCTAATTCTTGGTAATCCATTGCTCTTGTTTGACTTTTACTGCTGACTGTAGTATGGAGTCGACTACTTCCCGTGTTCCCGACTGTAACACCCCTACCGCTAATACCGTCATTACCGTACCATACTTACCTTCGCAGCGGATATTACTTACTCAACGGCGGGTGTACAATGCCGTTAGTCACCCACGTGACTAACAAGGCGAGTTACAATAATACATACTATCGGTCTGATGAATGTGAACATACCGAGTGCTCTACACGATACATTACTTTCCCTTGCATACCAATCCATAATTCGATACAACTCCAATACAATACTATACCGAGCATACTACAATCCTTACATTACCGATACAGTTTAGACTTCCAAATTCATACTACGTTACAAATACATTTCCCCTTTTTTTTAACTACCCATGCTTATGTAGCAGACCCCGTCCTACTCTCTCGAACGGTGAACAGCTTCGGTACCTGCACACTAAAAACGGTCCCCCGAGGGGGTCAGCTTACGCTGCATATGAAATCCGCATATACCGCGTGCTAACCGCGGTACGCCGACTACTTTGGGTCGGATATACATGGAGTTCATTTTACATGCATACATACATACTCATACTACAACATACAATCAAAGATATCTACATAAATATACAAGTTCAATGCTTACTGAGGAAGACAATTCAATAGTCAACCGTTCATATTTGTTATACATTCGTTACTCTTCGTACTGAGTTCGATATTCGTTACTCTACTCATACTTACTCCTTACTCTTGCATACTCCTCACTCCATGTTCAATGCCTTACTCGTACCCGATCCTTACTCTGTACTCGTTACTGTACTAGTGCATACTCACTACTCAATTCTCCATACTTACTCTTACATACTCAATACTCATACTTACTCAAACGTACTCAATACTCGGTACTCATTACATACTCATACTTGCTTCTTACTCGATACTCATTACTTTACTCATACGTACGCAATACTCAATACTCATTACTTGGCCTCTGGGCGGAGTCATACACAAGACTCGCCACCGGACCTACAATACGAGGGCTATACGCTTAGCTCCTCAAATACTCAATGTCCATTCTTACCGGACTACTCAAATTCCCAACACTCTTCTCTCAGAGCACAATACAATCTCATGGATTAGCCTAGAAGTATCTCTCTTGATAACCTCCACCAGCTTAGGGAATTACTACCGACGGGTATCCTCAGATTTAAGGGTTTCCCCAACATATCGAATACTCTCATGTTCGGGACATACTTACATCAGTCGGGTCCTCTCATAATGGGTCGACTAATTGCTAAGGGGTTTGGAGATCCCTCATCATTCTTTACTACTCTCATGGTTCATGTTTTGCACCAAGATTAGTTCCTCTAATATAGGTTACTTATGTACTTCCACTACTTTTGTTTGTGGATTATTCATTTCGTTTTCTCCTACCGTTATCGGAAGGTTATTACTCCCGTACACTCTCTCACATTCTAGTGAGTTCATTGGTTTACGTTATAGTTTATTGGTTCGTTGGTTTAGTGCGTTGCTACGGTTCCATTAATTCACACATGACTCTCACTACGAGTCATTACACAATAAGACTCATCTATGAGTCGGTCTACGCACTAAGTAAAGCCACACAATCAATCAAGAAGGTTAGCTTAATCAACATACAGCAAGACATATAATGAAAGGCAATAAACCGTTTTCATGCTTTAGTCTTGATTAGCCGGCATACAGCACACAAATCAACGTAACTCGGTTAGCATACGGGGCATGAGGAAATCATACCTTTCACCGGAGTTAGCTTTACCGTGTGTTCCCTCGTTCCTTGGTTCACACTTGTTCCACTGATAATGTTCCAATCATTATTATTAATACTATACTCTTACGGTACACAAATAATTACTATTCCCGTACTTACCCCGTTATCCCGGTATTCTTAATGTTCTCATACTCTCAACCTACTTAATTACTTTTCATACTTGTTTTCCTACTCCCATGCTTACTTCCTTACCATGGTGGTTTTGGGGTCGTTACAAAGGTCATATTTATGTACTTACTACATACATACATACATAGGATTACTATGGTACTACTGTTTTTTTTATAAGTTAGGGCCGTCCGACCCACCGTCCGACCCAAGCCCTGGGTCGGACCATTCCAGTAAGTTTTCCGTCTTCTGAAAATGTCCCGTCCGACCCAGAACTGTTCCGTCCGACCCATACACCTCTGGGTCGGACCATTCCAGTAGCTTTCGATTCCGGGGTCTGGGTCTGTCCGACCCACCGTCCGACCCAACCTCTGGGTCGGACTGTTCCAGAACATGCCTACAGGTTTTGTTTTCCACTTCTTTCTTTACCCATTTCTTCCCCAATCTTCCTACATGTAATCCCACATGTTTTAGCACTAATTAAACCCTCTAAATCACCTTAATTCATCCACCAAATCCATTACTAAATCCCTCAAACAACTTACACAATTTCCTTACTTTTCTTCAACACATGTAACAGTTTTTGTTACACTTATGCTACAGATTTTACCATTCAATTCTCCCATCCAATACTTCCTCAATCATTGCCTTTCCAAGCATTCTAAATACCTCTCCTTACCATGCCAATTCATTTCCAAGCCATTACACTTCCTACACCCAAGTTCCAACACTCATTTTACAAATCCTGCACACCAATTTCTTCCTAGTTCCGCAATGCATTTTGGTACCTCTCTTGCTACAGATTTTGCATCCTAATACTCTCATACCACCACTACCATTCCATGGTCATTAAACACCTTTATTAAATCCAATACACACCTTGGTTCTCCCTTTCACCAAGTCATTCATTAATGCTCAATTCCTACCAAAATTTTGCCATAGTTCACCTACTTTTCCTTACATCCTCAATACACATCCTCTCATCAAATTCAACCTAAAGCTAGCCACACCCAACAAGGGTCCTACCAGCACACATACAAAATTCTAATACACCAATGCTTCCTCAATTACAATACCAATACATCATTACTCCTCAAATAGCATTACTAATATACACATACCATTCGTTTGGCTCTAAGGCCTACAAATTCATACACTTACTCACTAGTACTCAAACATCCACAATTACAATACTAATACAATGGTTTAAGTTCTTTATTTGTTTACCCCTTCCCACTACACTAATGCATTAGATTAAGCATTGAGATAGGTTTTTCTTACCTTAAGATCACACTTCTTCCTTTGAGTCCTCCTCCTCTCCCCTTCTTCATTCTCGGTCAAGTTGGTCAATGGGGTTACCCAACCCCAAGCCAACATTCAAAACACACAAATAAATACAATTAAACCCCTTAACCCATTGGATAACTTTAATTCAATGAAAGACTTTAATGCCATTAGTTAGGGTTTTACCTTGGAGCTTCAAGAGAGGTTTTTAAGCCTTGAATACAAAGGAGGGTTCCTCCACCATTGGAGAGTTGAACCAAGCACAAACAAAGAAGAGAACAAGGCATTAAAAGAAGCCAAAATCGGCCAAGGCATGGAAATGGAGAAAATGAGTTTTTCTCTTGAATCTTTTTACCTTAAGTGGAAGAGGAGACTCCAAGCTTCAAAAATATGTGGTTTACTCTTCAAATGCCCAAAACCCATGGAGGTCAAACTCCTCCATTTGGAATTTTGAAAAGATAGAAATGTAGAGCTTGATGAGGGGAAGAAGAATATGCAATTTATTTTCGATTTGGGGCTTTAATGAAGCTAGAACATGGAGTATAAGTGGAGAAGCCATGGGAGCCATTTTGAGCTCTTCAAAATCGTCCCCAACCAGAGGAAAGAGAAGAGAGGAATCAGGAGGGAGGGGGCTCTCACGCAGGGAAAGAGAGGAATGGAGGAGAGAGAGAGGGAAAAGGTAAGTATTTGTTACTTTTTGCTTTAGTTCTCTTGTCTTCTAGTGTGTGTGGGGGAGATATATTTAATTGAGTGTGTGAGAGGGTATTAGTACCCTATAGAAACCGGCCCCACTATACTGTTAGGCTGGAGCAGTTTTTCGTCTTTTACAGAAAACGCTCGTTATTTTACCCGGTTTTGATACTGTTCACTAACCGGGCCCGTTTTCCGGAATTTCCTCGTTTCTTTATTTTTTTTGGTTATTAAGCTTCCATAAATGCTTAATAATTATTATTTGATGATTTATAATTTTTACGGGTTCGTTTGACCACTTAAAATCGCGTTTTCGGGTTTCCTCGAAAAACGTGCGCTAAAGCTCTTTAGCGTTTTAATACATTTTTGGATCCGTTTTCTTCGGGAATTATTCCCGTATACTAATTAGGCATGAATAAGCCTTAGGAATACTTACGATACTATAACCGAGGTCTCGTACCTCCTATGGTTATTTAACGCTTATTTTAGCGTTTTCCGCTTTCTAAGCGTTCTTCTCATTTCTTTTGGATTTATTTTCCTTACCAAAATTACTTAGGCGCTATTAGGCCCTTAAATACAATATTAGAATAATATAATCACCATATTTAAGTTCGGGGTATTTCAATCTACCCCTTAAAGAACTTTGCCCTCAAAGTTGGTGAATCTAATATGTTACTCGTACATATACTCTATGCTAAGGTTATGACCTCTACATATAACTTGTCAAACTCCAAATGTCTGACATGATGCATACTACGCATCCAAACAGCATGTCACTGCATGCATAGCAATCAAAAATATCCGTTTTACTCCTCTCCAAGGGGGTCCATCCGCAGACAATTAGGTACAATCCTCCCCCAATGGCGAGTGATCCCTCAGGTACCGGTCACGTTTGAACACTTACGCTTTCTGGTTCACGGCCGTCATGACTTGAGCTTTCTGGCTCTACGGTCCTTTGGTTCTGATCAAATTCATTTGCACATATAGAGATCCTCAGACACTTACTCATACTTACTTACTCATACTTTACTCATACTTACTCATACTTACTCGGGACTACGCTGCCCCAGTGCCTTTGGAAAAATACAAAACACACACTGTTACCGTACAACCGGTGTAGTGGTTTCAAACTACTCTACACTTCCACAGACTCAAAACTAGCTTCACCTCCTATGGTTTCGACCGGATACCCGTGCCTAGGCATGGAAGATCCACTAGCGCCCGTGGGAGCGGTTTTAAAACCGATCCTCATTCTCGAGTTTGAAGAAAACGTTGTACCAAATTAGTTTTGGAAATTCATTTTGAAAACTTTGCATACATCTTCCAATTTCAATTTATGATGATCATTCCTATTACTAGTGTTATTATTGTGGCCACTTAAGGGAGCTTTCAGAGTCCTTCAACCCCAATGTGATCAGCATTGGTGTTGAATTATCCTTCCACTCCAATTTGTGTTCGGCTTCCCTTGATCGCTAGCAAATCAAGTTCCACTTCCCACCTCAATACAAACAGACAGATTGTCAAACATTATTTCGTTTTCTATCTTTTTAATCTTGCTACTCATAATCATACACATACATTTCCCAATTATATGATTCACTTACTTACTTACTAATATCTCATCAATTATTACTGCATCCTCTCCAACTACTATACTTAAGAAATTCATGGGTATAATATCCCATTAATCTGCTATACCAAATTCATACTCATAAAATACATCGGTTTCGTGCCGATTTATACTCATTACATACATTGGTTCTCATACCAACGCGATTTATACTCCTTACAAGTCCATACAACTCCTTCCTCATACTATTACCAATCGGGGTTCTCATTCCCCTGGAGTTTCACTACTCCTTTTCCTATACTTGCTTCTCAAATTACCACAATTACAGATGAGTGAATACAAATGTTTATGTAGCATAAGTATCGACCATCAAAACGAATTTTCTTGCGCTTGCGCTATCACGTAAAACATACATTTCGCGGTTTTTGCTCTACCCCCCTTAAAAGGGATTACGCCCACGTAATCTACCATGTGTCAACATTGAACTTGGTCGAAGGCATTTAGCCGTTGGAGTGGTTCGGTTTCCATGCGGTCTATTATACAATGTTCCTTGATCAACGGGTCTTAACCGTACTCGGTTAGTCCCTGCATCAAGAATTTCATCGGAGTTTATTAACTCTTAACCGGGTTCGGTTCTAGGTGAGTGTCACTTAGAATTCTAGGCCCACTAGCTTCTGCTGCGCGACCCTGATACTTGGGTTATTCGCCCTTCTTGTTATCTTAAATGTACTCTACAACACCTTTTTATCCCCCTTATTGTGGGAATAAGGTCTGTTCCATCTCGCGTGGTATTCTTTTACCGTGTGTGAACTTAATGAGTTCTGGATTATAACCAGGTCCCTGGCCATCTATATACATACTGTTATGTTTGATAGTGATCATTCACTTGGCTCCTCCGACTTATTGTCGGTTGAGGTTAAGTCACTACTTAGTTGTAGTGCTTCCTCTGTTGTTAGTAGCTTCTGTATTACACCAGTTTCTCTGGTTCATTACAAGTGTTCTTTACTTGTATGACCTTGCATTTTCCATGCGTCGGTCCTTGTGACTTTCTTAAGTCTCCTTTTGCTTTTATTCCTATGGAATTCACATCTTGTGATTGTTGGTGTGTTTCACACTCTTCGTGCTCTTTGGCCTTAGGCCGCACGATTTGTTTCCACGCTTTTGCTTAACTGGCTTACGCCATGTTTACTGGTGAAAGGAATAATTTACCACAATTTACATTTCTCATATTCCTAGCTATCCCACTCGACCATTAACTGCACAAGTGCAATACCAAAACACTCAGTCCTACAGAGTGTAGAGGTGCAAACTCTTGGCAGTAACTCTCTTATGAGATCGCAATAGGACTGATCGTACTCTTTCAGGTGGTGCTTCATCATTTGGTGCAGGCTTCTAGCTTGTTGCCCGGTCTGTCTACCATCTCGTATTAACAACCCCATAGTATTGGGTGATTATTCACATACGTTGGTCGCCTGCTGCGCACCATGTTCTTACTGACTCCACAGTATTGGTTTACATGGCATCCACTGTTGCTAGCTTCAGCTCATGCATCTCTATCATTTATACAATGGTTCCCCATGTATTTGGCAAACACAGAATATGGTATTACTTTATTTTTCTGAGCTCTCTGGGCATCATTGGTTTTATAACCGATTATCCCTTGGTTGTCAACAATTGCTGTTGAAGCTTATTTCACATTGCTTGACAATATTTGTATGCTCAAGCTTCACTACATTAGTAGTTCAGGAAGGAATATATTTCCAGACGGTTACTGATGGTATCCCCTTTTTGGGATCCATGTGTCCACAGCTCCTGCGGTCTCACATTTATGAGGGGCGTCCTCATTCATCGGTTGTTACTCTTTATCGGTGTCGTCCTTGACAACCTTCCATATGGTTCACAATGGTTTTGCAACCGTTGGGTTACGTATGGTAACAGTTTTATGGCCTACTAGCCATATGCCTAGAGCTCTGCTCATCATAGGTTGTTTCCAAGTGATTATTTCTCCATAAACCATCGCTGGATTTGGAGGTGATACTGGGCTCCCTGACAAGATCGTCACATCACGCTTCCTGTTGGAGACCCTTTTGTATCTTGGTATTGATCGATACCATTTATTAATTTGGGGTATCCCCTGTCAGGTGGGATCCCTTCGGTGTTCTAACCGAATGTTCGTTCCAATTGTGGTGTTCTTACCACGACATTTCGTTCAACTGTGTTGACTTGATACCCTTTATGGATTGCTCCTGGGTGTTTATTGATTATGCTATCACCTCTGGCAGATTTTTATAAGTATGTTCAGTCCGTCATCCTACCTTACGGTTCAGGATTTGAGTTATCCCGTTAAGGGTTATAAAGTCTCCCGTTCTTAGGGTAGACCATTGGTGTTTTTCCTTATGTTATAGCGGATTTGATATTCCTTCCGGTGATGAATGGTATTTCTGGTACCTTGTAACATCACCCTGTGTATTTGTGGTAGTTGTTCCGGGAATTCTATCCCGTTCATTGAACACTGAGTGTTAACGTGAGGCATTTGCCTTATAGTGTTTAGACTGGGTATTCCTTCCAGTTATCATACTTTACTTCAATATCTGCAGGACATATCCCATGTCTTTATTCAGTTGTTAGTGCTTCTTGCACTTTTAACTCTTAATCATCCTCCTAGAGTGAGTTCTTGACTCCTTTAGCTTGTAAGCTTACCTGAGTTTCCTTGCTCATTTGAGGTATCCAACTGTTCTGTTTTGATTTGTACTTATGGTCCGTAGAACGGAGTTGACTACTTCCCGTGTTTCGTACACTACATGTATACATACGTGGGGTACCTTGTTGGCACGTTACCACTTACCTAACAATCTGTCAGGCCCACAAGCTCCTTCGGAGTGCGGTTGTCCCACATCCCATATTTGGGTACACTCGTAGTGTTCGTCACATGCCTAGGTGAAGTATTCTATTGTCAACTCCTCTTGTATCATTCTATGATACTCACCGATATTCCGTCGGTTCGGTTTTTAAAATCCAAGGTTTAAAAGAAGGGTTTGTGGTTTTTGAAAGAAACTTTGGTTTTCAAAATAACGGTTCGGTATGAAAAGCTATTCTTCATGGCGTTCCCATGTCTGGGGTCTTGACCAAGTCCAGCTCCTCGCTGACTGGTATGCTCTTAATACAATGGTCGGGCCGTTAGGCCTTTCCGAGATTTCTTTATTAAGTACTTAGGATTGGTGATCCTATATTGCTCCATTCGTCATAGCGGTACTTTAACAAGTATTGCGGGTTGTTATAAGCCTTCCAACCGTCTCGTAGTTGCTGCACTTGCCCTGGGCAAGTGCACGGGTAGGTTGTTTTTTGGTTAACGTATACCGGTTACGGTATCGTTTCCATCCATAATTGGTGGTCTTATTAGATCTTCCTTTGATCTTTTGATCTTGGTGATCGATCTCCTGAGTCGCTTCTCAGTATACTTGACATGATTGTTGTCCATCCGGGTGTCTCACACCTTCAGTGTGGTTAACGGGACTTGACTTATCCTTAGGAACCATGTTGCGGTCCTATATGTCTGTGTTATGATTGCTTTCATGGTTATCTGAACTATGTTGTTTGGTTATTACAGCCTCTTGGCATGTAGGTTTGGTATTAATCCAACCTCGACTAATTTCTTAGTCGGTTTGTATACCGTTGTTGGTATCATCAAAGATTACAGTCCGTAGACTCTCTTGTCTCGGCTTGTTACTCCATCTTCCTTGCTTCATTACACGATTGTGCTTTTCTTCTTACTCCCTACCCATGGTTCTCGCGACTGCGAAGCATGTCGCCCCATGGTGCCCTAAATTTCATTATCCTTGTGTTTAGGATCTTCATTCCTCCGCCATTAAGTGCGGTCCTTGTCATTCAACGGGAACCGTCTTCGGGACTTCCAGTTCTTGGACTCTACCGTATGACAGGTTTCTTTTCTAATAAGGTTTGTCTTTGCAAACTGCCAGATCGGGTTTTACCCGGTGTGAGAGGTCTTTCCATCTCTCTGGCGTTCTTCTCCCAACTTAATACCGTGGGTTGCGGAGGGCGGGTATGGTTGTTGAAAGTTTCCGGTTCACGCGGAAGTTCCTAACTAGCGTACCTCACACGCTAACACTCAACCCTTAGCCCTAAGTCTCTAATTCCTAACTCGGTATTTACCTAAACTCGGTATTTCACCCATCAGAGCGATACTTCGCTCTGATACCACTTTTGTAACACCCCTACCGCTAATACCGTCATTACCGTACCATACTTACCTTCGCAGCGGATATTACTTACTCAACGGCGGGTGTACAATGCCGTTAGTCACCCACGTGACTAACAAGGCGAGTTACAATACTACATACTATCGGTCTGATGAATGTGAACATACCGAGTGCTCTACACGATACATTACTTTCCCTTGCATACCAATCCATAATTCGATACAACTCCAATACAATACTATACCGAGCATACTACAATCCTTACATTACCGATACAGTTTAGACTTCCAAATTCATACTACGTTATAAATACAATTCCCCTTTTTTTAACTACCCATGCTTAGTAGCAGACCCCGTCCTACTCTCTCGAACGGTGAACAGCTTCGGTACCTGCACATTAAAAACGGTCCCCCGAGGGGGTCAGCTTACGCTGCATATGAAATCTGCATATACCGCGTGCTAACCGCGGTACGCCGACTACTTTGGGTCGGATATACATGGAGTTCATTTTACTTGCATACATACATACTCATACTAAAACAATACAATCAAAGATACCTACATAAATATACAAGTTCAATGCTTACTGAGGAAGACAATTCAATAGTCAACCGTTCATATTTGTTATACATTCGTTACTCTTCGTACTGAGTTCGATATTCGTTACTCTACTCATACTTACTCCTTACTCTTGCATACTCCTCACTCCATGTTCAATGCCTTACTCGTACCCAATCCTTACTCTGTACTCGTTACTGTACTAGTGCATACTCACTACTCAATTCTCCATACTTACTCTTACATACTCAATACTCTATACTTACTCATACGTACTCAATACTCGGTACTCATTACATACTCATACTTGCTTCTTACTCGATACTCATTACTTTACTCATACGTACGCAATACTCAATACTCATTACTTGGCCTCTGGGCGGAGTCATACACAAGACTCGCCACCGGACCTACAATACGAGGGCTATACGCTTAGCTCCTCAAATACTCAATGTCCGTTCTTACCGGACTACTCAAATTCCCAACACTCTTCTCTCAAAGCACAATACAATCTCATGGATTAGCCTAGAAGTATCTCTCTTGATAACCTCCACCATCTTAGGGAATTACTACCGACGGGTATCCTCAGATTTAAGGGTTTCCCCAACATATCGAATACTCTCATGTTCGGGACATACTTACATCAGTCGGGTCCTCTCATAATGGGTCGACTAATTGCTAAGGGGTTTGGAGATCCCTCATCATTCTTTACTACTCTCATGGTTCATGTTTTGCACCAAGATTAGTTCCTCTAATATAGGTTACTTATGTACTTCCACTACTTTTGTTTGTGGATTATTCATTTCGTTTTCTCCTACCGTTATCGGAAGATTATTACTCCCGTACACTCTCTCACATTCTAGTGAGTTCATTGGTTTACGTTATCGTTTATTAGTTCGTTGGTTTAGTGCGTTGCTACGGTTCCATTAATTCACACATGACTCTCACTACGAGTCATTACATAATAAGACTCATCTATGAGTCGGTCTACGCACTAAGTAAAGCCACACAATCAATCAAGAAGGTTAGCTTAATCAACATACAGAAAGACATATAATGAAAGGCAATAAACCGTTTTCATGCTTTAGTCTTGATTAGCCGGCATACAGCACACAAATCAATGTAACTCGGTGTGGAGGGTGATTTTTCGGTATGAGGGGGGTCTATCTAAATATGGACTAGCTGAGAAGCCTAGATCCTAGAAATGTCATTCTGTGGAGGGTGAAAACCCGTTGTTCTGGCATCCCTCAAATACCTACTACATCGTCCGTCTTTCCCAGAAAGCATAAGGGGAATGCTAGTGAGCACTACACCCGCTCTCAATGGGCTCCACGCGGACTTATGTCTCTATAAGGCGGAATTGACTAGAGTCGCCACCTAGTTTGACCTAAGATACTAGGAAGGAAGGGAAGGAGGGTTCTAAGAACCGTGGGTTGACTCTGAATTTGTTGTCTATGGATAGGAGTTATCTGGTCATATCACAGATTCTATTGTGGGTTCGCACTGGGTTACACCCCTCGGAAGCGGCAATGACCACAACCTTGGATTGGTGCCCGAGGAAATCTCGGCCTCCAATTGTCGGGATTACTTTCTTTCAAACCTTTTTTAGAGAGATTCATTTAAAGCCAAGGATAGGATTAGGACAGAAAGTGTAATACTCCGTATTTTACGTTTTCAGATTTCATGACATTTCAGTTTATATCGTTGCTTATGATATGTGTTACTTTGGTTAGCTGATGGGACACCGGAGTCTTTAAATTAAAAGACGAGGGCAAGGAGGTCATTTCCCCTCTCTTTATTTTGGTAAGGCTTAATTAAGGAAGGTTAAGTCATTTTATTTCCTTTTCCCAATTCACGATCAAATGCAACCGCGCTCTTTCTCTCGACAGTTTCTTCGTTCTTCCTTCCTTCTCCCCCTTGTGTGCTTGGTGAATTCTGGGTGTGAATTGTGGCTGGTTCCGGTCGATCTCTACTGCTGCTCTCTGCTTAGATACTTCCTCTGCAAATCAGGTTTGATTTTCTTTCGATTCGGATGGTTTCCGCCTCTGTTTTGAGAGGGCAGTTTTCTGATTTTTGGGGCCTTTCTCTGTAAATCAGTGGTGCTTTGCGCTATCCGGGGCTGCTGTGCGTCTGGCCTTCCCTCTGTTGCAGTCTGGTGCAATCTTCGTTTCGAATTCATGTAAGTGGGGGATGGAATCGGGGTTGTTTACTCACCCTCGGGGACTGTTTTTTCTAAACTTTTCTTTTGCAATTGTGTTTTGATTGGTGTTTTGCCTCGGTTTTGTGTTGTTAATCGCGTGGCTAAACCCCGAGGGTACTGATTTACCATTCCGTGGATTTGGGTGAGTTTGGCATTGATTTGGATTGGTTTTCTGCGCGTTGTTCGCTCTGTATTTCGTCAGTTTCGTGCTGTCCGAACATCTGTCCGAACTTGGAAGTTCGGACAGTGCATCGGGCGCGTTTTGTTTTTGAAGGTTTTGAAGTGTCCGAACATCGGTCCGAACTTCAAAGTTCGGACCTGACGCGAGGATGGATTTTCGTAAAAGTTTCGATGTGTGTCCGAACTTGCAAGGTCGGACGCAAGTTCGGACACTAAGATGATTCTGGCTTTTAACTCTCGACTTACGTCCGAACTTCGATGTTCGGACGTAAGTTCGGACATTTGTATCTCCGCGACCTCTGATTCTCGGCCTCTGTCCGAACTGCAAGGTCGGACGCAAGTTCGGACATGCACTGTTTTGGGCATAACTTCTCCGTTTTAGCTCCGTTTTGAGTTCCGTTTGCGGGGTTGGATTCCCTATCTGTGTACAAGCTTCCTATGCTGTTTATATGCATTGTTATGCACTTAAGATTGTTTTGTGAGCTTTTTTTTGGGACCTAGTTACTTTGCTTCTGAGCCTTGGATAGTCGGGTCGGGCTGTCCCGTAGCATGCTGCGCAGGAATTCCTTCTGTTATATTCCTTAGGGTCTCCCTTGGGATGTTATTTGACCGACGGGTCTGTTAGCTGTCTCTACGGCTTCTGTTGTGGGATCCTCGGATCCATAGGACCTTATGGGTGTCCTTCTGTTGTGTTAGCTTGTTTCTAGTGTCCCTTTCCCCTGTTTCTGATCTGAAGGTCCGACTGTGTTTTGAAGTGATATTCTGTTCTGCTCTGCCTCTGTTTTGTGGTTCCATTCGGTCTGTTCTTATTGACTCCGCTATCCTCTCTGTTTATAAGTATTCTTCTGCTTCTGTTTTAGTAGGCTTCCTTGAGGAAGTCTTCTGCTTGCTGGGCTGTTTAGCTCACCCCTTTACTTTGTTGCAGATTGAGCTCGTGGGATCCTCTCTCTCCTCTCCCCTCTGGAGCTTGTTATTTTATGTGCCTTTAGACTTGTTTTCTTGCGCTTTGGACGCTTTAGTTCTTTGTGTAGCCTTTGGGGCCTTTCGCTTTGTATTTGACTTGTAAGTCTTTGGATCTTGTAAACTCTTTGGTTTTTATACAAGTTTCTTATTCGGTTTTGGGATTCGTTTGCTTAGAGCCTTGCGACGTTAGGTAGTAGACTCGCGGCGTGTAACGGCCCTAACTCCTAGGCCGGTTTTGGGGTCGTTACAGAAAGAGTGGATGAGGCGAGCTTTTCTGCCAAGCTAGCACCCAGAAGAGGAACTAGTGAATTTGGCTGAGTATGGAATGAAAGATTGGGAACATGCTGATGTTGAGGAAATGATTAAGATTGAAGTCTGATGGTTTGAAGAACTTGAGGGTTTGTGGGAATCGAAGGGGATTTGAATGATCGAAAGACATGAATACCGTCTTAGAGTTTGGGAAAGGGGTTTTTTGATTGGAATGGGGTCGCACCCTAGATGGGCTGCCTACGTACTCAACTCCCTGTTGAGATCAGACCTTACGTAGTTCACGCTTTTTCGGGGTTTTGGAGATTTTTGAGATGTTTGAGTCTATGTGGCACTCGAGCCTATGAGACTTTTGGGGTATTTGTATGGTGGGAAGAATGAAATATCGAAGTCTGTGAGACGCTCGGTCTGTGAGATGCTTGGGTCTGTGAGACGCACAGGTCTGTGAGACATTCGCATTGTTGGGATGACAAAGTCTGTGAGACACTCAGGTCTGTGAGACATTTGAATGTGCGGTGGTAATTGGATTTTTTTTGAAGCTTTCAAAGAGCTTGAAGTTGGAATTTGAGATTTCTGGAGTTTAAAATTATTTTAGGATTGAAATGCATTTTTGAATTGATTCGAAATTTGAAATAGGTTTTCGAAGTAAATGGATTTTCGAAGTGAGTTGGAATTGAAAGAATTTTTGACTTGAATGATATTTGGCTAGGATTGAATTTGAATTGAAATTGAATTGGTTTTGCATTGAAATTGAATGAATTTGAATTGAATTAAAGTTGAATTGATTTTGGATTGGAATTGAAGTTGAAATTGGAATTTAAATCGGATGTGGAATTGATCCGAGTTGGATTGATTTTGGACTGCTTTTGGAAGTGAAATTGAGCGGGCTGATCTTGAAATGGAATTGGGTCAGGTTTGGGCTAATTTGAATTTGGACCGGGTTTGAAAGTGGGCTAGATTTGGGCCTTGTGTTTTGGGCCTCAGATTGAGCTTCAACTTGGGCCTTGATTTGGGCCTCAATTTGGAACTCAAAATGGATTGATTGTTGGACTGAATTTGGAATGATTTTTGGGCCTCAAATTGAATTGATTGCTGGGCTGAATTTGGAATGATTTTTGGGCCTCACATTGAATTGATTGCTGGGCTGAATCTTGAATGATTTTTGGGCCTCAAATTGATTTGAATCTTGTGGATCAAGTTTGGATTTGGGTCTTAGAAATGCAATTTAGGCCTGATTGGGCTTGATTTGGATTTTAGGCCTAATTTGGATTTTGGGCCTAGAAATCAGGCCTTGAGCCTAGAAATGGGCCTCAAGTTCGAGTCTAGAAATGGGCCTCAAGTTTGAGCCTAGAAATGGGCCTCAAGTTAGGCCTTAGGTTTAGGCTTTATTCTTGACTGATTTTGAAGTATGAATCATCTTTTTGGATTTTCAATTGGTTTTGAAATCAGCTCATTGGTTGAGAATTTTATTCTTATGATCAAGGGTTGTTTGGAAGGTATTTTTTAGGAGAGATATCACCCACAAACAGGTACTACGACCCTCGGGTACTACGACCTTAATGTGGGCAACATCTACGAATAGTCCTAAGGCTTTTCTAAAGAGACCCACGAAAAATTGTGAGCCTGAACTGAATTATTCGATCCATAATTGAAGCGGGTAACCTATGTTGGTTGTTCTAAGATCACTGGCACTAACCATGTGTGGTTAAAAAAGCCAGGCCCCAAAAGCCGATAACAAGGGGGTCAAATAACCTATTTACAATAAATTCTTGTTTCCAAGGAGTTGTGACCTTGGGCAAAAGCAATGTAAATCGATTGGGCCAGCCATAATTTCATGCGGTAGTGAAATCTAAAGAGAGATCAAAAGGTCGTAGGCCATAGGAAACAAAGAAACTTGTATATACAGTAATCAAATATGGCCATGAATAAATAACGGAAGCTAAATCAGAGTCATGCAATTGATCTAAAATTTTAGCACAACGTAAACAGATTACTTGGATTAATTAAGTGGGGACCAACTGAACCCGGCTTAGTCTTATTCTTACCCCCTCGTCTCTTTTCATATTTTAGTCCCTACTTCATCAATTGCGCACACAAATAGATCTCCAGGAGAAGTGCAAAGTATTCGCGAATACTCGAACAACTGACATGATCACAAGATGATATATAGAGAAAAAAACATCGACGGGAGTATGCTTTTCCATAGATACCAGACGGATTGAACAGAGCAAAATAACCATCATCAAATAGACCCTGAGGTAATTTGGGTACAGATTAAATACCAGGATGAAGACAACAAAATTTCCTGTAAAGAATCTACAAAACGAAACAAACACATAATACGCATTAGTTCAGAGTAACAAGCTATTGGTCGAACTGAAACAGGCAAATAACCAGTTTAGTAAACAAAGAGTCTAGACAAGCAGAGTGGTGAATCGGTGCCAGCCATGTCGAATGAGGGTTTCTTCAGACTCCCAGCGGACACGACCTCTTTCGAACCAACTCCAGAAGTAGGTGGGTAAGGCACGAAGAGGATAGAAGTCCTCAATATGAGGTATCAACAAAGAAATATCCAAGCAAAGTCATGGTTATATATGTATGATCAGAAGAACACTTCGAATCCATCATGGATTGAGTGTAAATAGAGCAGCAGAAACAAAAATACGAGAACATTACGAAATAAAACTCGACTAGAGACAATCAGTCCACAAATATACACAGATGAAGAAACCAAAAGCAGCAATATACGAACGATGGAAGAAAAAATGAATCCAGGGTATGATTTTTGTACAAGGTTTTCGAATCCAATTACCCATACTGGGTCTGGTGTTCAATCAGTCAATATGCAAGGAGGAAAACGTGTACAGAAAAACTGAAGCGATGTTAGTTTTGGATAGGTTCCCACGAATTCGGGTTCTTCGGTCCTTACACCACCATGTCGGTTTATTTAAGCATAGCACCAGAAAAACTAAAAGCTTAGTAGAAAAGGAGATGTGCGGAAGAAGGCGATAAATTGACACAAGCACCAAATATTATCCGATGAAGTCGAAGAACGTCACGCCATACCTTTTCGTATTTACTTCCAGGATTAAAACAAAAGACGTAAAACACTAGAAGAAAATGAAACAAAAAGATGAGAGTCAGGGAATGACGACACTAGCATCGGAAATTTCCGACGAAGTCGTCTACAGAGCCATCCGCCATTATCGGTTTCATCTAGTGAGATAATTTTGAACGAAACGAAGAGGGAGATGCCGAGCAGTAAGTTCGAAGTTGGACTTTGACAGGGGAAGAGTTGCATCATAACTTACCCTGTTGTTGAACAAACGAAATTAAATTACAGCGTAGAAGAGCCAAAGTGAAAACTCCTATGGAGAACGAACGGCTGGCATTGAAGGGTTTTCAGAGAAGATTCTAGGTTTTTTTTTAGAAGTAGAAGAATGGAGGCGGGAGGTTGATCGGATCAGGAAGAAGAGAATTATGTCGGAATGTTTTTGAGTTTTGTGTGTTTGGGTATTGTAGTAGGTTACCGGATGTAAGCTGAAGAAATGAAAAGGGCTACTGGTTTTGTTCCGGGAAGAGCAGGAAGAAGGAGAGCGTTGTTTTTTTTTGTGTGTATCACGATGAGGAGCTTGTCGGCTGATTTCATCTGTTCGAACCCACGAAGGAGTCGACCCCCTGTAATGTTTCATGTCGTCCCTTTTTATAGAGTGTGGGATAGGGGTTTAGGGATAAGAAGTGACGGCTGACTTGGATGGGAGTTTAGGGTTTCAAGGTGAATGTAAATCAACGGTCAAGATGAACCAAAATATGCGTTTTGTTTGGTTTGAATGGAAACAAAGAGCATAAAAAATAAAAATAAAAAATTAACTCATTCCCATCCTAGGAATCGAACACCAGAGGTGCTAATGGTAGAACCAGTTATATGGACATAAGTAATAATAGTCAAGCTTTAATATAAGCTAAATGGAAAATAAATACAATGCTCTATGTTATTACTGAGATTTGAACCCAAAACCAATAACTTCCTTAGTCTATACACTAATCAATTGCACTTGTGACAAAATTCAATGTACAAACGTGATAAAAAAAATAGTATAGTTCTAATTTGAACTTCTACAAAATATATAAACATACAGCGAGAAGAAACAGTTTTATCTAACAAAATGATTTGAGTTTTTTTAGAGCCATGAATTTATGGAATAAAAGAAACATGAAAAATATGAAATAAATGAAATAACATGATAAGAAGTACATGAAATAATGAAGTAGTACCAGTATGGTGGAAGTAAAAAATGCAACTGAATGACATAAAAATGCAAATCGAATTAGATATGTACGAATAGCAGTAAATAGGATTGAAAAAAAGAAGTAATAAAATAAGATGAGATGACGGAGAGTTTAATCGAATTAGTGGTAAAACGAAATATGCTAGTATGTACATAAAATGATGAAATAAAAATAAGAAATAAAAATAATTATGATACAGACAAAGTGAAAAACAAGTACTAATAAAGAAAATAAAAGTAAAAGTATCAATGAAATGAGATAAAATAAACAAGTAACCAAATTAAAACGAATAGGCGAATAAAGAAGCAAATAAAAACATAACCAACTAATATGCAATAAATCAAAAATGAAATGGTAAAATAAGTAAACAACGAAAAGGGATGGGTTTGAAAACGGACGCTTTAAAAATTGATTTAAAAATTTGTCGTAAAATGGCAGTTTCGTTTTGGTATGCACATGAATAAGTTTTGAACAGAAAGGGGACGACCCTCTTATTTTATTTATTTATCTGAATTTTTTTTTTGATTATTTTTACGGGGTGAGAATTTTTGGTGTCTACAGATGGCTCCCCTTGATTCAATTTTGCAAGTCCTTGCAGAATTGGATCAAGGTTGAGAGGGCGCCAAAAATTCTCACAACGGTTTTTTGGTGCTTTGGGATGCGACCGCGAGGAAGATAATGTATGAATGCGACAGGAAATGATATGATAGCTGAATGCACGAGGACTTATTACGAGCCTCGACTGGACCTCTTGACATCCAGTCCTAGGACTTATGTCGAGCCTAGAATGCTAACAATAGATTGGTTTGGGGTGCACGAGGACTTAGGAGTGCCTTAACTGGACCTCTTGACATCCAGTCCTAGAACTTATGACGAGCCTAGAATGCAATTGGAAGTACGAGGACTTAGGAGAGCCTCAACTAGACCTCTTGACATCTAGCTATAGGACTTATGACGAGCCTATAATACTTTGGTTGTGTACCGTACTAGTAGCGTAATAGCTACCTAGCAGGCGGATCTGAAACGATCTCGCACTAGTAGCGTAATAGCTGCCTAGTGGAGGAAAAGTGGTGGGACCGTACTAGTAGCGTAATAGCTGCCTAGCAGGTGGATGTGAGACAATCTCGTACTAGTAGCGTAATAGCTGCCTAGTGGAGGAAAAATGTTGGGACCGTACTAGTAGCGTAATAGCTGCCTAGCAGGCGGATGTGCAACGATCTCGCACTAGTAGCGTAATAGCTGCCTAGCGGAGGAAAAATATTGGGATCGTACTAGTAGTGTAATAGCTGCCTAGTGGGTTATGAAGTGAACGATCTCGCACTAGTAGCGTAATAGCTGCCTAGTGGAGGAAAAAAGGCGAGACCGCACTAGTAGCATAATAGCTGCCTAGCGGGTTATGAATTGGACGATTTCGCACTAGTAGCGTAATAGCTGCCTAGTGAAGGAAAAAAGCGGGACCACACTAGTAGCGTAATAGCTGCCTAGCGAGTTATGAAATGAACGAACTCGCACTAGTAGCGTAATAGCTGCCTAGTGGGTTATGAAGTGAACGATCTCGCACTAGTAGCGTAATAGCTGCCTATGAGGAAAAAAGGCGAGACCGCACTAGTAGCGTAATAGCTGCCTAGCGGGTTATGAATTGGACGATTTTGCACTAGTAGCGTAATAGCTGCCTAGTGAAGGAAAAAAGCGGGACCACACTAGTAGCTTAATAGCTGCCTAGCGGGTTATGAAATGAACGAACTCGCACTAGTAGCGTAATAGCTGCCTAGTGGGTTATGAAGTGAACGATCTCGCACTAGTAGCGTAATAGCTGCCTAGTGGAGGAAAAAAGGCGAGACCGCACTAGTAGCGTAATAGCTGCCTAGCGGGTTATGAATTGGACGATTTCGCACTAGTAGCGTAATAGCTGCCTAGTGAAGGAAAAAAGCGGGACCACACTAGTAGCGTAATAGCTGCCTAGCGGGTTATGAAATGAACGAACTCGCACTAGTAGCGTAATAGCTGCCTAGTGGGTTATGAAGTGAACGATCTCGCACTAGTAGCGTAGTAGCCGCCTAGTGGAGGAAAAGGTTGGGACCGCACTAGTAGCGTAATAGCTGCCTAGCGGGTTATGAAATGAACGAACTCGCACTAGTAGCGTAATAGCTGCCTAGTGGGTTATGAAGTGAACGATCTCGCACTAGTAGCGTAATAGCTGCCTAGTGGAGGAAAAAAGGCGAGACCGCACTAGTAGCGTAATAGCTGCCTAGCGGGTTATGAAATGAACGAACTCGCACTAGTAGCGTAATAGCTACCTAGTGGAGGAAAAACGGCGGGACCGCACTAGTAGCGTAATAGCTGACTAGCGGGTTGTGGATTGAACGATCTCGCACTAGTAGCGTAATAGCTGCCTAGTGGAGGAAAAAAAAGGTGGAACCGCACTAGTAGCGTAATAGCTGCCTAGCAGGTTGTGAATGAACGATCTCGCACTAGTAGCGTAATAGCTGCCTAGTGGAGGAAAATACGGGACCGCACTAGTAGCGTAATAGCTGACTAGCGGGTTGTGGATTGAACGATCTCGCACTAGTAGCGTAATAGCTGCCTAGTGGAGGAAAAAAAGGTGGAACCGCACTAGTAGCGTAATAGCTGCCTAGCAGGTTGTGAATGAACGATCTCGCACTAGTAGCGTAATAGCTGCCTAGTGGAGGAAAATAAAAAGAATGAATTTGATAGTGAAAGGTTTTTGTGGGTAAAAGGGCCACCTGAGTGGAATGAGGATGAACTTTCCAGCTTGAGCGAAATGAATTATTGTATGACATGAGTGGTTTTGTGATGACCTTTGAAAGTTTTTTTTTTACATGCAAATGAGATAAGAAGTGAGGAGGTTAGCAATGCATTAATTGAATCAAAAACTCCTTGTTTGTGGGTGTAGATTTTTGTGTGAGCATATGGCTCCAGAGTGTGCTTCGAAGCTTTGGGATGGCTCCGGCATGGCTTCAAGGATCTAAGATGGCTACAGCAGTGGATGGCTCCGGTATGCACTGATGGCTCCGGTGTGACCAGGGTCTCGGGTGGTTGGTGGGTTTCGATTTGGATTGAGATTTTCGGGATTGTTGGTGGTTTTGCTTTGGTTCATATTTTGAATCGAATGGTGGGTTGATGCGATTGGTGGGTTGATGGCTCCGGTGTGACCAAGGTCTGGTGGGTGGTTGGTGGGTTTTGCTTTGCTTCGGGATTTTATGGGTGGTGTGGGGGCTCCAACAATGGATTTATCGTGGTTTGATGAGGTTTTTGATGGCCCCGGAAATGGAATGACTGTGATTTGAAGGGTTTGTTGTGGAATTTGTAGTGGGCGAATGGTTTTACATGGGGGGTGAATGGCTTTGGGGTAATTCCCGTCACGGTTTCAGAATCTCCAGGGATGGCCCCAGGATGACTTTGTGTCGGTTGAGCATGACGATCATTAGTTGGAACGAGGGGAAAGCGAGGTATTCGCCTCTGATGTGGTCGCACCCTGAATGGGCTGCCTACGTACTCAATTCCATATTGAGATCAGAACCATACGTAGTTCGATCCTCTGTGGGCGAGCTTTGATGATGAATCGGCTCCAGTATGGTTCAGAGGTGGCTCCCGTATGGCTCTCTCCTTGGGATGGCTTCTGGATAGCTCTAGGAATGGTTCCAATGTCTGAAATGGCTCCGTATTGTTCTCGAAACTGTTGGGGAGGCTCCCGCATGGCTCCAGAATGCTCTGGAATGGTTTCTGCATGGCTTTCGAATGGCCTTGTACGATCTCGGTATGGCCTGGGATGGCTCCAGGTTAGTGACTTCTTTTGACGGGAATTGAGCTTCATAACTGCAACTGAAGTCGACTTCAGCGAGACTGCAGAGTACTTACAAATCGGATGCTGATGATGATTTGGTTATGATGCATGCAGATATTAAATGTCGGATACGATGCAAAATGCATATGCAATTTGGAGAGAAGGTATGGCCTTATCTTATTAATATGAGGTTTACGAATATAAGACACTCTTTGGTTCGATCTTAGTGATTGTTCAACTGGAAATGCGTGAATCACTTTCCTCTCATGGAGGGATTATGGGTCATCTCTTGTGAGTGTGGTTGTGTGTGCTAATGGTGGATGATGCTCTCGATGCTCGGAGTAGTATTTTCCTTAGAATTCTTTCGAGGTTTAGAACTTTCGATCCTACAAATTCCTCACCTGCAATGGGTTTATGATTATGATTTGGTGCTTCGTTGAAGAGTCACTCGCACTCAGAAGACCTTGTGAGATTAGGTCACACTCATTCGCTAACGGTCCCTTGGTATGACGGGACATGTTGATAACAAGTACAAACTTATGATTCATGTTTCAGATCCGATACTTTCGGTCACTCATCAACTAACGAGTCAGAGGTCTTTTATTGGGTTAAAACGGGGCTGAGGGGTAGATGTATGTTACATGGGCGGGATTTTTGGAATTGTGGAGCTTTGTGCAATAGAGGACATGTTTCGCCTTTGCCATGGGTGGACATTGGACGGGTTTTGATAACCCCTTATCGGTTTCTTCGGGACATCACTGGTCCCTTTTGGTTTGGATTTTCCTTCTTGCCTCTTCTGCGTACGATTTGAACTTTCTTCTCATTTTGTTTTTGAAATTGCGTTTGACTCATCAACTTTCTCAAGCATTCTCTGCTTTGTAATTTGGCTTTCAGCTTTTGGAGTTGCATTGACTCATCGATCTTCTTGAGCATTTTCAGTGTTCTTTTTTGGTGTTTACTTTGGAGTTGCAATCGACTCACTGATTTCTTTGGACATTTTGTTTGTTGTTCTTGTGAAAGATGGTGGGGGAGACCATGGCTCCGGCTCTTTTGAGATCCTCTATTACGAGGGAAAGAAAGTATATGTACGTGCGTTGGCATGATGTTGGGAGTTTTGAAGAAAAGTTTTTTTTTCATGAAAGGCTCAGGGGGCCACTAAAGGATTATGTACAGGGCAGTCAAAGCTTTTGGTTTTGTGAGATTTTTGTTCCTAAGTGCCTCGTCATTCTCATTAGTCAATAATTGTTTTCTTACTATTCTCGGATCTTTGCATGAATCACAGTTCGTATCATGTTTATCGACATTTCTCTCACTACGATTTGTGCCTCTCCATGTGCTGAAGGAGTGCACATGTCGCTCGTGGTTTTACCTCCATTGGCTCTCTCTATCTTCCCACGTCACTCAGTGGATTGTCCAATACCTTCATTTGAAATTCTAGGGAAAATACCGCTCTTCGCATCCTACTCAGTTGGTTCGTGGTGCTGATTTTGATTAGACCCTTGTGCTCATTGACAGGTCGAGACTATAGTGGTTCCCGCACTCTATTCAATCAATCTCTTATGATTTTTTCCAAAGATGTTGTTTCGATAAGGAGGTATGCAAATGCAACTATCTACAATGCCATTTATTGTAGTAATATGAAATTGCTATGTATAGGATGCATGAAATGATGAAAATGATGATGGGAATGGTTGGTTTTCAACTTCGACTGCAGTGCATGAACAATAAGATGATGACTAGTCTCGCTTGAGTCGGTCACAGTTGATGGTCTTATGAAACTTGTCCGTCATTATTGGCTCTATGTATGGTCTTGGCTTTCGAGTCCGATGTGAGACAAGCTATGATGTTCGACAGGTGGTTGGCTTCTGGGTTTTGGACTTTTAAGAAGTGACAACTTCTGCATGGTGGCCCCGTAATACGATAGAGAGTATGACATCCTTCCTTTTTTCAACTTCTCTTTTTGATGAAGAGGAGACAATTCTTTTCAAGCAATTACAGTAAATGTGAACAAAAGCAAAGACTTTCTACGACTACGACTGTTAGCTAAGAAAATCATGATGTTCAACTTGGTGACTTTTCAGGAAAAAGAACAGAAGTATCTTCCTTGGCCTAGAACATATGTTGCATTCCTAGTGCGGAGACGTTTCCCCTGTCTATCAAGTCTTGAATTGCATCCTTTAGTGTGGTGCATCGTCGGTGGCGTGCCCCCAGATTCTGTGATAGTCACAATACTCATGCAGGTGAGGCCCAAACTTCTTAATTCGTGATCTTGTGCTGAAAAGTGCTAGATGACCCCCTCAACTAGTATTTTCAATGCTTTGCTGAGTGACATTCCCGGATTTGAAAGTTGTCCTTGTGAGCTTTGTCCAAGTGGACTATCCTTCTTTTCCATTATTTCTTGTTGCGCAATCAATTTGATTTCAGTGTCCTCCAAAGCAATTACGGCCGCCATCAATCGTTTGAACTCACAAATGCCTAGGTATTTGAGCTGACATTGGTACTCTTCTCTCAGGCCGGAAATAACCATTTGTACTTGTTCTTCCTCAGTGGGTCGATTATTCATTTGCCCAGCCTTCACCCTCCATCGTTCTACAAATTCCCTCACAGTTTCACCAGG
The DNA here is from genome assembly GCA_023374045.1 of Limonium bicolor. Lineage (NCBI taxonomy): Eukaryota > Viridiplantae > Streptophyta > Magnoliopsida > Caryophyllales > Plumbaginaceae > Limonium > Limonium bicolor. The sequence goes on from CM041780.1 coordinate 120,703,188, forward strand.
GGTTTGGCGGGTGATTTCTAATTCTCTGCGTGTAACTTCATGATGAAAGTTACCACCGTATTGGGTGAGAAATTCGAAGTACAAATCTTGGCTTGACTTTCCGTTTAGATCCAGGCCCATAATCCAAGAGTAAGCAGGTCCCTGTAAGTAGAATCTAAAGCATGCAGCCTTCAGCTCATCAGATAAACCATGCAGATCCATGAGCTTATCATATTTGTCAACGTGATGCCTTGGGTTACCAATTCCTTCATACTTCTCCATTTCGGGCAGACTCAAGCCTTTGGGTAAACGAGCTTCAGCATACGGATTAATCGGTTCCCAGCCCACTGGTTTAAAACGTTGGGTTAGTTTCCACTCTTGCAATTCCATCCTCAGCTCTTGCCTTAGTTCTATCATTGAGATCGCCTTGGGATCAAATTTTTGGATGAAGGTAGAGGCTATCTGAGGTGGCTATCATCAAAGGAATGGGAAAATGGGATTGTTGCTCGTGGGTAAAGATTGGCCAGGCTTTGATGACTGGGGGTGCGTTTGCTATGAAGGAACTTGTTCTTGTGTGGGTGAGGAGATGCTTAGGTCGGGACTTACAATGAGTGAGGATGAGGGTTGGGGATTTCCTCCATATGGATGATTTGTGACTGCAGTCTTCCCAGAGAGGCAACTGGGGTTCTCAGAGCTGAACTGCATACAGACGAAGGAGGCGTGCTTGGCATTGCTCGGGTTTGGACAGAGAGAGTGTGCGGGTCCATCGCTTGAAACTTATAAGCATCGTATGCAGAGTAAGTTGGAGACTCCTTGCAACTGCTATCCGACTCTGAATAGGCCTCTGTTATTTTTCTTTGGGCACATTCTCCTGTCCTCAAGTTTTTCTCCAAGTCAGCACTAAGGTCATGGGTCAATCCCTCGTGAACAAACCGACTTTTAACTACTTGATTGCTTCGGGGTGCTTGCTCCATCTTGTGTGCCGTTGCTTTAAGTGGGTTGGTCTTCTTTCTTTTCAGTTACCGACTGTCACAAACACCTGCACGCACAAGGATTAGAATGAAAGAGAAAAGGTAATGTCAGTATGCTCCATTAAAAAATGTGGTTGTGTGATGCGTGTGAATGATTGTTGGGGCAAAAACAACTTTCATTCGTTTTGAAAATTCTTTTGTGAAATGCTGCCTGAATGTTATGGACATGAGCACTTGCAAAGTGTCATCTTGTCTTGTTTCTTCTGTTCATCAAGAAAACTAGGTTTTAGAAAAACCATTTTGAAAACACGTGTTTTCGAAGTGGTGGATTTCCTCAGTATGAATTTTGATGCTCAGTCATTCGCAAATAAGGTAGGGACTGGGGGAACCCTATACACATTGATCTAAATAAATTCAAAGGGAATGTACAACCTATACATAAAGTCTATTCAGAAATTGACAAGAGAGAAAAGAATGCTAGGGGAAAACCTATACATCAATTCTGAAAGTCATTAAATGGGGGAGTTTGAGCTTAAAAACTTCTCCCGAATTCTTCTGCTTCATCTTTGAGCTTCTGACTGGCAGCTCATTCATGTTTAGGCTTCTGATTGGCCACTCGTTCGTCTTCGGGATCTTTACCGGCTACTCACTCGTCTTCTGGCTCTTGTAGCGAAGTGGTATTGTGATCAAACAAAACCGGTTGGTGTTCTTCTAACTCTCAAAAATTTTGAACTCGAACAATCGTTGCTGGTCTTCATGTCGCTTGACTCGGGTTGGTGCACCTCTGATTTTCGGTTCAGACAGCAGTTGTTGATCTTCATGCGCTCCATCTGCTCCGACGAGGGAACTAAGGGGCGTTTTTTGAGAAAGGAAAGGTGAATGATCGAGCACAAGTTCTTTGTGAAAATCCACCACTTATGTGAAAACACGAATGACTAGTACGCTCCACGATAATGACCGCTGCTCTTGAAGGTGGGTTGAACTTCAAAATAGCGGGTCGCAACATGGGGACTAAATCATTTATTTTGAAATACGTTTATGAAAATCAACTTTGAAAATTGTTTTGAAAAACAAGTTTGAGATAATATCCGTGAAAAATGTTGTTTAAAACTTATTTGTAAAAAGCATGTTTTTGAAATCTGTTTTTGAAATGAAATTTATGAGAAGTATTGTTTGAAAATCATTTTAAACAGTAGATTTTTGAAATTTGTTCTTTGTAAACCGCTTGACAAAGTTTATTTTTTGGAAGACTTTGATTGAAATCAATTTTGAAAACTGTTTTGGAAATAACAATTTTGAAATCATTAGAGATGAACGACTTTGAAGATATTTCATTAGAGTGTTGGACATGATTCATTTTCTGATTTTTGCTCATTTTTGAAACGTGATCACACATAGATGTAAGTGTAAAATAAAAATCGTGGCTGATTTTATGTGGAGCTGAGTGCGAATGATTGGGATAATCACCTTCCAGGTCAATCAATGCTTCTATACCACCGGGGGAACCGTCGTCCCTTCACTGTTCATCTCTCGAGATTTATCTCTATTGTGCCTTGTGGGGCACGTCATCGAGAAAGACCGGAGTGCTTAAGTTCAAAAGGTCAGGATACCCGAAGTGATACAGTCACATGAGCCACGGCCGGTGATTATCACAACATACTCACTTTTCGGAAAACTTGGGGAAGTACTGCATGGGGTCAGGTCTCCCGTCGTCTGCACGGTCAGGTGTGTCTAAAGTCCAAATTATTCACTGACTACGTTGTGCCATGTATGGGTATCCGGTAAATACGGGATCCTCTATGGACGTGTAGCGTGACATCAGGCTTTAGAGACACCCGTGGTGCAGAGGACACTTGGAGAACTGAGCCCATGCAATCTTCAGGGTAATGCAAAGGGTGGTCAGACAGGCGGCATACATGGGGGGTGACTACCCATAAACCCATCCTAGACACGGGACTAGGCAGCTGGACACTGAAGGCTCAGAGTTCACTATATGCTGGCTTCGACTCGAAAAGGTAAGTGTTGAAGGATCATGAGTTTTCAAGGCGTAGATACTACGATCACACCGCCTCGTGTGCATAGTCCTTACTACGAAGGGCATCTGCTCATGGGGAATCAATTGTGGACCAATGTTTATCCCGACCGCAAATATCAAGGGTGACACAGAGGAATGCATGTCCTAAGCTACCCTATGCACCCACCTCAGGACTATTCCTAACAGTTCAATATCACAACCAAAAGCGATAAATAAATGCGCGGGCAAAGAGAGGGAAGGAGTTAGACCCCTAATGGGCCCACCTACCTGAAGTTCCTGCAAGTTAGTCTAGCATAATCACGCAATTATGTAGCAAGCAAAGCGCGGATGGCAAGCAAAGTCAAGTATAAGCTACACACTCTCATCCTAACTATCCTCACCAATCACACTTTAAGTGTGGAATAGAGTAATCCTAAAGGCTTGGAATAAATCTCTTGAAGGTTTTGAAAGAAGTGGGGAAGTCCTGACAATTTTGAATGGAGTTCAGTCTTCCTTGAGTTTGAGAAAAACTTACTCAAGTTTTCCCCAGCAGAGTCGCCATTCTATGGAGGGTGATTTTTCGGTATGAGGGGGGTCTATCTAAATATGGACTAGCTGAGAAGCCTAGATCCTAGAAATGTCATTCTGTGAAGGGTGAAAACCCGTTGTTCTGGCATCCCTCAAATACCTACTACATCGTCCGTCTTTCCCAAAAAGCATAAGGGGAATGCTAGTGAGCACTACACCCGCTCTCAATGGGCTCCACGCGGACTTATGCCTCTATAAGGCGGAATTGACTAGAGTCGCCACCTAGTTTGACCTAAGATACTAGGAAGGAAGGGAAGGAGGGTTCTAAGAACCGTGGGTTGACTCTGAATTTGTTGTCTATGGATAGGAGTTATCTGATCAGATTATAGATTCTATTGTGGGTTCGCACTGGGTTACACCCCTTGGAAGCGGCAATGACCACAACCTTGGATTGGTGCCCGAGGAAATCTCGGCCTCCAATTGTCGGGATTACTTTCTTTCAAAACCTTTTTTAGAGAGATTCATTTAAAGCCAAGGATAGGATTAGGACAGAAAGAGTGGATGAGGCGAGCTTTTCTGCCAAGCTAGCACCCAGAAGAGGAACTAGTGAATTTGGCTGAGTATGGAATGAAAGATTAGGAACATGCTGATGTTGAGGAAATGATTAAGATTGAAGTCTGATGGTTTGAAGAACTTGAGGGTTTGTGGGAATCGAAGGGGATTTGAATGATCGAAAGACATGAATACCGTCTTAGAGTTTGGGAAAGGGGTTTTTTGATTGGAATGGGGTTGCACCCTAGATGGGCTGCCTACGTACTCAACTCCCTGTTGAGATCAGACCTTACGTAGTTCACGCTTTTTCGGGGTTTTGGAGATTTTTGAGATGTTTGAGTCTATGTGGCACTCGAGCCTATGAGACTTTTGTGGTATTTGTATGGTGGGAAGAATGAAATATCGAAGTCTGTGAGATGCTCGGTCTGTGAGACGCTCGGGTCTGTGAGACGCACAGGTCTGTGTGACATTCGCATTGTTGGGATGACAAAGTCTGTGAGACACTCAGGTCTGTGAGACATTTGAATGTGCGGTGGTAATTGGATTTTTTTTGAAGCTTTCAAAGAGCTTGAAGTTGGAATTTGAGATTTCTGGAGTTTAAAATTATTTTAGGATTGAAATGCATTTTTGAATTGATTCGAAATTTGAAATAGGTTTTCGAAGTAAATGGATTTTCGAAGTGAGTTGGAATTGAAAGAATTTTTTACTTGAATGATATTTGGACTAGGATTGAATTTGAATTGAAATTGAATTGGTTTTGCATTGAAATTGAATTGGGATTGAATGAATTTGAATTGAATTAAAGTTGAATTGATTTTGGATTGGAATTGAAGTTGAAATTGGAATTTAAATCGGATGTGGAATTGATCCGAGTTGGATTGATTTTGGACTGCTTTTGGAAGTGAAATTGAGCGGGCTGATCTTGAAATGGAATTGGGTCAGGTTTGGGCTAATTTGAATTTGGACCGGGTTTGAAAGTGGGCTAGATTTGGGCCTTGTGTTTTGGGCCTCAGATTGAGCTTCAACTTGGGCCTTGATTAGGGCCTCAATTTGGAACTCAAAATGGATTGATTGTTGGACTGAATTTGGAATGATTTTTGGGCCTCAAATTGAACTGATTACTGGGCTGAATTTGGAATGATTTTTGGGCCTCACATTGAATTGATTGCTGGGCTGAATCTGGAATGATTTTTGGGCCTCAAATTGATTTGAATCTTGTGGATCAAGTTTGGATTTGGGTCTTAGAAATGCAATTTAGTCCTGATTGGGCTTGATTTGGATTTTAGGCCAAATTTGGATTTTGGGCCCAGAAATCAGGCCTTGAGCCTAGAAATGGGCCTCAAGTTTGAGTCTAGAAATGGGCCTCAAGTTTGAGCCTAGAAATGGGCCTCAAGTTAGGCCTTAGGTTTAGGCTTTATTCTTGACCGATTTTGAAGTAGGAATCATCTTTTTGGATTTTCAATTGGTTTTGAAATCAGCTCATTGGTTGTGAATTTTATTCTTATGATCAAGGGTTGTTTGGAAAGGTATTTTTTAGGAGAGATATCACCCACAAACAGGTACTACGACCCTCGGGTACTACGACCTTAATGTGGGCAACATCTACGAATAGTCCTAAGGCTTTTCTAAAGAGACCCACGAAAAATTGTGAGCCTGAACTGAATTATTCGATCCATAATTGAAGCGGGTAACCTATGTTGGTTGTTCTAAGATCACTTGCACTAACCATGTGTGGTTAAAAAAGCCAGGCCCCAAAAGCCGATAACAAGGGGGTCAAATAACCTATTTACAATAAATTCTTGTTTCCAAGGAGTTGTGACCTTGGGCAAAAGCTATGTAAATCGATTGGGCCAGCCATAATTTCATGCGGTAGTGAAATCTAAAGAGATCAAAAGGTCGTAGGCCATAGGAAACAAAGAAACTTGTATATACAGTAATCAAATATGGCCATGAATAAATAAACGGAAGCTAAATCAGAGTCATGCAATTGATCTAAAATTTTAGCACAACGTAAACAGATTACTTGGATTAATTAAGTGGGGACCAACTGAACCCGGCTTAGTCTTATTCTTACCCCCTCGTCTCTTTTCATATTTTTAGTCCCTATTTCCTTCATCAATTGCGCACACAAATAGATCTCCAGGAGAAGTGCAAAGTATTTGCGAATACTCGAACAACTGACATAATCACAAGATGACTAATATATAGAGAAAAAAACATCGACGGGAGTATGCTTTTCCATAGATACCAGACGTATTGAACAGAGCAAAATAACCATCATCAAATAGACCCTGAGGTAATTTGGGTACAAATTAAATACCAGGATGAAGACAACAAAATTTCCTGTAAAGAATCTACAAAACGAAACAAACACATAATACGCATTAGTTCAGAGTAACAAGCTATTGGTCGAACTGAAACAGGCAAATAACCAGTTTAGTAAACAAAGAGTCTAGACAAGCAGAGTGGTGAATCGGTGCCAGCCATGTCGAATGAGGGTTTCTTCAGACTCCCAGCGGACACGACCCCTTTCAAACCAACTCCATAAGTAGGTGGGTGAGGCACGAAGAGGATAGAAGTCCTCAATATGAGGTATCAACAAAGAAATATCCAAGCAAAGTCATGGTTATATATGTATGATCAGAAGAACACTTCGAATCCATCATGGATTGAGTGTAAATAGAGCAGCAGAAACAAAAATACGAGAACATTACGAAATAAAACTCGACTAGAGACAATCAGTCCACAAATATACACAGATGAAGAAACCAAAAGCAGCAATATACGAACGATGGAAGAAAAAATGAATCCAGGGTATGATTTTTGTACAAGGTTTTTCGAATCCAATTACCCATACTGGGTCTGGTGTTCAATCAGTCAATATGCAAGGAGGAAAACGTGGTACAGAAAAACTGAGGATTCAAGCGATGTTAGTTTTGGATAGGTTCCCACGAATTCGGGTTCTTCGGTCCTTACACCACCATGTCGGTTTATTTAAGTATAGCACCAGAAAAACTAAAAGCTTAGTAGGAAAGGAGATGTGCGGAAGAAGGCGATAAATCGACACAAGCACCAAATATTATCCGATGAAGTCGAAGAACGTCACGCCATCCCTTTTCGTATTTACTTCCAGGATTAAAACAAAAGACGTAAAACACTAGAAGAAAATGAAACAAAAAGATGAGAGTCAGGGAATGACGACACTAGCATCGGAAATTTCCGACGAAGTCGTCTACAGAGCCATCCGCCATTATCGGCTTCATCTAGTGAGATAATTTTGAACGAAACGAAGAGGGAGATGCCGAGCAGTAAGTTCGAAGTTGGACTTTGACAGGGGAAGAGTTGCAGCATAACTTACCCTGTTGTTGAACAAACGAAATTAAATTACAGCGTAGAAGAGCCAAAGTGAAAACTCCTATGGAGAACGAACGGCTGGCATTGAAGGGTTTTCAGAGAAGATTCTAGGTTTTTTTTAGAAGAAGAAGAATGGAGGCGGGAGGTTGATCGGATCAGGAAGAAGAGAATTATGTCGGAATGTTTTTGAGTTTTGTGTGTTTGGGTATTGTAGTAGGTTACCGGATGTAAGCTGAAGAAATGAAAAGGGCTACTGGTTTTGTTCCGGGAAGAGCAGGAAGAAGGAGAACGTTGTTTTTTTTTGTGTGTATCACGATGAGGTGCTTGTCGGCTGATTTCATCTGTTTGAACCCACGAAGGAGTCGACCCCCTGTAATGTTTCATGTCGTCCCTTTTTATAGAGTGTGGGATAGGGGTTTAGGGATAAGAAGTGACGGCTGACTTGGATGGGAGTTTAGGGTTTCAAGGTGAATGTAAATCAACGGTCAAGATGAACCAAAATATGCGTTTCGTTTGGTTTGAATGGAAACAAAGAGCATAAAAAATAAAAATAAAAAAATCAACTCATTCCCATCCTAGGAATCGAACAACAGAGGTGTTAATGGTAGAACCAGTTATATGGACATAAGTAATAATAGTCAAGCTTTAATATAAGCTAAATGGAAAATAAATACAATGCTCTATGTTCTTACTGAGATTTGAACCCAAAACCAATAACTTCCTTAGTCTATACACTAATCAATTGCACTTGTGACAAAATTCAATGTACAAACGTGATAAAAAAATAGTATAGTTCTAATTTGAACTTCTACAAAATATATAAACATACAGCGAGAAGAAACAGCTTTATCTAACAAAATGATTTGAGTTTTTTTTAGAGCCATGAATTTATGGAATAAAAGAAACATGATAAAATATGAAATAAATGAAATAACATGATAAGAAGTACATGAAATAATGAAGTAGTACCAGTATGGTGGAAGTAAAAAATGCAACTGAATGACATAAAAATGCAAATCGAATTAGATATGTACAAATAGCAGTAAATAGGATTGAAAAAAAGAAGTAATAAAATAAGATGAGATGACGGAGAGTTTAATCGAATTAGTGGTAAAACGAAATATGCTAGTATGTACATAAAATGATGAAATAAAAATAATTATGATACAGACAAAGTAAAAAACAAGTACTAATAAAGAAAATAAAAGTAAAAGTATCAATGAAATGAGATAAAATAAACAAGTAACCAAATTAAAACGAATAGGCGAATAAAGAAGCAAATAAAAACATAACCAACTAATACGCAATAAATCAAAAATGAAATGGTAAAATAAGTAAACAACGAAAAGGGATGGGTTTGAAAACAGACGCTTTAAAAATTGATTTAAAAATTTGTCATAAAATGGCAGTTTCGTTTTGGTATGCACATGAATAAGTTTTGAAGAGAAAGGGGACGACCCTCTTATTTTATTTATTTATCTGAATTTTTTTTTGATTATTTTTACGGGGTGAGAATTTTTGGTGTCTACACTCGGTTAGCATACGGGGCATGAGGAAATCATACCTTTCACCGGAGTTAGCTTTACCGTGTGTTCCCTCGTTCCTTGGTTCACACTTGTTCCACTGATAATGTTCCAATCATTATTATTAATACTATACTCTTACGGTACACAAATAATTACTATTCCCGTACTTACCCCGTTATCCCGGTATTCTTAATGTTCTCATACTCTCAACCTACTTAATTACTTTTCATACTTGTTTTCCTACTCCCATGCTTACTTCCTTACCATTGTTGTCACATTAATGGTATATTACTAAGGTCCTTTATTTATGTACTTACCTACATACATACATACATACATAGGATTACTATGGTACTACTGTTTTTTTTTATAAGTTAGGGCCGTCCGACCCACCGTCCGACCCAAGCCCTGGGTCGGACCATTCCAGTAAGTTTTCCGTCTTCTGAAAATGTCCCGTCCGACCCAGAACTGTTCCGTCCGACCCATACACCTCTGGGTCGGACCATTCCAGTAGCTTTCGATTCCGGGGTCTGGGTCTGTCCGACCCACCGTCCGACCCAACCTCTGGGTCGGACAGTTCCAGAACATGCCTACAGGTTTTGTTTTCCACTTCTTTCTTTACCCATTTCTTCCCCAATCTTCCTACATGTAATCCCACATGTTTTAGCACTAATTAAACCCTCTAAATCACCTTAATTCATCCACCAAATCCATTACTAAATCCATCAAACAACTTACACAATTTCCTTACTTTTCTTCAACACATGTAACAGTTTTTGTTACACTTATGCTACAGATTTTACCATTCAATTCTCCCATCCAATACTTCCTCAATCATTGCCTTTCCAAGCATTCTAAATACCTCTCCTTACCATGCCAATTCATTTCCAAGCCATTACACTTCCTACACCCAAGTTCCAACACTCATTTTACAAATCATGCACACCAATTTCTTCCTAGTTCCGTAGTGCATTTTGGTACCTCTCTTGCTACAGATTTTGCATCCTAATACTCTCATACCACCACTACCATTCCATGGTCATTAAACACCTTTATTAAATCCAATACACACCTTGGTTCTCCCTTTCACCAAGTCATTCTTTAATGCTCAATTCCTACCAAAATTTTGCCATAGTTCACCTACTTTTCCTTACATCCTCAAATACACATCCTCTCATCAAATTCAACCTAAAGCTAGCCACACCCAACAAGGGTCCTACCAGCACACATACAAAATTCTAATACACCAATGCTTCCTCAATTACAATACCAATACATCATTACTTCTCAAATAGCATTACTAATATACACATACCATTCGTTTGGCTCTAAGGCCTACAAATTCACACACTTACTCACTAGTACTCAAACATCCACAATTACAATACTAATACAATGGTTTAAGTTCTTTTATTTGTTTACCCCTTCCCACTACACTAATGCATTAGATTAAGCATTGAGATAGGTTTTTCTTACCTTAAGATCACACTTCTTCCTTTGAGTCCTCCTCCTCTCCCCTTCTTCATTCTCAGTCAAGTTGGTCAATGGGGTTACCCAACCCCAAGCCAACATTCAAAACACACAAATAAATACAATTAAACTCCTTAACCCATTGGATAACTTTAATTCAATGAAAGGCTTTAATGCCATTAGTTAGGGTTTTACCTTGGAGCTTCAAGAGAGGTTTTTAAGCCTTGAATACAAAGGAGGGTTCCTCCACCATTGGAGAGTTGAACCAAGCACAAACAAAGAAGAGAACAAGGCATTAAAAGAAGCCAAAATCGGCCAAGGCATGGAAATGGAGAAAATGAGTTTTTCTCTTGAATCTTTTTACCTTAAGTGGAAGAGGAGACTCCATGCTTCAAAAATATGTGGTTTACTCTTCAAATGCCCAAAACCCATGGAGGTCAAACTCCTCCATTTGGAATTTTGAAAAGATAGAAATGTAGAGCTTGATGAGGGGAAGAAGAATATGCAATTTATTTTCGATTTGGGGCTTTAATGAAGCTAGAACATGGAGTATAAGTGGAGAAGCCATGAGAGCCATTTTGAGCTCTTCAAAATCGTCCCCAACCAGAGGAAAGAGAAGAGAGGAATCAGGAGGGAGGGGGCTCTCACGCAGGGAAAGAGAGGAATGGGAGGAGAGAGGGGGAAAAGGTAAGTATTTGTTACTTTTTGCTTTAGTTCTCTTGTCCTCTAGGGTGTGTGGGGGAGATATATTTAATTGAGTGTGTGAGAGGGTATTAGTACCCTATAGAAACCGGCCCCACTATACTGTTAGGCTGGAGCAGTTTTTCGTCTTTTACAGAAAACGCTCGTTATTTTACCCGGTTTTGATACTGTTCACTAACCGGGCCCGTTTTCCGGAATTTCCTCGTTTCTTTATTTTTTTTGGTTATTAAGCTTCCATAAATGCTTAATAATTATTATTTGATGATTTATAATTTTTACGGGTTCGTTTGACCCCTTAAAATCGCGTTTTCGGGTTTTCTCGAAAAACGTGCGCTAAAGCTCTTTTAGCGTTTTAATACATTTTTTGGATCCGTTTTCTTCAGGAATTATTCCCGTATACTAATTAGGCATGAATAAGCCTTAGGAATACTTACGATACTATAACCGAGGTCTCGTACCTCCTATGGTTATTTAACGCTTATTTTAGCGTTTTCCGCTTTCAAAGCGTTCTTCTCATTTCTTTTGGATTTATTTTCCTTACCAAAATTACTTAGGCGCTATTAGGCCCTTAAATACTATATTAGAATAATATAATCACCATATTTAAGTTCGGGGTATTTCACCGACTCTACTCGTATACATATGTGGGGTACCCTACTGATACATTGCTACTTACCCGACTAACCCATAAGTAGGTCTGTCAGGCCCACAAGCTCCTATCGGAGTGCAGTCGTCCCACATTTATTTTTCGTACACTCGTAGTGTCTGTCACACGCCTAGGTGAAGTATTCTGTTGTCAACTCCCTTATATCATCCTATGATAATATGCATTCCCTGCTTCCCGAACTTAATCAAGGGAAGGTTTATCCACTGTTGTATTTAGTACGAACTCAATCCATTCCCTCGGGTTTACCGGTTTCCGTCCGGTTATTCAAAGTGAACTGAGTGCAACTTACCTACTATGTGGCACTGAGGCCGGTGTAGGTCCTCTGGTTTGGTTTAAAAGAAGGTTAGAAATAAATATGGGTTTGAAAGAAAAATTCTCGTGGTTTCACAACGTCTTCTTGCCTTAACCAAGTCTAGCTTCTTGCTGACTGGTGTATTCCCATTTACACAGGTTAGGCTGCTAAGCCCTTCCACAGTTATGATGATCTCACTTAACTTCGTGGTACTTTACTAAGTACTTCGTATTTGTTAACATTTACCCAACAGCCCGTTTAAGCAGCACTTGCCATGGCAAGTGCGCCATGCTAACTGGCTAATGGTTCAACACATACCGGTTGTGGTATTGTTTTCACCCGCACTGTCATCAGTGGCCTTGTTAGCTCTTACTTTGATACTCTATTTTGGTAACTAATCTCCTGCACAACTTCTCCTTGGTCTTCACATGATTATCATTAACTAGGGTGTTTCCCATTCTTGGAGACCCCTTTTTACTTAGTACTGTATCTTCTTCGTAGCCCGTTCCACGCATTTGTCGTGGTTACTGAGTCTGGTCTCTTGTTTGGGTACTACGTTGTAGTTTCCTTAGCCGGTTGGTATACCGTTGGCGTATTATTTAATAATTGTGGTCCCGTAGAAACGCGTCTTGGGTTCCATTACTCACTTCTTGCCTGTTGCACGGTTAGTGCATTGCAAGCTGGTTGTTCTCGACTGCTCGGCTTGTCGACCCAGGTTGCCGGAAATTCCATTCTCCTATTCGTAGGATTCTTCATTCTTCGCTATTAAATGCGATTAACGTTGTTCAGATGGAAACTGTCTCCGGGATTCCTAGTTTTCAGAGTCTACCGTATGACAGGTTCTTTGTACTTACAGAGATGTTTGATAACAGCCAGATCGGGTTTTCCCGAGTAAGAGAGGACTTTCATCTCTCTGGCGTTGTTTCCTAGGTTATAAAACTGGGATTGTGGAGGGTGGGATGGATATTGTAGGTTTCCAGTACACACTGGTAATTCCTAACTAGCGTATCTCTCACGCTATCTCTCAACCCTTAACCCCAAGTAATAAAATCCTAACTCGGTACTTCCTAAGCTCGGTAATTCAGTCATCAGAGCGATACTTCGCTCTGATACCACTTTTTGTAACACCCCAACCACAACCATACACTTAACAACAAATTGCAGCGGAAAACTTAACTCATCACATTACTTAACTTACCGGTGTTACACGCCGTTAGCCACCCACGTGGCTAACAAGGCTAATACACGTACATTGTATCGGTCTGATGGACCAGATTCCCGAGCAAATAAACATTACAATCTCTTTCCATTACCAACGTTCATTATACTTATACATTCCAACTGTCTAAAAACGACGGTTTCGAACCATCTCTTATACCGGCGTAGTTTATTCAATATTATCTTAAACGACGGTTTTTGAACCGTCGTTTAATAACGTTAGCAGACGCGCAAAATAGGGAGATTAAACGACGGTTCACATTAAACCGTCGTTTATAGTCACCTTCCCGCGCGCATTACCAGACGCGCGAAAGTGATTATAAGAGACGGTTTACTGACAACCGTCTTTTATAGTATCAGTATAAACGACGGTTCTGCGATAGAACCGTCTTTTATAGACGTAAACCGGTCGCGCCATTTTCTCTTTAAAAGACGGTTTCTGTTGAACCGTCTTTTATAGTATATATTTTTTTTCAATTTTTTTTATTGTTTTTTCATTCCCTCTGTAATCTCAAATGATTACATCCACAAAACCTGCATAATAGCAGCATTGTACAACAATCATATTTCACCCAAATATGTAATGTGGCATTCATTCCCTCTGTACTCACAAATGATTACATCTACCAAACCTGCATAATAGCAGCACTGTACAACAATCATATTTCACCAAAATATGTAATGTGTGACATGCTTCACACACAGATTGCCATTGCAATTTAAAAAGCTACAACACAATCATGACAGCAGCTAGTCCAACAGTGTAATCGATATATACTTTTTTCACAAATTAACCAAAAAAGTGTGAAGTTAAACACACAATGACAACAGCTTGACAGTCTTGTAAGTCACCATCTTTTTTGACCTCCCAGTCCTATCCATGAAATCATTTTCCTCCTTTGAGCTTCCTCTGTCATTGCTGCCACCGTTGACGTGGATCTACAAAGATGCAGAAGAAAATACATGAAGACTTAGTGAGTCAATTATCTCATGATCCCAACTGTTTCATCAACATCAAATACTTACACAAAATTATAAGAACTCATAGATACGTACTCTATTTCTTGAAACACTTGATGATGAACAAACACATCTGCTCTCTTACTAATTGCAGATCTTTGACCGAGTAAGTTTTGCCCGAGTTCCTGAAATGATCTCGAACCTGTAGAGAACAAGATAAACAAATATGTATGTAAAGACACATATTTATTTGTTTTAAACAAAAATTATAGACAGATTTATAAAATGTATATGTAATGGAATGTATAATATACCTCATCATCTTTTGTGAGCTTCTCTATGTTTAAGACAATTTCCAACATGTATCGCATTACATAGTAACCACAACTCTTAGAGTCCATTTGCCTTGGACACTGACAAGTATATAGAAAACAAAAACAAACAGTCAAAAATAGCAAATTACGACTAACACAATACTGATAAATAACTGTACCTCAAGATGAACAATTGAAAGGTTGTCAAACTGTTGAAAAACCGTCTTCATATAAGCACTGTTAAGTGTTTAATCTTCAATTTCAAGGCCCAAAATCACAAGGCCCAAATTTGTCCAATTGAGGCCCAAATCAAGGCCAAGTTGAAGCTCAATCTGAGGCCCAAAACACAAGGCCCAAATCTAGCCCACTTTCAAACCCGGTCCAAATTCAAATTAGCCCAAACCTGACCCAATTCCATTTCAAGATCAGCCCGCTCAATTTCACTTCCAAAAGCAGTCCAAAATCAATCCAACTCGGATCAATTCCACATCCGATTTAAATTCCAATTTCAACTTCAATTCCAATCCAAAATCAATTCAACTTTAATTCAATTCAAATTCATTCAATCCCAATTCAATTTCAAATGCAAAACCAATTCAATTTCAATTCAAATTCAATCCTAGTCCAAATATCATTCAAGTCAAAAATTCTTCAATTCCAACACTCACTTCGAAAATCCATTTACTTCGAAAACCTATTTCAAATTTCGAATCAATTCAAAAATGCATTTCAATCCTAAAATAATTTTAAACTCCAGAAATCTCAAATTCCAACTTCAAGCTCTTTGAAAGCTTCAAAAAAAATCCAATTACCACCGCACATTCAATGTCTCACAGACCTGAGTGTCTCACAGACTTTGTCATCCCAACAATGCGAATGTCTCACAGACCTGTGCGTCTCACAGACCCGAGCGTCTCACAGACCGAGCGTCTCACAGACTTCGATATTTCATTCTTCCCACCATACAAATACCACAAAGTCTCATAGGCTCGAGTGCCACATAGACTCAAACATCTCAAAAATCTCCAAACCCCGAAAAAGCGTGAACTACGTAAGGTCTGATCTCAACAGGGAGTTGAGTACGTAGGCAGCCCATCTAGGGTGCAACCCCATTCCAATCAAAAACCCCTTTCCCTTCCCAACTCTAAGACGGTATTCATGTCTTTCGATCATTCAAATCCCCTTCGATTCCCACAAACCCTCAAGTTCTTCAAACCATCAGACTTCAATCTTAATCATTTCCTCAACATCAGCATGTTCCTAATCTTTCATTCCATACTCAGCCAAATTCACTAGTTCCTCTTCTGGGTGCTAGCTTGGCAGAAAAGCTCGCCTCATCCACTCTTTCTCCTAATCCTATCCTTGGCTTTATATGAATCTCTCTAAAAGGTTTTGAAAGAAAGTAATCCCACAATTGGAGGCCGAGATTTCCTCGGGCACCAATCCAAGGTTGTGGTCATTGCCGCTTCCGAGGGGTGTAACCCAGTGCGAACCCACAATAGAATCTATAATCTGACCAGATAACTCCTATCCATAGACAACAAATTCAGAGTCAACCCACGGTTCTTAGAACCCTCCTTCCCTTCCTTCCTAGTATCTTAGGTCAAACTAGGTGGCGACTCTAGTCAATTCCGCCTTATAGAGGCATAAGTCCGCGTGGAGCCCATTGAGAGCGGGTGTAGTGCTCACTAGCATTCCCCTTATGCTTTCTGGGAAAGACGGACGATGTAGTAGGTATTTGAGGGATGCCAGAACAACGGGTTTTCACCCTTCACAGAATGACATTTCTAGGATCTAGGCTTCTCAGCTAGTCCATATTTAGATAGACCCCCCTCATACCGAAAAATCACCCTCCATAGAATGGCGACTCTGCTGGGGAAAACTTGAGTAAGTTTTTCTCAAACTCAAGGAAGACTGAACTCCATTCAAAATTGTCGGGACTTCCCCACTTCTTTCAAAACCTTCAAGAGATTTATTCCAAGCCTTTAGGATTACTCTATTCCACACTTAAAGTGTGATTGGTGAGGATAGTTAGGATGAGAGTGTGTAGCTTATACTTGACTTTGCTTGCCATCCGCGCTTTGCTTGCTACATAATTGCGTGATTATGCTAGACTAACTTGCAGGAACTTCAGGTAGGTGGGCCCATTAGGGGTCTAACTCCTTCCCTCTCTTTGCCCGCGCATTTATTTATCGCTTTTTGGTTGTGATATTGAACTGTTAGGAATAGTCCTGAGGTGGGTGCATAGGGTAGCTTAGGACATGCATTCCTCTGTGTCACCCTTGATATTTGCGGTCGGGATAAACATTGGTCCACAATTGATTCCCCATGAGCAGATGCCCTTCGTAGTAAGGACTATGCACACGAGGCGGTGTGATCGTAGTATCTACGCCTTGAAAACTCATGATCCTTCAACACTTACCTTTTCGAGTCGAAGCCAGCATATAGTGAACTCTGAGCCTTCAGTGTCCAGCTGCCTAGTCCCGTGTCTAGGATGGGTTTATGGGTAGTCACCCCCATGTATGCCGCCTGTCTGACCACCCTTTGCATTACCCTGAAGATTGCATGGGCTCAGTTCTCCAAGTGTCCTCTGCACCACGGGTGTCTCTAAAGCCTGATGTCACGCTACACGTCCATAGAGGATCCCGTATTTACCGGATACCCATACATGGCACAACGTAGTCAGTGAATAATTTGGACTTTAGACACACCTGACCGTGCAGACGACGGGAGACCTGACCCCATGCAGTACTTCCCCAAGTTTTCCGAAAAGTGAGTATGTTGTGATAATCACCGGCCGTGGCTCATGTGACTGTATCACTTCGGGTATCCTGACCTTTTGAACTTAAGCACTCCGGTCTTTCTCGATGACGTGCCCCACAAGGCACAATAGAGATAAATCCCGAGAGATGAACAGTGAAGGGACGACGGTTCCCCCGGTGGTATAGAAGCATTGATTGACCTGGAAGGTGATTATCCCAATCATTCGCACTCAGCTCCACATAAAATCAGCCACGATTTTTTTTACACTTACATCTATGTGTGATCACGTTTCAAAAATGAGCAAAAATCAGAAAATGAATCATGTCCAACACTCTAATGAAATATCTTCAAAGTCGTTCATCTCTAATGATTTCAAAATTGTTATTTCCAAAACAGTTTTCAAAATTGATTTCAATCAAAGTCTTCCAAAAAATAAACTTTGTCAAGCGGTTTACAAAGAA
Source organism: Limonium bicolor (assembly GCA_023374045.1). Classification (NCBI taxonomy): domain Eukaryota; kingdom Viridiplantae; phylum Streptophyta; class Magnoliopsida; order Caryophyllales; family Plumbaginaceae; genus Limonium; species Limonium bicolor. The sequence goes on from CM041780.1 coordinate 120,720,959, forward strand.
CAAATTTCAAAAATCTACTGTTTATAAATGATTTTCAAACAATACTTCTCATAAATTTCATTTCAAAAACAGATTTCAAAAACATGCTTTTTACAAATAAGTTTTAAACAACATTTTTCACGGATATTATCTCAAACTTGTTTTTCAAAACAATTTTCAAAGTTGATTTTCATAAACGTATTTCAAAATAAATGATTTAGTCCCCATGTTGCGACCCGCTATTTTTGAAGTTCAACCCACCTTCAAGAGCAGCGGTCATTATCGTGGAGCGTACTAGTCATTCGTGTTTTCACATAAGTGGTGGATTTTCACAAAGAACTTGTGCTCGATCATTCACCTTTCCTTTCTCAAAAAACGCCCCTTAGTTCCCTCGTCGGAGCAGATGGAGCGCATGAAGATCAACAACTGCTGTCTGAACCGAAAATCAGAGGTGCACCAACCCGAGTCAAGCGACATGAAGACCAGCAACGATTGTTCGAGTTCAAAATTTTTGAGAGTTAGAAGAACACCAACCGGTTTTGTTTGATCACAATACCACTTCGCTACAAGAGCCAGAAGACGAGTGAGTAGCCGGTAAAGATCCCGAAGACGAACGAGTGGCCAATCAGAAGCCTAAACATGAATGAGCTGCCAGTCAGAAGCTCAAAGATGAAGCAGAAGAATTCGGGAGAAGTTTTTAAGCTCAAACTCCCCATTTAATGACTTTCAGAATTGATGTATAGGTTTTCCCCTAGCATTCTTTTCTCTCTTGTCAATTTCTGAATAGACTTTGTGTATAGGTTGTACATTCCCTTTGAATTTATTTAGATCAATGTGTATAGGGTTCCCCCAGTCCCTACCTTATTTGCGAATGACTGAGCATCAAAATTCATACTGAGGAAATCCACCACTTCGAAAACACGTGTTTTCAAAATGGTTTTTCTAAAACCTAGTTTTCTTGATGAACAGAAGAAACAAGACAAGATGACACTTTGCAAGTGCTCATGTCCATAACATTCAGGCAGCATTTCACAAAAGAATTTTCAAAACGAATGAAAGTTGTTTTTGCCCCAACAATCATTCACACGCATCACACAACCACATTTTTTAATGGAGCATACTGACATTACCTTTTCTCTTTCATTCTAATCCTTGTGCGTGCAGGTGTTTGTGACAGTCGGTAACTGAAAAGAAAGAAGACCAACCCACTTAAAGCAACGACACAAAGATGGAGCAAGCACCCCGAAGCAATCAAGTAGTTAAAAGTCGGTTTGTTCACGAGGGATTGACCCATGACCTTAGTGCTGACTTGGAGAAAAACTTGAGGACAGGAGAATGTGCCCAAAGAAAAATAACAGAGGCCTATTCAGAGTCGGATAGCAGTTGCAAGGAGTCTCCAACTTACTCTGCATACGATGCTTATAAGTTTCAAGCGATGGACCCGCACACTCTCTCTGTCCAAACCCGAGCAATGCCAAGCACGCCTCCTTCGTCTGTATGCAGTTCAGCTCTGAGAACCCCAGTTGCCTCTCTGGGAAGACTGCAGTCACAAATCATCCATAATGGAGGAAATCCCCAACCCTCATCCTCACTCATTGTAAGTCCCGACCTAAGCATCTCCTCACCCCACACAAGAACAAGTTCCTTCATAGCAAACGCACCCCCAGTCATCAAAGCCTGGCCAATATCTTTACCCACGAGCAACAATCCCATTTTCCCATTCCTTTGATGATAGCCACCCTCAGATAGCCTCTACCTTCATCCAAAAATTTGATCCCAAGGCGATCTCAATGATAGAACTAAGGCAAGAGCTGAGGATGGAATTGCAAGAGTGGAAACTAACCCAACGTTTTAAACCAGTGGGCTGGGAACCGATTAATCCGTATGCTGAAGCTCGTTTACCCAAAGGCTTGAGTCTGCCCGAAATGGAGAAGTATGAAGGAATTGGTAACCCAAGGCATCACGTTGACAAATATGATAAGCTCATGGATCTGCATGGTTTATCTGATGAGCTGAAGGCTGCATGCTTTAGATTCTACTTACAGGGACCTGCTTACTCTTGGATTATGGGCCTGGATCTAAACGGAAAGTCAAGCCAAGATTTGTACTTCGAATTTCTCACCCAATACGGTGGTAACTTTCATCATGAAGTTACACGCAGAGAATTAGAAATCACCCGCCAAACCCCTGGTGAAACTGTGAGGGAATTTGTAGAACGATGGAGGGTGAAGGCTGGGCAAATGAATAATCGACCCACTGAGGAAGAACAAGTACAAATGGTTATTTCCGGCCTGAGAGAAGAGTACCAATGTCAGCTCAAATACCTAGGCATTTGTGAGTTCAAACGATTGATGGCGGCCGTAATTGCTTTGGAGGACACTGAAATCAAATTGATTGCGCAACAAGAAATAATGGAAAAGAAGGATAGTCCACTTGGACAAAGCTCACAAGGACAACTTTCAAATTCGGGAATGTCACTCAGCAAAGCATTGAAAATACTAGTTGAGGGGGGTCATCTAGCACTTTTCAACACAAGATCACGAATTAAGAAGCTTGGGCCTCACCTGCATGAGTATTGTGACTATCACAGAATCTGGGGGCACGCCACCGACGAGTGCACCACACTAAAGGATGCAATTCAAGACTTGATAGACAGGGGAAACGTCTCCGCACTAGGAATGCAACATATGTTCTAGGCCAAGGAAGATACTTCTGTTCTTTTTCCTGAAAAGTCACCAAGTTGAACATCATGATTTTCTTAGCTAACAGTCGTAGTTGTAGAAAGTCTTTCTTTTGTTCACATTTACTGTAATTGCTTGAAAAGAATGTCTCCTCTTCATCAAAAAAGAGAAGTTGAAAAGAGAAGGATGTCATACTCTCTATCGTATTACGGGGCCACCATGCAGAAGTTGTCACTTCTTAAAAGTCCAAAACCCAGAAGCCAACCACCTGTCGAACATCATAGCTTGTCTCACATCGGACTCGAAAGCCAAGACCATACATAGAGCCAATAATGACGGGACAAGTTTCATAAGACCATCAACTGTGACCGACTCAAGCGAGACTAGTCATCATCTTATTGTTCATGCACTGCAGTCGAAGTTGAAAACCAACCATTCCCCATCATCATTTTCATCATTTCATGCATCCTATACATAGCAATTTCATATTACTACAATAAATGGCATTGTAGATAGTTGCATTTGCATACCTCCTTATCGAAACACATCTTTGGAAAAAATCATAAGAGATTGATTGAATAGAGTGCGGGAACCACTATAGTCTCGACCCGTCAATGAGCACAAGGGTCTAATCAAAATCAGCACCACGAACCAAGTGAGCAGGATGCGAAGAGCGGTATTTCCCTAGAATTTCAAATGAAGGTATTGGACAATCCACTGAGTGACGTGGGAAGATAGAGAGAGCCAATGGAGGTAAAACACGAGCGACATGTGCACTCCTTCAGCACTGGAGAGGCACAAATGTAGTGAGAGAAAATGTCGATAAACATGATACGAACTGTGATTCATGCAAAGATCCGAGAATAGTAAGAAAACAATTAGACTAATGAGAATGACGAGGCACTTAGGAACAAAAATCTCCACAAAACCAAAAAGCTTTGACTGCCCTGTACATAATCCTTTAGTGGGCCCCGCTGAGCCTTTCATGAAAAAAAAAACTTTTTCTTCAAAAACTCCACAACATGCCAACACACGTACATATACTTACTTTCCCTCGTAATAGAGGATCTCAAAAGAGCCGGAGCCATGGTCTCCCCCCACCATCTTTCACAAGAACAACAAACAAAAATGTCCAAAGAAATCAGTGAGTCGATGCAACTCCAAAGTTAAACACCAAAAAAGAACACTGAAAATGCTCAAGAAGATCGATGAGTCAATGCAACTCCAAAGCTGAAAGCCAAATTACAAAGCAGAGAATGCTTGAGAAAGTTGATGAGTCAAACGCAATTTCAAAAATACAAAAATGAGAAGAAAGTTCAAATCGTACGCCAGAAGAGGCAAGAAGGAGAAATCCAAACCAAAAGGACCAGTGATGTCCCGAAGAAAACCGATAAGGGGTTATCAAAACCCGTCCAATCATTCCACCCATGGCAAAGGCGAAACACGTCCTCTATTGCACAAAAGCTCCACAATTCCCAAATAAATCCCCCAGTCCCATGTAACATACATCATACCCCTCAGCCTGTTATAACCCAATAAAAGACCTCTGACTCGTTAGTTGATGAGCGTTGACCGAAAGTATCGGATCTGAAACATGAATCATAAGTTTCGTACTTGTTATCAACATGTCCCGTCATACCAAAGGGACCGTTAGCGATGAGTGTGACCTAATCTCACAAGGTCTTTAGAGTGCGAGTGACTCTTCAACTGAACCATCAAATCATAATCGGCCTACCCCATTGCAGGTGAGGAATTTGTGAGGAACAGAAAGTTCATAACCTCGAAAGAAATTCTAAGGAAAATACTACTCCGAGCATCGAGAGCATCATCACACCATTAGCACACACAACCACACTCACAAGAGATTGACCCATATCCCTCCGTGAGAGGAAAGTGATTCACGCATTCCAGTTGAACAATCACTCAAGATCGAACCAAAGATGTCTTATATTCGTAAACCTCATATTAATAAAGATAAGGCCATACCTTCTCTCCAAAAATTGCATATGCATTTTGCATCGTATCCGACATTTAATATCTGCATGCATCATAACCAATTCATCATCAGCATCCGATTTGTAAGTACTCTGCCTAGTCTCGCTGAAAGTCGACTTCAGTTGCAGTTATTGAAGCTCAATTCCCGATCAAAAGAAGTCAAACCTGGAGCCATCCCAAGGCCATACCGAGATCGTACAAGAGCCATTCGAAAGCCATGCAAAACCATTCCAGAGCATTCTTGGAGCCATGCGGGAGCCTCCCCAACATTCGAGAACAATACGGGAGCCATTCTCAGACATTGGAACCATTCCTAGAGCTATCCAGAAGCCATCCCAAGAGCCAGAGAGCCATACGGGAGCCACCTCTGAACCATACTGGAGCCGATTCATCATCAAAGCCTCGCCCACAGAGGATCGAACTACGTATGGTCTGATCTCAATATGGAATTGAGTACGTAGGCAGCCCATTCAGGGTGCGACCACATCAGAGGCGAATACCTCGCTTTCCCCCTCGTTCCAACTAATGCATCGTCATGCTCAACCGACACAAAGTCATCCTGGGGCCATCCCTGGAGATTCTGAAACCGTGACGGGAATTACCCCAAAGCCATTCACCCACCCATGTAAAACCATTCGCCCACTACAAATTCCACAACAAACCCTTCAAATCACAGTCATTCCATTTCCGGGGCCATCAAAAACCTCATCAAACCACGATAAATCCATTGTTGGAGCCCCCACACCACCCATAAAATCCCGAAGCAAAGCAAAACCCACCAACCACCCCGAGACCATTGGTTACACCGGAGCCATCAACCCACCAATCGCATCAACCCACCATTCGATTCAAAATATGAACCAAAGCAAAACCACCAACAATCCAAAAATCTCAATCCAAATCGAAACCCACCAACCACCCCGAGACCCTTGGTCACACCGGAGCCATCAGTGCATACCGGAGCCATCCACGCATGCTGTAGCCATCTTAGATCCTTGAAGCCATGCCGGAGCCATCCCAAAGCTTCGAAGCAACTCTGGAGCCATCTGCTCACACAAAAATCTACACCCACAAACAAGGAGTTTTTGATTCAATTAATGCAGTTGCTAACCTCCTCACTTCTTATCTCATTTGCAAGTAAAAAAAAAAACTTTCAAAGGTCATCACAAAACCACTCATGTCATACAATAATTCATTTCGCTCAAGCTGGAAAGTTCATCCTCATTCCACTCAGGTGGCCCTTTTACCCACAAAACCTTTCACTATCAATTCATTCTTTTTATTTTCCTCCACTAGGCAGCTATTACGCTACTAGTGCGAGATCGTTCATTCACAACCTGCTAGGCAGCTATTACGCTACTAGTGCGGTTCCACCTTTTTTCCTCCACTAGGCAGCTATTACGCTACTAGTGCGAGATCGTTCAATCCACAACCCGCTAGTCAGCTATTACGCTACTAGTGCGGTCCCGTATTTTCCTCCACTAGGCAGCTATTACGCTACTAGTGCGAGATCGTTCATTCACAACCTGCTAGGCAGCTATTACGCTACTAGTGCGGTTCCACCTTTTTTTTCCTCCACTAGGCAGCTATTACGCTACTAGTGCGAGATCGTTCAATCCACAACCCGCTAGTCAGCTATTACGCTACTAGTGCGGTCCCGCCGTTTTTCCTCCACTAGGTAGCTATTACGCTACTAGTGCGAGTTCGTTCATTTCATAACCCGCTAGGCAGCTATTACGCTACTAGTGCGGTCTCGCCTTTTTTCCTCCACTAGGCAGCTATTACGCTACTAGTGCGAGATCGTTCACTTCATAACCCACTAGGCAGCTATTACGCTACTAGTGGAGTTCGTTCATTTCATAACCCGCTAGGCAGCTATTACGCTACTAGTGCGGTCCCAACCTTTTCCTCCACTAGGCGGCTACTACGCTACTAGTGCGAGATCGTTCACTTCATAACCCACTAGGCAGCTATTACGCTACTAGTGCGAGTTCGTTCATTTCATAACCGCTAGGCAGCTATTACGCTACTAGTGTGGTCCCGCTTTTTCCTTCACTAGGCAGCTATTACGCACTAGTGCGAAATCGTCCAATTCATAACCCGCTAGGCAGCTATACGCTACTAGTGCGGTCTCGCCTTTTTCCTCCACTAGGCAGCTATTACGCTACTAGTGCGAGATCGTTCACTTCATAACCCACTAGGCAGCTATTACGCTACTAGTGCGAGTTCGTTCATTTCATAACCCGCTAGGCAGCTATTAAGCTACTAGTGTGGTCCCGCTTTTTTCCTTCACTAGGCAGCTATTACGCTACTAGTGCAAAATCGTCCAATTCATAACCCGCTAGGCAGCTATTACGCTACTAGTGCGGTCTGCCTTTTTTCCTCATAGGCAGCTATTACGCTACTAGTGCGAGATCGTTCACTTCATAACCCACTAGGCAGCTATTACGCTACTAGTGCGAGTTCGTTCATTTCATAACTCGCTAGGCAGCTATTACGCTACTAGTGTGGTCCCGCTTTTTCCTTCACTAGGCAGCTATTACGCTACTAGTGCGAAATCGTCCAATTCATAAAAAACGCTAGAAGCAGCTATAATGCCAAGAGGGGCACATCGCTGCTTTTTTCCTCCACTAGGCAGCTATTACGCTACTAGTGCGAGATCGTTCACTTCATAACCCACTAGGCAGCTATTACACTACTAGTACGATCCCAATATTTTTCCTCCGCTAGGCAGCTATTACGCTACTAGTGCGAGATCGTTGCACATCCGCCTGCTAGGCAGCTATTACGCTACTAGTACGGTCCCAACATTTTTCCTCCACTAGGCAGCTATTACGCTACTAGTACGAGATTGTCTCACATCCACCTGCTAGGCAGCTATTACGCTACTAGTACGGTCCCACCATTTTTCCTCCACTAGGCAGCTATTACGCTACTAGTGCGAGATCGTTTCAGATCCGCCTGCTAGGTAGCTATTACGCTACTAGTACGGTACACAACCAAAGTATTATAGGCTCATCATAAGTCCTATAGCTAGATGTCAAGAGGTCTAGTTGAGGCTCTCCTAAGTCCTCGTACTTCCAATTGCATTTTAGGCTCGTCATAAGTCCTAGGACTGGATGTCAAGAGGTCCAGTTAAGGCACTCCTAAGTCCTCGTGCACCCCAAACCAATCTATTGTTAGCATTCTAGGCTCGACATAAGTCCTAGGACTGGATGTCAAGAGGTCCAGTCGAGGCTCGTAATAAGTCCTCGTGCATTCAGTTATCATATCATTTCCTGTCGCATTCATACATTATCTTCCTCGCGGTCGCATCCCAAAGCACCAAAAAACCGTTGTGAGAATTTTTGGCGCCCTCTCAACCTTGATCCAATTCTGCAAGGACTTGCAAAATTGAATCAAGGGGAGCCATCTGTAGACACCAAAAATTCTCACCCCGTAAAAATAATCAAAAAAAAAATTCAGATAAATAAATAAAATAAGAGGGTCGTCCCCTTCTCTTCAAAACTTATTCATGTCATACCAAAACGAAACTGCCATTTTATGACAAATTTTTAAATCAATTTTTAAAGCGTCCGTTTTCAAACCCATCCCTTTTCGTTGTTTACTTATTTTACCATTTCATTTTTGATTTATTGCATATTAGTTGGTTATGTTTTATTTGCTTCTTTATTCGCCTATTCGTTTTAATTTGGTTACTTGTTTATTTTATCTCATTTCATTGATACTTTTACTTTTATTTTCTTTATTAGTACTTGTTTTCACTTTGTCTGTATCATAATTATTTTTATTTCTTATTTTTATTTCATCATTTTATGAACATACTAGCATATTTCGTTTTACCACTAATTCGATTAAACTCTCCGTCATCTCATCTTATTTTATTACTTCTTTTTTTCAATCCTATTTACTGCTATTCGTACATATCTAATTCGATTTGCATTTTTATGTCATTCAGTTGCATTTTTTACTTCCACCATACTGGTACTACTTCATTATTTCATGTACTTCTTATCATGTTATTTCATTTATTTCATATTTTATCATGTTTCTTTTATTCCATAAATTCATGGCTCTAAAAAAAACTCAAATCATTTTGTTAGATAAAACTGTTTCTTCTCGCTGTATGTTTATATATTTTGTAGAAGTTCAAATTAGAACTATACTTTTTTTTATCACGTTTGTACATTGAATTTTGTCACAAGTGCAATTGATTAGTGTATAGACTAAGGAAGTTATTGGTTTTGGGTTCAAATCTCAGTAATAAACATAGAGCATTGTATTTATTTTCCATTTAGCTTATATTAAAGCTTGACTATTATTACTTATGTCCATATAACTGGTTCTACCATTAGCACCTCTGGTGTTCGATTCCTAGGATGGGAATGAGTTAATTTTTTATTTTTATTTTTTATGCTCTTTGTTTCCATTCAAACCAAACAAAACGCATATTTTGGTTCATCTTGACCGTTGATTTACATTCACCTTGAAACCCTAAACTCCCATCCAAGTCAGCCGTCACTTCTTATCCCTAAACCCCTATCCCACACTCTATAAAAAGGGACGACATGAAACATTACAGGGGGTCGACTCCTTCGTGGGTTCGAACAGATGAAATCAGCCGACAAGCTCCTCATCGTGATACACAAAAAAAAAACAACGCTCTCCTTCTTCCTGCTCTTCCCGGAACAAACCAGTAGCCCTTTTCATTTCTTCAGCTTACATCCGGTAACCTACTACAATACCCAAACACACAAAACTCAAAAACATTCCGACATAATTCTCTTCTTCCTGATCCGATCAACCTCCCGCCTCCATTCTTCTACTTCTAAAAAAAAACCTAGAATCTTCTCTGAAAACCCTTCAATGCCAGCCGTTCGTTCTCCATAGGAGTTTTCACTTTGGCTCTTCTACGCTGTAATTTAATTTCGTTTGTTCAACAACAGGGTAAGTTATGCTGCAACTCTTCCCCTGTCAAAGTCCAACTTCGAACTTACTGCTCGGCATCTCCCTCTTCGTTTCGTTCAAAATTATCTCACTAGATGAAACCGATAATGGCGGATGGCTCTGTAGACGACTTCGTCGGAAATTTCCGATGCTAGTGTCGTCATTCCCTGACTCTCATCTTTTTGTTTCATTTTCTTCTAGTGTTTTACGTCTTTTGTTTTAATCCTGGAAGTAAATACGAAAAGGTATGGCGTGACGTTCTTCGACTTCATCGGATAATATTTGGTGCTTGTGTCAATTTATCGCCTTCTTCCGCACATCTCCTTTTCTACTAAGCTTTTAGTTTTTCTGGTGCTATACTTAAAAAACCGACATGGTGGTGTAAGGACCGAAGAACCCGAATTCGTGGGAACCTATCCAAAACTAACATCGCTTCAGTTTTTCTGTACCACGTTTTCCTCCTTGCATATTGACTGATTGAACACCAGACCCAGTATGGGTAATTGGATTCGAAAAACCTTGTACAAAAATCATACCCTGGATTCATTTTTTCTTCCATCGTTCGTATATTGCTGCTTTTGGTTTCTTCATCTGTGTATATTTGTGGACTGATTGTCTCTAGTCGAGTTTTATTTCGTAATGTTCTCGTATTTTTGTTTCTGCTGCTCTATTTACACTCAATCCATGATGGATTCGAAGTGTTCTTCTGATCATACATATATACCATGACTTTGCTTGGATATTTCTTTGTTGATACCTCATATTGAGGACTTCTATCCTCTTCGTGCCTCACCCACCTACTTCTGGAGTTGGTTCGAAAGGGGTCGTGTCCGCTGGGAGTCTGAAGAAACCCTCATTCGACATGGCTGGCACCGATTCACCACTCTGCTTGTCTAGACTCTTTGTTTACTAAACTGGTTATTTGCCTGTTTCAGTTCGACCAATAGCTTGTTACTCTGAACTAATGCGTATTATGTGTTTGTTTCATTTTGTAGATTCTTTACAGGAAATTTTGTTGTCTTCATCCTGGTATTTAATCTGTAACCAAATTACCTCAGGGTCTATTTGATGATGGTTATTTTGCTCTGTTCAATCGTCTGGTATCTATGGAAAAGCATACTCCCGTCGATGTTTTTTTCTCTATATATTAGTCATCTTGTGATCATGTCAGTTGTTCGAGTATTCGCGAATACTTTGCACTTCTCCTGGAGATCTATTTGTGTGCGCAATTGATGAAGGAAATAGGGACTAAAAATATGAAAAGAGACGAGGGGGTAAGAATAAGACTAAGCCGGGTTCAGTTGGTCCCCACTTAATTAATCCAAGTAATCTGTTTACGTTGTGCTAAAATTTTAGATCAATTGCATGACTCTGATTTAGCTTCCGTTTATTTATTCATGGCCATATTTGATTACTGTATATACAAGTTTCTTTGTTTCCTATGGCCTACGACCTTTTGATCTCTCTTTAGATTTCACTACCGCATGAAATTATGGCTGGCCCAATCGATTTACATTGCTTTTGCCCAAGGTCACAACTCCTTGGAAACAAGAATTTATTGTAAATAGGTTATTTGACCCCCTTGTTATCGGCTTTTGGGGCCTGGCTTTTTTAACCACACATGGTTAGTGCCAGTGATCTTAGAACAACCAACATAGGTTACCCGCTTCAATTATGGATCGAATAATTCAGTTCAGGCTCACAATTTTTCGTGGGTCTCTTTAGAAAAGCCTTAGGACTATTCGTAGATGTTGCCCACATTAAGGTCGTAGTACCCGAGGGTCGTAGTACCTGTTTGTGGGTGATATCTCTCCTAAAAAATACCTTCCAAACAACCCTTGATCATAAGAATAAAATTCTCAACCAATGAGCTGATTTCAAAACCAATTGAAAATCCAAAAAGATGATTCATACTTCAAAATCGTCAAGAATAAAGCCTAAACCTAAGGCCTAACTTGAGGCCCATTTCTAGGCTCAAATTGAGGCCCATTTCTAGGCTCAAACTTGAGGCCCATTTCTAGACTCGAACTTGAGGCCCATTTCTAGGCTCAAGGCCTGATTTCTGGGCCCAAAATCCAAATTAGGCCTAAAATCCAAATCAAGCCCAATCAGGCCTAAATTGCATTTCTAAGACCCAAATCCAAACTTGATCCACAAGATTCAAATCAATTTGAGGCCCAAAAATCATTCCAGATTCAGCCCAGCAATCAATTCAATGTGAGGCCCAAAAATCATTCCAAATTCAGCCCAGCAATCAATTCAATTTGAGGCCCAAAAATCATTCCAAATTCAGTCCAACAATCAATCCATTTTAGTTCCAAATTGAGGCCCAAATCAAGCCCAAGTTGAAGCTCAATCTGAGGCCCAAAACACAAGGCCCAAATCTAGCCCACTTTCAAACCCGGTCCAAATTCAAATTAGCCCAAACCTGACCCAATTCCATTTCAAGATCAGCCCGCTCAATTTCACTTCCAAAAGCAGTCCAAAATCAATCCAACTCGGATCAATTCCACATCCGATTTAAATTCCAATTTCAACTTCAATTCCAATCCAAAATCAATTCAACTTTAATTCAATTCAAATTCATTCAATTTCAATGCAAAACCAATTCAATTTCAATTCAAATTCAATCCTAGTCCAAATATCATTCAAGTCAAAAATTCTTTCAATTCCAACTCACTTCGAAAATCCATTTACTTCGAAAACCTATTTCAAATTTCGAATCAATTCAAAAATGCATTTCAATCCTAAAATAATTTTAAACTCCAGAAATCTCAAATTCCAACTTCAAGCTCTTTGAAAGCTTAAAAAAAATCCAATTACCACCGCACATTCAAATGTCTCACAGACCTGAGTGTCTCACAGACTTTGTCATCCCAACAATGCGAATGTCTCACAGACCTGTGCGTCTCACAGACCCAAGCATCTCACAGACCGAGCGTCTCACAGACTTCGATATTTCATTCTTCCCACCATACAAATACCCCAAAAGTCTCATAGGCTCGAGTGCCACATAGACTCAAACATCTCAAAAATCTCCAAAACCCCAAAAAGCGTGAACTACGTAAGGTCTGATCTCAACAGGGAGTTGAGTACGTAGGCAGCCCATCTAGGGTGCGACCCCATTCCAATCAAAAAACCCCTTTCCCAAACTCTAAGACGGTATTCATGTCTTTCGATCATTCAAATCCCCTTCGATTCCCACAAACCCTCAAGTTCTTCAAACCATCAGACTTCAATCTTAATCATTTCCTCAACATCAGCATGTTCCCAATCTTTCATTCCATACTCAGCCAAATTCACTAGTTCCTCTTCTGGGTGCTAGCTTGGCAGAAAAGCTCGCCTCATCCACTCTTTCTGTCCTAATCCTATCCTTGGCTTTAAATGAATCTCTAAAAAAGGTTTTGAAAGAAAGTAATCCCGACAATTGGAGGCCGAGATTTCCTCGGGCACCAATCCAAGGTTGTGGTCATTGCCGCTTCCGAGGGGTGTAACCCAGTGCGAACCCACAATAGAATCTCTGATCTGACAGATAATTCCTATCCATAGACAACAAATTCAGAGTCAACCCACGGTTCTTAGAACCCTCCTTCCCTTCCTTCCTAGTATCTTAGGTCAAACTAGGTGGCGACTCTAGTCAATTCCGCCTTATAGAGACATAAGTCCGCGTGGAGCCCATTGAGAGCGGGTGTAGTGCTCACTAGCATTCCCCTTATGCTTTCTGGGAAAGACGGACGATGTAGTAGGTATTTGAGGGATGCCAGAACAACGGGTTTTCACCCTCCACAGAATGACATTTCTAGGATCTAGGCTTCTCAGCTAGTCCATATTTAGATAGACCCCCCTCATACCAAAAAATCAGCCTCCACACCGAGTTACATTGATTTGTGTGCTGTATGCCGGCTAATCAAGACTAAAGCATGAAAACGGTTTATTGCCTTTCATTATATGTCTTTCTGTATGTTGATTAAGCTAACCTTCTTGATTGATTGTGTGGCTTTACTTAGTGCGTAGACCGACTCATAGATGAGTCTTATTATGTAATGACTCGTAGTGAGAGTCATGTGTGAATTAATGGAACCGTAGCAACGCACTAAACCAACGAACCAATAAACGATAACGTAAACCAATGAACTCACTAGAATGTGAGAGAGTGTACGGGAGTAATAATCTTCCGATAACGGTAGGAGAAAACGAAATGAATAATCCACAAACAAAAGTAGTGGAAGTACATAAGTAACCTATATTAGAGGAACTAATCTTGGTGCAAAACATGAACCATGAGAGTAGTAAAGAATGATGAGGGATCTCCAAACCCCTTAGCAATTAGTCGACCCATTATGAGAGGACCCGACTGATGTAAGTATGTCCCGAACATGAGAGTATTCGATATGTTGGGGAAACCCTTAAATCTGAGGATACCGTCGGTAGTAATTCCCTAAGATGGTGGAGGTTATCAAGAGAGATACTTCTAGGCTAATCCATGAGATTGTATTGTGCTTGAGAGAAGAGTGTTGGGAATTTGAGTAGTCCGGTAAGAACGGACATTGAGTATTTGAGGAGCTAAGCGTATAGCCCTCGTATTGTAGGTCCGGTGGCGAGTCTTGTGTATGACTCCGCCCAGAGGCCAAGTAATGAGTATTGAGTATTGCGTACGTATGAGTAAAGTAATGAGTATCGAGTAAGAAGCAAGTATGAGTATGTAATGAGTACCGAGTATTGAGTACGTATGAGTAAGTATAGAGTATTGAGTATGTAAGAGTAAGTATGAGAATTGAGTAGTGAGTATGCACTAGTAGTAACGAGTACAGAGTAAGGATTGGGTACGAGTAAGGCATTGAACATGGAGTGAGGAGTATGCAAGAGTAAGGAGTAAGTATGAGTAGAGTAACGAATATCGAACTCAGTACGAAGAGTAACGAATGTATAACAAATATGAACGGTTGACTATTGAATTGTCTTCCTCAGTAAGCATTGAACTTGTATATTTATGTAGGTATCTTTGATTGTATTGTTGTAGTATGAGTATGTATGTATGCAGTAAAATGAACTCCATGTATATCCGACCCAAAGTAGTCGGCGTACCGCGGTTAGCACGCGGTATATGCAGATTTCATATGCAGCGTAAGCTGACCCCCTCGGGGGACCGTTTTTATGTGCAGGTACCGAAGCTGTTCACCGTTCGAGAGAGTAGGACGGGGTCTGCTACATAAGCATGGGTAGTTAAAAAAAGGGGAATTGTATTTGTAACGTAGTATGAATTTGGAAGTCTAAACTGTATCGGTAATGTAAGGATTGTAGTATGCTCGGTATAGTATTGTATTGGAGTTGTATCGAATTATGGATTGGTATGCAAGGGAAAGTAATGTATCGTGTAGAGCACTCGGTATGTTCACATTCATCAGACCGATAGTATGTAGTATTGTAACTCGCCTTGTTAGTCACGTGGGTGACTAACGGCATTGTACACCCGCCGTTGAGTAAGTAATATCCGCTGCGAAGGTAAGTATGGTACGGTAATGACGGTATTAGCGGTAGGGGTGTTACAAAAAGTGGTATCAGAGCGAAGTATCGCTCTGATGGATGAAATACCGAGTTTAGGAAAATACCGAGTTAGGAATTAGAGACTTAGGGCTAAGGGTTGAGTGTTAGCGTGTGAGGTACGCTAGTTAGGAACTTCCGCGTGAACCGGAAACTTTCAACAACCATACCCCGCCCTCCGCAACCCACGGTATTAAGTTGGGAGAAGAACGCCAGAGAGATGGAAAGACCTCTCACACTCGGGTAAAACCCGATCTGGCAGTTGCAAAGACAAACCTTATTAGAAAAGAACCTGTCATACGGTAGAGTCCAAGAACTGGAAGTCCCGAAGACGGTTCCCGTTGAATGACAAGGACCGCACTTAATGGCGGAGGAATGAAGATCCTAAACACAAGGATAATGAAATTTAGGGCACCATGGGGCGACATGCTTCGCAGTCGCGAGAACCATGGGTAGCCAGTAAGAAGAAAAGCACAATCGTGCAATGAGCAAGGAAGATAGTAACAAGCCGAGACAAGAGAGTCTACGGACTGTAATCTTTGATGATACCAACAACGGTATACAAACCGACTAAGAAATTAGTCGAGGTTGGATTAATACCAAACCTACATGCCAAGAGGCTGTAATAACCAAACAACATAGTTCAGATAACCATGAAAGCAATCATAACACAGACAATATAGGACCGCAACATGGTTCCTAAGGATAAGTCAAGTCCCGTTAACCACACTGAAGGTGTGAGACACCCGGATGGACAACAATCATGTCAAGTATACTGAGAAGCGACTCAGGAGATCGATCACCAAGATCAAAAGATCAAAGGAAGATCTAATAAGACCACCAATTATGGATGGAAACGATACCGTAACCGGTATACGTTAACCGAAAAACAACCTACCCGTGCACTTGCCCAGGGCAAGTGCAGCAACTACGAGACGGTTGGAAGGCTTATAACAACCCGCAAATACTTGTTAAAGTACCGCTATGACGAATGGAGCAAATATAGGATCACCAATCCTAAGTACTTAAATAATGAAATCTCGGAAAGGCCTAACGGCCCGACCATTGTATTAAGAGCATACCAGTCAGCGAGGAGCTGGACTTGGTCAAGACCCCAGACATGGAACGCCATGAAGAATAGCTTTTCATACCGAACCGTTATTTTGAAAACCAAAGTTTCTTTCAAAAACCACAAACCCTTCTTTTAAACCTTGGATTTTAAAAACCGAACCGACGGAATATCGGTGAGTATCATAGAATGATACAAGAGGAGTTGACAATAGAATACTTCACCTAGGCATGTGACGAACACTACGAGTGTACCCAAATATGGGATGTGGGACAACCGCACTCCGAAGGAGCTTGTGGGCCTGACAGATAGTTAGGTAAGTGGTAACGTGCCAACAAGGTACCCCACGTATGTATACATGTAGTGTACGAAACACGGGAAGTAGTCAACTCCGTTCTACGGACCATAAGTACAAATCAAAACAGAACAGTTGGATACCTCAAATGAGCAAGGAAACTCAGGTAAGCTTACAAGCTAAAGGAGTCAAGAACTCACTCTAGGAGGATGATTAAGAGTTAAAAGTGCAAGAAGCACTAACAACTGAATAAAGACATGGGATATGTCCTGCAGATATTGAAGTAAAGTATGATAACTGGAAGGAATACCCAGTCTAAACACTATAAGGCAAATGCCTCACGTTAACACTCAGTGTTCAATGAACGGGATAGAATTCCCGGAACAACTACCACAAATACACAGGGTGATGTTACAAGGTACCAGAAATACCATTCATCACCGGAAGGAATATCAAATCCGCTATAACATAAGGAAAAACACCAATGGTCTACCCTAAGAACGGGAGACTTTATAACCCTTAACGGGATAACTCAAATCCTGAACCGTAAGGTAGGATGACGGACTGAACATACTTATAAAAATCTGCCAGAGGTGATAGCATAATCAATAACACCCAGGAGCAATCCATAAAGGGTATCAAGTCAACACAGTTGAACGAAATGTCGTGGTAAGAACACCACAATTGGAACGAACATTCGGTTAGAACACCGAAGGGATCCCACCTGACAGGGGATACCCCAAATTAATAAATGGTATCGATCAATACCAAGATACAAAAGGGTCTCCAACAGACGGAAGCGTGATGTGACGATCTTGTCAGGGAGCCCAGTATCACCTCCAAATCCAGCGATGGTTTATGGAGAAATAATCACTTGGAAACAACCTATGATGAGCAGAGCTCTAGGCAATATGGCTAGTAGGCCATAAAACTGTTACCATACAACCCAACGGTTGCAAAACCATTGTGAACCATATGGAAGGTTGTCAAGGACGACACCGATAAAAGAGTAACAACCGATGAATGAGGACGCCCCTCATAAATGTGAGACCGCAGGAGCTGTGGACATATGGATCCAAAAAGGGGATACCATCAGTAACCGTCTGGAAATATATTCCTTCCTGAACTACTAATGTAGTGAAGCTTGAGCATACAAATATTGTCAAGCAATGTGAAATAAGCTTCAACAGCAATTGTTGACAACCAAGGGATAACCGGTTATAAAACCAATGATGCCCAGAGAGCTCAGAAAAATAAAGTAATACCATATTCTGTGTTTGCCAAATACATGGGGAACCATTGTATAAATGATAGAGATGCATGAGCTGAAGCTAGCAACAGTGGATGCCATGTAAACCAATACTGTGGAGTCAGTAAGAACATGGTGCGCAGCAGGCGACCAACGTATGTGAATAATCACCCAATACTATGGGGTTGTTAATACGAGATGGTAGACAGACCGGGCAACAAGCTAGAAGCCTGCACCAAATGATGAAGCACCACCTGAAAGAGTAACGATCAGTCCTATTGCGATCTCATAAGAGAGTTACTGCCAAGAGTTTGCACCTCTACACTCTGTAGGACTGAGTGTTTTGGTATTGCACTTGTGCAGTTAATGGTCGAGTGGGATAGCTAGGAATATGAGAAATGTAAATTGTGGTAAATTATTCCTTTCACCAGTAAACATGGCGTAAGCCAGTTAAGCAAAAGCGTGGAAACAAATCGTGCGGCCTAAGGCCAAAGAGCACGAAGAGTGTGAAACACACCAACAATCACAAGATGTGAATTCCATAGGAATAAAAGCGAAAGGAGACTTAAGAAAGTCACAAGGACCGACGCATGGAAAATGCAAGGTCATACAAGTAAAGAACACTTGTAATGAACCAGAGAAACTGGTGTAATACAGAAGCTACTAACAACAGAGGAAGCACTACAACTAAGTAGTGACTTAACCTCAACCGACAATAAGTCGGAGGAGCCAAGTGAATGATCACTATCAAACAACAGTATGTATATAGATGGCCAGGGACCTGGTTATAATCCAGAACTCATTAAGTTCACACACGGTAAAAGAATACCACGCGAGATGGAACAGACCTTATTCCCACAATAAGGGGATAAAAAGGTGTTGTAGAGTACATTTAAGATAACAAGAAGGGCGAATAACCCAGTCAGGGTCGCGCAGCAGAAGCTAGTGGGCCAGAATTCTAAGTGACACTCACCTAGAACCGAACCCGGTTAAGAGTTAAATAAACTCCGATGAAAATTCTTGATGCAGGGACTAACCGATAGTACGGTTAAGACCCGTTGATCAAGGAACATTGTATAATAGACCGCATGGAAACCGAACCACTCCATAACGGCTGAATGCCTTCGACCAATGTTCAATGTTGACACATGGTAGATTACGTGGGCGTAATCCCTTTTAAGGGGGGTAGAGCAAAAACCGCGAAATGTATGTTTTACGTGATAGGTGCGTAAACTACAATGCGCATAGCGCAAGAAAATTCGTTTTGATGGTCGATACTTATGCTACATAAACATTTGTATTCACTCATCGTGTAATTGTGGTAATTTGAGAAGCAAGTATAGGAAAAGGAGTAGTGAAACTCCAGGGGAATGAGAACCCCGATTGGTAATAGTATGAGGAATGAGTATGTATGGGAGACTTGAGGAGTATAAATCGGTATGGAACCAATGTATGTAATGAGTATAAATCGGCACGAAACCGATGTATTTTATGAGTATGAATTTGGTATAGCAGATTAATGGGATATTATACCCATGAATTTCTTAAGTATAGTAGTTGGAGAGGATGCAGTAATAATTGATGAGATGATTAGTAAGTAAGTAAGTGAATCATATAAATTGGGAAATGTATGTGTATGATTATGAGTAGCAAGATTAAAAAGATAGAAAACGAAATAATGTTTGACAATCTGTCTGTTTGTATTGAGGTGGGAAGTGGAACTTGATTTGCTAGCGATCAAGGGAAGCCGAACACAAATTGGAGTGGAAGGATAATTCAACACCAATGCTGATCACATTGGGGTTGAAGGACTCTGAAAGCTCCCTTAAGTGGCCACAATAATAACACTAGTAATAGGAATGATCATCATAAATTGAAATTGGAAGATGTATGCAAAGTTTTCAAAATGAATTTCCAAAACTAATTTGGTACAACGTTTTCTTCAAACTCGAGAATGAGGATCGGTTTTAAAACCGCTCCCACGGGCGCTAGTGGATCTTCCATGCCTAGGCACGGGTATCCGGTCGAAACCATAGGAGGTGAAGCTAGTTTTGAGTCTGTGGAAGTGTAGAGTAGTTTGAAACCACTACACCGGTTGTACGGTAACAGTGTGTGTTTTGTATTTTTCCAAAGGCACTGGGGCAGCGTAGTCCCGAGTAAGTATGAGTAAGTATGAGTAAAGTATGAGTAAGTAAGTATGAGTAAGTGTCTGAGGATCTCTATATGTGCAAATGAATTTGATCAGAACCAAAGGACCGTAGAGCCAGAAAGCTCAAGTCATGACGGCCGTGAACCAGAAAGCGTAAGTGTTCAAACGTGACCGGTACCTGAGGGATCACTCGCCATTGGGGGAGGATTGTACCTAATTGTCTGCGGATGGACCCCCTTGGAGAGGAGTAAAACGGATATTTTTGATTGCTATGCATGCAGTGACATGCTGTTTGGATGCGTAGTATGCATCATGTCAGACATTTGGAGTTTGACAAGTTATATGTAGAGGTCATAACCTTAGCATAGAGTATATGTACGAGTAACATATTAGATTCACCAACTTTGAGGGCAAAGTTCTTTAAGGGGGTAGATTGAAATACCCCGAACTTAAATATGGTGATTATATTATTCTAATATTGTATTTAAGGGCCTAATAGCGCCTAAGTAATTTTGGTAAGGAAAATAAATCCAAAAGAAATGAGAAGAACGCTTAGAAAGCGGAAAACGCTAAAATAAGCGTTAAATAACCATAGGAGGTACGAGACCTCGGTTATAGTATCGTAAGTATTCCTAAGGCTTATTCATGCCTAATTAGTATACGGGAATAATTCCCGAAGAAAACGGATCCAAAAAATGTATTAAAACGCTAAAAGAGCTTTAGCGCACGTTTTTCGAGGAAACCCGAAAATGTGATTTTAAGTGGTCAAACGAACCCGTAAAAATTAAAATCATCAAATAATAATTATTAAGCATTTATGGAAGCTTAATAACAAAAAAAAAAGAAACGAGGAAATTCCGGAAAACGGGCCCGGTTAGTGAACAGTATCAAAACCGGGTAAAATAACGAGCGTTTTCTGTAAAAGACGAAAAACTGCTCCAGCCTAACAGTATAGTGGGGCCGGTTTCTATAGGGTACTAATACCCTCTCACACACTCAATTAAATATTACTCCCCCACACACACTAGAAGACAAGAGAACTAAAGCAAAAAGTAACAAATACTTACCTTTTCCCTCTCTCTCCTCCCATTCCTCTCTTTCCCTGCGTGAGAGCCCCCTCCCTCCTGATTCCTCTCTTCTCTTTCCTCTGGTTGGGGACGATTTTGAAGAGCTCAAAATGGCTCCCATGGCTTCTCCACTTATACTCCATGTTCTAGCTTCATTAAAGCCCCAAATCAAAAATAAATTGCATATTCTTCTTCCCCTCATCAAGCTCTACATTTCTATCTTTTCAAAATTCCAAATGGAGGAGTTTGACCTCCATGGGTTTTGGGCATTTGAAGAGTAAACCACATATTTTTGAAGCATGGAGTCTCCTCTTCCACTTAAGGTAAAAAGATTCAAGAGAAAAACTCATTTTCTCCATTTCCATGCCTTGGCCGATTTTGGCTTCTTTTAATGCCTTGTTCTTCTTTGGTTGTGCTTGGTTCAACTCTCCAATGGTGGAGGAACCCTCCTTTGTATTCAAGGCTTAAAAACCTCTCTTGAAGCTCCAAGGTAAAACCCTAACTAATGGCATTAAAGTCTTTCATTGAATTAAAGTTATCCAATGGGTTAAGGGGTTTAATTATATTTATTTGTGTGTTTTGAATGTTGGCTTGGGGTTGGGTAACCCCATTGACCAACTTGACCGAGAATGAAGAAGGGGAGAGGAGGAGGACTCAAAGGAAGAAGTGTGATCTTAAGGTAAGAAAAACCTATCTCAATGCTTAATCTAATGCATTAGTGTAGTGGGAAGGGGTAAACAAATAAAAGAACTTAAACCATTGTATTAGTATTGTAATTGTGGATGTTTGAGTACTAGTGAGTAAGTGTATGAATTTGTAGGCCTTAGAGCCAAACGAATGGTATGTGTATATTAGTAATGCTATTTGAGGAGTAATGATGTATTGGTATTGTAATTGAGGAAGCATTGGTGTATTAGAATTTTGTATGTGTGCTGGTAGGACCCTTGTTGGGTGTGGCTAGCTTTAGGTTGAATTTGATGAGAGGATGTGTATTTGAGGATGTAAGGAAAAGTAGGTGAACTATGGCAAAATTTTGGTAGGAATTGAGCATTAATGAATGACTTGGTGAAAGGGAGAACCAAGGTGTGTATTGGATTTAATAAAGGTGTTTAATGACCATGGAATGGTAGTGGTGGTATGAGAGTATTAGGATGCAAAATCTGTAGCAAGAGAGGTACCAAAATGCATTGCGGAACTAGGAAGAAATTGGTGTGCAGGATTTGTAAAATGAGTGTTGGAACTTGGGTGTAGGAAGTGTAATGGCTTGGAAATGAATTGGCATGGTAAGGAGAGGTATTTAGAATGCTTGGAAAGGCAATGATTGAGGAAGTATTGGATGGGAGAATTGAATGGTAAAATCTGTAGCATAAGTGTAACAAAAACTGTTACATGTGTTGAAGAAAAGTAAGGAAATTGTGTAAGTTGTTTGAGGGATTTAGTAATGGATTTGGTGGATGAATTAAGGTGATTTAGAGGGTTTAATTAGTGCTAAAACATGTGGGATTACATGTAGGAAGATTGGGGAAGAAATGGGTAAAGAAAGAAGTGGAAAACAAAACCTGTAGGCATGTTCTGGAACTGTCCGACCCAGAGGTTGGGTCGGACGGTGGGTCGGACAGACCCAGACCCCGGAATCGAAAGCTACTGGAATGGTCCGACCCAGAGGTGTATGGGTCGGACGGAACAGTTCAGGGTCGGACGGGACATTTTCAGAAGACGGAAAACTTACTGGAATGGTCCGACCCAGGGCTTGGGTCGGACGGTGGGTCGGACGGCCCTAACTTATAAAAAAAACAGTAGTACCATAGTAATCCTATGTATGTATGTATGTAGGTAAGTACATAAATAAATGACCTTAGTAATATACCATTAATGTGACAACAATGGTAAGGAAGTAAGCATGGGAGTAGGAAAACAAGTATGAAAAGTAATTAAGTAGGTTGAGAGTATGAGAACATTAAGAATACCGGGATAACGGGGTAAGTACGGGAATAGTAATTATTTGTGTACCGTAAGAGTATAGTATTAATAATAATGATTGGAACATTATCAGTGGAACAAGTGTGAACCAAGGAACGAGGGAACACACGGTAAAGCTAACTCCGGTGAAAGGTATGATTTCCTCATGCCCCGTATGCTAACCGAGTTACGTTGATTTGTGTGCTGTATGCCGGCTAATCAAGACTAAAGCATGAAAACGGTTTATTGCCTTTCATTATATGTCTTGCTGTATGTTGATTAAGCTAACCTTCTTGATTGATTGTGTGGCTTTACTTAGTGCGTAGACCGACTCATAGATGAGTCTTATTGTGTAATGACTCGTAGTGAGAGTCATGTGTGAATTAATGGAACCGTAGCAACGCACTAAACCAACGAACCAATAAACTATAACGTAAACCAATGAACTCACTAGAATGTGAGAGAGTGTACGGGAGTAATAACCTTCCGATAACGGTAGGAGAAAACGAAATGAATAATCCACAAACAAAAGTAGTGGAAGTACATAAGTAACCTATATTAGAGGAACTAATCTTGGTGCAAAACATGAACCATGAGAGTAGTAAAGAATGATGAGGGATCTCCAAACCCCTTAGCAATTAGTCGACCCATTATGAGAGGACCCGACTGATGTAAGTATGCCGAACATGAGAGTATTCGATATGTTGGGGAAACCCTTAAATCTGAGGATACCTGTCGGTAGTAATTCCCTAAGCTGGTGGAGGTTATCAAGAGAGATACTTCTAGGCTAATCCATGAGATTGTATTGTGCTCTGAGAGAAGAGTGTTGGGAATTTGAGTAGTCCGGTAAGAACGGACATTGAGTATTTGAGGAGCTAAGCGTATAGCCCTCGTATTGTAGGTCCGGTGGCGAGTCTTGTGTATGACTCCGCCCAGAGGCCAAGTAATGAGTATTGAGTATTGCGTACGTATATGAGTAAATGAGTATCGAGTAAGAAGCAAGTATGAGTATGTAATGAGTACCGAGTATTGAGTACGTTTGAGTAAGTATAGAGTATTGAGTATGTAAGAGTAAGTATGGAGAATTGAGTAGTGAGTATGCACTAGTACAGTAACGAGTACAGAGTAAGGATCGGGTACGAGTAAGGCATTGAACATGGAGTGAGGAGTATGCAAGAGTAAGGAGTAAGTATGAGTAGAGTAACGAATATCGAACTCAGTACGAAGAGTAACGAATAACAAATATGAACGGTTGACTATTGAATTGTCTTCCTCAGTAAGCATTGAACTTGTATATTTATGTAGATATCTTGATTGTATTGTTGTAGTATGAGTATGTATGTATGCATGTAAAATGAACTCCATGTATATCCGACCCAAAGTAGTCGGCGTACCGCGGTTAGCACGCGGTATATGCGGATTTCATATGCAGCGTAAGCTGACCCCCTCGGGGGACCGTTTTTAGTGTGCAGGTACCGAAGCTGTTCACCGTTCGAGAGAGTAGGACGAGGTCTGCTACATAAGCATGGGTAGTTAAAAAAAAGGGGAATTGTATTTGTAACGTAGTATGAATTTGGAAGTCTAAACTGTATCGGTAATGTAAGGATTAGTATGCTCGGTATAGTATTGTATTGGAGTTGTATCGAATTATGGATTGGTATGCAAGGGAAAGTAATGTATCGTGTAGAGCACTCGGTATGTTCACATTCATCAGACCGATAGTATGTAGTATTGTAACTCGCCTTGTTAGTCACGTGGGTGACTAACGGCATTGTACACCCGCCGTTGAGTAAGTAATATCCGCTGCGAAGGTAAGTATGGTACGGTAATGACGGTATTAGCGGTAGGGGTGTTACAGTCGGGAACACGGGAAGTAGTCGACTCCATACTACAGTCAGCAGTAAAAGTCAAACAAGAGCAATGGATTACCAAGAATTAGAGGTGGCAATTCGGGTCAATCTTTCGGGTTCGGTTTGGTTAGGTTTGGTTCGGGCCCGTTTTGAACTATATAATATTCGGCTCGGATCGGACTGGGTCGGGTGAATTTGGTTTTTTGGTTTAGTTCGGGTTTATGAAGTTACGGGTTGGTTTGGATCGATTCGATTGTATTTCGGTTTGGGTGATTTTCGGCTAGGGTGGTTTGGTTTGGTTTCCTATGGTTCGGGTTAGTCAATGGTGCATTTGGTTTTTTCGGGTTATGGGTCTAATTCGGGTGAATTATTTGAGTTGGGCTAAATCGATACAAATTTGTAAATGTCATATTAAAATAATCATTTTTTCATTTCCGACTACATATATCTCAATAAAATTATGCTAAGTTGACTACTCATGATGTAGACATTGGTCAAATTGAAGGAACATTTTGTATGTAGGGTGGTTATACAATCTAAAATTGTATCCACCAATTCAAATCTAATTTTGTAAATCTATTCCCATTATAAGAAAATCCTTCCTCCATCAACTAGTATTATAACTATTAGCAAAAAATACAACATGAAAGTTGACACCCACATCCAACCATAAGTTAAAAAAGGCACAAACATTGTTCAAAAAAGCATAAATTAAAGGTTCATGATGTATTGTGATGCAAATCTATGAGCATGCACATGTTTACCCGTTATTTTTCAGATGTGTATCTATTAATATTTTCAAAACTTGAAAACGCAACACAATTATTTATTTACTATAGATTATATGTAGGAATAATTTTTACATACTCTTAGCATTTACATACTTCAGTACATGAATGTTTTACATTTAGGGCGCAGGTTAGACATTACTCTCATCATGTCATTAATTAATGAAGGTTTATGGCCCATACTTTGTTAGAGTAATGTTAGTGACTGTTATGTAGTGGTATTATTTTATTTTTATAATAAGTAGTTAACATAATATTCTTGTTAGTGCGGGTGACAAATGTATTGTTGAAGAATCAAATTATATTTAAAGACAATAAGAAATTAAAAGTAATAATATTATTTTAAGGTTTGGTTTAGTTCGGATTATTATCGGTTTATTTTCGATTCGGGTTGCTTTGGGTTTTGGGTGATTATCGGGTTTCGGTGACTATGGTTCGGATAGTTTCAGTTTGAATATTTTTGGTTCGGATGATATTGGATAGTGGTTGATTTTTGGTTCTATCAAATCTCGGTTCGATTTGGTTCGATTTGGTTCATTGTGGGTTTCGGGTCATTTTTTCATTTGTCCATACGGTTGAGAATGGATTTCGATTAGGTTCGATTCGACTCGGTTTTTCGGGTTCGGGTCAGTTTTGCCACCTCTACCACGAATGGTGGAAGTAAAAGAACTCAGTTAAGCAAACGAGACTAAAGGAATTAGTGAATTTGTTTCAAGGAAATGTTTAAGAGTCAGGAAACACGAAGTGCACTGACTGTTATGTAAAGACATCGCATATGTCTCAAGTGTCACGAGGAATAAAGCAAGATAGCAAGAGCGAATACCCAGCCTATACATGGTAAGGCAGAAGCCTAATATGGACATATTAATGTGCAACAAACGGCATGAAACTCCCGGAATGATCACCTACGCTACAAGGGAATATCGATCTTCACTAAAGAGGATAGTAAACCCAGCTAAGAACGCAAAACGGTGTAGTTAACTAAACACACCAATAAGTGCAAGCCAGATGTAATGGCATAACTTAGCAACACCCAGGAGCAATCCTTGAGGGGTGTTTGTATCAACAATTGTTGAACGAAATAACGTGACAGAAACGCAAGGGTTGAAACTAACACTCAGTAAAACCTAAGTCGTCAGGAGGCAGACTGAAATTCCTAAGGGGCATCTCATGAAAGGAAGCGTGATGCAACGACCTTGTCATGGAGCCCAATACAAACTCCAAACCATGTAATGTTGTACAGAAAAGTAAATGTGTGTGAACAACCTATAATGAGCAGAGCTCGAGGCAGTAAGGCTTATAAGCCATAAATAATGTTTTATGTAAATTTGATTGATTGCAGAAGTTTATGTTATACAACTAAATAGAGCGGAGAACGAACCACTGCTTTAAGAGTGGGGATACCTCTCGATATTGTGAAACCGCGGGAGCGGTAGTTATGTGAACCAAGTTCAAGAAATATGTTAGAGATTGACCATGTTGTTATTACCCAAAAATGATCTGAATAAGAATAATGCAAAAAGTAATGTTTGAACCAGTTGTGGAGACCGGAAGAGTAATAAGTCTAATAACAACTACCATAGGTGTGTGATGCTAAATGAAGAGTGAACAACGCTCAAGGAGCATAAAGACTCGAGGAATAATGTATTCAGTAGTCATCCAAAAGAATGACGAACCAAAATACTAATGATGAAGGTACATGTGCGGAAGCTAATATGACAGTGGATGCCATGTAAGTCAGTGTTCTACGATGAGTAAGAGCACGGTGCGCAGTAAGCGACCGTTGAAAAAGTATTGTTAAATGATAATATGGCAAATAAGCGGAGTTATGAGTTAGACTCAGTGGAGATACAACAGTAAGTGATAGCAAATAAACTAGGCAGTAAGCCAGTAGCAAGTATTATGAGATAAGGATCTCAGTGAAACACGGTGTTCATTCCTATTGCAATCCCATAAGGGATTTACTGCCAGGAGTTTACGCCTCTACACTCTGTATGACTAAGTGTTTTGGTGTTGCACTTGCGCAGTAATGATCAAGTGAGATAGTTAGGAATTGGTAAAATGTTAATTGTGGTAGAAGTAGAAAGAGAGTTATAACGCTATAATGACCGATGCATAGGAAATGCAAGGTCGCACCAATGAAATGACACTTGTACAAAACCAAATGTGGATGCATGATTAGCAATAAGTGATTGCGGTAACATGGTATACCAAATACTAGTATGGAATATACCTCAAGTGTGGGAAATAACCGAGAGAGCACTACATATTAGGTAGTAGCTCAACCTAAACCGACAGAAAGTCGGAAGAAATCAAGTCAATCATCGTGAAATACATACCAGTATACACAGTAAACTAACATAGAAGTGGATAGAAAGTTTTTAACTCACCGAATTTGCTCACGGTAAGAGATACCACGCATCGGTTGAGAAACCATTATTACCAAGATAAAGGTGATAAATGGGAGATGTACAATACGTTAAGGATAACGAATGGGGCAAACTAACCTCTAAAGTTATCAGAGTCGCACAGTAGAAACTAGTGAGCCAGTGATTCAAATGTTGAATGTGCATAGTGAATATGAGTGAATGGCTAATTATTAATGCCTAGAAGCCTCACAGGCCAGAACCGAAACCAGTTAAGAGTTAAAATAAACTCCAATAAGAATTCTTGGTTTAGGGACTAAACCGCCAATATGGTTAAGACCCTCTAACCAGAACGCATTGTATAATAGACCGCGTGGAAGTTAAAACACTTCACATCGGCAGAACATTTTAAATTAATGTTCAGTGATTGATTACGTGGGCGTAATCCCTTTTAAGGAGGGTAGAGCGTAAAACCGCTTAGTGTGTTTTACCGTACAAGTGTACGTGAACTATGTTGTGCATAGCACAAAATAATTTATTTTGATGATTAGTGCATGCGTTACATAAACGTACGCATTCATTCAAGGTTTAATTGTGGTAAATATCATTGTGATAAGTGTATCCACTTTGTTAACTGTGGTGTGAGAGTACAAGTTTAAGGGAGTAAAGAAACTCCCGGGGAACTAAAACCCCGACAGTAAGTGTTCACATAATACTAAATGTAAACCGTGTATTGTATTTTCATAATATATATTTATACAGTATTGTGATTTATGAAGAGGAAAGAAATTGACATAGAACCTAGTGAGAATAAGATTCCCTAGGTAACTTAATTAAAAGTGAATGGAGATAATGATAGACAGAGTTCTATCTTTTGGAGATGTAATGATTATGACTAGAATGACAAAAAAAAGATAGAAAATTGGAAATGAGTGTATTATTTGATGCTTGAAAATGAAGTGGGAGGTGGAACTTGATTTGCATGTGATCAAGGGAAGCCAAACACAAATTGGGGTGGTAGGATAGTTCAACACTGATGCTGATCACATCAGGGTTGGATGATTCTTGAAGCTCCCTATAAGTGGTCACAAATAACCACGCTAAGAAAAGAGGCAAAGAGCATAAGTTGTACTTGGAGTTGTATGCGTTTTAAAAAGGATTTTCAATTGGTATTTCCAAAACCTTCGATTGATACTTTAATTAAAGAAAGTTCTCCTACTTAACCTTACAAACCATATTTTGTAGTACTTGCTCACGAGCTGAGGACGTATGAGCCTTTGTCTTCGGAACGGTGACATGGGAAGTATATGTTAAAGATTAAGTGAATGTTTTGATCTCCCAAAGGAATCTGCGGGATAACAGTGTATATAAAAGGTATTTTCGGTTTCTATACATGTTAAGACATGTTGTGTGGTATGTGTAATAAATATTATTTTGACCTTGAGTCCTAATAAGGTGGTTGAGTTCTGATTTGGTTATGTTACCCGGGCCTATGAGTCCGAATGTTGTTATGTTACCCAGACCTAAGAGTCTGAGGGTTGGTTGTTATGAAAGTACAAATGTTGTTAAGATACCCGGACCGTTGAGTCCGAGGTTATTATGTAAGTATGTGATAAGCGAGAAATACATCTACTTTTAGGGCTTTAATTCTTCCTATGTTCATAGCAATTTGTCGTATTTCTCACTTATCTTACGATTTTCCTAGATTTATGTTTTGATATGAATTGATATATTTTATGTGTTAAATGTAGGAAAAAGCCATGTAAATGGATAGATGATCTCATGAGCTTTCCAACGCAACAAACGGCGAGTAAAACGGACTTATAACGAAGAATCTAGAGCCGGGCAAAAATGGCAACACAAATATACACGTCCACATGTTGACATCACAAGAAGAGGCGGACAAGAGGAAGCTGCGACCGCCTGATAAGGCGCGGACACGAGAAGGCTGCGACCGCCTGATACGAGGCGGACAACACAGGAGGCACAACCGCTGATAAGTAGCGGACAAGAGAGGCGCAGACACAAGAGGTGTCCGCCTGTTTTGGAGCGGACAGGACTCATACGAGTCCGCCTGTATTCGAGCGGACGAGATTAAAGAGTCGTCTTCATGGCGATTTCTTCTCCTTCTTCGCGGCGCCGCACTCGAACTGCTCTTCATTAATTGTAGACTCTTCGGCGCCCACCTTAATTTGTGCACGCGTGACGCAGCCTCTGTGATTGCTGCTGCCCACGATCTGCTCACCAACTCCACCGCCATTTAATCACACCGACTGCACCGTCCTGACTGCTCTCTTGTCTGCTTCCCATTTCTTCTGCCTATAAAAACCAACGCCCATCCTCAGTATTAGGCATCCCTTCTTTAATCCAAAGCCCACCACACTCGTTCACCATCATCTCACAACGCCAGTTCACCATCATCTCACCACGCTCACTACGTACGCTCACCACGTACACTCTCCACTATCCATCGACCACATCCATATCTATTCTCCCCGTTTCTCCATTTTATATTGTTTTTCCACCACACCACATCTCTGCCATTAATTAGTATTATTATTACGGACGACGTGGATTAACAGAGGCGGAGCTAGGATTCAGAGTCAACTTGCTAGCTGGAGTTTCTCTACCCTTTCTCTTATTTTGTAAAATGTTGTTTATATATAGTTATGTTTAATTAATAAACTTAAGCCCTCCCAGGTTTGGGATGCGAGCCTGTTTTATATAATTATGTTATGTTAAGCTTTCCACTATGATTTTATCTAAAGTAGTAGTTTAATTCCAGTTTGATCTGCTTTAATTCTCTGATCAATTATTAAAGCAATATTTGTAGTTTTCTAATCAACATGCGAGAGCTGAGATAGATAACAAGACGTGGGAAGTTAAACCTGATTAACAGCTAGAAGCCTGATCCGGCCTATAGGTTAATTAGTCTCAAATGGAAGCTGTTCTTTATGCGATTGGTTGTGTCCGGATTAGAGCATTAGTCTGCTGCTAGTTCTAGCAACTGGTTAGAGTTCGTTAGATTTAGTCGTCAACGAATTATTTATAGTTTCTGAGTTTATTACTTAAGTGGTAAAGTTTATATTAATATAATTGATAAAAGGGAAAATTCACGATATACCCCTGTTTTCTTTCGTAATTCACAATATACCCCTGTGATTTTCGTAATTCAACTTTAAACATAATTAAATGTTGTCCAAAATTGATGAAACTTTACATGGACGATGCTAAAGTGTTATATTTTGGTCCAATTTCAAATTTGAAGTTTTTAAGCTCACATGTGACCTGTGGGACCCAATGAACATGTGACTGCTCATTGGGTCCCACGGATCACATGTGAGCTTAAAAAACTTCAAATATGATATTGGACCAAAATAAACACTTTAGCATCATCCATGTAAAGTTTCATCAATTTTAACAACATTTAAGCATGTTTAAATTTGAATTACTAAAACCATAGGGGTATACTGTGAATTACGAAAGAAAATAGGGGTATCTCGTGAATTTTCCATTGATAAAATAGGTGAGCAGAACAACCCGGGATGCTTTCTCAAAAACAAAAAGATTTATAATTTCTATTTTTATTATTTTGTTAGCTGTTAATTCTCTCCTTAAAAAACGATAAAATCTATTTACTAGAAGTCTCAGTAAATTAATCCACTGTCAGTTATCCACAGCGAGGTCCCCAAGAGTACGACAACCCCACGAATCCACTATCCGCAAAACGATTAGGTACACTGCCTAAGTGGTAGAAGTAGTCACATATTTCTACTAACAAGTTTTTGGCGCCGTTGCCGGGGACCTCCAGCACGGTTAATTGATAGTTTTTAAATTCTATTGGGATTTCTATTTTTATTTACTTTTATTTTATTTTCGCTTTATTTAATTTTACTTAAAAAAAATTCTTGTATTTCTATATTATTTCTTATTTGTTTCTCTTTTTAGTTAATTTTATTATTTTTCTTTTCTGTTTCTATTTCTTTTCTACTTGGTATTTTTATTTTTGTTTTTATAGGATAATTACTGACAATGGAGAGCAGCCACGATGAGGTGAGAAGATTGTTGATCAATCTGGAATGGACACGAATGCAAGAGGAAATATCCTCATATCAAAGATTGGTCAAGGATTATCAACCACCCCAATCATCAAATCGAGAGCCGTATTGGTGGGAAGTCAACCAGGCTAACGCACAATACAACGAAGCTCAGTTGGGGTATTACTACTTCAATCAGAACGAGCAGCAATCTACACAAGGGCCAGATGAATTCCTCCCAAGTATGGTCGAGCCACCGGAAGAAATTCCAGTGGTGACTCCAAGGAGTGAAGAGCAAACTGAGCCAGATATTCATGACGCAACAAGTTCTGATGAGGAGATAATGAAACTTCTCAAGACATTTTTCTCCGACGCCGAGCTAGAGCAGATGTCTGAGAGTTACATCTCTCCTCCATCCCCATCCCCAACACAAGAGGAGCAATTAAAATATGAAGATGAGTTGTCTGAGCCGGTCTGCGAGCTTGAGAAAGGTGATCCTATTGAGCCTC
Organism: Limonium bicolor; assembly: GCA_023374045.1. Lineage (NCBI taxonomy): Eukaryota > Viridiplantae > Streptophyta > Magnoliopsida > Caryophyllales > Plumbaginaceae > Limonium > Limonium bicolor. The sequence goes on from CM041780.1 coordinate 120,753,440, forward strand.
ACCTACCAGAAGAGGAAATTTACATCCTCGAATCTGAGGAAGGAACACCACTACCACCGGTCTCTCATCAACTTCCATCCTGCCTCCATAAGCCTCAACAGCAAGAGGAGGATGTTTACATCCTCCAATTTGAGGAAGGAAAGTCATCACCACCTGGTCTCCTGTTACAACTACGTTACCGGCAGTACCTCCTCAAACACCAGGTTTTGTGGAGTAGTCATTTTCCAAATTTATTTGCCTAAGTAACGTTTTGTTTTGATCCAGGTGGTTTGCTTTCTATTACTAACTTCGTTTTCCTGGCGAAGGTATTGTCTACTTTTATTTTTGATCCAGGATAACGAAGCAGGAGTCTAGCCAAAGACTAAAACTACGGGCAGCTTACTGGGAGGCAACCCAGTGGTTAAACTTTATTATCCTATTATTATCATTATTATTTTGTGCCCCACATTATTTCTATATTATGTTTTTCAAAAAAAATTAACAAAAATTTTCAAAAAAAAAGGGAGCATATGGTTTTATTTTAATTTTGTTTATGATTTTATTTTTATTTTTATTTTTCTCAAGAAGTGACAATGGAATCTGTGCTTTAATGCAACGCTTTTTAGCGTTTATTTTTGGGTAGTGTGTGCAGGTAAAATTCTTATCATGGTATCTGAAGAACTCCAAGGCTGGACACTTGCTTGAACGCAAGTGTGAGGAACGCTACTACCCCCATTGTTCGCACTTAAGTGTGAGGAAGGACACCTTCCTCAATCTACGATATCAGGGGAGTCTCAGTTTCTTTATTTTAAATGTTTGTGTCCAGTCTATCACGCTTAAATGATTATTATTATATCAGTCCATGATTGTCCTGAATGCAGTTCTTCATGAGTCTGGCATATTTTGAAAGGTCTTTTCTTGATTATTTTATGAACAATGAGGACATTGCTCCTCTTAAGTGTGAGGAAGTTTAGACCTTTCCCTGAAAATATGCCAGTTGCACTTAATGCCACACATGTTTTTAATTGTCTTCTTGCATTGAGGGAATCACTGCTCTGAGTGCTTATAAATGTTGAATTCTTGGGTGAAAATTTTTGCATAAACTTTGAAGTGAAGCCAGGTGACCACCTCAAGAATCTTTCTGCTTTAGGTTGTTTGTATATATAGTTTTATTCAAATGAATCTGTTTTCCCAAAATTTGGTGGATTAAGTTGATTGGGGAAACTGAATTAGTTTATCTTGGGATTTTGGAAATGATATGAAAGTTTGGAATGAAAGGATAAGGCAAGGTACTCCGCTGATCAAAAATTTTCCTAACAAAAGCAGGCCTCGTCTATCCGGTTATTAAGTCCTAGGGGTGCCTTAACACCTATCTACCTAAGGTCTCGTGATCTGGGATAGTTGGCCCAACACCGCTACAAGGATAGAGAGAAAAGTCTGGGTTACAGAAAAAACTCTGCAATTCGCAATTATTCAATTGTGTTGTATATATTTCTTGAAGAAGAATGTTTTTACATACGAAAAGAGTTAATTGCAGTTTAATTTTTGTTTTTGATCATGAGTATGTGGTGTTGAAAGGTATCGTGGAATAAGGCGTTACTTCACACCCCTTGTCATCCGAAGGTTAAAGGAAAGAAATGGTGGAAGATCCCAAGTTAATCTACATTCAGATTTTGTAGTCTAACTTATCCATACTTTAAAAAATTTTCTTTTTCACTATTTGTGAAAACCTACAACCAGGAGCAGAACTATTCTTTTGATTGTCACTTTGCTTGCTCTGTTTTGCATCTGTTTAATCCTGAGGTTTGACACTACGGCCTTAGAGATATATTTATTCTCTATTTGCTTGAGGACAAGCAAAAGCTAAGTGTGAGGAAGTTTGATAAGCGAGAAATACATCTACTTTTAGGGCTTTAATTCTTCCTATTTTCATAGCAATTTGTGTCGTATTTCTCACTTATCTTACGATTTTCCTAGATTTATGTTTTGATATGAATTGATATATTTTATGTGTTAAATGTAGGAAAAAGCCATGTAAATGGATAGATGATCTCATGAGCTTTCCAACGCAACAAACGGCGAGTAAAACGGACTTATAACGAAGAATCTAGAGCCGGTCAAAAATGGCAACACAAATATACACGTCCACATGTTGACATCACAAGAAGAGGCGGACAAGAGGAAGCTGCGACCGCCTGATAAGGCGCGGACACGAGAAGGCTGCGACCGCCTGATACGAGGCGGACAACACAGGAGGCGCAACCGCCTGATAAGTAGCGGACAAGAGAGGCGCAGACACAAGAGGTGTCCGCCTGTTTTGGAGCGGACAGGACTCATACGAGTCCGCCTGTATTCGAGCGGACGAGATTAAAGAGTCGTTCTTCGCGGCGATTTCTTCTTCCTTCTTCGCGGCGCCGCACTCGAACTGCTCTTCATTAATTGCAGACTCCTTCGGCGCCCACCTTAATTTGTGCACGTGACGCCGCCTCTGTGATTGCTGCTGCCCGATCTGCTCACCAACTCCACCGCCATTTAATCACACCGACTGCACCGTCCTGACTGCTCTCTTGTCTGCTTCCCATTTCTTCTGCCTATAAAAACCAACGCCCATCCTCAGTATTAGGCATCCCTTCTTTAATCCAAAGCCCACCACACTCGTTCACCATCATCTCACAACGCCAGTTCACCATCATCTCACCACGCTCACTACGTACGCTCACCACGTACACTCTCCACTATCCATCGACCACATCCATATCTATTCTCCCCGTTTTCTCCATTTTATATTTGTTTTTCCACCACACCACATCTCTGCCATTAATTAGTATTATTATTACGGACGACGTGGATTAACAGAGGCGGAGCTAGGATTCAGAGTCAACTTGCTAGCTGGAGTTTTCTCTACCCTTTCTCTTATTTTGTTAAAATGTTGTTTATATATAGTTATGTTTAATTAATAAACTTAAGCCCTCCCAGGTTTGGATGCGAGCCTGTTTTATATAATTATGTTATGTTAAGCTTTCCACTATGATTTTATCTAAAGTAGTAGTTTAATTCCAGTTCTTGATCTGCTTTAATTCTCTGATCAATTATTAAAGCAATATTTGTAGTTTTCTAATCAACATGCGAGAGCTGAGATAGATAACAAGACGTGGGAAGTTAAACCTGATTAACAGCTAGAAGCCTGATCCGCCTATAGGTTAATTAGTCTCAAATGGAAGCTGTTCTTTATGCGATTGGTTGTGTCCGGATTAGAGCATTAGTCTGCTGCTAGTTCTAGCAACTGGTTAGAGTTCGTTAGATTTAGTCGTCAACGAATTATTTATAGTTTCTGAGTTTATTACTTAAGTGGTAAAGTTTATATTAATTAATTGATAAAATAGGTGAGCAGAACAACCCGGGATGCTTTCTCAAAAACAAAAAGATTTATAATTTCTATTTTTATTATTTTGTTAGCTGTTAATTCTCTCCTTAAAAAACGATAAAATCTATTTACTAGAAGTCTCAGTAAATTTAATCCACTGTCAGTTATCCACAGCGAGGTCCCCAAGAGTACGACAACCCCACGAATCCACTATCCCGCAAAACGATTAGGTACACTGCCTAAGTGGTAGAAGTAGTCACATATTTCTACTAACAGTATGTTATGTATGGATGTGGATATGTTACCCGGACCGCTAAGTCTGAGGTTGTTATGTTCTGGATATGTTACCCGGACCGTTAAGTCCGAGGTTGTGATGTAAATTATGTTTGGTTATGGAAGTTTTATTTTGTAAGTAATTCCCGGATTCTATAAAAGGATATGAGGAAACTGTGAACTTCGAGGACGAAGTTCTTTTAAGGGGGGTAGATTGTGCAGACAATATATTGTGAGTGGTTGGAAGTGGTGTATTTAAAACAATTGAGAAAGAAATTAATAACTCAAAATATTTGTCGGGCTGCAAACAAATCCCGGTCGCAGTAGTATAGTAAAGTGGAGGCGACCGGATATCGAACTGTGGGACTAAAGGGGAATTATCTAATTCCTAAGCGGTGTCACAAAAAGGGGGGATTAATTGACTTGTTTTTATAAATAAAAAGGAAAGATAAAATAAACTGAGTAAAAGGTAAATTAAATGGGACTCTGGGTTCAGGTTTATATAGTCTGCTCTTTTATGCTATGTCTACCGGTTTTATTATAATAGTTTGGCAAAATTCCTGTTATTATCTTGAGGACTAAATCATAGACTCAAAAGAACTCGTTTACCAGAACATGCTCGGTCTAATCCAGATTCGAGCAAAACACATGTAAACGGATTAAGTATGAGAAATTATATTTGCGTCTGAAAATACTAACTTATTAAATCATAATAAGCTTTCTACAGATTTACGGCTTAATTAACCTGTCTATTTATCACGGATCTGATCAAAATAGATTTAGTAAAGCATTTTAATAAATTCATGAAATTTATTAAAAAGGCGAGAGATAAGCTTTAATCGTAACAAACTGTATTTAAATTAAACCGGTAAAAACATAATTACATAATTAAACAGACTATAAATTAACCTTCACCCAAAGTATATCCTCTTAGCCTAACATATTAACTGGTAATATGTTGGTCAGAGGTTGGACAAAATAATAACACAGTGGTTTTTGTGGATGAAAATGGAGTGAGATGGTGATTTTGGGAGGAAAATTGACATGGTTTTTGGAGTGGAATGAGATATGTATTAATGGGGGCTATAGGTGTATTTATAGTGAAAATGGGTAGAAATGAAGGGGGTGTCGGTGTATTAGGCGTGTGAAAGGATAAAGTTAATTTATCCTTTCACACTATGTCGATTCTGCTCTGTACGCTGTCAAATTTGACGCGTCCGAACCAGTGTCCGAATCAGCTGGTTCGGACATGTCGATTTTATGCGGAGCGTGCTCCACGTGTTGCGTCTGAATCAGCTTGTTCGGACGGTGGTTCAGACGATAATTGTTTTGCCTCTAAAATCTTCGTTTGAGCTCCGATTTGATCCCCGTTTGTTGCGTTGCGAAGCTTGTGAAGAACTCTACATATTTACATGGCTTTTTCCTGCACTTAACATATAAATTGCATTAGTCCATAACAAAACATAAATCTAGGAAAAAGCATATAGTAAGTGGGAAACATTACTTTAAAGTGTTGTAAATAATAAGGTAATTAAACCCTAAAAGTCTATATGTTTCGCACTTATCAAATTCCCCCATACTTATCTTTTGCTTGTCCTCAAGCAAATCTTTAAGACAGAATCTTTAAACAAGTTAAATATAAAATAACCAAACAGGGAGAGCACAGAAAAGATTGCTACAAAACTTCTAGATTAAAGGGTACTAGAAACTTCTTTTTTTTTTAAGTTTTTGAAAAGAACCTTGAAATCATACAAAAAACTGTTAAAAAGGAGAAGTAGAACCATAAGAATCCAGTTTTTAACCCTGAGCCAATCCACTATTTTCTTTCACATTTCCTTAAACGACAAGGGGCATGAAGTAAAATCATATTCCATTATACCTTTCAATGCCACACACTCATGATCCATAATAAAGAAGTTTTTATCATTTAAGTACATAATGCAAAGATACTTCGATTGAAGTTAAATTTCCTTTCACCTCAGACTTTTCTCTCCACCCTTGTAGCGGTTTTGGGTCTACTATCCCAGATATAAAATACCTTAGGTAGCTAGGTGATAAAGCACCCCAAGGAACTTAATAACCAAGTGGACGAGGCCTGCTTAGGATCAGAATATGCCTGTTTGGATCAGAGGAGTACCTTCTCTTGTTCTTTTTCCACCTTTACATTCCAATTCAAATCCAGGCTCAAAGCTAAAAACAGGGCTCAAATGATAATTATTCTTAAATTTAAGCAATTTCTAATCAAATAATTTTAAAATGGTTGAAAATTAATTTTCAGTACCCCATAATGTTTGTAGGTTTGCAATATTTCCTCTATGGCTCCCTTTTTGACTATTTCAAACTTAACAAATCTAAACAAATTGTCAAAAAGAGAAACTTAAGAACAAGCTACGAGGGTACGAGTACTCCCCCACACTTAAGCTCAAGCAATGCCCTCATTGCGTAGAAAGAATTAAATTAACAGGGCATGCAATCTGATAAAGGAAATTACACAAACCAAAGCAAAATGGAATATGAAATATCAGAATGGAAAGAGTGTACTCCCCAGAGTTCGTAGAGTGTGCAGAGCTCCCCCACACTTGAGTGCAGCTATAGAATTACATGAAATGTACCTGGAAAGAATATTCTACACAGCCAGAAGAACTCAAGTAAAACCCGCATTTTATTATAACATATAAAAGGGAAATATAGTACAAAAGAGGAAACAAAATAAAAGGAAAGGCAAAATATAGATAGTGGGTTGCCTCCCAAAGCCGCCCGGGTTTAACGTCTCTAGCTAGACGCATGTTCTTCATTATCCCGGATCAAAAATGAAAGTGGACAGCGGTAGTACCTAGAATATGAAATGGTAAACAAGTAGGATCGAACCACCTGGATCAAAACAAAGTATTACTGGGGCAATTAAATTAGGAAAATACAAACTCCACAAAACCTGGTTTTGAAGGAGGTGTTTGTTGCAAGAAATCTTGAACTGAAAACCGGGTGATGGTTGTATTTCTTCCTCAAACTGGAGAATGTAAACATTCTCCTTTTGTTGAGCCGGAAGGAGGCAAGGTGGTAGTGATGCTCCTCGTTCAGAGTCGAGGATGTAAATATTCTCCCCTGGATTGAAAATGAAGGTGGAAGTGGTGTCAATGGGTGGGTTGGGCGGGCATTAGTTTTCTTTGGAGAAGGGCCCAGATTTTTCAATGGATGACCCTTGGTGCAAGGATCATCAAGTTGTGGAGACGCCTCTTCAATTTTAAGGATGAAGACATCCTTAACTGCATTGAACGGTGCAGGGAGAACTTCGGGGCGGATTGTGTCTTCAAATTCTGATCCTGGATCAAATGGGAAGGTGGCCTTCTCACTTAGCGAGTTGACTTCGAGTTTCCACCCTACTACTTTGGTGCACAAGAGGGGAAGGCCGTGATCCTCCAGATGAAGATCAAAGTTGGATGGCTCATCCTCTTCAAATTTGAGGATGTAATAATCCTCGTCTTCTTTGAGAGGCTCATAGGAAGAGCCCTGATTGAATTCAACTTCAGAGGGAGGTGGTTCCTTGAAGGTGATATTGGTGTTTTGTTTGGATGTCTCGACGGGAGCGAGCATTTCCTCCTCTTCATTTTTAAGGATGTAACTATCCTCATTTTTTGGGTATAGCACAGAGAAGGAGGGAAAATAACGGTAGTTGACTTCAGAGGGAGGAGACTCCATGAAGTTGAGGTAGAAGCTGTCCTCTGATGGCTTGTCTTCAAGCTCAAGCAGATGGTTTGATGTCGTTTGCTCAGGTTCAAACGGGGGTGGTGATAAAGAGTAACTCAAATCCTCAGTAAAGTCGTCCACTATATGAATCATTTCGCTCCCCGGTTGCTGTGATGCAAGGTCTAGTGGACCTTCCATCATTTCATTTATCTCAACTAATTTGACATAGAGCTTCAATTGGTTCATATCGAGGTATTCTTCCTCAGCCCGCTGCTCCACTTCATGGACCATTTCACTCTCGGGTTGTTGCTCCCTTTGAGCTAGTGTGATGGGCTGGTCCACTACATAGATTGCATTCGCATACTCTCGTGGATTTGGATCGGTTTGTGAGAAAAGTTGGGCAGGAGGTCTTTGTTGGATGAGAAGTTGTTGGATTTGGGATTGCAAGGCTTTTTGGTCTTTACGAAGGGCTGTGACTTCATCTTGCGTGTCTCGGGTCTTACTCATCATTGCTTTAAACATCTCCTGCATTTGGGACATTCCAGAGTCGGGATTTTAAGGAGGTTGAGTCGGTCGGCTTGAAGAAGCATTATTGCCATAAGGCGGTTGCTGATACTGCCTTTGGCCTCCTTGAAAATTGGGGTGCATGTTGTGCTGCCATGGTTGTCTGTACCCTAAATTGTTGCCAACAAACTTTGCTTCCTCTGCTGCTTTTAATTCTTGTAATTGGGGGCATTGTTCATAATCGTGTGGCCCACCGCATTGTGTACAAGATAAATCAGGAGAAGATAGAGATAGAGGAGCGTAACCCGGAGGGGTGGTAGATGATCGGGAAGTCATCGACTTTGCTTGCTGGGGGTAGGAGTTTATGGCCATCTGCTCAACTACTTTCTGCAGGGTGCTTACCTTCGTCGCCTGCTGCGCATTACTCTTCATGAGTTGCTCGTGGCTTTTCATCAGCTGTCGAACTTATTGTCACTTTCTCCTACGTGGTATAAACCTGGTGTGCCTCCTCTTGATCCACCTGTGGCCCAGTCTCTGATCTCTTCACAGAGGGACTCTATCCCATTCAGAAACTGTTCCCCTGGCTTTTTCAAAATATCAGCACCTAAAGAGGAGAGTACCATTGTTTTGCATTGATTGATTAAGCCTTTGTAGAACAATTGAGATAATTGTTCTTTTGTGAGATCATGGTGAGGGCATGTTAGCAGCAGTCCTTTGAAACGGTCACAAGTTTTGCAGATGTTTTCTGACCCTGGCTGCTTGAAATTGTAGATCTCAGCAATCATTTCTAACGTTCGGCTCGGGGGCAGGAACTTGTCGTAGAACTTGGTGGACATTTCATCCCAAGTACCAATGGTACTTGGTGTAAGGCTGTGGTACCATTTACTCGCATTTCCCGTTAGGCTGTGAGGGAACAGCGACAGTCTCGCATACTGGAGTACTGCGTTGGTCGCAGTTAGACTGTTGGCATGCTGCAGAAACTTGGTGACATGCAACAGAGCTTCGTCAGGACTTGAGCCATCGAACATGCCTAACTCTTTTACTCATCTGATCTGATGATATGGCTTCAGCTTTTGCCACTCATCGTATTCGGATTGGGTAAGGTGGGGAAGGATGATGGCGGGCTGTTGTCCTTGATTAGATGGCCTGTTGATGTTACGAACTGTAGCTGGTGAAGATGTCATGTCTGCTTCCTGGTTAGATTCTATCACCGTGGTTGTGTTTTGTTGAGATCGTTTCTGCCTTAAAGTGCGCAGAAAAGTTCTCTCGATCTCAGGGATGTAGCTAACCGTATGATTATTAATATTGACCGGCAGGCTGTGTGACCTGGTAATAGGCATTCACCACTCAAAACAGCAAAAGAAACTGGGAATTTGAAAAAGCTCAACAGTTAATGAAATCTCTTTTTTTTTTAGATTTTTAGATTTATATTATTTTTTTTTTCTTTCTATTATTTTTTTAACAGATTAAATAAACCGAAATTAAATAAACTTAAGAGAAATAGAAATAAATGCAGTTAAGTAAATGAAAATAGTAAAATAAAATAAAGAAAAAGGACAGAATTAAATTGCTGGAATTTAAATAACAAGGGAATTTAAATGACAGTAATTTAAATGATTAGAAAATAAAGAACTGGAATTAAATTGACTGGAATTTAAATGACATAAAATTAAATGACAGAAAATTTAAATGACATAATTTAAATGACTGAAATTAAATTACTGAAATTTAAAGGACACTGGAAACTTAAATAACTAGAAAATAAATGACAGGAATTTTAAATGACTGGGAAAATAAATAACTGTAATTAATACGATATTTAAATTGCTGGAATAATTAAATGACAGAAATTAGTAGAAATAAAAATAGCAAAAGAAAATGACAAAATAAAAATAAGACTGAATTATGAAACAAAATCAATATAGCAAACAAATATTTAAGCAAAATATTAACAGAATAAAGAAAACAAAATATTATAGAAACAAAATATTATAATATAACAGGTGAATTATCCGGGGCTTAGGGACTAGAATAAATCTAGTCCCCGGCAACGGCGCCATTTTGCAAACAATATATTGTGAGTGGTTGGAAGTGGTGTATTTAAAACAATTGAGAAAGAAATTAATAACTCAAAATATCTGTCGGGCTGCAAACAAATCCCGGTCGCAGTAGTATAGTAAAGTGGAGGCGACCGGATATCGAACCGTGGGACTAAAGGGGAATTATCTAATTCCTAAGCCGTGTCACAAAAAGGGGGGATTGTAACACCCCTACCGCTAATACCGTCATTACCGTACCATACTTACCTTCCCAGTGGATATTACTTACTCAACGGCGGGTGTACAATGCGGTTAGTCACCCACGTGACTAATAAGGCGAGTTACAACTACATACTATCGGTCTGATGAATATGAACATACCGAGTGCTCTACACAATACATTACTTTCCCTTGCATACCAATCCATAATTCGATACAACTCGAATACAATACTATACCGAGCATACTACAATCCTTACATTACCGATACAGTTTAGACTTCCAAATTCATACTACGTTACAAATACAATTCCCCTTTTTTTTTAACTACCCATGCTTATGTAGCAGTCCCCGTCCTACTCTCTCGAACGGTGAACAGCTTCGGTACCTGCACACTAAAAACGGTCCCCCGAGGGGGTCAGCTTACGCTGCATATGAAATCCGCATATACCGCGTGCTAACCGCGGTACGCCGACTACATTGGGTCGGATATACATGGAGTTCATTTTACATGCATACATACATACTCATACTACAACAATACAATCAAAGATACCTACATATATACAAGTTCAATGCTTACTGAGGAAGACAATTCAATAGTCAACCGTTCAATTTGTTATACATTCATTACTCTTCGTACTGAGTTCGATATTCGTTACTCTACTCATACTTACTCCTTACTCTTGCATACTCATCACTCCATGTTCAATGCCTTACTCGTACCCGATCCTTACTCTGTACTCGTTACTGTACTAGTGCATACTCACTACTCAATTCTCCATACTTACTCTTACATACTCAATACTCTATACTTACTCATACGTACTCAATACTCGGTACTCATTACATACTCATACTTGCTTCTTACTCGATACTCATTACTTTACTCATACATACGCAATACTCATTACTCATTACTTTGGTCTCTGGGCGGAGTCATACACAAGACTCGCCACCGGACCTACAATACGAGGGCTATACGCTTAGCTCCTCAAATACTCAATGTCCGTTCTTACCGGACTACTCAAATTCCCAACACTCTTCCTCAGAGCACAATACAACCTCATGGATTAGCCTAGAAGTATCTCTCTTGATAACCTCCACCAGCTTAGGGAATTACTACCGACTAGTATCCTCAGATTTAAGGGTTTCCCCAACATATCGAATACTCTCATGTTCGGGACATACATACATCAGTCGGGTCCTCTCATAATGGGTCGACTACTTGCTAAGGGGTTTGGAGATCCCTCATCATTCTTTACTACTCTCATGGTTCATGTTTTGCACCAAGATTAGTTCCTCTAATATAGGTTACTTATGTACTTCCACTACTTTTGTTTGTGGATTATTCATTTCGTTTCTCCTACCGTTATCGGAAGGTTATTACTCCCGTACACTCTCTCACATTCTAGTGAGTTCATTGGTTTGCGTTATCATTTATTGGTTTGTTGGTTTAGTGCGTTGCTACGGTTCCATTAATTCACACATGACTCTCACTACGAGTCACTTCACAATAAGACTCACCTATGAGTCAGTCTACGCACTAAGTAAAGCCACATAATCAATCAAGAAGGTTAGCTCAATCAACATACAGCAAGACATATAATGAAGGCAATAAACCGTTTTCATGCTTTAGTCTTGATTAGCCGGCATACAGCACACAAATCAACGTAACTCGGTTAGCATACGGGGCATGAGGAAATCATACCTTCCACCGGAGTTAGCTTTAACACGTGTTCCCTTGTTCCTTGGTTCACACTTGTTCCACTGATAATGTTTCAACATTATTATTAATACTATACTCTTACGATACACAAATAATTACTACTCCCATACTTACCCCGTTATCCCGGTGTACTTAATGTTCTTATAATCTCAACTTGCTTGGTTACTTTTACACTTGTTTTCATACTCATATACTTACTTTCTTACCCTTATTATTTCAATTGTAGTGTACTACTACATATATATGCATATATGTGTATAGGCATATATATATGTATACATATGATTATTATAATCATATAGTAAAAATATATATATTTTTTTTTACTCGACCGGACTTGCGACCGACCTTGCAAGTCCGGTCCATTCCAGTAGCTACCAGTACGGGAAATTTTCTAGCTCGACCGAACTTGCAAGTCCGGTCGCAAGTTCGGTCCATTCCAGTAGCTTGCATTACGGGAATTTTTTGGGCCGACCGACTTGCAAGTCCGGTCGCAAGTTCGGTCCATTCCAGAAGGTTTCTGACGGGAGAATTTTCTGGTCCGACCGAACTTGCATGTCCGGTCGCAAGTCCGGTGATTCCAGAAGGTTTCCCGTCTTTGTAAATCTGGGCTCGACCGAACTTGCAAGTCCGGTCGCAAGTCCGGTCCGGCCCAGTACTTCAGTTTTAAAATCTGTTTTCAGTTCCCTCTTTTACCCATTACTTCCCGAATCTTCCTACATGTAATCCCACATGTTTTAGTGCCATTTAGGCTTCCTATTATTCCTCAATCCATCCACCAAATCTATTACTACATCCATCAAATAACTTACACATTTCCCTTACTCCTTTTCCAACACTTGTAGCAGTTTTTGTTACACTTATGCTACAGATTTGACAATTCAATCCTCCCATCCAATACTTTCTCAACCAATGCCATTCCTAGCATTCTAATACTTCTCCTTACCATACCAATTCATTTCCAAGCCATTGCATTACCTATGCCCAAGTTCCAACACTCATCTTACAAAATTCTGCACATTAAGTTCTCCTAACTTCTCCAATGTATTCTTATACACTTTGCTACAGATTTTACACTTCTTATTTCTCATACTACAATTACCATTCCATAGCTACTAAACCTCTCTACTAATCCCAATACACCCTTGGTTCTTCCATTCACCAAGTCATCCACTAATGCACAATTCCTACTAAAATTTTGCCATAGTTCACCTACTATTCTAGCTTCTCCACATACATACTTTTCCATCAAATTCATTCCTATTCTAGCCAAACCACAAGGGTTCTACCAGCACACATACTAAGAAATCTTAATACATCAATACCCATCAATCACAATACCAATACACATACTCATTACACTTGGCTCCAAAGCCTTCAATTCCAATACTTGCTCTTAAATACTCAAATCTCACAATCCTCAATACTAGCACAAGGTTTTGGGTTCTTTAAATATTTTACCCATTCCCATTACTCTAATGCAATAGAATTTAACATTAGGAAGGAGCTCTTACCTTGAGCTTATACTTTCTTCTTTCTTTTCCATTTCTCATCTTCCTCTCTTTCTTGTCCAAATCGATTTTGTGGGGAATGGAGTTGCCAAACTCCATTCCCATTACCCAAGCACACAAAGACAAGCATAATTAACCTACTAACCCTCATAATAACACTAATTCATTGGAGTGTTTTAAATACAAATTCTAGGGTTTACCTTTGGAGTGCTTTAGGAGGGGTTTTAGCCCTTGGTTCAAGAAGGTATTCTCACCACCATTGGAGGGTTGAAGCAAAGCTCCAAAACAAGAGGAAAAAACAAGGTAAGAGAGAGAGAGACCAAAATCGGCCATACCAAGAGATGGAGAAAAATGAGGTCTTTCATGGAGATTTTTACCTTGTTGGAAAGAGGAGACTCCAAGATTCACAATGGTGTGCTTTTCTCTTCAAATGGGGAAAACCCATGGAGATGAAGTTGCTCATTTTCGGATTTTGAAAAGATAGAATGTAGAGGAGGATGAGGGGATTACAAATATGTAATTATTTTTGAGTTTGGAGCATGAATGGAGCTTGTACAAGGAGAAGAAGTTGAGGCAGCCATGGAGGCTCCATTTTCACCCAGCACAGCGAGAGAGAGGGAAGAAAATCGGTGGAGAGAGGTGAGGAAGAAGAAGAAGAAAAGTGAGAGAGAGAGGAGGGAAGTGTTTTATGTTTTTGCTTTTACTTTTCTCTCTCCTCCTTCTCTTTTTTCTTTCTTTCTTTATTACTAGCTTAGAGTGTGTGTGAGTGGGTTGACTCCCTTAATAGAAACCGGCCCCACTATATTAGTAAGCTGGAGCGTTTTTCGTCTTTTACAGAAAACGCTTGTTATTTTACCCGGTTTGGATATTATTCACTAACCGGGCCCGTTTTCCGGAATTTTCTCGTTTCTTTATTTTTATTGGCTATTAAGCTTCCATAAAGGCTTAATTATTATTTAATGATTTCTAATTTTACGGGTCTGTTTGACCACTTAAAGTCACGTTTTCGGGTTTCCTCAAAAACGTGCGCTAAAGCTCTTTTAGCGTTTTAATACATTCCTTGGATCCGTTTTCTTCGGGAATCGTTCCCGCATACTAATTAGGCATGAATAAGCCTTAGGGATCCTCATACTACTCTAACCGAGGTCTCGTACCTCTTATGGTTATTTAACGCTTATTTTAGCGTTTTCCGCTTTCTAAGCGTTCTTCTCATTTCTTTTGGATTTATTTTCCTTACCAAAATTACTTAGGCGCTATTAGGCCCTTAAATACTATATTAGGATAATATAATCACCATATTTAAGTTCGGGGTATTTCAGTCTACCCCCCTTAAAGAACTATGCCCTCAAAGTTGGTGAATCTAATACTGTTACTCGTACATATACTCTATGCTAAGGTTATGACCTCTACATATAACTTGTCAAACTCCAAATGTCTGACATGATGCATACTACGCATCCAAACAGCATGTCACTGCATGCATAGCAATCAAAAATATCCGTTTTACTTCTCTCCAAGGGGGTCCATCCGAAGACAATTAGGTACAATCCTCCCCCAATGGCGAGTGATCCCTCAGGTACCGGTCACGTTTGAACACTTACGCTTTCTGGTTCACGGCCGTCATGACTTGAGCACTTACGCTTTCTGGCTCTACGGTCCTTTGGTTCTGATCAAATTCATTTGCACATATAGAGATCCTCAAGCACTTACTCATACTTACTTACTCATACTTTACTCATACTTACTCGGGACTACACTGCCCCAGTGCCCTTGGAAAAATACAAAACACACACTGTTACCGTACACCCGGTGTAGTGGTTTCAAACTACTCTACACTTCCACAGACTCAAAACTAGCTTCACCTCCTATGGTTTCGACCGGATACCCGTGCCTAGGCATGGAAGATCCACTAGCGTCCGTGGGAGCGGTTTTAAAACCGATCCTCATTCTCGAGTTTGAAGAAAACGTTGTACCAAATTAGTTTTGGAAATTCATTTTGAAAACTTTGCATACATCTCCCAATTTCGATTTATGATGATCATTCCTATTACTAGTGTTATTATTGTGGCCACTTAAGGGTGCTTCCAGAGTCCTTCAACCCCAATGTGATCAGCATTGGTGTTGAATTATCCTTCCACTCCAATTTGTGTTCGGCTTCCCTTGATCGCTAGCAAATCAAGTTCCACTTCCCACCTCAATACAAACAGACAAATTGTCAAACATTATTTCGTTTTCTATCTTTTTAATCTTGCTACTCATAATCATACACATACATTTCCCCATTTATATGATTCACTTACTTACTTACTAATCATCTCATCAATTATTACTGCATCCTCTCCAACTACTATACTTAAGAAATTCATGGGTATAATATCCCACTAATCTGCTATACCAAATTCATACTCATAAAATACATCGGTTTCGTGCCGATTTATACTCATTACATACATTGGTTCCATACCGATTTATACTCCTCAAGTCTCCCATACATACTCATTCCTCATACTATTACCAATCGGGGTTCTCATTACCCTGGAGTTTCTCTACTCCTTTTCCTATACTTACTTCCCAAATTACCACAATTATACAATGAGTGAATACAAATGTTTATGTAACATAAGTATCAATCATTAAAACAAATTCTTTTGCGCTATGCGCATTGTAGTTTACGCACCTATCACGTAAAACATACATTTCGCGGTTTTTCGCTCTACCCCCCTTAAAAGGGATTACGCCCACGTAATCTACCATGTGTCAACATTGACATTGGTCGAAGGCATTCAGCCGTCATGGAGTGGTTCAGTTTCCATGCGGTCTATTATATAATGTTCCTTGATCAACGGGTCTTAACCGTACTGTCGTTAGTCCCTGCATCAAGAATTTCATCGGAGTTTAATTAACTCTTAACCGGGTTCGGTTCTAGCCTGAATGGCTTTAAGGCATTAACGATTAACCTTTTATTCACTAGGTGTACTTCACTTAGAATTCTGGCCCACTAGCTTCTGCTGCGCGACCCTGATAACTTGGGTTATTCGCCCTTCTTGTTATCTTAAATGTGCTATACAACACCTTTTATCCTTCTTATTGTGGGAATAAGGTTTATTGACCAAGTGTGGTGTTCTCTTACCGTGCTCGAACTCGGTGAGTTGTAGATTCATGACCAGCTCTCTGGCAATGTATATACATACTGTTGTGTTTTGTAGTGATCATCACTGGTTTCTCTCGACTTATTGTCGGTTGAGGTTAAGTCACTACTTAGTTGTAGTGCTTCCTCTACTGTTAGTAGCTTCTGAATTATACCAGTTTCTCTGGTTCATTACAAGTGTTCTTTACTTGTATGACCTTGCATTTTCAATGCGTCGGTCCTTGTGACTTTCTTAAGTCTCCTTTCACTTTTGTTCCGATTGGATTTCACATCTTATGATTGTTGGTGTGTTTCACACTCTTCGTGCTTCTTGGCCTTAGGCCGCACGGTTTGTTTCTAAGCTTTTGCTTAGCTGGCTTATGCCATGTTCACTGGTGAAAGGAATAATTTACCACGATTTACATTTCCTCATATTCCTAGCTATCCCTCGATCATTACTGCACAAGTGCAATACCAAAACACTCAGTCATACAGAGTGCAGAGGCGTAAACTCTTGGCAGTAAGTCTCTTATGAGGTCGCAATAGGACTGATCGTTACTCTTTCAGGTGGTGCTTCATCATTTGGTGCAGACTTCTGGCTTGTTGCCCGGTCTGTCTACCATCTTGTATTAACAACCCCATAGTATTGGGTGGTTATTCACATACGTTGGTCGCCTGTTGCGCACCATGTTCTTACTGATTTCACGGTATTGGTCTACATGGCATCCACTGTTGCTAGCTTCAGCTCATGCGTCTCTATCATTTATACAGTGATTATGTTCCTTCTGAACCGACTACTCCTTGTTTTTCAACAATTGCTGTTGAAGCTTATTTCACGTTGCTTGACAGTAGTTGTATGCTCAAGATTGACTACATTAGTAGTTCTGAAAGGAATATATTTCCCGACAGTTACTGATGGTATCCCCTTCTTGGGATCCATGTGTTCTACTCTTGTGGTCTCACATTATGAGGGGCGTCCTCATTCATCGGTTGTTACTCTTTTTTGATGTCGTCCTTGACAACCTTCCATATGGTTCACAAAGGTTTTGCAACCGTTGGGTTGTTTGTGGTAATAGTTTCATGGCCTACTAGCCATATTGCCTAGAGCTATGCTCATTATGGGCTGTTCCCCAGTGGTTACTTCTCCGTAAGCTATCGCTGAGTTGGAGGTGATACTGGGCTCCATGATAAGATCGTCGCATCACGCTTCCGTTTGTTGGAGACCCTTTTGTATCCTGGTATTGATCGACACCATTTATTGATTTGGGGTATCCCCTGTCAAACGGGATCCCTTCGGTGTTCTAACCGTATGTTCGTTCCAATTGTGGTGCTCTTATCACTATATTTTGTTCAACTGTGTTGACTTGATACCCTTTATGGATTGCTCCTGGGTAGTACCGATTATGCGGTAGCATCTGGTATGTATGAGTATTTCCAGTTTGTTGTCCTACCTTGCGGTTCTGGATCTGAGTTATCCGTTTAGGGTCGTAACGTCTCCCGTTCTTAGGGTAGACCATTGGTGTTCTTCCTTGTGTTATAACGGATTGATATCCCTTCCGGTGATGAATGGTATTTCGGGTACCTTATAACATCACCCTGTGTGTTTGTGGTAGTTGATCTGGGAGTTCTATCCCGTCCATTGAACACTGATGTGTTAATGTTAGGCATTTGCCTTACTGTGCTTAGACTGGGTATTCCTTCCAGTTATCATGCTTTACTTAGATATCCTCGTGACATATCCAATGTCTTATCCCGTTGTTAGTGCTTCTTGCACTTTCAACTCTTAATGGTTCTCCTGAAATGAGTTTCTGACTTCTTAGCTTGTAGCTTATCTGAGTTTCCTTTGTTCGGTTGAGATAACCAACTGTTCTGTTTCAAATTTACTTATGGTCCGTAGAACAGAGTTGACTACTTCCCGTGTTTCGTACACTACATGTATACATACGTGGGGTACCGTCTTGGCACGTTACCACTTACCTAACTACATGTCAGGCCCGCAAGCTCTTTCGGAGTGAGTTCGTCCCACATCCCGTATTTGGGTACACTCGTAGTGTTTCACACGCCTAGGTGAAGTATTCTATTTCCAACTCCTCTTGTATCATTCTATGATACTCACCGTATTTCCGTTAGTTTGGTTTTAAAAAAAATCCGAGGTTTAAAGAAGGATTTGTGGTTTTGAAAGAAAAATTTGGGTTCTGAAGTAACAGTTCGGTGTGAAAAGAAATTCTTTATGGCGTTGCCATGATTCAGGTCCTGACCAAGTTCAGCTTCTCGCTGACCGGTATACTCTCAATACAATGGTCGGGCCGTTAGGCCTTTCCGAGGTTTCATTATTCAAATACTCAGGATTGGTGATCCGATTTTTGCTCCATTCGTCATAGCGCGGTACTTTAGCAAGTATTTGCGGGTTGTTAAAAGTCTTCCAACCATCCTGTAGTTGCTGCACTTGCCCTAGGCAAGTGCGCGGGTAGGTTGTTTTTCGGTTAATGTATACCGGTGGCGGTATCGTTTCCATCCACGATTGGTGGTTTTATTAGATCTTCCCTCGATCTTTTGATCTTGGTGATCGATCTCTTGAGTCGTTTCTCAGAGTACTTGACATGGTCGTCGTCCATCCAGGTGCCTCACACCTTCACTGTGGTTAATGAGACTTGACTTATCCTTAGGAACCACGTTGTAGTCTTATGGGTATATGCTTTATGATTACTTCCATTGTCACCTGAACTATGTCGTTCGGTTGTTGCAGCCTCTTGGCGTACAGGTTTGGTGTTAATCCGACCTCGACTAATTCCATAGTCGGTTTGCGTACCGTTGTTGGTATTATCAAACATTACATTCCGTAGACTCCCTTGTCTCGGGCTTGTTACTCCATCTTCCTTGCTTCATTGCACGATTGTGCTCCTCTTCTGCTGGCTACTCATGGTTCTCGCGACTGCGAAGCATGTCTCCCCATGGTGCCACACATTCCATTATCCTTGCGTTTAGGATCTTCATTTTTCCGCCATTAAGCGCGGTCATCGTCATCCAACGGGAACCGTCTTCGGAACTTCCAGTTCTTGGACTCTACCGTATGACAGGTTCTTTTTCTGATAAGGTTTACTTGCAACTGCCAGATCGGGTGTTGTCCGAGTGTGAGAGGTCTTTCCATCTCTCTGGCGTTCTTGTCCCAACTTACAATGGGGGACGCGGAGGGCGGGTATGGTTACTGTAGGTATCAAGATCACACTGGAAATTCCTATCTAGCGTCCTCGCACACTAGCACTCAACCCTTAGCCCTAAGTCTCTACTTCCTAACTCGCTATCTACCTAAACTCGGTATTTCATCCATCACAGCGATACTTCGCTCTGATACCACTTTTTGTAACACCCCTACCGCTAATACCGTCATTACCGTACCATACTTACCTTCGCAGCGGATATTCCTTACTCAACGGCGGGTGTACAATGCTGTTAGTCACCCACGTGACTAACAAGGTGAGTTACAATACTACATACTATCGGTCTGATGAATATGAACATACCAAGTGCTCTACACAATACATTACTTTCCCTTGCATACCAATCCATAATTCGATACAACTTCAATACAATACTATACCGAGCATACTACAATCCTTACATTACCGATACAGTTTAGACTTCCAAATTCATACTACGTTACAAATACAATTCCCTTTTTTTTAACTACCCATGCTTATGTAGCAGTCCCCGTCCTACTCTCTCGAACGGTGAACAGCTTCGGTACCTGCACACTAAAAACGGTCCCCCGAGGGGGTCAGCTTACGCTGCATATGAAATCCGCATATACCGCGTGCTAACTGCGGTACGCCGACTACTTTCGGTCGGATATACATGGAGTTCATTTTACATGCATACATACATACTCATACTACAACAATACAATCAAAGATACCTACATAAATATACAAGTTCAATGCTTACTGAGGAAGACAATTCAATAGTCAACCGTTCATATTTGTTATACATTCATTACTCTTCGTACTGAGTTCGATATTCGTTACTCTACTCATACTTACTCCTTACTCTTGCATACTCATCACTCCATGTTCAATGCCTTACTCGTACCCGATCCTTACTCTGTACTCGTTACTGTACTAGTGCATACTCACTACTCAATTCTCCATACTTACTCTTACATACTCAATACTCTATACTTACTCATACGTACTCAATACTCGGTACTCATTACATACTCATACTTGCTTCTTACTCGATACTCATTAATTTACTCATACATACGCAATACTCATTACTCATTACTTTGGTCTCTGGGCAGAGTCATACACAAGACTCGCCACCGGACCTACAATACGAGGGCTATACGCTTAGCTCCTCAAATACTCAATGTCCGTTCTTACCGGACTACTCAAATTCCCAACACTCTTCTCTCAGAGCACAATACAACCTCATGGATTAGCCTAGAAGTATCTCTCTTGATAACCTCCACCAGCTTAGGGAATTACTACCGACTAGTATCCTCAGATTTAAGGGTTTCCCCAACATATCGAATACTCTCATGTTCGGGACATACTTACATCAGTCGGGTCCTCTCATAATGGGTCGACTACTTGCTAAGGGGTTTGGAGATCCCTCATCATTCTTTACTACTCTCATGGTTCATGTTTTGCACCAAGATTAGTTCCTCTAATATAGGTTACTTATGTACTTCCACTACTTTTGTTTGTGGATTATTCATTTCGTTTCTCCTACCGTTATCGGAAGGTTATTACTCCCGTACACTCTCTCACATTCTAGTGAGTTCATTGGTTTGCGTTATCATTTATTGGTTCGTTGGTTTAGTGCGTTGCTACGGTTCCATTAATTCACACATGACTCTCACTACGAGTCACTACACAATAAGACTCACCTATGAGTCGGTCTACGCACTAAGTAAAGCCACACAATCAATCAAGAAGGTTAGCTCAATCAACATACAGCAAGACATATAATGAAGGCAATAAACCGTTTTCATGCTTTAGTCTTGATTAGCCGGCATACAGCACACAAATCAACGTAACTCGGTTAGCATACGGGGCATGAGGAAATCATACCTTCCACCGGAGTTAGCTTTAACACGTGTTCCCTTGTTCCTTGGTTCACACTTGTTCCACTGATAATGTTTCAACATTATTATTAATACTATACTCTTACGATACACAAATAATTACTACTCCCGTACTTACCCCGTTATCCCGGTGTACTTAATGTTCTTATACTCTCAACTTGCTTGGTTACTTTTACACTTGTTTTCATACTCATATACTTACTTTCTTACCCTTATTATTTCAATTGTAGTGTACTACTACATATATATGCATATATGTGTATAAGCATATATATATGTATACATATGATTATTATAATCATATAGTAAAAATATATATATATATATTTTTTTTACTCGACCGGACTTGCGACCGACCTTGCAAGTCCGGTCCATTCCAGTAGCTACCAGTACGGGAAATTTTCTGACTCGACCGAACTTGCAAGTCCGGTCGCAAGTTCGGTCCATTCCAGTAGCTTGCATTACGGGAATTTTTCTGGCCGACCGAACTTGCAAGTCCGGTCGCAAGTTCGGTCCATTCCAGAAGGTTTCTGACGGGAGAATTTTCTTGTCCGACCGAACTTGCATGTCCGGTCGCAAGTCCGGTCGATTCCAGAAGGTTTCCCGTCTTTGTAAATCTGGGCTCGACCGAACTTGCAAGTCCGGTCGCAAGTCCGGTCCGGCCCAGTACTTCAGTTTTAAAATCTGTTTTCAGTTCTCTCTTTTACCCATTACTTCCCCAATCTTCCTACATGTAATCCCACATGTTTTAGTGCCATTTAGGCTTCCTATTATACCTCAATCCATCCACCAAATCTATTACTAAATCCATCAAATAACTTACACATTTCCCTTACTCCTTTTCCAACACTTGTAGCAGTTTTGTTACACTTATGCTATAGATTTTACAATTCAATCCTCCCATCCAATACTTTCTCAACCAATACCATTCCTAGCATTCTAATACTTCTCCTTACCATACCAATTCATTTCCAAGCCATTGCATTACCTATGCCCAAGTTCCAACACTCATCTTACAAAATTCTGCACATTAAGTTCTCCAAACTTCTCCAATGTATTCTTATACACTTTGCTACAGATTTTACACTTCTTATTTCTCATACTACAATTACCATTCCATAGCTACTAAACCTCTTTACTAATCCCAATACACACCTTGGTTCTTCCATTCACCAAGTCATCCACTAATGCACAATTCCTACTAAAATTTTGCCATAGTTCACCTACTATTCTAGCTTCTCCACATACATACTTTTCCATCAAATTCATTCCTATTCTAGCCAAACCACAAGGGTTCTACCAGCACACATACTAAGCAATCTTAATACATCAATACCCATCAATCACAATACCAATACACATACTCATTACACTTGGCTCCAAAGCCTTCAATTCCAATACTTGCTCTTAAATACTCAAATCTCACAATCCTCAATACTAGCACAAGGTTTTGGGTTCTTTAAATATTTTACCCATTCCCATTACTCTAATGCTATAGAATTTAACATTAGGAAGGAGCTCTTACCTTGAGCTTATACTTTCTTCTTTCTTTTCCATTTCTCATATTCCTCTCTTTCTTGTCCAAATCGATTTTGTGGGGAATGGAGTTGCCAAACTCCATTCCCATTACCCAAGCACACAAAGACAAGCATAATTAACCTACTAACCCTCATAATAACACTAATTCATTGGAGTGTTTAAAATACAAATTCTAGGGTTTACCTTTGGAGTGCTTTAGGAGGGGTTTTAGCCCTTGGTTCAAGAAGGTATTCTCACCACCATTGGAGGGTTGAAGCAAAGCTCCAAAACAAGAGGAAAAAACAAGGTAAGAGAGAGAGACCAAAATCGGCCATACCAAGAGATGGAGAAAAATGAGGTCTTTCATGGAGATTTTTACCTTGTTGGAAAGAGGAGACTCCAAGCTTCACAATGGTGTGCTTTTCTCTTCAAATGGGGAAAACCCATGGAGATGAAGTTGCTCATTTTCGGATTTTGAAAAGATAGAAATGTAGAGGAGGATGAGGGGATTACAAATATGTAATTATTTTTGAGTTTGGAGCATGAATGGAGCTTGTACAAGGAGAGGAAGTTGAGGCAGCCATGGAGGCTCCATTTTCACCCAGCACAGCGAGAGAGAGGGAAGAAAATCGGTGGAGAGAGGTGAGGAAGAAGAAGAAGAAAAGTGAGAGGAGAGAGAGGGAGGGAAGTGTTTTATGTTTTTGCTTTTTACTTTTCTCTCTCCTCCTTCTCTTTCTTTCTTTCTTTCTTTCTTTCTTTATTACTAGCTTAGAGTGTGTGTGAGTGGGTTGACTCCCTTAATAGAAACCGGCCCCACTATATTAGTAAGCTGGAGCGTTTTTCGTCTTTTACAGAAAACGCTTGTTATTTTACCCGGTTTGGATATTATTCACTAACCGGGCCCGTTTTCCGGAATTTTCTCGTTTCTTTATTTTTATTGGCTATTAAGCTTCCATAAAGGCTTAATAATTATTATTTAATGATTTCTAATTTTTACGGGTCTGTTTGACCACTTAAAGTCACGTTTTCGGGTTTCCTCGAAAAACGTGCGCTAAAGCTCTTTTAGCGTTTTAATACATTCCTTGGATCCGTTTTCTTCGGGAATCGTTCCCGCATACTAATTAGGCATGAATAAGCCTTAGGGATCCTCATACTACTCTAACCGAGGTCTCGTACCTCCTATGGTTATTTAACGCTTATTTTAGCGTTTTCCGCTTTCTAAGCGTTCTTCTCATTTCTTTTGGATTTATTTTCCTTACCAAAATTACTTAGGCGCTATTAGGCCCTTAAATACTATATTAGGATAATATAATCACCATATTTAAGTTCGGGGTATTTCAGGGATTAATTGACTTGTTTTTATAAACAAAAGGAAAGATAAAATAAACTGAGTAAAAGGTAAATTAAACGGGACTCTGGGTTCAGGTTTATATAGTCTGCTCTTTTATGCTATGTCTACCGGTTTTATTATAATAGTTTGGCAAAATTCCTGTTATTATCTTGAGGACTAAATCATAGACTCAAAAGAACTCGTTTACCAGAACATGCTCGGTCTAATCCAGATTCGAGCAAAACACATGTAAACGGATTAAGTATGAGAAATTATATTTGCGTCTGAAAATACTAACTTATTAAATCATAATAAGCTTTCTACAGATTTACGGCTTAATTAACTTGTCTATTTATCACGGATCTGATCAAAATAGATTTAGTAAAGCATTTTAATAAATTCATGAACTTTATTAAAAAGGCGAGAGATAAGCTTTAATAGTAACAAACTATATTTAAAATAAACCGGTAAAAACATAATTACATAATTAAACAGACTATAAATTAACCTTCACCCAGAGTATATCCTCTTAGCCTAACATATTAACTGGTAATATGTTGGTCAGAGTTGGACAGAATAATAACGCAGTGGTTTTTGTGGATGAAAATGGAGTGAGATGGTGATTTTGTGAGGAAAATTGACATGGATTTTGGAGTGGAATGAGATATGTATTAATGGAGGGTTATAGGTGTATTTATAGTGAAAATGGGGTAGAAATGAAGGGGGTGTCGGTGTATTAGGCGTGTGAAAGGATAAAGTTAATTTATCCTTTCACACTATGTCGATTCTGCTCTGTACGCTGTCAAATTTGACGCGTCCGAACCAGTGTCCGAATCAGCTGGTTCGGACATGTCGATTTTATGCGGAGCGCGCTCCACGTGTTGCGTCTGAATCAGCTTGTTCGGACGGTGGTCCGGACGATAATTGTTTTGCCTCTAAAATCTTCGTTTGAGCTCCGATTTGATCCCCATTTGTTGCGTTGCGAAGCTTGTGAAGAACTATACATATTTACATGGCTTTTTCCTGCACTTAACATATAAAATGCATTAGTCCAAAACAAAACATAAATCTAGGAAAAAGCATATAGTAAGTGGGAAACATTACTTTAAAGTGTTGTAAATAATAAGGTAATTAAACCCTAAAAGTCTATATGTTTCGCACTTATCAGATTGAAATACCCCAAACCTTGATATGTTGTTTAAATATTAAAATATGGCGAATAAAGGCTAAAACGTGCCTTAGGCATACTATTAAATACATTAAAACATAGTCAACACAATAAAGTACCATAAACACAGTTTGAGCAAAAACATGCTCTAAGCTTGGAATGAACTTGGCTAGGACCCAAAGAGCCTACCAAGACTTAGTAATATTCAATTATGATTTTATAAGGCTAATAAAGTCCTTAAGAAACATTGGTAGACAATTAAACCAAATAAAACACAAGAAAACACCATAAAGTCAATTTAAGCAAATACTTGCCCTAGACTTGGTGTAACCTTGTATAATACCTAAAGGTCATTCCTAGACCTTATTTACATGTTAATGGACGTGATAAATCAATTCCCAAAGAAAACCAAGCTTGAAAACAAGTTGAAAACACAAAATGTGCTTTAAGGAGCCTTAAAGCACATTTTTGAAAAAATTGTCTTTAAAATGAGTTTTGAGTGGCTAAATGTCCATCATTACTCTTTAATCAACATGTGTACTACTTAGTATCACATTAGGAAGTCTAAATCAATGGAAAATCAAAAATTTCACAAATATGTGCACTAATTAGTGAATAGTGCTCAAATAGTGCTAGTTTTGACTTTAGTCAACTTAGCTTGATTAAATGGTCAACAAAGACCATAAATATCCTTATTGTGGAAGGGGGCACGGTTTTAGTGGTGGTGACTCACCATACCAAGCAGCCAACTAAAGAAAGTAAAAGAAAATAAAGTAAAGTTACTATTTGCTTTATAACATAAATATCTTCAAACTTTACCTCTCTCCTCACTTTTCTCTCATTTATCTCATCCCCAACGTCTTCATCTTCTTCCTCCCTTATTCAAAAACGATTTGCTACAGCAAGTATACTTCTCCACCTTGTTTTGCTTGCCAAATCCAACTCCATACTCCAAATCAAAAACTAAGACCATATTTGTGTTAGTTGGAGCAAGCTCTTCATTCCTATCTTTTCAAATCTTCAAGAACTCCAACTCGGTGCCATGGAGAATCACCATTGAAGGAGCTTGAGCTCATCTTTCCATGCCTTGTCATTCTCCTTTGCTTCAAGGTAAGGAAAACCGAAGGAAAACTTCATTTCCCCTTGTTTTTATATATGACCGAGAATCACCCATTGATGGTGTGTTCTTTTGATCTTTCATAGCCTCATTTCAAGCTTCAATGGACTAGGAGGAGTCCTCTCTTGTTACTTATCCAAGTTCTCTTTCAAATTCCAAGGTAAACATCAATTTTAGTGTTTTAAAACACTTATGTAAATCTAGGGTTTATATGTGAGTTTAAGTATGAAACTTAATGCTCATTACCCTTATATGTATATTGGTTAGAAGATTGTCAAGTGATAAAAAGGTCCTTGCCGATTTTCAATCAAGAAAGAACAAGAGAAAACAAGTGAGAAAACTTGGAAAACAAAGAGGTAAATGATCTCTCTTAATGTAGTTTTGTGCTTAAGGAATTGAGCTTTATATTGCCTTGTAAAGCAACTTAAAGAGCCAATGGGAAATGAGTTAGTGAATACCCACAAGGAGGTTATTAAAGGCATATGTGTTGTTGTGTGTATTTGTAGGTTGAAGGCATTTAAATGTGGAAATTCAGTGTTTAAGTTTAATGCAATTTAAGGGCCTAAGTGCCAAGCAATTTAAGTTTATGCACTATATTGTGATGTAGTGTAGTTTAAAGGTTTTTGTGTGTAAGAACATCTCTTATGAAAATGAAGGTCTTTGATGGTTAAAGGGTGAAAAACTATATGTTTGTGTATAAGGATGTGTATAATGGGATTGAGTGTTCTTGGAATGTATGAAGTGGAAAACTGTGTGTTTTGGTGTAAGGTGATACAAGAGAAGCTATGGCAAAATGTAGTTGATAAACAAAGGAGTTTATGTGTACTAATGAGATTTTATGACCTAGAAGGTACTAGGAATTTGTTAAGTCTTGAGATGGTGAAAGAGAGTGAATTAAGGTGTTCATGAGTCCAAGGATGACCTAGGAGTGGTCTTGGAGGATTTAGAGATCAAATGGGTGTTTTAAACACACCAAGGTTATGTTATGTGAAGTGTTAAGTCTTGTTCAAGTTTTGGTAATCAAAGGAAAAATAATGCCTTGTGAATGTCTACGTGTAAACTTGTGGAAAATAGAAGGAGTTGTGTAAAGGAGGTGTATGTGGGAAATAATGCCTTTGGAGTAGTGGTGATGGTGGTAAGGCAACATTTTGGTTAGTTGAGTTATAGGCAAGAAACTAACACTTAGAAACCTAAGGAAAATATTGCAAGTGTTAAGGGATTTTATAAGTAATTGAGTAACAAGTTTGGTGATGATTTAGAAAAGGTTAGTGCATGATTTAAGGTGTTTAAACATGTGGAAAGTTTAGGAAATGATTGGAGGTGAATTAGGGGTTGTAAACTGGCAAAAACTGTCAATTTAAGGACCTACAGACATGGTCCGGGTTTGTAAACAAGTACACAAACCCGGACCACCTCAAAAACGTCCCAGAAACTCATTTCTACATGTGGTCCGGGTTTGTATCCAAGTACACAAACCCGGACCAAGTCAAAAACTACACAGATAGTAAAATCCGGGATTGGTCCGGGTTTGTAACCCCGGACACAAACCCGGACCAGTTCAAAATTTCAACAGAATGTGTTTTTAAGTGTTGTTATGATGGGGAAGTGAATGGTAATGGTTTTAGATGATGTTTAGGCCTTGTTTGGTGACTTTTAAAGGCCATTGGAAGTATAAACAAGTGTGAGAGTGAATGTGTAAGTTGTGAACTTAAGATCACATAAATAAATTAAGTACAACGGGATGACGGGGTTAACTATGGGCATTAGATATTAAGCAATCATGTTACCCCAATGTTAATGAAAGTAATTGTAATGTTACCAGTTGTTCGAGGAACATAAGAGGACACATTAGAGTGGACCTTGGTGACAGGTATGGTTTTCTTGCAACCTGTGTCCTACCGGATTACACCGGCTTGTATGCCAATGTGTTTTTCTGAGTGTTTGCCACCTTGTAAGATAAAAACATGTAATGAATTTATAGCAATTCATTTATGTGGCGTGTTTAATTCCGATACCGTTTAACCTCGAAAGTGTTAAACCTTAGCTAACCAAATCTAGGAGCACATGAGAGATCGGTATTCGGATTTAACGACCCAAACCATGGGAACGTTCTAACCACGGCTATGCGTGAGTTAGTTGTGTGATGTTTGTGCGTGTAAGTATGCTTACCACCCTTGTGTGTGTCTAACTGGACCTAAACACCTACTTGTGAATTAATGTATTAAGTTTCAATATGGGACTTCTAACAAGTGCTAACCGGGGGATGAGGAGTCCGGTAGTTCCGGCCACGCGTGTGAGTATGGGAGTCGATATCATGTCCGGTTCGATTCTCTCCGTATGTTATGGTTGTTCTCCTTTTTGGGTTCTAACCTCCCTTTAGCTTAACCAAGGCTATTTTACTAACTCATGTCGGGCCCAGGGGCATACTATGTACGGTGTGTTCAGATCACTATATCCGATCCATCTTTGTGTTAAGTTATCCGTTCATCTAATAGGACGGTAACGAGTTATGTAACAAGCTTAGCATGAGTTTGGCAGCATTCTCTAGGTCTCCAAGTGAACTAACTATGTTTGGGTCGGTTCCTAAAGAGAACCATTCCCGTTATGTTATGTGTTAATGTCGCGTGGCAATTCTTATTGCGATGTTATGTTGTATGTACGTTAAAATGTGGAATGAGTTGTTGTGTGGAAAGTGTGGATTATGGACATGAGTCCCAGGTCATTATAAGACGATTTGGAGTATAACCCGACTAGTGGGTAAGTGTCGTCTATTAAGGAAATAGCTCCATTAGAGGAGAACCCTCTAGGGTTAAAGGACACAATGAGTGATCTAATGAGTAAAGATGTGTTGACTGTTTTGTTGAGCCCATTGTTGTGGGTATGTATCGTGTTATGTGTTTATAGTTTACATGCACGATTTAAATATAATCAACCGCATGCTTAGACGACAAATAGTTGTGTGTGGCCCGGTAGCATGCGGGCTGCATGATTACCATACCAGCAAAGGTGCTGAGCCCCTTGGGGGCCACCCTTTCTTTCTTATTTTTCAGGTACAAGGAGCTGGGAGCCGTTCGAGAGTAGGACGGGGTAGTTGTTTGTGCATGGGTAGTCGTTTTAATTACTTATGTATTGTAGGAGTAGTAAGACCGAAACTCTTATCGGCATTGGTTTGTAAATACTCGGTACAGTTGGAATGTATAAGTATAATGAACGTTGGTAATGGA
This sequence comes from Limonium bicolor, assembly GCA_023374045.1. Classification (NCBI taxonomy): domain Eukaryota; kingdom Viridiplantae; phylum Streptophyta; class Magnoliopsida; order Caryophyllales; family Plumbaginaceae; genus Limonium; species Limonium bicolor. The sequence goes on from CM041780.1 coordinate 120,783,312, forward strand.
AAGAGATTGTAATGTTTATTTGCTCGGGAATCTGGTCCATCAGACCGATACAATGTACGTGTATTAGCCTTGTTAGCCACGTGGGTGGCTAACGGCGTGTAACACCAGTACGTTAAGTAATGTGATGAGTTAAGTTTTCGGCTGCAATTTGTTGTTAAGTGTATGGTTGTGGTTGAGGTGTTACAGATTCCTAACAAGCTAACCAATCTAACTTAATAAATTGGTAATTAAATTGGAATGAGTAGAAGTCCGATATAGTTTCGGCCACTGATAAGTGTCTAAATGAGCATGTTTTATGGGTGTAATTCATATATTATATTAGCACTTTACTTGCTCATTTCTCACTTATCGTATGTTTTTCCTCTAGTTTATGTTTTATTGGATATCTCACAAATTTATTGGTTAAACATGAGGAAAACCAAGCTAGGAGCAAAGTAGACGAAGAGACGAACGAGTGGGCGCAAACGGATCTTAAATCGGAGCTGAAACGAATATTTTAGGAGCAAAACAATTATCGCCCGAACCAGGACAAGTCAAACATGCGTCCGTGTCTTGTCCGCATTAGAAAGGCCGGACATGAGTAGAGACGTCCGCCCCGCGTCCGTGGAGAAAAAGGCGGACAAGAGACAACACGTCCGCCCAAAGATGGCCGGACAAGACACGGACAAGAGGAAGAGACCGTGAGTGACGTCCGTGGATTTAAACCCGGACAGAAGGCCGGACAGAGACAGAACCGTGGCACGTCCGTGGATTTAAGGCCGGACAAGACTAAGGAGCAACTGTGAGAGGTCCGGGGAAATGAACACGGACATAAACGCGGACGCCTCTAAAAATGCAACCAGATCCAGATATTAACGCGACAGAATTCGGTGCTGTTTATCTTCTTCGTTGCGGCGCCTGCAACTTATCCATCTACCCGAGTAGCAATATCAGGCGCCTGCCGACAGTTCCTCACGCGTTCTGCCGCCCCAATCCACTCCTTGAATCCCTCACGCGGTGTTCCCCCTGTCTTCTTCTTCTCCTCCTCTCTTCTATATAAACCCAGTACCTCTGCATCAAATCAATCAATTACTCCCTTCCATAATCCATCGCTCACACCACAATACGTACCACACCTACGATCCATTCCATCCTCTTATCCTCCACTTCTCCATTTTATCTTCTTTCTTCATTCATTAGCCTTACGCTGTTAGTCTCCAGAGAACCAACGAAGAAATCGATTGGCCATCTGTTCGTTCTCCTTCGTTGGTTCCGACTATCTTATTTCTTATGCTTGTTTTACTGTATAATTATGTCTGAATAATAGACCTAGCTTCCCGGGTTAGGAAGCAAGCCTATTTTATATAATTGTGTTATGTAAGCTTTCCAGTATAATTTATCTAAGCAGTATTTTGATTCTTGTCCTTAATGCGCTTTAATCTTCTTGCAAATTATTAAAGTGATATTTGTAGTTCTTTGTTAAAATGCAGTGCTGAGACAAGTATCTAGACACAGGAAGTTAAAACGGGTTAACGACTAGAAGCGAGTTTCGCCTACAGGTTAACCAATCTCCAATAGGAATTGTTAATAATGCGATTAATTTATTAATAACTTGAGCAAGGATTGCGCTTGTTGTTTAAATTAATCAGGGTTTATTAGACAGGGAACGGTCAATAAACTAATTAAGATTCTTGAGTTTATTGCTAAAGTGGGAAAGTTATATTAATATAATTAAATAAAATAGTGAGCAGAACAACCCGGGATGCTTCTTTAAAACACAAAAATTTACAATTTCTATTTCTTTTCTGTTTTGATGAATTGTTTTTATTATTGTCTTATGAGTTAGCTGTTAATCATATTCTCCCTAAAAAATGATAAAATCTGTTAATTAGAATTCTCAGTCAATTTACCACACTATCAGTTATCCACAGCGAGTTCCCCAAGAGTACGACAACCCACATTTCCACTATTCCGCAAAACGATAGGTACACTGCCTAGGTTGAAGATGTAGTCACATATTTCTCCAACAAGTTTTTGGCGCCGTTGTCGGGGATCTCCGACACGGTTAATTGATGGTTTTTAATTTGATTGAGATATCTGTTTAATTTTCTTTTTATTTCTGTTTTATTTTATTTTCGTTTTATTTAATTTTACTTACTATTTTAGCAATTTTCTTTTATTTCTGTTTTATATCATTTTTGTTTATATGTTTATTTTCTATTTTTAGTTCTATTCTACTTGGTGTTTTTATTTTTGTTTTTGTAGATAGTTACTGATTATGGAGAGCGGCTACGATGAGGTGAGAAGATTGTTGATCAATTTGGAATGGACGCACATGCAAGAGGAGATGTCCTCATATCAAAGGTTGGTCAAGGATTATCAACCACCTCAACAATCAAATCGAGAGCCGTATTGGTGGGAAGTCGACCAGGCTAATACACAGTACAAAGAAGCTCAGTTGGGATACGACTACTTCAATCAGAATGAACAGCAATCTACACAAGAGCCAGACGAATTTTTCCCGAGTCAGGCCAAGCCGCTAGAAGATTCCAGTGGTTACTCCAATGAGTGAAGATCGATTCGAGCCAGATATTCATGAAGCTGCAAGTTCTGATGAGGAGATAAAGAAACTTATCAGGACATTTTTCTCGACGCTGAGTTGGAGCAAATGTCTGAGAGTTACAATTCTCCCTCCATCTCCATCCCCAGCATAAGAAGAGCAATTAAAAGATGAAGATATTTTGTGTGAGCCAGTCTGCGAAGAGGTTTATCCTATTGAGCCTCATCAACCAGGAGAGGAAATTTACATCCTCGAATCTGAAGAAGGACACCGCTACCACCAGTCTCTCATAAACTCTCCACCCTGCCTCCATAAGCCTCAACAACAAGAGGAGGATGTTTACATCCTCCAATTTGAGAAGAAAAGTTATCACCACCTGGTCTCCTGTTAGAACTACGTTACCGGCAGTACCTCCTCAAACACCAGGTTTTGTGGAGTATTTACTTTCCTATTTTATTTGCCAAGTTGACGTTCTGTTTTGATCCAGGTGGTTTGCTTTTAATTACTGCTAACTTCGTTTTCCTGGCGAAGCTGTTGTCTACCTTTATTTTTGATCCAGGATAACGAAGCGGGAGTCTAGCCAAAGACTATAAATACGGGCAGCTTACTGGGAGGCAACCCAGTGGTTAAATTTTATTTTCCTACTATTTTTGTTTTATGTTTTGTCTTCCATATTATTCCTATATATGTTTTTATAAATATATATAAAAAAAAGAGAGAGAGGAGAACGAGGAAATTAACTTGAGTTCTTCTGGCTGTTTAGAATATTCATTACAGGAACATCTTGCACATTCCGACAGCTGAACTCAAGTGTGGGGGAGCTACTCTACACACTCTGCGAACTCTGGGAAGTACATTCAAATTTTTATATACCCCCTTCTGCTTTGAATTGTGTGAGATAGTAGTTTGCATGACCTCGTTAATTTAATTCTTCCTATGCAATGAGACATTGCTCCAGTCTAAGTGTGGGGAGGACTCACTTCTCTGTCGCTCGTCTTAAGTCTCTCTTAAATTGACACATTGCTTAAAATGCTCCATCTCTCTGCTTATCTTGCGTTTTCTTTCAAATTCAATATCTGGACCCTTTATATGTGGGTTGTTCTCTTTAAGAACAAACTATTATGAATTGTGGGATAAATGGTACAAAATTTTTAAAATTTTGATTGCTTTTGAGGAGCATTTTTATGCGGTGTGACCAAATGATCTGAAATGGTTGGATTTTATTGCTCAGGGGTTCTTTCTGTCTTCTCTCTTAGGGATTGCTAAGGGGTGCTTCTCTGTCAAAAAATATATACAAAAAATAATAAACAAGGGACTTGCGAGACACCATTGGTAACCAACAAAGAGAGTTGAGTGTTCTTAAATACAAAGCTTGATGCCTACATATTATCTTCTCATCTCTTATGCAAAAGTGAAACAAATGCATAAATCTATTTTTTCTTTTGTTTTCTCCTCAAATGCCCATTCTTGAGAGAAGTTGGCCATGGTAAAAGTTCTCAAAGTCACCAAAACTGAAGAAGCATTGAAGCACTCTGGATCATACCCCGAAACTCTATATTTTATTTTTACCCTGAGCAACCTATGCCACCAGTAGGTGATGGTTCACACTCCTCGAAAGTTAAAGATCATGTTTATCCTACCCTTCATAATAATATTTGTTAGTATTGAGCATTTCCTACTTACTTGGGTACATGGTTTTGCTTGAGGACAAGCAAAAGGTAAGTGTGGGGGTTTGATAAGTGTCTAAATGAGCATGTTTTTATGGGTGTAATTCATATATTATATTAGCACTTTACTTGCTCATTTCTCACTTATCGTATGTTTTTCCTCTAGTTTATGTTTTATTGGATATCTCACAAATTTATTGGTTAAACATGAGGAAAACCAAGCTAGGAGCAAAGTAGACGACAGACGAACGACTGGGCGCAAACGATCTTAAATCGGAGCTGAAACGAAATTTTAGGAGCAAAACAATTATCGCTCGAACCAGGACAAGTCAAACATGCGTCCGTGTCTTGTCCGCATTAGAAAGGCCGGACATGAGTAGAGACGTCCGCCCCGCGTCCGTGGAGAAAAAGGCGGACAAGAGACAACACGTCTGCCCAAAGATGGCCGGACAAGACACGGACAAGAGGAAGAGACCGTGAGTGACGTCCGTGGATTTAAACCCGGACAGAAGGCCGGACAAAGACAGAACCGTGGCACGTCCGCGGATTTAAGGCCGGACAAGACTAAGGAGCAACTGTGAGAGGTCCGGGTAAATGAACACGGACATAAACGCGGACGCCTCTAAAATGCAACCGATCCAGATATAACGCGACAGAATTCGGTGCTGTTTTCTTCTTCGTTGCGGCGCCTACAACTTATCCATCTACCCAGCAATATCAGGCGCCTGCCGACAGTTCCTCACGCGTTCTGCCGCCCCAATCCACTCCTTGAATCCCTCACGCGGTGTTCCCCCTGTCTTCTTCTTTCCTCCTCTCTTCTATATAAACCCAGTACCTCTGCATCAAATCAATCAATTACTCCCTTCCATAATCCATCGCTCACACCACAATACGTACCACACACTACGATCCATTCCATCCTCTTATCCTCCACTTCTCCATTTTATCTTCTTTCTTCATTCATTAGCCTTACGCTGTTAGTCTCCAGAGAACCAACGAAGAAATCGATTGGCCATCTGTTCGTTCTCCTTCGTTGGTTCCGACTATCTTATTTCTTATGCTTGTTTTACTGTATAATTATGTCTGAATAATAGACCTAGCTTCCGGGTTAGGAAGCAAGCCTATTTTATATAATTGTGTTATGTAAGCTTTCCAGTATAATTTATTAAGCAGTATTTTGATTCTTGTCCTTAATGCGCTTTAATCTTCTTGCAAATTATTAAAGTGATATTTGTAGTTCTTTGTTAAAATGCAGTGCTGAGACAAGGTTCTAGACACAGGAAGTTAAAACGGGTTAACGACTAGAAGCGAGTTTCGCCTACAGGTTAACCAATCTCCAATAGAATTGTTAATTGCGATTAATTTATTAATAACTTGAGCAAGGATTGCGCTTGTTGTTTAAATTAATCAGGGTTTATTAGACAGGGAACGTCAATAAACTAATTAAGATTCTTGAGTTTATTGCTAAAGTGGGAAAGTTATATTAATATAATTAAATAAAATAGTGAGCAGAACAACCCGGGATGCTTCTTTAAAACACAAAAATTTACAATTTCTATTTCTTTTCTGTTTTGATTAATTGTTTTTATTATTGTCTTATGAGTTAGCTGTTAATCATATTCTCCCTAAAAAATGATAAATCTGTTAATTAGAATTCTCAGTCAATTTACCACACTATCAGTTATCCACAGCGAGGTCCCCAAGAGTACGACAACCCACATTTCCACTATTCCGCAAAACGATAGGTACACTGCCTAGGTTGAAGATGTAGTCACTATTTTCCAACAAGTTTTTGGCGCCGTTGCCGGGGATCTCCGACACGGTTAATTGATGGTTTTTAATTTGATTGAGATATTGTTTAATTTCTTTTATTTCTGTTTTATTTTATTTTCGTTTTATTTAATTTTACTTACTATTTTAGCAATTTTCTTTTATTTCTGTTTTATCATTTTTGTTTTTTATATATTAAGTTTTATTTTCTATTTTTAGTTCTATTCTACTTGGTATTTTTATTTTTGTTTTTGTAGATAGTTACTGATTATGGAGAGCGGCTACGATGAGGTGAGAAGATTGTTGATCAATTTGGAATGGACGCACATGCAAGAGGAGATGTCCTCATATCAAAGGTTGGTCAAGGATTATCAACCACCTCAACAATCAAATCGAGAGCCGTATTGGTGGGAAGTCGACCAGGCTAATACACAGTACAAAGAAGCTCAGTTGGGATATGACTACTTCAATCAGAATGAACAGCAATCTACACAAGAGCCAGACGAATTTTTCCCGAGTCAGGCCAAGCCGCTAGAAGAGATTCCAGTGGTTACTCCAATGAGTGAAGATCGATTCGAGCCAGATATTCATGAAGCTGCAAGTTCTGATGAGGAGATAAAGAAACTTATCAGGACATTTTTCTCCGACGCTGAGTTGGAGCAAATGTCTGAGAGTTACAATTCTCCTCCATCTCCATCCCCAGCACAAGAGGAGCAATTAAAAGATGAAGATATTTTGTGTGAGCCGGTCTGCGAAGAGGTTTATCCTATTGAGCCTCATCAACCAGGAGAGGAAATTTACATCCTCGAATCTGAAGAAGGAACACCGCTACCACCAGTCTCTCATAAACTCTCACCCTGCCTCCATAAGCCTCAACAACAAGAGGAGGATGTTTACATCCTCCAATTTGAGGAAGAAAAGTCATCACCACCTGGTCTCCTGTTAGAACTACGTTACCGGCAGTACCTCCTCAAACACCAGGTTTTGTGGAGTATTTACTTTCCTATTTTATTTGCCAAGTTGACGTTCTGTTTTGATCCAGGTGGTTTGCTTTTAATTACTGCTAACTTCGTTTTCCTGGCGAAGCTGTTGTCTACCTTTATTTTTGATCCAGGATAACGAAGCGGGAGTCTAGCCAAAGACTATAAATACGGGCAGCTTACTGGGAGGCAACCCAGTGGTTAAATTTTATTTTCCTACTATTTTTGTTTTATGTTTTGTCTTCCATATTTTCCTATATATGTTTTTATAAATATATATAAAAAAAAGAGAGAGGAGAGAGAACGAGGAAAATTAACTTGAGTTCTTCTGGCTGTTTAGAATATTCATTACAGGAACATCTTGCACATTCCGACAGCTGAACTCAAGTGTGGGGGAGCTACTCTACACACTCTGCGAACTCTGGGAAGTACATTCAAATTTTTATATACCCCCTTCTGCTTTGAATTGTGTGAGATAGTAGTTTGCATGACCTCGTTAATTTAATTCTTCCTATGCAATGAGGACATTGCTCCAGTCTAAGTGTGGGGGAGGACTCACTTCTCTGTCGCTCGTCTTAAGTCTCTCTTAAATTGACACATTGCTTAAAATGCTCCATCTCTCTGCTTATCTTGCGTTTTCTTTCAAATTCAATATCGTGGACCCTTTATATGTGGGTTGTTCTCTTTAAGAACAAATACTATTATGAATTGTGGGATAAATGGTACAAAAATTTTTAAAATTTTGATTGCTTTTGAGGAGCATTTTTATGCGGTGTGACCAAATGATCTGAAATGGTTGGATTTTTATTGCTCAGGGGTTCTTTCTGTCTTCTCTCTTAGGGATTGCTAAGGGGTGCTTCTCTGTCAAAAAAATATATACAAAAAAATAATAAACAAGGGACTTGCGAGACACCATTGGTAACCAACAAAGAGAGTTGAGTGTTCTTAAATACAAAGGCTTGATGCCTACATATTATCTTCTCATCTCTTATGCAAAAGTGAAACAAATGCATAAATCTATTTTTTCTTTTGTTTTCTCCTCAAATGCCCATTCTTGAGAGAAGTTGGCCATGGTAAAAGTTCTCAAAGTCACCAAAACTAAGAAGCATTGAAGCACTCTGGATCATACCCTGAAACTCTATATTTTATTTTTACCCTGAGCACACCTATGCCACCAGTAGGTGATGGTTCACACTCCTCGAAAAGTTAAAGATCATGTTTATCCTACCCTTCATAATAATATTTGTTAGTATTGAGCATTTCCTACTTACTTGGGTACATGGTTTTGCTTGAGGACAAGCAAAAGGTAAGTGTGGGGGTTTGATAAGTGTCTAAATGAGCATGTTTTATGGGTGTAATTCATATATTATATTAGCACTTTACTTGCTCATTTCTCACTTATCGTATGTTTTTCCTCTAGTTTATGTTTTATTGGATATCTCACAAATTTATTGGTTAAACATGAGGAAAACCAAGCTAGGAGCAAAGTAGACGACGAGACGAACGAGTGGGCGCAAACAGATCTTAAATCGGAGCTGAAACGAATATTTTAGGAGCAAAACAATTATCGCCCGAACCAGGACAAGTCAAACATGCATCCGTGTCTTGTCCGCATTAGAAAGGCCGGACATGAGTAGAGACGTCCGCCCCGCGTCCGTGGAGAAAAAGGCGGACAAGAGACAACACGTCTGCCCAAAGATGGCCGGACAAGACACGGACAAGAGGAAGAGACCGTGAGTGACGTCCGTGGATTTAAACCCGGACAGAAGGCCGGACAGAGACAGAACCGTGGCACGTCCGCGGATTTAAGGCCGGACAAGACTAAGGAGCAACTGTGAGAGGTCTGGGGAAATAAACACGGACATAAACGCGGACGCCTCTAAAATGCAACCAGATCCAGATATTAACGCGACAGAATTCGGTGCTGTTTATCTTCTTCGTTGCGGCGCCTACAACTTATCCATCTACCCAAGCAGCAATATCAGGCGCCTGCCGACAGTTCCTCACGCGTTCTGCCGCCCCAATCCACTTCTTGAATCCCTCACGGTGTTCCCCCTGTCTTCTTTTTCTCCTCCTCTCCTATATAAACCCAGTACCTCTGCATCAAATCAATCAATTACTCCCTTCCATAATCCATCGCTCACACCACAATACGTACCACACCTACGATCCATTCCACCTCTTATCCCCCACTTCTCCATTTTATCTTCTTTCTTCATTCATTAGCCTTACGCTGTTAGTCTCTAGAGAACCAACGAAGAAATCGATTGGCCATCTGTTCGTTCTCCTTCGTTGGTTCCGACTATCTTATTTCTTATGCTTGTTTTACTGTATAATTATGTCTGAATAATAGACCTAGCTTCCTGGGTTAGGAAGCAAGCCTATTTTATATAATTGTGTTATGTAAGCTTTCCAGTATAATTTATTTAAGCAGTATTTTGATTCTTGTCCTTAATGCACTTTAATCTTCTTGCAAATTATTAAAGTGATATTTTAGTTCTTTGTTAAAATGCAGTGCTGAGACAAGGTTCTAGACACAGGAAGTCAAAACGGGTTAACGACTAGAAGCGAGTTCGCCTATAGGTTAACCAGTCTCCAATAGAATTGTTAATAATCGATTAATTTATTAATAACTTGAGCAAGGATTGCGCTTGTTGTTTAAATTAATCAGGGTTTATTAGACAGGGAACGGTCAATAACTAATTAAGATTCTTGAGTTTATTGCTAAAGTGGGAAAGTTATATTATATAATTAAATAAAATAGGTGTGCAGAACAACCCGGGATGCTTCTTTAAAACACAAAAGATTTACAATTTCTATTTCTTTTCTGTTTTGATTAATTGTTTTTATTATTGTCTTATGAGTTAGCTGTTAATCATATTCTCCCTAAAAATGATAAAATCTGTTAATTAGAATTCTCAGTCAATTTACTACACTATCAGTTATCCACAGCGAGGTCCCCAAGAGTACGACAACCACATTTCCACTATTCCGCAAAACGATAGGTACACTGCCTAGGTTGAAGAAGTAGTCACATATTTCTCCAACAGCCACGCGTGAGGATGAGGAGACACAAGAGGTTGGATCCGATTCCTGGCTCTTAAACTGGTCCACGGCCTAAACCCCTTAAATGGGTAGCATCCTGGATTGGTGAGCCAAGTAAAACCCGGTGGTGGGACGGTGTAGTCCCTGCCCGGAGGTCATACCGACTTAACATGAGTAAGAGTAAGTAAGTAAGAATGAGTAAACAAGTATGGAAAAGTAAGTAAGTAAAGTAAGAGAAATTGTATGCAAGTGTTGTGTAATGAGTAAAGAGTAATAAGCATCCGATTAACCCGGATGCGTAATTTGGATAACCCTTGTGAAGGTAAGAATTGTGTATGCCATTGTATTGTTGTTTAGCATGTGTATTGTATTGTGTATGAATGTATGATGAATGTAAGACATGTATGTATGTTAATAATGAACCGCATGTTTATTCGACCTTAAATAGTCGACGTGCCCTTGTTAGCACTCGGTATATGCGAAGTTTATATGCAGCTTTGTGCTGAGCCCCTTGGGGCCCCGTTTTTAACATAATGCAGGTCCTCGAGAAGGGTGAAGACTATGAAGAGATTTAGTTTAATTTCTTTTTGGTGTAACGATGAATTGTGATGGTGTACCAAGTTGTACACGGCTGTAAGCCTTTTGTTTAGCCGGTGTACCATGGGGTACACCCTTTTGGATAATGTTAGGATGGTGAATTGGTATAGATGAGTAGTTGTTTAAACTCATTATTTTTGGGAGCTAGTGAAAGGATGTAATCGAATACACTTAAATACTCGGTAGTCTAGCAATGTAAGGATATGATCTTTTGTATTTAGTAAGCAATGTTTTAGTAGCTCGGTATATTTAGTCATCAGACCGTCACTGTAAGTAGTATAAGCCTAGCTAGCCGTATGGGCGGTTAGCGGCGTTGTATCACCCGCCGTAGTAGTAGTATTTCCGCTGCGAGTAATTAGGATTATTGGGATGATTGGACGGTAAGTATAGGATTAGCGGTAGGGGTGTTACAAAAAGTGGTATCAGAGCATAGTTACGCTCTGATGTCCTAAGTTACCGAGCATAGGGATTACCGAGTTAGGATTTCAACCGTCTTAAGACGGATACTTAGAAACCTAACTAGGAACTACCGTTGTTAACAACGGATACCCTTGACGTTCTTATGAACGATACCTTGCTTAAATTCAAGACCTGTTGGTCCTATGTTACAAAGCCTAATGCGAACGTTACATGTTCAGATGTCAGGAAGAGGTCCAGGCCGACCCAGAGGAGGGGCCAATGATGGACCGGGCACGCAGACGATAGCAGAGATCGTCGCTGCCACGGTAGCCCAAATGCTACCCCAAGTAATCACGGCGATGCAACAGAATCAACAAAACCAACAGACTCAAGCGGGACCAATCCCTCCCCCTCCACCCAGAGAAGTAAACTAGGTAAAAGCTATCGCAGATCTCCGACCTCCGTGCTTTAGAGGCGAGAGCGACCCTGCTAAGCTAGAAGCCTACATCTCCGAAATGGAGACTGCTTTTGAGACCCTCGAATGTCCTACTGGAGTTCGAGTGAGAATAGCAGCATACTACCTCAAAGATGCTGCTATGGATTGGTGGAAGCTTGTCAAGCACGAGTATATCGACGACCCCACCTTCGATTGGGAGTCCTTTGCCTCTATCCTCCGATCCAAATACTATCCGGAGCATGTAAAAACCAAGAAAAGGCTAGAGCTGGATGCCTTGAAAATGACAGACAAGATGTATGTGGATGAATACTACCGAACCTTTACCTCCATTCTTCGTCTTCTACCCGACCTTGGGTACACCGGCCAGGTGTTGGTCGATCGCTTCTATGGCGGTCTGAGCCATCGCCTTCGGTACGGCATGGGCTACACTAGGTTTACCTCCCTTCTAGGTAAACACAGGGTGAACCCTTAGTACCATTATAATTCTTCAAATATTTTATCTTTACCTTGATCTCTTAATAAGAATCCCGGCTAATACCTGAAACTTCAGGAGTGCTATCACGCGGCCTCTCGCGTTGAGATCACTTGCCAAATGAGGGATGAAGAAACCGCGCTTAAGCGCAAGGCCAACAACAAGAACACCAATGCTGAGGAGCAGAACCAGGGAAAGAGGTGGAAAAAGAAGAAGGGGAACTTCTTTCAGCAATCCCAAAAGAATTTCCCAAGTGAGAGCAGTGCCCATACTGAGAAGGGCAAACCAGTTGAGCTTCTTCAACTCGGTTCTTCTGCGCCGGTGGCTGCGAAGCCGCTGAGATCACACCCACCTAAGGGTAAACTTCTAATCTAGATTCGTATTTGCATAAGTATCATTCCTAGTATCTCCGCACAAATGTGCTAACTCTCTAAACCTTAGGTTCTGGCTCCGGTTTCACCAAGAACTATTCCGACGGCCGCACCTACGTGTGCAGAAAGTGCAACCAAGACCATCCTGGCAAGGATTGCCTAGGGAGAGAAATCCGGTGCTACAATTGTTAGAAGCCCGGACACCGAGCCAACATGTGCCCAGAAAATGCTAAGCCCAAAGGGAACTTCCAGAGCTACAAGCAGAGGGAAGGAAATGAGGTTGCATCTGGCGATGCACCAACCCAGCAGGCGCCACAGGGACAGGGATCCCGGGGTCCTCAGAGGGGTGCACCTCAGAGGCAGCCGGTCTTGCATGTCATTGACCGTGACGGGTCCGGTTCTAAGTAATTAAACTAAACCTTGAATCCTTGAGAAGCATGTCTAAGTATTGGAGTAATTGTTTGAGTGAATGCATGAGTAAATGAATTGGAGTATGTATTGAGCATGAAATGAAGTAGTTGAAACTAGTACTCACCGTAGGTAAAATTTACAACAATAGGAAGCTTTAGTATCTGCTATCCAATACCTTCGAAATCAAATCAAGAAGAGACCGACATCACCAACCACTACTACACCAACGAGCAGTGTCAGGTCATCCGACCAGGTATGATTTTATTAAAGGGATACCTGACACCTGAAGCCCAAATCTCAATCATTCGACGATGCAACGAGCTAGGAACGGGTCGAGGAGGATTTTATACACCCGAATTCCCCGGTGGAGCGAAGATGAAGCTGAAGATGATGTGCTTGGGAAAGGATTGGAATCCTTATACCAAGACATACCAAGAGACACGAACACAAGACGGAGCGACGCCACCGACAATACCCCCAGAATTTCAGACGCTTGTTACACAAGCTGTAGAACTTGCACAACAATGTGAAAATCATCCGATCCCCACACTTGAAGCGGACCTTTGTATCATCAACTTCTATGAGAAAGAAGGACGACTTGGGTTGCACCAAGACAAGGACGAGACAGCGGAATCTCTTGAACAAGGAGTGCCCGTAGTGTCTTGGTCCATTGGTGATGACGCCGTATTTATGTATAGTGAGCAGAAGCGTGTGGACCTCGCACAGAAACTTGTATTGAGATCAGGAGATGTCCTAATCATGGGTGGAAACTCTAGGATGCTGTATCATGGGATCAACAAGATCAAACTGAATACGGCACCACCGGCAATAATCAATGCCACACACATGAAACCAGGATGCCTGAACCTTACCTTTAGAAAGTATTAAGTTCATAGTACCATGTAATGTATTAGTAACGTGTATTAGTAAAGTATTAAGTTCATAAAGAGCAGTGTTGATTTAAATTCCACTTGTGTCCACCATCAATACTTATGAAATCGTGACTTCAATAGGTTGTGGACTCGGTAACGAAGGTAACCTGAGTATCCTCACAGAAGCACAAGCCGGTAGAAGCGGCACCATCTTAACGGGAACCTTCCTAGTGAACGACATTGAAGCCACAGTGTTATTCGACTGCGACACCTCTCACACATTCGTATCACCATCTTTTGTGAAGAGGTTGGGGCTAGATGCGGATGAGCTACCGAATTTCTTGGTTACTCTCCCATCGAAGGAGCGAGTACAGTGTACCAAATACTACAAATCAGCCACAATCCAAATCAAAGGCGAAGCGTTTCCCATCTCCTTCATCGAGTTTAATGGATTGGGATTCGACTTGATAATCAGAATGAATTGGTTGGAGCAGCACAAGGGTAGAATCCTCTGCGCCGAGCACTGATTGCTGCTCAAGAGTCCTTCTGGGGTTACCGTATCATACCGCCAGAGACCGAGAGAGCCTTCGACCACAGTCATCTCCGCTATGGCTATGTACCGGGAGCTCAGAAAGGGCCATGAAGTGTATTTGTGTTATGTACAAGACCTGGAGAGAGATCCAGAGTTCAGTGATGATGTACCGGTTGTATCTGAATTTCCTGATGTATTCCCTAAGGAGCTACCCGGCATGCCACCTCAGAGAGCGGTAGAATTTGAGATTGACCTCTTGCCAGGTACCGGTCCCATTGCTAGGGCACCGTACCGCATGGCACCTGCAGAAATGACAGAGTTGAAAGAAAATTTACGCGATCTTCTCAACAAAGGATTTATACGCCCGAGCGTGTCACCCTGGGGAGCACCGGTCCTCTTCATGAAGAAGAAGGACGGTAGCCTCCGACTTTGTATTGACTACCGCGAGTTGAATGCGGTCACAGTAAAAAATAAATACCCATTACCATGCATCGACGACCTATTCGACCAGCTGAGAGGAGCCTTAGTCTTCTCCAAGATCGACCTTCGTTCTGGGTATCATCAGATTGCCATCAGAGAGCAAGACATCGAGAAAACGGCATTCCGCACCAGATATGACCACTACGAATTCACAGTCATGCCATTCGGTTTGTCAAATGCACCAGCCAAATTCATGGATCTAATGAATCGACTATTCAGTGAGCAGTTGGACACTTCAGTGGTTGTCTTCATCGACGACATCCTTGTATACTCAAAATCAGCAGAGGAGCATCAAATTCATTTGAGGAAAGTACTTGAGACACTGCGCGAGAACCAGCTGTATGCGAAGTTCTCCAAATGCGAGTTCTGGCTAGATCAGGTATCATTCCTTGGTCATGTCATCTCGAGCGCGGGTATCTCAATTGACCCTTCTAAGATTGAAGCTGTACGATCATGGCCTAGACCCAAGACTGTCACTGATATTAGGAGCTTTCTTGGTCTAGCCGGTTACTACAGGAGATTTGTAAAGGACTTCTCGAAAGTCGCTAAGCCCATGACTACACTGATGAAGAAAGATGCACCGTTTGTATGGACAGACGAGTGCGAAGTATCATTTCAGAGCCTAAAAGACTCATTGACCTCAGCGCCCATCCTTACTCTTCCAGAGGGCACAGAGGGATTTGAGTTATATTGTGATGCATGAGGCAAGGGAATGGGATGCGTACTCATGCAGCATGACAAGGTTGTAGCTTATGCCTCCCGCCAGCTGAGAAAGCATGAGGAGAATTACCCGACTCACGACTTAGAGTTAGGAGCCATTGTCTTCGCCTTGAAGATATGGCGACACTACCTCTATGGGGTAAGCATCACCATCTACTCCGACCACAAGAGCTTACAGTATGTATTTACGCAGAAAGAATTGAACTTGAGACAGAGAAGGTGGATGGAGTTTCTCTCAGACTACGACATCGACCTACAGTATAAGGAAGGGAAGGCAAATGTGGTAGCCGATGCCCTGAGCCGTCGAGCACTCTCGCTCCATTCGCTACTCGCTTCTTCTAGCTTGGTTGACGAGGTGCAAGACGCTCAGTTGAGCGACCCTTACATGACCGAAATCAGACAGAAGATCACAGACGGTACATTTGATAAGAAGAAATATGATTTTAAGTTGCATGAAGATGGTCTGATTCGGCTGAATGGCAGGTTATGTGTTCCCCGAAGCAATGCTGAGCTGAAGGATTGCATTCTGCGAGAGTCACACAGTTCTACACTATCCGTCCATCCAGGAGCCTCCAAGATGTACAAAGACATGAAGAGGTACTTCTGGTGGTCTGGAATGAAATCAGATGTGACAGAGTATGTATTGAGATGCTTAACATGCCAGAAGGTGAAGTTTGAACATCGTAGACCGAGCGGAATGGTACAATCGATGCCAATTCTGGAGTGGAAATTTCACAATATCTCCATGGATTTTGTTGTAGGACTCCCACCTGCTAGGGAAGGACTCAACATGATCTGGGTTGTAGTCGATCACCTCACAAACGTTGCCCGATTCATACCGATGAAGGACACCTGGAAGGTGGCGAAGCTCGCGGAGCTATTCGACAAGGAGATTATCAGACACCACAGAGTCCCAAAGACTACAGTATCTGACCGCGACACCAGATTTCTTTTGAGATACTGGAGAGCTACATGGGAAGCGCTGGGTACAGAATTGAAGCTGAGTACCGCGTTCCATCCACAGACCGACGGTCAGACAGAAAGGACCATCCAGACACTGGAAGACATGCTTAGAGCATGTGCCTTAGATTTTCAGGGGAGTTGGTTAGATAAGCTTCATCTTATCGACTTTTCATACAACAATAGCTATCATGCTTCGATTAAGATGTCGCCTTTCCAAGCTTTATACGGTAGACCTTGCCGTACACCCTTGTGTTGGGATGAGTCAAGTGAAGCGGTCATCATAGGACCGGAGTATCTAGAACAAGTGCAAGCTGAAGTTCAGCAGATCCGAGCCAATATGAAGGCAGCCCAAGATAGACAGAAATCCTATGCGGATGTGCGACGACGCGACCTTGAGTTCGCCGTGGGCGACTAAGTGTTCTTGCGCGTTTCACCTATGAAGGCCGTATTCCGTTTTGGTCAGAAGGGCAAGCTGAGCCCAAAGTTTGTAGGGCCGTATGCTATCACCAAGAGAGTTGGAGTTGTAGCCTACAGGTTAGCACTACCTGAGGACTTGGGGCGTGTCCATGATGTCTTCCATGTGTCACAACTCAAGAAATACATCACCGATCCTTCTCATGTCTTAGAGCCCGAGCATTTATCTATTGAGCCGACCATGAGATATGTCGAGACCCCGGTGAGAATCCTTGATAGGAAGACCAGATACACTCGCCATAAGTCCATACGAATGGTGAAGGTCCTATGGTCAAACCATGATGTCGAAGAAGTGACATGGGAGTTGGAAGATGCCATGAAGGCGAAGTACCCACAGTTGTTCATAGACTAGATAGTCTAGCACTTAGTAGATACGGGTACGGGGCGTACCCCTTTTTAAGGGGGGTAGAGCCTTTTTGCTTTTGCATTGCTTCGGGTGAGCATTGCATAGTGTGTATATTTTGATGGCACATGTAGTGCGGAGTGTATTTGGTGTGTACGTGTAATGTGTAATGTATGGATGTGCATGTACAATGTATGATGTATTCGTGTAATGTGTATTGTGGATTACAATGGTGTATTGTGAAATGATGTGTATGGAAATGGTGCATTGTGAATGTGAATTGCGTATGGTGCTTGAATTGTGTATGCTGGTATGTAGTGGAAGTAAACACCTCATAGGTGGTAGTAAGACACATTATGGCAATTGGTTTGCATAATGAGTAGAATTATTAAACTATTAACCTTGAACAACTTTGAGGGCAAAGTTTCTTAAGGGGAGTAGATTGAAATACCCCGTAATTAAAAATAGTGATTAATTAGGCTAATAAGTAATTTAGAAGCTTAATTATGTCAAAATAATCATGAGGGAACAAATCCTGAAGAAAACGGATCCTTAAAATGGATTAAAAACACTAACGAACCTTAAAGCGCGTTTTTCGAGGAAACCGGGAAAACGTGACTTTAAGCGGGTCAAATAGACTCGTAACAATTTTAGTCAACCAAATAGTCACTAATAAACATTAGTGAAGGTCTAGATCCAATAAAATCAATAAAACGAGAAAATAGTAAAAACTGTCAAAAACGGGAAGTTGTGGGGTAAGAGCATAAATAACTCAAACTAGTGTGTCCACTATTGTAAATAAAATTTTAAAAACCCACAATGGGCTGTGTGTAGCCGATTTCCCTTTCCCCCACACTCTCTTAATTCTCCTCTATGTACAAAAGACAACAAATAAAAAAGCAAAAAGCAACTCACTACTTTACTACTCTACCTCACATTCTCTCTCCTACTCTCTCATTTTCCCCTCTCACTCACGTACAACCCCTCCCTCACTCTCTCATTTCCTTTCTTCCTCCTTGGGCGATAACAATGGAGAAATGAAGCAACCCACACAAACCTCACTTCTCTCCTCTTGTTAACCCATCAAACCTTCACCAAAAATTACAAAAAGTATACCATTGTGTTCCTCTCATCAAGGAGAACACTATCCTCTTTTCAAAATTCGAAAACAAGCATTTTCATCTCCATGGGTGTGCTGCATTTGGAGCTTCAAGACCACCATTAGAACCACCTTCATCTCCTTGTTACTTCGAGGTAAAAAAATATTCTTGAAACCTCATCTTTTTCTAGCCCTTGTGGGCAAACCGAAATTTGAAACTAAACCCTTGTTGGTGCTTTGTACTCTAGCCGATTTTGGCATTCTTGGAGGGTGAGAAATCTTGTTCTTGAGCTGTCCAAAACTTCATCTACATCCTTGCAAGGTAATGGAATTTCTAAACACTAAAACTTACCTTAAAGCTTAAAGATGGTTAGGGTTAGTTATTGGTATTAAAATTGTAACACCCCCGAATAAACATCCAGTAGTACAACAAGCTCCTAGCCTTAATACAAAACAACTATGCAGCGGATTCTCAACATCATCCGGGTGTCACAGACGCCAACCACCCACGTGGTTGACAGACCACATTACCAACACCAAGTTACGATCTGCATGACTGGAAATAGCTCTCCACCAAAACTCATATACAATACAAGATACAATTCCAAAAACCGAGTGTCTACAATACAGTTACTAAATCATAAACCGAAAAGTACAACCCGGGTTTAGTAGCAACCCATACACTAACATACTATTCCAAACTCAGAAGTCCTGCCCAGATAGACTACCCCCATGATAGCCATCCCGCCTACGCTCCGTTGTCACCCAGCTCAATACCTGTAAAAATTGGGTTGTAAAGGACTCAACAAACTACACTGAGTATGAACGTGTGTAGCCCGCATGTTACCGGGCCACACAACTACTTGGTCGAATATTATTAAGTCAATTTACATGCTATAATAAAGTAGTAAAACACATCACAGTACATCATAGTATCATACACACTTAAAGGTAGTAACACATTACCAACAACAACCAAGCACAACAAGCTGCTAGTATCACAACCGCAATCATGTACATAATAAAACGTGTGCATAGGTATGTAATACCCATGATCCTCACTATGGGATCGCACGAGCGTTGTGTGTTTTCATTTCTTTTCTCTTGTTCCCTTAAAGTGTATTTTCTTTCTCTTTCCTTGCACCAGGTCTGGGGATGTAATTTAGATCCCGTGACCATCTCATGTAGGTGCTAATCTTTCCTTGTTTCTTTAAGGGTTATTTGTGAATTCTCTTATCACCACCATTTGGGGTACATCTTCTTCATAGCTAATCCTCCATTCCCGGATAGCTCTCTCTCTCTCTGTTGTTTTTAAATGTTACGAGCCACTGCCCCGGATACCAAGGGTCTATCTCCCTATTCCTTTTCAATAGTATAAGCCTCTGCTCCGGATACAAAGGGTCCGTCTCCCTATGCCCTCCAATGTTCTGGTCTCTACCCCGGATATAAAGGGTCTGTCTCCCTATTCCTTTTCAATGTTACTAGCCTCTGCTCTGGATACAAAGGGTCCGTCTCCCTATTCCTTCTCAATGTTCTGGTCTCTACCCCGGATACAAAGGGTCCGTCTCCCTATTCCTTTTAATCTTATTAGTCTCTACCCCGGATACAAAGGGTCCGTCTCCCTATTCCTTTTTAGATTATTGGTCTCTACCCCGGATAAAAAGGGTCCGTCTCCCTATTCCTTCTCAAGGTATTGGCTTATCATTCTCTTTGATAATTCGACACCATAGTGGGTATCTTTAGAGGTCCTCTATAGTTAAGAGGAGTTTTCCCTTTATGTAGTTCCTTTGGTTTGTTTACGAAGTTCGTTGTGTTTCATCTCAAGGATTCATCAACGAGAAGGGACTACACTACTGTGTGCGCGCAAGCAATATGCACAATAATAGCAAGGAAAATAATCAATCCAACCACATGCCTTACACAAGCTCACAACAGACAATTAAGCACGGTAAAACAAACATCCGTTTTCATGCATTAGTCTTGTGGTCATAAACAACAAGGCACACAGTACACAAGCCGTGTAACACGGCAACATACGAACCACACATGTCCATACCTTTTTAGAGTCAGGGTTGTCTCACTCTCGGGGTCCCGGTCGGCGTTCGTTACGGCCCTAGCGTTAATTAAACAAACTCGTCAGTTCTATGATTTTATGTGACAACCTCGTTGTGACGTTTTCCTAGTTTATCTTACTTTATCGGGTGTTGTACCCAAGGTGAAGTTTAAATGCTTAATTTATACTAGCCCTTAGAAATCTTCCAAGTATTATCCTTAGACTCTACTTAGGACGCTTATATTTATGGCTTACCTAGTAACTAGGTCTCATCTTTAGTTAATGTTTTAGAGTGTTTTTAAGAGCCCAGAATGTGACAAGTTTACCTAAGATTGATTTTAAATCTGCCTACAATGTATCCCCTCTTAGCTAGGCTTATTAGTGCAGTTTTATATTCATAACTAACCTAATACAGCACTACTAACCACCTAGAGGCCCATCTAAACAGAACAAAAACCTAACAGAAACTGAAAACACAAACTGCACATATCTTCATTCTACTCCATGTTTAAGTTACCAACCGGTGTCTAACTCTCTCATAGTGTTTTACCAATTTAGTTAGATGTATTAGCTACGATTTGGGTTCATTATTAAACCCATAACACACTTTTAAAACCTCTAGAAATCAATCATACAGAGACCAAGTTTCAGAAACTGAAACACTAAATCTGTGCATACTTTCATTGAGCTTCCCTTTTCAATGCCTTGAATTGCTTTATAATTTTCCCAGAGTGTCTATACTCTTAGGTAGATGTATTATCAAGGTTTCAAGTTCATTTCCTGAACCACTCAACACTCTTATGACTCCTGCAACTTGGTTATACTGAAACAACTCATTATCGAAAACCTGAAAACAGAACTTGTATGTTTCTTCTTTACTTCTCCTTTTGGTTTATTAAACTGACTTCTAGACCTCCAAATGAATATACCATCTTAGATAAATGTATTAGCACTGGTTTAGGTTGATTATTAACCTAACACAACCCTCTGCAACATGGTTAACCAGAGAGCTTTGTTTTCAGGAAAATTGTGGAGCTGGAATAACAAAACCTGATGTACTCTATTCTGCTGCTCTTATTTGTCCACGAATTGATTTTCAATTCTTGCCACACTGTTTACACATTTAGTTACCGAATTATCGAGCTTTAAGCTCATACCAATGCAAATGGCACTGTTAGCACTTCTGAGATGTTGTTTTTTTTTTATACAGAAAACCAACTTGCTGAAACTGCAACCTAGATCCTGTGTGACTCTTCCCCCATCTTTCTGTTTGGTTTATTACTTTGTCTTCTAATCTCTCCCAACACTTTCCCATTTAGTTAAGTGTTCAAACAACATTTTAAACTCGTAAAAAACCTAGACACCCTGTTAATCCTTCTGGTGTATTTCATATACTGAAGCAGAAAAACCTGCAGGAAACTGAGGTTATGAGTTGGTATATATATATATATCTTTTCTTTTTTTTCCTGACTTTCTGTTTCAGTTATTAATTTGGTTTCTAGTTCTCCCTCATGTCTAGATATTTGATTAAACGTCTTAATACAGTTTTTTTTCTTTTCCTCAATCAAAACTCAAACTCACATAGGAACCTCACTGAACACTCCTTTCACGAAACAAGAATCTGGAATCCTGAAACTAGAACCTGTGTACTTCCTCTTCCTTGCTCGCAAGTTTTAACTCCCAGTTTCCCAAAAAGGTTAACACATCTTGTTAAACGGGTTAGTATAGTTTTTAAACTCCAGAACAACCCCAAGCAATTTGTTAATCATTACAGAACCTACTCTACTGAGAAAAACTTCAAAAGCTGAGAACTGTAATTTGAAAGTAGAAACAGAATCCATGGACTAATCACTTCTCCTCTTGTTTTCTGTCTGTTGATGAATCGATTTCCAATTCTTTTTTTTTCAAAATGTTACACCTTTAGTTAGATAGATTTGCGCAGTTTTAAACTCATAGACTCTCAGTATAACTTCTTACACAACCTGAAAAGAAACCGAAATAGAAAAACTGAAAGTATGAACTGATAACCTCTCTTCGATCCCTTTCTGTTGTTCCTGGTTTGACTTACAACTTTTTTTAAAGCCCACCCAGTTACTTAGGCGCCCACTCCGGGTTTTGACTCCAAAAAAAAAAAAACAAGGCCTAAGGCAAGAGGATTACTACACTGAAGTTTCCTTAGCAGACTGGAGACTACTGAAGCATAACTACGTTTCTGCACTAGTTTCATCAGCTGTTGCATACAGATTTTTTTTTGAATCATTTATCTAGTTGCTTAACTCTGAATGACTGATACATTAATTACTCACTGCAACAAGCATTTGCTATGAAATACCCAAAACCTTGATATGTTGTTAAACATTTAAACTATGGTATGTAAAGGCTAAAAGTGCCTTAGAAACATCAGTGAACAATTTAAACCATAGTAAAATGCGATAAAGCATTAAGACACAGTTTGAGCAAAAACATGCTCTAAGCTATGGGTGAACTTGGTTAGGACCCAAAGAGCCTACCAAGACTTAATAATATTCAATTATGATTTGATAAGGCCAGTTAAGTCCTTAGAGAACCTTGGTAGACATTGGAACTAAACAAAACATAAATAAATACCTTAAGGTTAATAAGAGCAAAAATGTGCTCTAAGCTTGGGATAAATTTGTATAAGACCTAATGGTCATACCTATACCTTATAAATATGTTAATGAACATATTAAATCAATTACCAAAGAAAACCAAGCTTGAAAACAAGTTAAAACACAAAATGCTTTAAGGAGTCTTAAAGCAAGTTTTTGAAAATGTCTTGTAAATGAGTTTTGAATGGCTAGATGTCCATCATTACTCGTTAATAAGTATGTGTACTATATAGTATCACATTTGGGTGGCTATATTAATAGGAAATCAAAAATTTCACAACAATGTGCCTTGTTTTGTGAATAGTGATTTTTATAAGCTATTTTGTAACATATGTTATTAGTGATTAAATTGACAAATAAAGACTAAAGTACCCTTCTAACTAAATGGGGGCAGGTTTTTCAAGGTGTGAGTCACCAACTTGTAAAAGAAATCAAATAAGTAAAATGAAGCTTAAAGTAAAGTACTATTTTGCTTTTTACATAAATATCTTAACAAAAGCAAATTTATCTTCATTCTCTCTCTTTCCTTCTTGTATTCACACGGTTTCTTCTCCATCTTCTCCTTTCCTCCATTTATGATTTGCTATGGCAACCTCTCTTCTCCATCTTCAATTCCTTGCCAAATCCAACTCCATGCTCCAAATCAAATTCTAAGACCATATTTGTCTTAGTTAGACCAAGCTCTACACTTCTATCTTTTAAAATCTTCAAGAACTCAATTTTGGTGCCATGGAGATTCACCATTGAAGGAGCTTGAGCTCACCTTTCTACATATTATTACTCTCCTTTGCTTCTAGGTAAGGAATCTCAGAGAAATCAAGTTTCTTCCATGTTTTTTACCTTGACCGAAAATGCACATTGATGGTGCTCTTTGTGTGACTTTGTTCTAGCTTCATTCCAACCTTTCATGGACTAGGTGGAGTCCTCTCTTCATAGATATTCAAACTCTCTTCAAAGATCAAGGTAAAACAACTACATTAATGTTTTTTGAAACAATGTAAAATTAGGGTTTACAATGAGATGAAGCTTAAAGCTTGAATACTCATTATGATGTTTGTATATTGTTTAGAACTTGACAAGGAATCAAATACCTTACCGGTTTTTCAAGGAAACAGGAAAGAAGTAGTGAGGAAAAAGAGGTAAATATGCTATCTTAATGTGGTTTAATGCCTTAGGAGAAATGAGCTTATAATGCTTGTTAAAAACTACCTAAAGAGCAAAATGGTGAATGACTTAGTAAAGGTTCTTAAGAGATAGTAAAAGAACATTATGTCTTGGTTGTTGTATGTATTGCAGGTCAAAGGCATTATTTATGTGGGAATTCAGTGTTTAAGGTTTATGCAAGTTAAGTTAAGGGCTAAGAGCCATTATTTAAGGGCCTAAGTGCCAAGCAATTTAAGTTATGCACTATATTGTGATGTAGTGCTAAATGTGTGAAGTTGTGTATAAAAATGTGTTTGATGGATTTTAGGTGTCCTTGAATGGAATAAGGTAAAAACCTAAGTGTTGGATGAGAGTATATACAAGAGAAGCTATGGCAAAATTTGGGGGAAAATGTGTAAGAAGTTAAGTTGTTTTAAGTAAGTTTTGGTGAACTAGGAAGTGTAAAGGTGAATAAATGTTTACTTGAGAAGAAAACATGATTAAGGTGTGATTTAGAGTGATGCAAGGAATTAGGTATTATCTTGGAAGTTCTAGGAATTCAATGTGTGTTTTGAGAATGTATTTAAGTCTTGGAGAGTTTGTTTAAGGTTTAGGAATGATGTACAAGGAGAAGTGATGTTTAGGTAAGATGTGAAAAGGAGATTTAGTTAGTAGAAAAAGAAGTTTGAGAGATGATGTTAAGTGTAGAGGAAACACCTTGTGTAGTGGTCATTATTGGTGAACTACCACTTAGAAATCTTACGGAGAAAACATCCCAAGTGCTAGGAATTTTGTAAGAAATTTGTGAATGATAAAATGGTTTTGGTGGTGATTTAAAGAGTTTAGCACATGGCTAAAGGTGTGTTTGAAGTGCCCAAATGAGGTTAGGGTGTACTAGGATATATGGGGTGAAGTTTGGAGTTAAATGGGCAATGGAAATTAAAGGTCTGGGGCAGACCGACCTTGCGACCTAACTTGCCAAGGTCGGTCGAGCCCAGTTTACCCTGCGAGAATTGGCTTCTGGAATGGACCGACCTTGGGGACCGGACTTGCAAGGTCGGGCTTGTATTTTGTGTACGGATTAAGTTTCTGGAAACCGACCGAACATGGGACCAGACTTGGCAAGTTCGGTCGGGCTAAATTTTCAAAGGGAAGAAACTCTCGGGAATAGACCGAACATGCGACCGAACTTACAAGGTCGGTCGGAGTAGAAAATTTTGACGGAAATGTGTTCTGGAATGGACCGAACTTGGACAAGTTCGGTCGGTAAGGTCGGTCGGACCAAAAATGTTGTTTAAGGTTATAAAATGAATGATGGGGATTGATAGGTAATGATGTTATAAAGTTGTTAAGGACATGTTAGGTGAGTTTTAATGACAATTAAGTGGGTGAAAAATTGTATTAAAATGTAAAAGTAAAACAAGTTAACAATGTCAAGTTATTTAACTAAGTTAACGGGGAGAGTTATAAGCATTAGACTTTAAACAATCAGTTACCCCGATGTTATTAAAAAATACATGTAATGTTATCAGTTGTTCGAGAATTGCTCGAGGAACATAAGTGGACGTGGTAAAGTGGACTCCGGTGACAGGTATGGTTTTCTTGCAACCTGTGTCCTACCGGATTACACCGGCTTGTATGCCAATGTGTTTTTTCTGTGTGTGTTTGCCACGTTATAAGATAAATCATGAAACGAGTTTACAGTCGTTATTGTTGTTGTATGTTTACGTGCCGATACCGGTAACCTCAAATGCGCTTGAAGGGCTAGTTAACCACTATTAGGTAAACGTAAGAGAACGGTATCGGTAATAACGTTTCCGACCTAAGGAACGTTCTAACCACGGCTATGCGTGAGCTAGTCATGTGATGTTTGTGTGTGATGTTTGTGTGTAAATGTATGACTCTCCCTTCCCTTGTGTGGTCTAACAAGACTTAACCCAATGTTGTGATTGTTTAATTAAGTTCAATATTGAACTTCTAACAAGTGCTAACGGGGGAAGTGAGGAGTCCGGTCTGTTCCGGCCACGCGTGTGAGTATGGGGGTCGTTGTCATAGCAGGTTCGATCCTCTCCGTATGTTATGGTTGTTTTCCAATTTGGTTCCCAACCTTCCCTTTAGCTTAACCAAGGCTATTACCGACTCACGTCGGGCCACAGGGGCATACTATGTTATGTTTGTTCGGTGTGCTTGGATCACTATATCTGAGACACCTTGTGCTAAGTTATCCGTTCATTTAACGAGACGGTAACGAGTTATGTAACGAGCTTATCATGAGACTGGCAACATTCTCTAGGCTCACCAGTGTATAAACAATGTTTGGGTCGGTTCCTAAGAGGACCATTCCCGTTATGTTATGTGTTTTGTTTGTGATGCAATATCTATTGTGATGTTATGATGTACACGTTGAAACGTGCAAAAGTGTTGTTATGTTTTGTTATGTGAGGAATGTTATATGTTGTAGGATATGGAGTGCGTGGATCATGGAAATGAATCCCAGTTTGTGATAAGAGGCGTTTAAGGATAACCTGATTTAAGGGTAAGTGTCGTCTATTAAGGAAGTAGCTCCATTAGAGGAGGAACACTCTAGGATAATGAATACCATGAGTGACTTATTAAGTAAGGTTATATTATCCGTTTGTTGAGCCCGTTGAGGCGAAAATGATTATGGTTGTGTGTTTACAGTTGCATGCATGATTAAAATAATCAACCGCATGCTAAGACGACAATTAGTGTGCGTGGCCCGTTGGTAGCATGTGGGCTGCGGGATTACCATACCAGCAAAGGTGCTGAGCCCCTTGGGGGCCACCCTTTCTCCTCTTTTCCTATTTCAGGTACAAGGAGTTGGAAGCCGTTCGAGAGTAGGACGGGGTAGTCATTGTACATGGGTAATCGTTTATGTTGTATATATACAGTAGGTGTAGTAAGACCGAAATTGTTATCGGCATTAGTTATAAATACTCGGTATAGTTGGAAGGTGATTGGCACAGTGTAGATCTCTCTGGCCCATAAGTTCTCGACCTTACTTCTGGTTGCGTTTCAGAGAGGTGTTGCAACTTCTACCCAAGTAGTTTTTTTTCGAACAGACCCAAAGGAACGGCATGCATGGTTCATGCAAGAGAGGAATAAGTGATTTGAGGTGCATAAATCTGCAGTGTCTCAACACTTGCTATAGCATCCGGAAAAAAAAAAACAGGAAGTGGACAAAAATAGTATTGGCCTTTCGATCTCACCTTGGACTGGTTTTTAAACAAGATGGTTGTTAGCTCCGGTCAGGTGCTTCTTGAAGGAGAAGTGCAGTTGGTTAGAGGAGTTGGGAAGGTGGTGCAACAGACCTTCGTTAGGAGCTACAAAAAGAAATGGAGTATGGACTCAGAAGCCATAGTTGTCAATGTCATTGGGGAAATTAAAGGAATCGGCTCCAACAGAGGCATACAGGTTCTTTTTTTTTCTTGACGATTTCATGCTGGAGATCAACAAAAGAGCTGGAGTGGCTGATTGTACTATGCCCTTAATGGTTAATACTTGCTAGTCTCAATAAGGTAAGTGGTGGGGGTGTGAAGCGCTCAATCTTTCATGCAGAAGAGGAGTTGTTGTTGTGGTGACGATGAAAACAGGTAAGGAGTGGGGGTTACTGTCGTGGGTTGAGAAAGGAATGGGAATTGGTTGAGGGAAAAAGCCTTGTCTCAGTATGCTCCCGACAGTAAGTTCAAGCTCGCTTCAATAGTTGTTGGGGACAAGAATGCGGGAGTTAGCACCGGTAATGGAGAGAAGAGAAAGCTGATGAGTCTTACACTTGGTCTAGTGAAACTCGAACTTCGAGCAGGGGGGAAACCAATTTGTCTCGTTTTCTCTTTCCCAGGCACGCATGGAGCAGGATGAGGTATGGTGGGACTTCACGTGTTGTACTGACCGAAAGGAAGAGGAGCAGCACCTTGAGTACACTGATCAGAGGAGAAGGGAGAACAATGGTGGCTTTTGGGTATTTAATCAGTAGTTACTTTAGTAGATGGTCTGATAGTCTAATTCATCCAATGCTATGTATCAACACTCTTGTGTTTAGAGGTGTGATATGTTAAAGAATACGAGCATAGCTCAACCGGTTAAAGCATTTGGGGAAGGTACGGGAGGTCTCGGGTTCGAACCTCAGCGGGAGCGTCTTTGCTCCCCCTTTTTTTTTTATAATCTATACACATGTTTATTTTTATATATGTACGACTATATATTATATCGTGTTATTATATTTTTTGTCACGAAGTTATACGACGTTATTGTTACTTATTTACAACGTTACAATATCGTAACGTTACGTACATGTATTTTCGTACATATATAAGTACGTGACCATATTAGTGAGTAACGTTGTCATATTCTCGGACACGTATATACTAATTAATTGTTCATACATTATCATATGTCCGAATTATGTTACGCGTTATTTTCGGATAATCTCCTCGCGTTTATGACTTTATGTATTTAATTGTTTAGGGGTATTTCAACTTACCCCCCTTAAAAGAGACTTCGTCCCGAAGTCTTACTTCCTTAACTGGTGTTTTCCATTTTCCTTAATCCTTGAAATCAAATCCCATATTCAATCATAATAACCAAAAGATCAAGTCATATATTATAATTCTCAGTGCTTATACGCACCATGCCACCTTAGTGGTTTCACTCAAGTTTCTATAGAGACACATAACATTCATTCATAACCGAGCGTACATACACACACATAACAATCTCATACACACAACCAACGTGTGGTTGTAGACACACACACACAGTGCAAACATTAAGTCCTGAATACGTTCTCTCTAACCAAGGGATCATGTCCCGCAAGTTCCACGGTTATATTTCACCATTTGTGCTTATAAGCACCACGCCACATCTGTGGCATACCGCAATGTACCAATAATATTTATGTACTGCACTCATAGCAACCAGATGAACAAGTCATTCATTTATGACTACCATGCATTCAAACCAATCCACACACACATAACTTCCAAAACGACACCTCAAACGAGCAATAACACAGTGACAACGCAATGCGCTTACCCCCCTTAAAAATGGATTACGCCTTCGTAATCCTTATTATACCATCTTAGAACTCTGGTTCAAGATGTTTAGCTCTCATGGAGCGTTCTAGTTCCTATGCAATGTAACTCACATTCTAATCTCATCAAAGGTCTTGACCACGTTAATGGTTTAGTTTCTGTATCAAAGGACTCTTATCGGTATTCGTACCGATCTAGAAACAAATTCGGTTTTAGTCTCTCTATGGTTAAGGTATTGGCCGATAGATCACTTGTTATTCAATAGGATAATGGGGAATACGGTCCACCAGTTTCTGCTGTGCTACTCTGATTACCTTCGGGTTTAGTTTCCCCTTTCTGTACTCAGGAGGCCTTCTAGGCTTATATTGATATATTCTCTGTAGTATCGATTAGTTCTCATTATTTCTCAATGTTATAATCATGTCATTGTTATAACAACCTGTTTATTTTATATAGCCGATCGTAATTGTACGTCGACGGTTTGTTTACTCTCCTGGCATTTTTTACTTATTTTATAGCTTGATTTATACCGCCAACTTGGACTTTTCTTCGTCTTTAGGTAACCTTTGTTTCTCAGTCCAATTATGGCATTGACACTGCTAGTTGACTTCAATTAGTTTCAGTCAGAAGGTTACTGAATTATAGGTGTTAGAAGTTCCTATGATTGTAAACTGTTTGACTACTACCGGTTGCATATTGCACTTGATTGCGATAGTATGTATTTTATGTGGTAACTTCTAGGTTATTAGTGACCCCACATCATCTCAAGTCTTCACATAATTGTTTACTCATGTGTTTACCCTCAAAGTTACGAATTATGTATCAATGGATTTTACACGCTCGTATTATCTACATCAACCTCGCTTCCTTGGTAATTTCCTAATTGTAACACCCCCTACTATTAATACAGTCATTAACGTCCAATCTCCTTACTCATCAGATACTCGCAGCGGATATATACTTACATACAACGGGTGATACAATGCCGTTAGTCACCCACGTGACTAACAAGGCTACTGATTCTGCATACAGCATCGGTCTGATGGACCGGAATCCCGAGTACTACAAATCTACAATGCATTTTCCATTTACCAAATACTACTACAATCGGCATTCGATACAATGCTCCAAGTACCATACAATTTAATCTACATACCGAGTTTACTAGGTTCCTTATACAAGTAAATACCTCTTCCAGTTCATACATACTCGCTAAGAGACTACCTACTACCCATTCCTCACTACTACATTACTTTCTAAATACGAGGGGTGTGCTAGTTAATACACCTCTACATTCTGCTACTATTATCCAATGTAGTCGCCGGTCTCGTGCCTTGACCACATTCGCTTCGGGTACCTGCACACTAAAAAATGTCCCCCGAAGGGGTCAGCTTTCGCTGAGCATGATAACCGCATACCCCGCGTACTAGTGAGGGTACGCCGACCACTTGGTCGAATACATGCGGTTCATTTTCATACAACATACATGCATACATGCTCTTATACACAACACATGAATACTTACGCAAGCATACACACATACACTTCATTACATACATGGAGTACAATATAACCATCAAATACATACTTACCTTCTTCCGAATACATATACCCAATACATACACAATTTACAATGCGGGTTAGCTTCATTGGTCCATCCGGGTTAATCGGGTGGAGATTACTCTTTTACTCATTACTTCATACATATGCATACATACTCATTCTCATACTCATACATACTTACTTACTCTTACTCTTACTCATGTTAAGTCGTCGGGACCTCCGGCCCGGGGACTACTCCGTCCCACCACCGGGATTTACTTGGTTCACTAATCCAGGATGCTACCCACTTAAGGGATTTGGGCCGTGGACCAGCTTACGAACCAGGAATCGGATCCAACCTCTTGTGTCTCCTCATCCTCACGCGTGGCCGAAGCTATATCGGACTTGTACTCATTCCAATTTACTCACTTAAGTTAGGAGTTAGCTAGTTAGGAATTAGCACAAGTCAACATTCAAGCCACATTTACAAATACAATGCCCAATATACATTCATACGAAATATAATACAATACATAAGTACAATACAAGATTCATTTACACCATATCATCATCCATACATTTCATGAATTATACAAACTATTGTTCAAGAGAAATATACCAAGAACAATATAAACAAACACAAGTAAGTGCAATATAGTCCGATTCGTGCATTTATCTTATTAGGTGATCAAGTAAGCACACAAATCGGGGTAACCAGATTAGGATACAGGGCATGAAGAAATCATACCTTTCACCGTTGTACTTGTATCCCAACGTTCCTCCGGTGTTCATAAATCAATTCCTATTATATACATGCAATTGAAATTAAATCTAACTATCATTATCTTAACTCAATTGCTCTTACTATGTTTACTAATTCATACTTACTAAGTCCTTAAGCTTCCTACACTTACACATTACTTACTTATTTTCAATACCTTAAGTTTATTTCTTACTTACTATTAGCATGCTTCCATACATGTACATTATATATATGTGGGTATACATATATATATATATATTAATTATTTAATTGGAATAATAATTTTTTTTTTGACTGGACCGGACTTGCGACCGACCTTGCAAGTCCGGTCCGTTCCAGTAGCTCAGGTTACGGAAATTCTTCTGGCCGACCGGACTTGCATGTCCGGTCGCAAGTCCGGTCCATTCCAGAAGGTTTCATCGGGGAATTTTTGTGGTCCGACCGAACTTGCAAGTCCGGTCGCAAGTCCGGTCGATTCCAGTAGCTTTCTGACGGGAAAATTTTCTGCTCGACCGGACTTGCAAGTCCGGTCGCAAGTCCGGTCGATTCCAGAAGCTTTCCCGTCTTTGTAAATCTGGGCTCGACCGGACTTGCAAGTCCGGTCGCAAGTCCGGTCCGGCCCAGTATTTGCATTTTAATTTCTGTTTTCAGTCCCCTCTTTTACCCATTACTTTCCCATTGTTCCTACACTTAATCCCACATGTTATAACACTAATTAAACCTCCTAATACTCCTTAGTTCATTCACCAAATCCATTACTAAATCCATCAAACAACTTACACAATTCCTTACTTCCTTTCAACACTCACAATAGTTTCTCCAAGTAGTTTTTGCTACAGATTTTGGGTTCTTATTTCCTCCATGCATAGTTCCCTCTCCTAATGCCATCTTACCATTCCAATTCACTTCCAAGCAACTACAATATCTATACCCAAGTCCAACTCTCCATTTCACCAAATCTTGTACACTCATCCCTCCTAGTTTCCACAACGCACTTAAATACTTTTTGCTACAGATTGTGTCATTTACACTCCTCTTCTATATCTCCCTCTTCTATCGACATTTCTAACATTCCTAACTCATTTAGAATACATTACCCATCTCTCTCAACTTACCCTCTATTTCCTTAATCAAAATATGTTTCACATACACACCTTAGTCACCTAGTTTCTAACACACTAAGTGTTCCATTCCTAGGTAAATTTTGCCATAGTCTCCCTTGTATTGTTATACACTCACCACATTGTTTTTCATCCATACCTATATATTTCACCTGTTTTCAACAACCAAAATATACAAGCTCCCATGTACATTGTACCAATACTAAACAATCACTTAAAAATTCCTGCACTTAAACATTCAACTCCCAATCTGTTTTGACAGTTTTAAAATGTCTTTTAAGGTTTAAAATACTTGCACTCTTGTACACATTATACTAATGCATTACCATTTCCAATACTCATTTCAATCCTCTAAAAACTGTTACATACATACATATATCAAGCTACACCAAAGAGCAATCTTACCTTGCTTTTCTCTAGCTTTTCTTTCTCTTCTTCCTTCTTCTTTCTCTACCGATTTTGAATTCTCAATCCACTAGCACTACAACCATTCACATACACCTTTCAATACTATGAACTAACCCTCACCATTAATCAAGCTTTAATCTAGGTTTTAGGGTTTAGAAAATTTATTACCTTTCAAGAGCACAAGAGCTGTTTGGGGTAGCTCAAGAACAAGGTTTCTCACACCACCAAAATGCCAAAATCGGCTACACACACAAGGAGTAAACAAGGCTTTAGTTCACATTTTCGTTTTGCCCACAAGGCTAAAAAAACGATGGAGTTTAAAAGAGATTTTTACCTCAAAAGAACAAGGAGACCAAGGTGGCTCTAATGGTGGTCTTGAAACTCCAAATGGGGTATACCCATAAAAACGAAATTACTTGTTTTCAAGTTTTGGAAAGATAGAAATGTAGCTCTTGAGGAGAGGATTCCAATGGTGCAAGTTTTGTAATTTTTGGAAGAGTGTGGAGGGAGTTACAAAGGAGAGAAGATAGAGTTTGTGGGTGTTTCTTATTTCTCCATGGATGTCGATTTGGAGAAGGAAGGAAATAGAGAGGAGGAAGATGGGGGCCTGTACGTGGAGAAGGAAATGAGTGGGGGAGAGAGAGTGTGAGAGGTGGGGGTAAAGTAATAAAGTAGAAGTAGTAGTTTATTTTTTGTTTGTTTGTGAGTAAAAGGAGAGTAAAGAGAGAGTGTGAGGAGGGGCCAAAATCGGACAGCCCACACACACACATAACACTCTTACTTTTTATTTTCAAAGTGGACACATAGGTTTGTGTTATTTATACTTCTACCCCACAACTTACCGTTTTTGACAGTTTTTACTAATCTCTCGTTTTATTGATTTTATTGGTCCTACAGCTTCACTAATATTTATTAATGAATATTTAGTTGACTAAAATTGTTACGAGTCTATTTGACCCGCTTAAAGACACGTTTTCCCGGTTACCTCGAAAAACGTGCTTTAAGGTTCGTTAGTGATTTTAATCCATTTTAAGGATCCGTTTTCTTCGGGATTTGTTCCCTCATATTTATTTAGACTTAATTAAGCCTTTAGAATCCTTATAATACGCTAACCGAGGTCTCATACCTCCTATGGTTATTTAACGCTTATTTAGCGTTTTTCACTTTTAAAGTGTTTCTTTATTTCTTTGGGATTTATTTTCCCTTACAAATACTTCTTAACCATTATTAGGCTCTTAAATACCTATTAGGATAACTTAATCGCCATATTTAAGGTCGGGGTATTTCAATCTACCCCCCTTAAGAACTTTGTCCTCAAAGTTGTTCGAGGTTATAAGTTTACAATGCTTACTCATTCTTACATGTCTAATACTACGGTTATACAATCTTCCCTTTACTAATTCCCAAATCCATTACTCAAGGTTTCTACATACCATACCATCCCAATGTACTATAGTTACTCCAATCCGCGCTACTACTAACTAGCTGGTTCCTCATTACAAAGTTTATACATACATACAGTGCAAAGCTATCCCCAAATCAATGCAATACACATACAATCCCGCAGGCACTCCGGTCATCTAGACACGGGACTCCTCTATGTCCCGCTGCCCTTGGAATAATACAACATACTACCTTACTATCTTCTTCGGTACACACTTCTAGCAGATCCTCGTTCTCCATACCAGGGAAGTTCTTTCACCACTACCAAAAAAAAACATACAACTCCAAATTCCAAATATTCATTACTTCTATCCTATGTGTGATTCTTGTGACCACTTGAGGGGAGCTTCAAGAATCATTCGACCCTGATGTGATCAGCATCAGTGTTGAACTATCTTTCCACCCCAATTTGTGTTCGGTTTCCCTTGATCTGATCAGGATCAAGTTCGACTTCCCACATCAGTTTCAAACAAGTAAATAATTCAATTATTTTCATTTTTTTATCTTTTACTCTTCCTAGTCATTCATACATCTCCAAAGGATGGAATCAGTCCATCAATCATCCTCACTCTATTTCCCAAATGCTTTACTCCATGGTTCAATCCTAGTGCTCATTTCCTCAACCTTCACTACTTTCATCCATTACTCACCATCATATCCTATATTATAACTAAGGAATACCTCATTTCTGAGATTTAGTTGTCTTCAATTGTTTCAAATATTTTACTTACGATTCCACTACTCATAAACTTCATTCCTCTACTATCCTCATTCATTTCGTACTACTTCTTCAAAGGTTACAATACTTGTGGAGCTCCGTCCACTACTCATTACTTTTCTTTTACTAATACTCTTACACTGGTGTTACAAGATAGGTACGTTCCTCCTATGGTATTTGCATGTTTAATGCCTAGTTACCATAATTACAATATGAATGAGTACTTATGTTTGTTTAACATAGTACCAATCATCAATTTGATTCTCATTTGTGCTATGCACATTACGGTTTAAGTGTTTATTTATAAAACTTGCATTAAGCGGTTTTCGCTCTACCCCCCTTAAAAGGGATTACGCCCACGTAATCTACCATGTGTTATTATTATTAACATTGGTTTAATCAATTTGGGCAATCTGAAGCGTTTAGCTTCACTACGGTACATTATACAATACACTCTGGTCAAAGGTCTCAACCATACCAATGGTTTAGTCTTTGCACCAAGGATTTCTATATGAGTTTATTTAACTCATCATTAATTCGGTTCTAGCCTATTAGGCTTCAAGGCATTAATAACCATTTTGCTATACTTACTAGCTGGGGCCCACTAGCTTCTGCTGCGCGACCCTGATAACTCG
This sequence comes from Limonium bicolor, assembly GCA_023374045.1. NCBI lineage: Eukaryota > Viridiplantae > Streptophyta > Magnoliopsida > Caryophyllales > Plumbaginaceae > Limonium > Limonium bicolor. Next base: position 120,819,010 of record CM041780.1, read on the forward strand.
GGTTATTTACCCTTCGTGCTATCCTTAATGTACTATGCATCACCTTTTATCCGTCTATTATGGGCATAAGGTTTATTAAACAAATGCGGTATTCTTTTACCGTGTTTGAACTCAATGAGTTTAAGGTTTATAACCAGCTCTCTGGTAATCTTCTGCACATGCTATTCGTGCTTCTACGATTATTCGATAAGCTCCTCCGACTTATTGTCGGGCGAGGTTAAGTCACTACTTAGTTGTAGTGCTTCCTCTGGTGTCACTAGCTTCTGAATTCTACCAGTTTCCCTGGTTCAGTACAAGTGTTCTTTACTTGTATGACCTTGCATCTCTATGCGTCGGTCCTAGTGACTTTCTTACGTCTCTTTTCACTCCTCATTCCATTGGAATTCACACTTTGTGATTGTTAGTGTATTGTACACTCTTCGTGCTTCTTTGGCCTTAGGCCACACGGTTTGTTGCTAAGCTTGCTGAACTGGCTAGTGCCGTGTTTGTTGGTGAAAAGAAAGGTTTACTACGGTTTACATCCTCCATATCCCTAGCCATCCCATTAGATCATTAGCTGAACAAGTGCAATACCAAAACACTCAGTCATACAGAGTGCAGAGGCGTAAACGCTTGACAGTAAGTCACTTATGTGATAGGGAAGAATATTTTACTTGTCTTTTCATACTTATACTCCGTGTCATTATTTGCTACTTCCTCATAGCGGTCGCTTGTTGCGCACCGTATTCTTACTCATGGTACAACATTGTTTTTACTGTTTCTGTTACTGTGGTAGTTTCTCTTCACTCGTAGCCATTGTCATTGGCACCATTCCCTTATGGTATGAATACCCTGGGGTTTCCAATGTTCGTGTGTATGACGGTTGTCGTAGCATACCGCACTACTACTATCTTCCCATGGTGGGGATATTTTATTTCGGTTTAGGTTTCATGTGTAGGTTGGCTTACCTCACATCATCTTCATTATTGTGATACAATTCACCAAGTATCTTGGTTGACCAAGGGTGAGATAACTCATCGGGTCATAAGCTCTCTTGAGCGTTAATCATTCATGGTGTTCAGTGTGCGTTCACATTAACTGCTTGTTAATCATTGCCTTTCGGTGCTGAGCATTGGTTTAGGCTCTGGTGTGTAGTTTTGCTTGTATGTATACTACCAGGACATCCCATGAAACTTCAAGGGTTTTCTGGTCCCGTTCTCCAATTGGAGGGTATTCTATCACTGACAAGTGAAGGTTCTTGTTGAGAGGTTTGTCTCCACTCATAGGTCTAATGACAAGGTTTGCTATGTCGGTGTTTACACCATGTCCACTATATGTTTGGTGCATATGGAGTATGCTTACTCCTTTAAGTCGTAATGGTTTGGAAATCTCATTTCCTTACTCCATCACTCTTTGGCAATATCTATTGCGTGGTTTTATTGTTATAGTAGATGGAAGTCTTTTCTAAGGTTTCACATCATCACCATTAGTGGTCTTTGGTTACGAGGGGTACCTTCCCTTGGGTTTCTCGTAGTGTCCAAGTGTGGACTAGGCCAATGTCGGCATTATCATGATTCTTATGCCTCTGTGTACAATTGCTACAGAAGGCATGAGGGGTATTTAACTCCGTCAACTGTATACTAGACTGGTGCTCTAGTGACAGTGACACTGAGGTGGCCATTACTACAAGCCACTCAGGATGTTGGGTTGGATTTATGGTCCAGTTGTTGATTTCTTGTCGTATGAGGCGATATTTCCTACAAGTCTTGTTAGTAACGGTGTAGGTTTCACAACCGTTTAAGGTTACAAAACGCATCAGGTTTATGGCTTTAGAGCCATTTTGCTGCAAGCTATGCTCTTTGCAAGCTGCTTATACGTATTTCCACTCCATGTATACCGTCATAGGTTGGAGATATTATTGGGCTCCATGGTAAGTCATGACATCACGCTTCCGTTCATAGGAGACCCTCTTAGGCAAATGGTGTTAATAAGTGTCTCTCAGTATCTTAGGGCATTTCGTGTTAAGTGAAATCCCTTCGGGTTCTAGCCGAGTGTTTGTTCTAACTTTCGTGCTTTTATCCTGTCGCTATTGTTCGACTGTTGCAACGTAGACACCCTTCAAGGATTGCTCCTGAGTGCTGTTGAAGCATGCCGTTACATCCGGCTAATGTTGATGACATGTTGTCCACCGTGTCTTCTTGTGGTGTTGCGTTTGAGTTTTCCCTTTTGGGTCATGACGTCTCCCGTCCTTGGGTAGACTGTTTATGCTTGTTCCTAGTGTTAAGACTAGGTTTGGTATTCCCTTCCATGATGGAGTATACTTGTGGTAATCTTGTGATTGCTCTTGGGGACCTTGCCCCGTTGTTGAGTATTGTGGTGTTCACGTTAGGCGATTGCCTTACTGTGTTTAGGCTGGGTATCCTTCCCGCTGTCATATATTTGCTTGATGTCCTTGAGACATATCCAATGTCTATACTTTTTAGTCAGTGCTCTTTGCACTTCCTAGTTCTTACTCCTTACCTTCAGATGGATTCTCTGAGTTCCTTTATGCTGAATTGTCTGAGGTGTCCAGTTGTTCTGGTTTGAACTCACTGATGGTCCGTAGAACGGAGCTGACTACTTCCCGTGTGTCGTACACTATATGTATACATACGTGGGGTACCATGCTGATACGTTACCACTTACCCGACTACGTGTCAGGCCCGCAAGCTCCTTCGGAGCGCGGTTGTCCCACATCCCGTAATTGGGTACACTTGTAGTGTTCGTCACACGCCTAGGTGAAGTATTCTATTGTCAACTCCTCTTGTATCATTCTATGATACTCACCGTAATGTTGTTGGTCTGGTTTTAAAATCCAAGGTTTTTACAAGGTTTTTAAAAGAGGTTTGAGGTTTTGAAAAGAAAAATTTTGGGTTTTAAAACAGTGGTTCGGTGTTAAAAGAAATCTCTCATGGCATAGCCACGTTTGAGGTCTTGACCAAGTCTAGCCTCTCGCTGACTGGTATGTTCTAAATACAGTGGTCGGGCCGTTAGGCCTTTCCCAGGTTCCATACGTCTGGTTGTTAGGATGTGTGATCCTGTGATTGTTTCGTCACAGTCACCGTACATTACTATGTACTTGTGACGTGTTAGTGTCCCTTTACATATCTCTGTCTTTACTGCACTTGCCGTGGCAAGTGCTTGGTACTGGTGGTTGCGGGTAATCTTATACCAATCTTGGTAGGGTTTCCATTTGTGTTTGTTAGTCTTGTTGGCGCTTCCCTCGATCTTGTTGATCTATAACTGATATACTCGCTCCTTTAGGTAGCTTCTTGATTGTCTAGACATGGTTGTCGTAGATCTGGGTACTCCTCCACTCCTTGGAGGTTTCCGTTCTATTTGGTTTGGTGTCGCTCCTTGTGGCTCGTTCCCACACATTTGTGGTGGTTGCTGAGCCTTCCTCGTTTAGGTACTACGCTTGTAGTCCTATTGGATTATATCCCATGGTTGTTATTATAGTTGTCTGAGCTATATTGGCCAGGTATTGCAACCTTAGTGGTGTTGTAGTTCTAGAGTTTAACTGCTCCCGACTATATCCTTAGTCGGCTAGCATACCGTTAGTGGTATTATTCAAGTATTACCATCCCGTAGACTTGTGTCTCGGGTTCTGTTATTACTCCTTTTTCCATTTCATTGCACAGTTCGTGCTTCTCTCCTGCTGCTGGTTGTTTAGTTAGGTCTCGCGACTGCTAAGCACGTCGCCCCATGTTGTTGTAAGTTGCCGCCTCCTCGTGGTTGGTGTGCTCGTTCGACCGCTGTTGAGTGCGGGTATTGTGGTTTAACCGGGGTCCATTTCCGGCTTCCAATCCTTGGAATTTACTATATCGGTCTCCTGTTTACTGTGTGATTGCTTCACAACTGCCAGATCGGGTTTCCCCGAGTATGAGAGGACTTTCCTTCTCTCTGGCGTCCTTTCCCAAGTTATACAGTGGGGTTTGCGGCGGGCGGGGCTGGTATTGTAGGTATCCGGTACTCACCGGTAGTTCCCAACTAACATATCTCTAATGCTAACACTCAGCCCTTAGCCCTAAGCTTCTAATTCCTAACTCGGTACTCCTAGACTCGGTACTTCCAGTCATCAGAGCGATACTTCGCTCTGATACCACTTTTTGTAACACCCCTACTTAATACAGTCATTAACGTCCAATCTCCTTACTCATCAGATACTCGCAGCGGATATATACTTACATACAAGGGTGATACAATGCCGTTAGTCACCCACGTGACTAACAAGGCTACTGATTCTGCATACAGCATCGGTCTGATGGACCGGAATCCCGAGTACTACAAATCTACAATGCATTTCCATTTACCAAATACTACTACAATCGGCATTCGATACAATGCTCCAAGTACCATACAATTTAATCTACATACCGAGTTTACTAGGTTCCTTATACAAGTATAATACCTCTTCCAGTTCATACATACTCGCTAAGAGACTACCTACTACCCATTCCTCACTACTACATTACTTTCTAAATACGAGGGGTGTGCTAGTTAATACACCTCTACATTCTGCTACTATTATCCAATGTAGTCGCCGGTCTCGTGCCTTGACCACATTCGCTTCGGGTACCTGCACACTAAAAAATGTCCCCCGAAGGGGTCAGCTTTCGCTGAGCATGATAACCGCATACCCCGCGTACTAGTGAGGGTACGCCGACCACTTGGTCGAATACATGCGGTTCATTTTCATACAACATACATGCATACATGCTCTTATACAACACATGAATACTTACGCAAGCATACACACATACACTTCATTACATACATGGAGTACAATATAACCATCAAATACATACTTACCTCCTTCCGAATACATATACCCAATACATACACAATTTACAATACGGGTTAGCTTCATTGGTCCACCCGGGTTAATCGGGTGGAGATTACTCTTTTACTCATTACTTCATACATACGCATACATACTCATTCTCATACTCATACATACTTACTTACTCTTACTCTTACTCATGTTAAGTCGTCGGGACCTCCGGCCCGGGGACTACTCCGTCCCACCACCGGGATTTACTTGGTTCACTAATCCAGGATGCTACCCACTTAAGGGATTTGGGCCGTGGACCAGCTTACGAACCAGGAATCGGATCCAACCTCTTGTGTCTCCTCATCCTCACGCGTGGCCGAAGCTATATCGGACTTGTACTCATTCCAATTTACTCACTTAAGTTAGGAGTTAGCTAGTTAGGAATTAGCACAAGTCAACATTCAAGCCACATTTACAAATACAATGCCCAATATACATTCATACGAAAATAATACAATACATAAGTACAATACAAGATTCATTTACACCATATCATCATCCATACATTTCATGAATTATACAAACTATTGTTCAAGAAAATATACCAAGAACAATATAAACAAACACAAGTAAGTGCAATATAGTCCGATTCGTGCATTTATCTTATTAGGTGATCAAGTAAGCACACAAATCGGGGTAACCAGATTAGGATACAGGGCATGAAGAAATCATACCTTTCACCGTTGTACTTGTATCCCAACGTTCCTCCGGTGTTCATAAATCAATTCCTATTATATACATGCAATTGAATGATTAAATCTAACTATCATTATCTTAACTCAATTGCTCTTACTATGTTTACTAATTCATACTTACTAAGTCCTTAAGCTTCCTACACTTACACATTACTTACTTATTTTCAATACCTTAAGTTTATTTTCTTACTTACTATTAGCATGCTTCCATACATGTACATTTATATATATGTGGGTATACATAATATATATATATAATATTATTTAATTGGAATAATAATTTTTTTTTTTTTTTTTGACTGGACCGGACTTGCGACCGACCTTGCAAGTCCGGTCCGTTCCAGTAGCTCAGGTTACGGAAATTCTTCTGGCCGACCGGACTTGCATGTCCGGTCGCAAGTCCGGTCCATTCCAGAAGGTTTCATCGGGGAATTTTTCTGGTCCGACCGAACTTGCAAGTCCGGTCGCAAGTCCGGTCGAATCCAGTAGCTTTCTGACGGGAAAATTTTCTGCTCGACCGGACTTGCAAGTCCGGTCGCAAGTCCGGTCGATTCCAGAAGCTTTCCCGTCTTTGTAAATCTGGGCTCGACCGGACTTGCAAGTAGTCCGGCCCAGTATTTGCATTTTAATTTCTGTTTTCAGTCCCCTCTTTTACCCATTACTTCCCCATTGTTCCTACACTTAATCCCACATGTTATAACACTAATTAAACCTCCTAATACTCCTTAGTTCATTCACCAAATCCATTACTAAATCCATCAAACAACTTACACCATTCCTTACTTCCTTTCAACACTCACAATAGTTTCTCCAAGTAGTTTTTGCTACAGATTTTGGGTTCTTATTTCCTCCATGCCTAGTTCCCTCTCCTAATGCCATCTTACCATTCCAATTCATTTCCAAGCAACTACAATATCTATACCCAAGTCCAACTCTCCATTTCACCAAACCTTGTACACTCATCCCTCCTAGTTTCCACAATGCACTTAAATACTTTTGCTACAGATTTTGTCATTTACACTCCTCTTCTATATCCCCCTCTTCTATCGACATTTCTAACATTCCTAATTCATTTTAGAATACATTACCCATCTCTCTCAACTTACCCTCTATTTCCTTAATCAAAATCTGTTACACATACACACCTTAGTCACCTAGTTTCTAACACACTAAGTGTTCCATTCCTAGGTAAATTTTGCCATAGTCTCCCTTGTATTTTATACACTCACCACATTGTTTTTCATCCATACCTATATTATTTCACTGTTTTCAACAAACCAAAATATACAAGCTCCCATGTACATATACCAATACTAAACAATCATAAAATTCCTGCACTTAAACATTCAATTCCAATCTGTTTGACAGTTTTAAAATGTTTTTAAGGTTTAAAATACTTGCACTCTTTTACACATTACTACTAATGCATTACCATTTCCAATACTCATTTCAATCCTCTAAAAACTGTTACATACATACATATATCAAGCTACACCAAAGAGCAATCTTACCTTGCTTTTCTCTAGCTTTTCTTTCTCTTCTTCCTTCTTCTTTCTCTACCGATTTTGAATTCTCAATCCACTAGCACTACAACCATTCACATACACCTTTCAATACTATGAACTAACCCTCCATTAATCAAGCTTTAATCTAGGTTTTAGGGTTTAGAAAATTTATTACCTTTCAAGAGCACAAGAGCTGTTTGGGGTAGCTCAAGAACAAGGTTTCTCACACCACCAAAATGCCAAAATCGGCTACACACAAGGAGTAAACAAGGCTTTAGTTCACATTTTCGTTTTGCCCACAAGGCTAAAAACGATGGAGTTTAAAAGAGATTTTTACCTCAAAAGAACAAGGAGACCAAGGTGGCTCTAATGGTGGTCTTGAAACTCCAAATGGGGTATACCCATAAAAACGAAATTACTTGTTTTCAAGTTTTGGAAAGATAGAAATGTAGCTCTTGAGGAGAGGATTCCAATGGTGCAAGTTTTGTAATTTTTGGAAGAGTGTGGAGGGAGTTAAAGGAGAGAAGATAGAGTTTGTGGGTGTTTCTTATTTCTCCATGGATGTCGATTTGGAGAAGGAAGGAAATAGAGAGGAGGAAGATGGGGGCCTGTACGTGGAGAAGGAAATGAGTGGGGGAGAGAGAGTGTGAGAGAGTGGGGGTAAAGTAATAAAGTAGAAGTAGTAGTTTATTATTTTTGTTTGTTTGTGAGTAAAAGGAGAGTAAAGAGAGAGTGTGAGGAGGGGCCAAAATCGGACAGCCCACACACACACATAACACTCTTACTTTTTATTTTCAAAGTGGACACATAGGTTTGTGTTATTTATACTTCTACCCCACAACTTACCGTTTTTGACAGTTTTTACTAATCTCTCGTTTTATTGTTATTGGTCCTACAGCTTCACTAATATTTATTAATGAATATTTAGTTGACTAAAATTGTTACGAGTCTATTTGACCCGCTTAAAGACACGTTTTCCCGGTTACCTCGAAAAACGTGCTTTAAGGTTCGTTAGTGATTTTAATCCATTTTAAGGATCCGTTTTCTTCGGGATTTGTTCCCTCATATTTATTTAGACTTAATTAAGCCTTTAGAATCCTTATAATACGCTAACCGAGGTCTCATACCTCCTATGGTTATTTAACGCTTATTTAGCGTTTTTCACTTTTAAAGTGTTTCTTTATTTCTTTGGGATTTATTTTCCCTTACAAATACTTCTTAACCATTATTAGGCTCTTAAATACCTATTAGGATAACTTAATCGCCATATTTAAGGTCGGGGTATTTCAATCTACCCCCTTAAGAACTTTGTCCTCAAAGTTGTTTGAGGTTATAAGTTTACAATGCTTACTCATTCTTACATGTCTAATACTACGGTTATACAATCTTCCCTTTACTAATTCCCAAATCCATTACTCAAGGTTCTACATACCATACCATCCCAATGTACTATAGTTACTCCAATCCGCGCTACCAACTAGCTGGTTCCTCATTACAAAGTTTATACATACATACAGTGCAAAGCTATCCCCAAAGCAATGCAATACACATACAATCCCGCAGGCACTCCGGTCATCTAGACACGGGACTCCTCTATGTCCCGCTGCCCTTGGAATAATACAACGTACTACCTTACTATCTTCTTCGGTACACACTTCTAGCAGATCCTCGTTCTCCATACCAGGGAAGTTCTTTCACCACTACCAATTAAAATTTTTCTAAAACATACAACTCCAAATTCCAATTTATATTCATTACTTCTATCCTATGTGTGATTCTTGTGACCACTTGAGGGGAGCTTCAAGAATCATTCGACCCTGATGTGATCAGCATCAGTGTTGAACTATCTTTCCACCCCAATTTGTGTTCGGTTTCCCTTGATCTGATCAGGATCAAGTTCGACTTCCCACATCAGTTTCAAACAAGTAAATAATTCAATTATTTTCATTTTTTATCTTTTACTCTTCCTAGTCATTCATACATCTCCAAAGGATGGAATCAGTCCATCAATCATCCTCACTCTATTTCCCAAATGCTTTACTCCATGGTTCAATCCTAGTGCTCATTTCCTCAACCTTCACTACTTTCATCCATTACTCACCATCATATCCTATATTATAACTAAGGAATACCTCATTTCTGAGATTTAGTTGTCTTCAATTGTTTCAAATATTTTACTTACGATTCCACTACTCATAAACTTCATTCCTCTACTATCCTCATTCATTTCGTACTACTTCTTCAAAGGTTACAATACTTGTGGAGCTCCGTCCACTACTCATTACTTTTCTTTTACTAATACTCTTACACTGGTGTTACAAGATAGGTACGTTCCTCCTATGGTATTTGCATGTTTAATGCCTAGTTACCATAATTACAATATGAATGAGTACTTATGTTTGTTTAACATAGTACCAATCATCAATTTGATTCTCATTTGTGCTATGCACATTACGGTTTAAGTGTTTTATTTATAAAACTTGCATTAAGCGGTTTTCGCTCTACCCCCCTTAAAAGGGATTACGCCCACGTAATCTACCATGTGTTATTATTATTAAACATTGGTTTAATCAATTTGGGCAATCTGAAGCGTTTAGCTTCACTACGGTACATTATACAATACACTCTGGTCAAAGGTCTCAACCATACCAATGGTTTAGTCTTTGCACCAAGGATTTCTATATGAGTTTATTTAACTCATCATTAATTCGGTTCTAGCCTATTAGGCTTCAAGGCATTAATAACCATTTTGCTATACTTACTAGCTGGGGCCCACTAGCTTCTGCTGCGCGACCCTGATAACTCGGGTTATTTACCCTTCGTGCTATCCTTAATGTACTATGCATCACCTTTTATCCGTCTATTATGGGCATAAGGTTTATTAAACAAATGCGGTATTCTTTTACCGTGTTTGAACTCAATGAGTTTAAGGTTTATAACCAGCTCTCTGGTAATCTTCTGCACATGCTATTCGTGCTTCTACGATTATTCGATAAGCTCCTCCGACTTATTGTCGGGCGAGGTTAAGTCACTACTTAGTTGTAGTGCTTCCTCTGGTGTCACTAGCTTCTGAATTCTACCAGTTTCCCTGGTTCAGTACAAGTGTTCTTTACTTGTATGACCTTGCATCTCTATGCGTCGGTCCTAGTGACTTTCTTACGTCTCTTTTCACTCCTCATTCCATTGGAATTCACACTTTGTGATTGTTAGTGTATTGTACACTCTTCGTGCTTCTTTGGCCTTAGGCCACACGGTTTGTTGCTAAGCTTGCTGAACTGGCTAGTGCCGTGTTTGTTGGTGAAAAGAAAGGTTTACTACGGTTTACATCCTCCATATCCCTAGCCATCCCATTAGATCATTAGCTGAACAAGTGCAATACCAAAACACTCAGTCATACAGAGTGCAGAGGCGTAAACGCTTGACAGTAAGTCACTTATGTGATAGGGAAGAATATTTACTTGTCTTTCATACTTATACTCCGTGTTATTTGCTACTTCCTCATAGCGGTCGCTTGTTGCGCACCGTATTCTTACTCATGGTACAACATTGTTTTTACTGTTTCTGTTACTGTGGTAGTTTTCTTCACTCGTAGCCATTGTCATTGGCACCATTCCCTTATGGTATGAATACCCTGGGGTTTCCAATGTTCGTGTGTATGACGGTTGTCGTAGCATACCGCACTACTACTATCTTCCCATGGTGGGGATGTTTTATTTCGGTTTAGGTTTCATGTGTAGGTTGGCTTACCTCACATCATCTTCATTATTGTGATACAATTCACCAAGTATCTTGGTTGACCAAGGGTGAGATAACTCATCGGGTCATAAGCTCTCTTGAGCGTTAATCATTCATGGTGTTCAGTGTGCGTTCACATTAACTGCTTGTTAATCATTGCCTTTCGGTGCTGAGCATTGGTTTAGGCTCTGGCTGTGTAGTTTTGCTTGTATGTATACTACCAGGACATCCCATGAAACTTCAAGGGTTTTCTGGTCCCGTTCTCCAATTGGAGGGTATTCTATCACTGACAAGTGAAGGTTCTTGTTGAGAGGTTTGTCTCCACTCATAGGTCTAATGACAAGGTTTGCTATGTCGGTGTTTACACCATGTTCCACTATATGTTTGGTGCATATGGAGTATGCTTACTCCTTTAAGTCGTAATGGTTTGGAAATCTCATTTCCTTACTCCATCACTCTTTGGCAATATCTATTGCGTGGTTTTATTGTTATAGTAGATGGAAGTCTTTTCTAAGGTTTCACATCATCACCACTTTAGTGGTCTTTGGTTACGAGGGGTACCTTCCCTTGGGTTTCTCGTAGTGTCCAAGTGTGGACTAGGCCAATGTCGGCATTATCATGATTCTTATGCCTCTGTGTACAATTGCTACAGAAGGCATGAGGGGTATTTAACTCCGTCAACTGTATACTAGACTGGTGCTCTAGTGACAGTGACACTGAGGTGGCCATTACTACAAGCCACTCAGGATGTTGGGTTGGATTTAGGGTCCAGTTGTTGATTTCTTGTCGTATGAGGCGATATTTCCTACAAGTCTTGTTAGTAACGGTGTAGGTTTCACAACCGTTTAAGGTTACAAAACGCATCAGGTTTATGGCTTTAGAGCCATATTGCTGCAAGCTATGCTCCTTGCAAGTGCTTATACGTATTTCCACTCCATGTATACCGTCATAGGTTGGAGATATTATTGGGCTCCATGGTAAGTCGTGGCATCACGCTTCCGTTCATAGGAGACCCTCTTAGGCAAATGGTGTTAATAAGTGTCTCTCAGTATCTTAGGGCATTTCGTGTTAAGTGAAATCCCTTCGGGTCCTAGCCGAGTGTTTGTTCTAACTTTCGTGCTTTTATCATGTCGCTGTTGTTCGACTGTTGCAACGTAGACACCCTTCAAGGATTGCTCCTGAGTGCTGTTGAAGCATGCCGTTACATCCGGCTAATGTTGATGACATGTTGTCCACCGTGTCTTCTTGTGGTGTTGCGTTTGAGTTTTCCCCTTTTGGGTCATGACGTCTCCCGTCCTTGGGTAGACTGTTTATGCTTGTTCCTAGTGTTTAAGACTAGGTTTGGTATTCCCTTCCATGATGGAGTATACTTGTGGTAATCTTGTGATTGCTCTTGGGGACCTTGCCCCGTTGTTGAGTATTGTGGTGTTCACGTTAGGCGATTGCCTTACTGTGTTTAGGCTGGGTATCCTTCCCCGCTGTCATATATTGCTTGATGTCCTTGAGACATATCCAATGTCTATACTTTTTAGTCAGTGCTCTTTGCACTTCCTAGTTCTTACTCCTTACCTTCAGATGGATTCTCTGAGTTCCTTTATGCTGAATTGTCTGAGGTGTCCAGTTGTTCTGGTTTGAACTCACTGATGGTCCGTAGAACGGAGCTGACTACTTCCCGTGTGTCGTACACTATATGTATACATACGTGGGGTACCATGCTGATACGTTACCACTTACCCGACTACGTGTCAGGCCCGCAAGCTCCTTCGGAGCGCGGTTGTCCCACATCCCGTAATTGGGTACACTTGTAGTGTTCGTCACACGCCTAGGTGAAGTATTCTATTGTCAACTCCTCTTGTATCATTCTATGATACTCACCGTAATGTTGTTGGTCTGGTTTTAAAATCCAAGGTTTTTACAAGGTTTTTAAAAGAGGTTTGAGGTTTTGAAAAGAAAATTTTGGGTTTTAAACAGTGGTTCGGTGTTAAAAGAAATCTCTCATGGCATAGCCACGTTTGAGGTCTTGACCAAGTCTAGCCTCTCGCTGACTGGTATGTTCTAAATACAGTGGTCGGGCCGTTAGGCCTTTCCCAGGTTCCATACGTCTGGTTGTTAGGATGTGTGATCCTGTGATTGTTTCGTCACAGTCACCGTACATTACTATGTACTTGTGACGTGTTAGTGTCCCTTTACATATCTCTGTCTTTACTGCACTTGCCGTGGCAAGTGCGTGGTACTGGTGGTTTGGGTAATCTTATACCAATCTTGGTAGGGTTTCCATTTGTGTTTGTTAGTCTGTTGGCGCTTCCCTCGATCTTGTTGATCTATAACTGATATACTCGCTCCTTTAGGTAGCTTCTTGATTGTCTAGACATGGTTGTCGTAGATCTGGGTACTCCTCCACTCCTTGGAGGTTCCGTTCTATTTGGTTTGGTGTCGCTCCTTGTGGCTCGTTCCCACACATTTGTGGTGGTTGCTGAGCCTTCCTCGTTTAGGTACTACGCTTGTAGTCCTATTGGATTATATCCCATGGTTGTTATTATAGTTGTCTGAGCTATATGGCCAGGTATTGCAACCTTAGTGGTGTTGTAATTCTAGAGTTTAACTGCTCCCGACTATATCCTTAGTCGGCTAGCATACCGTTAGTGGTATTATTCAAGTATTACCATCCCGTAGACTTGTGTCTCGGGTTCTGTTATTACTCCTTTTTCCATTTCATTGCACAGTTCGTGCTTCTCTCCTGCTGCTGGTTGTTTAGTTAGGTCTCGCGACTGCTAAGCACGTCGCCCCATGTTGTTGTAAGTTGCCGCCTCCTCGTGGTTGGTGTGCTCGTTCGACCGCTGTTGAGTGCGGGTATTGTGGTTTAACCGGGGTCCATTTCCGGCTTCCAATCCTTGGAATTTACTATATGTCGGTTCCTGTTTACTGTGTGATTGCTTCACAACTGCTAGATCGGGTTTCCCCGAGTATGAGAGGACTTTCCTTCTCTCTGGCGTCCTTTCCCAAGTTATACAGTGGGGTTTGCGGCGGGCGGGGCTGGTATTGTAGGTATCCGGTACTCACCGGTAGTTCCCAACTAACATATCTCTAATGCTAACACTCAGCCCTTAGCCCTAAGCTTCTAATTCCTAACTCGGTACTCCTAGACTCGGTACTTCCAGTCAAGAGCGATACTTCGCTCTGATACCACTTTTTGTAACACCCCTACTATTAATACAGTCATTAACGTCCAATCTCCTTACTCATCAGATACTCGCAGCGGATATATACTTACATACAACGGGTGATACAATGCCGTTAGTCACCCACGTGACTAACAAGGCTACTGATTCGCATACAGCATCGGTCTGATGGACCGGAATCCCGAGTACTACAAATCTACAATGCATTTCCATTTACCAAATACTACTACAATCGGCATTCGATACAATGCTCCAAGTACCATACAATTTAATCTACATACCGAGTTTACTAGGTTCCTTATACAAGTATAATACCTTCCAGTTCATACATACTCGCTAAGAGACTACCTACTACCCATTCCTCACTACTACATTACTTTCTAAATACGAGGGGTGTGCTAGTTAATACACCTCTACATTCTGCTACATTCTACTATTCCAATGTAGTCGCCGGTCTCGTGCCTTGACCACATTCGCTTCGGGTACCTGCACACTAAAAAATGTCCCCCGAAGGGGTCAGCTTTCGCTGAGCATGATAACCGCATACCCCGCGTACTAGTGAGGGTACGCCGACCACTTGGTCGAATACATGCGGTTCATTTTCATACAACATACATGCATACATGCTCTTATACACAACACATGAATACTTACGCAAGCATACACACATACACTTCATTACATACATGGAGTACAATATAACCATCAAATACATACTTACCTTCTTCCGAACACATATACCCAATACATACACAATTTACAATGCGGGTTAGCTTCATTGGTCCACCCGGGTTAATCGGGTGGAGATTACTCTTTTACTCATTACTTCATACATACGCATACATACTCATTCTCATACTCATACATACTTACTTACTCTTACTCTTACTCATGTTAAGTCGTCGGGACCTCCGGCCCGGGGACTACTCCGTCCCACCACCGGGATTTACTTGGTTCACTAATCCAGGATGCTACCCACTTAAGGGATTTGGGCCGTGGACCAGCTTACGAACCAGGAATCGGATCCAACCTCTTGTGTCTCCTCATCCTCACGCGTGGCCGAAGCTATATCGGACTTGTACTCATTCCAATTTACTCACTTAAGTTAGGAGTTAGCTAGTTAGGAATTAGCACAAGTCAACATTCAAGCCACATTTACAAATACAATGCCCAATATACATTCATACGAAATATAATACAATACATAAGTACAATACAAGATTCATTTACACCATATCATCATCCATACATTTCATGAATTATACAAACTATTGTTCAAGAGAAATATACCAAGAACAATATAAACAAACACAAGTAAGTGCAATATAGTCCGATTCGTGCATTTCTTATTAGGTGATCAAGTAAGCACACAAATCGGGGTAACCAGATTAGGATACAGGGCATGAAGAAATCATACCTTTCACCGTTGTACTTGTATCCCAACGTTCCTCCGGTGTTCATAAATCAATTCCTATTATATACATGCAATTGAATGATTAAATCTAACTATCATTATCTTAACTCAATTGCTCTTACTATGTTTACTAATTCATACTTACTAAGTCCTTAAGCTTCCTACACTTACACATTACTTACTTATTTTCAATACCTTAAGTTTTATTTTCTTACTTACTATTAGCATGCTTCCATACATGTACATTTATATATATGGGTATACATATATATATATATATATATAATTATTATTTAATTGGAATAATAATTTCTTTTTTTTTTTTTTGACTGGACCGGACTTGCGACCGACCTTGCAAGTCCGGTCCGTTCCAGTAGCTCAGGTTACGGAAATTCTTCTGGCCGACCGGACTTGCATGTCCGGTCGCAAGTCCGGTCCATTCCAGAAGGTTTCATCGGGGAATTTTTCTGGTCCGACCGAACTTGCAAGTCCGGTCGCAAGTCCGGTCGATTCCAGTAGCTTTCTGACGGGAAAATTTTCTGCTCGACCGGACTTGCAAGTCCGGTCGCAAGTCCGGTCGATTCCAGAAGCTTTCCTCTTTGTAAATCTGGGCTCGACCGGACTTGCAAGTCCGGTCGCAAGTCCGGTCCGGCCCAGTATTTGCATTTTAATTTCTGTTTCAGTCCCTCTTTACCCATTACTTTCCCATTGTTCCTACACTTAATCCCACATGTTATAACACTAATTAAACCTCCTAATACTCCTTAGTTCATTCACCAAATCCATTACTAAATCCATCAAACAACTTACACAATTCCTTACTTCCTTTCAACACTCACAATAGTTTCTCCAAGTAGTTTTTGCTACAGATTT
Source organism: Limonium bicolor (assembly GCA_023374045.1). Lineage (NCBI taxonomy): Eukaryota > Viridiplantae > Streptophyta > Magnoliopsida > Caryophyllales > Plumbaginaceae > Limonium > Limonium bicolor. Next base: position 120,835,263 of record CM041780.1, read on the forward strand.
TGGGTTCTTATTTCCTCCATGCATAGTTCCCTCTCCTAATGCCATCTTACCATTCCAATTCACTTCCAAGCAACTACAATATCTATACCCAAGTCCAACTCTCCATTTCACCAAATCTTGTACACTCATCCTCCTAGTTTCCACAACGCACTTAAATACTTTTTGCTACATTTTGTCATTTACACTCCTCTTCTATATCTCCCTCTTCTATCGACATTTCTAACTCCTAACTCATTTAGAATACATTACCCATCTCTCTCAACTTACCCTCTATTTCCTTAATCAAATCTGTACATACACACCTTAGTCACCTAGTTTCTAACACACTAAGTGTTCCATTCCTAGGTAAATTTTGCCATAGTCTCCTTGTATTGTTATACACTCACCACATTGTTTTTCCATCCACCTATATTATTTCACCTGTTTTCAACAACCAAAATATACAAGCTCCCATGTACATTATACCAATACTAAACATCACTTAAAAATTCCTGCACTTAAACATTCAATTCCCAATCTGTTTTGACAGTTTTAAAATGTCTTTTAAGGTTTAAAATACTTGCACTCTTTTACACATTATACTACTAATGCATTACCATTTCCAATACTCATTTCAATCCTCTAAAAACTGTTACATACATACATATATCAAGCTACACCAAAGAGCAATCTTACCTTGCTTTTCTCTAGCTTTTCTTTCTCTTCTTCCTTCTTCTTTCTCTACCGATTTTGAATTCTCAATCCACTAGCACTACAACCATTCACATACACCTTTCAATACTATGAACTAACCCTCACCATTAATCAAGCTTTAATCTAGGTTTTAGGGTTTAGAAAATTTATTACCTTTCAAGAGCACAAGCTGTTTGGGGTAGCTCAAGAACAAGGTTTCTCACACCACCAAAATGCCAAAATCGGCTACACACACAAGGAGTAAACAAGGCTTTAGTTCACATTTTCGTTTTGCCCACAAGGCTAAAAAAACGATGGAGTTTAAAAGAGATTTTTACCTCAAAAGAACAAGGAGACCAAGGTGGCTCTAATGGTGGTCTTGAAACTCCAAATGGGGTATACCCATAAAAACGAAATTACTTGTTTTCAAGTTTTGGAAAGATAGAAATGTAGCTCTTGAGGAGAGGATTCCAATGGTGCAAGTTTTGTAATTTTTGGAAGAGTGTGGAGGGAGTTACAAAGGAGAGAAGATAGAGTTTGTGGGTGTTTCTTATTTCTCCATGGATGTCGATTTGGAGAAGGAAGGAAATAGAGAGGAGGAAGATGGGGGCCTGTACGTGGAGAAGGAAATGAGTGGGGGAGAGAGAGTGTGAGAGAGTGGGGGTAAAGTAATAAAGTAGAAGTAGTAGTTTATTATTTTTTGTTTTTTGTGAGTAAAAGGAGAGTAAAGAGAGAGTGTGAGGAGGGGCCAAAATCGGACAGCCCACACACACACATAACACTCTTACTTTTTATTTTCAAAGTGGACACATAGGTTTGTGTTATTTATACTTCTACCCCACAACTTACCGTTTTTGACAGTTTTTACTAATCTCTCGTTTTATTGATTTTATGGTCCTACAGCTTCACTAATATTTATTAATGAATATTTAGTTGACTAAAATTGTTACGAGTCTATTTGACCCGCTTAAAGACACGTTTTCCCGGTTACCTCGAAAAACGTGCTTTAAGGTTCGTTAGTGATTTTAATCCATTTTAAGGATCCGTTTTCTTCGGGATTTGTTCCCTCATATTTATTTAGACTTAATTAAGCCTTTAGAATCCTTATAATACGCTAACCGAGGTCTCATACCTCCTATGGTTATTTAACGCTTATTTAGCGTTTTTCACTTTTAAAGTGTTTCTTTATTTCTTTGGGATTTATTTTCCCTTACAAATACTTCTTAACCATTATTAGGCTCTTAAATACCTATTAGGATAACTTAATCGCCATATTTAAAGGTCGGGGTATTTCAATCTACCCCCCTTAAGAACTTTGTCCTCAAAGTTGTTCGAGGTTATAAGTTTACAATGCTTACTCATTCTTACATGTCTAATACTACGGTTATACAATCTTCCCTTTACTAATTCCCAAATCCATTACTCAAGGTTTCTACATACCATACCATCCCAATGTACTATAGTTACTCCAATCCGCGCTACTACCAACTAGCTGGTTCCTCATTACAAAGTTTATACATACATACGGTGCAAAGCTATCCCCAAATCAATGCAATACACATACAATCCCGCAGGCACTCCGGTCATCTAGACACGGGACTCCTCTATGTCCCGCTGCCCTTGGAATAATACAACGTACTACCTTACTATCTTCTTCGGTACACACTTCTAGCAGATCCTCGTTCTCCATACCAGGGAAGTTCTTTCACCACTACCAATTAAAATTTTTCTAAAACATACAACTCCAAATTCCAATTTATATTCATTACTTCTATCCTATGTGTGATTCTTGTGACCACTTGAGGGGAGCTTCAAGAATCATTCGACCCTGATGTGATCAGCATCAGTGTTGAACTATCTTTCCACCCCAATTTGTGTTCGGTTTCCCTTGATCTGATCAGGATCAAGTTCGACTTCCCACATCAGTTTCAAACAAGTAAATAATTCAATTATTTTCATTTTTTTATCTTTTACTCTTCCTAGTCATTCATACATCTCCAAAGGATGGAATCAGTCCATCAATCATCCTCACTCTATTTCCCAAATGCTTTACTCCATGGTTCAATCCTAGTGCTCATTTCCTCAACCTTCACTACTTCATCCATTACTCACCATCATATCCTATATTCTAACTAAGGAATACCTCATTTCTGAGATTTAGTTGTCTTCAATTGTTTCAAATATTTTACTTACGATTCCACTACTCATAAACTTCATTCCTCTACTATCCTCATTCATTTCGTACTACTTCTTCAAAGGTTACAATACTTGTGGAGCTCCGTCCACTACTCATTACTTTTCTTTTACTAATACTCTTACACTGGTGTTACAAGATAGGTACGTTCCTCCTATGGTATTTGCATGTTTAATGCCTAGTTACCATAATTACAATATGAATGTACTTATGTTTGTTTAACATAGTACCAATCATCAATTTGATTCTCATTTGTGCTATGCACATTACGGTTTAAGTGTTTTATTTATAAAACTTGCATTAAGCGGTTTTCGCTCTACCCCCCTTAAAAGGGATTACGCCCACGTAATCTACCATGTGTTATTATTATTAAACATTGGTTTAATCAATTTGGGCAATCTGAAGCGTTTAGCTTCACTACGGTACATTATACAATACACTCTGGTCAAAGGTCTCAACCATACCAATGGTTTAGTCTTTGCACCAAGGATTTCTATATGAGTTTATTTAACTCATCATTAATTCGGTTCTAGCCTATTAGGCTTCAAGGCATTAATACCATTTTGCTATACTTACTAGCTGGGGCCCACTAGCTTCTGCTGCGCGACCCTGATAACTCGGGTTATTTACCCTTCGTGCTATCCTTAATGTACTATGCATCACCTTTTATCCGTCTATTATGGGCATAAGGTTTATTAAACAAATGCGGTATTCTTTTACCGTGTTTGAACTCAATGAGTTTAAGGTTTATAACCAGCTCTCTGGTAATCTTCTGCACATGCTATTCGTGCTTCTACGATTATTCGATAAGCTCCTCCGACTTATTGTCGGGCGAGGTTAAGTCACTACTTAGTTGTAGTGCTTCCTCTGGTGTCACTAGCTTCTGAATTCTACCAGTTTCCCTGGTTCAGTACAAGTGTTCTTTACTTGTATGACCTTGCATCTCTATGCGTCGGTCCTAGTGACTTCTTCTTACGTCTCTTTTCACTCCTCATTCCATTGGAATTCACACTTTGTGATTGTTAGTGTATTGTACACTCTTCGTGCTTCTTTGGCCTTAGGCCACACGGTTTGTTGCTAAGCTTGCTGAACTGGCTAGTGCCGTGTTTGTTGGTGAAAAGAAAGGTTTACTACGGTTTACATCCTCCATATCCCTAGCCATCCCATTAGATCATTAGCTGAACAAGTGCAATACCAAAACACTCAGTCATACAGAGTGCAGAGGCGTAAACGCTTGACAGTAAGTCACTTATGTGATAGGGAAGAATATTTTACTGTCTTTTCATACTTATACTCCGTGCATTATTTGCTACTTCCTCATAGCGGTCGCTTGTTGCGCACCGTATTCTTACTCATGGTACAACATTGTTTTACTGTTTCTGTTACTGTGGTAGTTTCTCTTCACTCGTAGCCATTGTCATTGGCACCATTCCCTTATGGTATGAATACCCTGGGGTTTCCAATGTTCGTGTGTATGACGGTTGTCGTAGCATACCGCACTACTACTATCTTCCCATGGTGGGGATGTTTTTATTTCGGTTTAGGTTTCATGTGTAGGTTGGCTTACCTCACATCATCTTCATTATTGTGATACAATTCACCAAGTATCTTGGTTGACCAAGGGTGAGATAACTCATCGGGTCATAAGCTCTCTTGAGCGTTAATCATTCATGGTGTTCAGTGTGCGTTCACATTAACTGCTTGTTAATCATTGCCTTTCGGTGCTGAGCATTGGTTTAGGCTCTGGCTGTGTAGTTTTGCTTGTATGTATACTACCAGGACATCCCATGAAACTTCAAGGGTTTTCTGGTCCCGTTCTCCAATTGGAGGGTATTCTATCACTGACAAGTGAAGGTTCTTGTTGAGAGGTTTGTCTCCACTCATAGGTCTAATGACAAGGTTTGCTATGTCGGTGTTTACACCATGGTCCACTATATTTGGTGCATATGGAGTATGCTTACTCCTTTAAGTCGTAATGGTTTGGAAATCTCATTTCCTTACTCCATCACTCTTTGGCAATATCTATTGCGTGGTTTTATTGTTATAGTAGATGGAAGTCTTTTCTAAGGTTTCACATCATCACCACTTTAGTGGTCTCTGGTTACGAGGGGTACCTTCCCTTGGGTTTCTCGTAGTGTCCAAGTGTGGACTAGGCCAATGTCGGCATTATCATGATTCTTATGCCTCTGTGTACAATTGCTACAGAAGGCATGAGGGGTATTTAACTCCGTCAACTGTATACTAGACTGGTGCTCTAGTGACAGTGACACTGAGGTGGCCATTACTACAAGCCACTCAGGATGTTGGGTTGGATTTATGGTCCAGTTGTTGATTTCTTGTCGTATGAGGCGATATTTCTTACAAGTCTTGTTAGTAACGGTGTAGGTTTCACAACCGTTTAAGGTTACAAAACGCATCAGGTTTATGGCTTTAGAGCCATATTGCTGCAAGCTATGCTCCTTGCAAGCTGCTTATACGTATTTCCACTCCATGTATACCGTCATAGGTTGGAGATATTATTGGGCTCCATGGTAAGTCGTGGCATCACGCTTCCGTTCATAGGAGACCCTCTTAGGCAAATGGTATTAATAAGTGTCTCTCAGTATCTTAGGGCATTTCCTGTTAAGTGAAATCCCTTCGGGTCCTAGCCGAGTGTTTGTTCTAACTTTCGTGCTTTTATCATGTCGCTGTTGTTCGACTGTTGCAACGTAGACACCCTTCAAGGATTGCTCCTGAGTGCTGTTGAAGCATGCCGTTACATCCGACTAATGTTGATGACATGTTGTCCACCGTGTCTTCTTGTGGTGTTGCGTTTGAGTTTTCCCTTTTGGGTCATGACGTCTCCCGTCCTTGGGTAGACTGTTTATGCTTGTTCCTAGTGTTTAAGACTAGGTTTGGTATTCCCTTCCATGATGGAGTATACTTGTGGTAATCTTGTGATTGCTCTTGGGGACCTTGCCCCGTTGTTGAGTATTGTGGTGTTCACGTTAGGCGATTGCCTTACTGTGTTTAGGCTGGGTATCCTTCCCCGCTGTCATATATTTGCTTGATGTCCTTGAGACATATCCAATGTCTATACTTTTTAGTCAGTGCTCTTTGCACTTCCTAGTTCTTACTCCTTACCTTCAGATGGATTCTCTGAGTTCCTTTATGCTGAATTGTCTGAGGTGTCCAGTTGTTCTGGTTTGAACTCACTGATGGTCCGTAGAACGGAGCTGACTACTTCCCGTGTGTCGTACACTATATGTATACATACGTGGGGTACCATGCTGATACGTTACCACTTACCCGACTACGTGTCAGGCCCGCAAGCTCCTTCGGAGCGCGGTTGTCCCACATCCCGTAATTGGGTACACTTGTAGTGTTCGTCACACGCCTAGGTGAAGTATTCTATTGTCAACTCCTCTTGTATCATTCTATGATACTCACCGTAATGTTTGTTGGTCTGGTTTTAAAATCCAAGGTTTTTACAAGGTTTTAAAGAGGTTTGAGGTTTTGAAAAGAAAATTTTGGGTTTTAAAACAGTGGTTCGGTGTTAAAAGAAATCTCTCATGGCATAGCCACGTTTGAGGTCTTGACCAAGTCTAGCCTCTCGCTGACTGGTATGTTCTAAATACAGTGGTCGGGCCGTTAGGCCTTTCCCAGGTTCCATACGTCTGGTTGTTAGGATGTGTGATCCTGTGATTGTTTCGTCACAGTCACCGTACATTACTATGTACTTGTGACGTGTTAGTGTCCCTTTACATATCTCTGTCTTTACTGCACTTGCCGTGGCAAGTGCTTGGTACTGGTGGTTTGCGGGTAATCTTATACCAATCTTGGTAGGGTTTCCATTTGTGTTTGTTAGTCTTGTTGGCGCTTCCCTCGATCTTGTTGATCTATAACTGATATACTCGCTCCTTTAGGTAGCTTCTTGATTGTCTAGACATGGTTGTCGTAGATCTGGGTACTCCTCCACTCCTTGGAGGTTCCCGTTCTATTTGGTTTGGTGTCGCTCCTTGTGGCTCGTTCCCACACATTTGTGGTGGTTGCTGAGCCTTCCTCGTTTAGGTACTACGCTTGTAGTCCTATTGGATTATATCCCATGGTTGTTATTATAGTTGTCTGAGCTATATTGGCCAGGTATTGCAACCTTAGTGGTGTTGTAATTCTAGAGTTTAACTGCTCCCGACTATATCCTTAGTCGGCTAGCGTACCGTTAGTGGTATTATTCAAGTATTACCATCCCGTAGACTTGTGTCTCGGGTTCTGTTTTACTCTCCTTTTTCCATTTCATTGCACAGTTCGTGCTTCTCTCCTGCTGCTGGTTGTTTAGTTAGGTCTCGCGACTGCTAAGCACGTCGCCCCATGTTGTTGTAAGTTGCCGCCTCCTCGTGGTTGGTGTGCTCGTTCGACCGCTGTTGAGTGCGGGTATTGTGGTTTAACCGGGGTCCATTTCCGGCTTCCAATCCTTGGAATTTACTATATGTCGGTTCCTGTTTACTGTGTGATTGCTTCACAACTGCTAGATCGGGTTTCCCCGAGTATGAGAGGACTTTCCTTCTCTCTGGCGTCCTTTCCCAAGTTATACAGTGGGGTTTGCGGCGGGCGGGGCTGGTATTGTAGGTATCCGGTACTCACCGGTAGTTCCCAACTAACATATCTCTAATGCTAACACTCAGCCCTTAGCCCTAAGCTTCTAATTCCTAACTCGGTACTCCTAGACTCGGTACTTCCAGTCATCAGAGCGATACTTCGCTCTGATACCACTTTTTGTAACACCCCTACTATTAATACAGTCATTAACGTCCAATCTCCTTACTCATCAGATACTCGCAGCGGATATATACTTACATACAACGGGTGATACAATGCCGTTAGTCACCCACGTGACTAACAAGGCTACTGATTCTGCATACAGCATCGGTCTGATGGACCGGAATCCCGAGTACTACAAATCTACAATGCATTTGCCATTTACCAAATACTACTACAATCGGCATTCGATACAATGCTCCAAGTACCATACAATTTAATCTACATACCGAGTTTACTAGGTTCCTTATACAAGTATAATACCTCTTCCAGTTCATACATACTCGCTAAGAGACTACCTACTACCCATTCCTCACTACTACATTACTTTCTAAATACGAGGGGTGTGCTAGTTAATACACCTCTACATTCTGCTACTATTATCCAATGTAGTCGCCGGTCTCGTGCCTTGACCACATTCGCTTCGGGTACCTGCACACTAAAAAATGTCCCCCGAAGGGGTCAGCTTTCGCTGAGCATGATAACCGCATACCCCGCGTACTAGTGAGGGTACGCCGACCACTTGGTCGAATACATGCGGTTCATTTTCATACAACATACATGCATACATGCTCTTATACACAACACATGAATACTTACGCAAGCATACACACATACACTTCATTACATACATGGAGTACAATATAACTATCAAATACATACTTACCTTCTTCCGAACACATATACCCAATACATACACAATTTACAATGCGGGTTAGCTTCATTGGTCCACCCGGGTTAATCGGGTGGAGATTACTCTTTTACTCATTACTTCATACATACGCATACATACTCATTCTCATACTCATACATACTTACTTACTCTTACTCTTACTCATGTTAAGTCGTCGGGACCTCCGGCCCGGGGACTACTCCGTCCCACCACCGGGATTTACTTGGTTCACTAATCCAGGATGCTACCCACTTAAGGGATTTGGGCCGTGGACCAGCTTACGAACCAGGAATCGGATCCAACCTCTTGTGTCTCCTCATCCTCACGCGTGGCCGAAGCTATATCGGACTTGTACTCATTCCAATTTACTCACTTAAGTTAGGAGTTAGCTAGTTAGGAATTAGCACAAGTCAACATTCAAGCCACATTTACAAATACAATGCCCAATATACATTCATACGAAATATAATACAATACATAAGTACAATACAAGATTCATTTACACCATATCATCATCCATACATTTCATGAATTATACAAACTATTGTTCAAGAGAAATATACCAAGAACAATATAAACAAACACAAGTAAGTGCAATATAGTCCGATTCGTGCATTTATCTTATTAGGTGATCAAGTAAGCACACAAATCGGGGTAACCAGATTAGGATACAGGGCATGAAGAAATCATACCTTTCACCGTTGTACTTGTATCCCAACGTTCCTCCGGTGTTCATAAATCAATTCCTATTATATACATGCAACTGAATGATTAAATCTAACTATCATTATCTTAACTCAATTGCTCTTACTATGTTTACTAATTCATACTTACTAAGTCCTTAAGCTTCCTACACTTACACATTACTTACTTATTTTCAATACCTTAAGTTTTATTTTCTTACTTACTATTAGCATGCTTCCATACATGTACATTTATATATATGTGGGTATACATATATATATATATATAATTATTATTTAATTGGAATAATAATTTCTTTTTTTTTTTTTTGACTGGACCGGACTTGCGACCGACCTTGCAAGTCCGGTCCGTTCCAGTAGCTCAGGTTACGGAAATTCTTCTGGCCGACCGGACTTGCATGTCCGGTCGCAAGTCCGGTCCATTCCAGAAGGTTTCATCGGGGAATTTTTCTGGTCCGACCGAACTTGCAAGTCCGGTCGCAAGTCCGGTCGATTCCAGTAGCTTTCTGACGGGAAAATTTTCTGCTCGACCGGACTTGCAAGTCCGGTCGCAAGTCCGGTCGATTCCAGAAGCTTTCCCGTCTTTGTAAATCTGGGCTCGACCGGACTTGCAAGTCCGGTCGCAAGTCGGTCCGGCCCAGTATTTGCATTTTAATTTCTGTTTTCAGTCCCCTCTTTTACCCATTACTTTCCATTGTTCCTACACTTAATCCCACATGTTATAACACTAATTAAACCTCCTAATACTCCTTAGTTCATTCACCAAATCCATTACTAAATCCATCAAACAACTTACACAATTCCTTACTTCCTTTCAACACTCACAATAGTTTCTCCAAGTAGTTTTTGCTACAGATTTTGGGTTCTTATTTCCTCCATGCATAGTTCCCTCTCCTAATGCCATCTTACCATTCCAATTCACTTCCAAGCAACTACAATATCTATACCCAAGTCCAACTCTCCATTTCACCAAATCTTGTACACTCATCCCTCCTAGTTTCCACAACGCACTTAAATACTTTTTGCTACAGATTTTGTCATTTACACTCCTCTTCTATATCTCCCTCTTCTATCGACATTTCTAACATTCCTAACTCATTTAGAATACATTACCCATCTCTCTCAACTTACCCTCTATTTCCTTAATCAAAACTGTTACACATACACACCTTAGTCACCTAGTTTCTAACACACTAAGTGTTCCATTCCTAGGTAAATTTTGCCATAGTCTCCCTTGTATTGTTATACACTCACCACATTGTTTTTCATCCATACCTATATTATTTCACCTGTTTTCAACAACCAAAATATACAAGCTCCCATGTACATTATACCAATACTAAACAATCACTTAAAAATTCCTGCACTTAAACATTCAATTCCCAATCTGTTTTGACAGTTTTAAAATGTCTTTTAAGGTTTAAAATACTTGCACTCTTTTACACATTATACTACTAATGCATTACCATTTCCAATACTCATTTCAATCCTCTAAAAACTGTTACATACATACATATATCAAGCTACACCAAAGAGCAATCTTACCTTGCTTTTCTCTAGCTTTTCTTTCTCTTCTTCCTTCTTCTTTCTCTACCGATTTTGAATTCTCAATCCACTAGCACTACAACCATTCACATACACCTTTCAATACTATGAACTAACCCTCACCATTAATCAAGCTTTAATCTAGGTTTTAGGGTTTAGAAAATTTATTACCTTTCAAGAGCACAAGAGCTGTTTGGGGTAGCTCAAGAACAAGGTTTCTCACACCACCAAAATGCCAAAATCGGCTACACCACAAGGAGTAAACAAGGCTTTAGTTCACATTTTCGTTTTGCCCACAAGGCTAAAAAACGATGGAGTTTAAAAGAGATTTTTACCTCAAAAGAACAAGGAGACCAAGGTGGCTCTAATGGTGGTCTTGAAACTCCAAATGGGGTATACCCATAAAAACGAAATTACTTGTTTTCAAGTTTTGGAAAGATAGAAATGTAGCTCTTGAGGAGAGGATTCCAATGGTGCAAGTTTTGTAATTTTTGGAAGAGTGTGGAGGGAGTTACAAAGGAGAGAAGATAGAGTTTGTGGGTGTTTCTTATTTCTCCATGGATGTCGATTTGGAGAAGGAAGGAAATAGAGAGGAGGAAGATGGGGCCTGTACGTGGAGAAGGAAATGAGTGGGGGAGAGAGAGTGTGAGAGAGTGGGGGTAAAGTAATAAAGTAGAAGTAGTAGTTTATTATTTTTGTTTGTTTGTGAGTAAAAGGAGAGTAAAGAGAGTGTGAGGAGGGGCCAAAATCGGACAGCCCACACACACACATAACACTCTTATTTTTTATTTTCAAAGTGGACACATAGGTTTGTGTTATTTATACTTCTACCCCACAACTTACCGTTTTTGACAGTTTTTACTAATCTCTCGTTTTATTGATTTTATTGGTCCTACAGCTTCACTAATATTTATTAATGAATATTTAGTTGACTAAAATTGTTACGAGTCTATTTGACCCGCTTAAAGACACGTTTTCCCGGTTACCTCGAAAAACGTGCTTTAAGGTTCGTTAGTGATTTTAATCCATTTTAAGGATCCGTTTTCTTCGGGATTTGTTCCCTCATATTTATTTAGACTTAATTAAGCCTTTAGAATCCTTATAATACGCTAACCGAGGTCTCATACCTCCTATGGTTATTTAACGCTTATTTAGCGTTTTTCACTTTTAAAGTGTTTCTTTATTTCTTTGGATTTATTTTCCTTACAAATACTTCTTAACCATTATTAGGCTCTTAAATACCTATTAGGATAACTTAATCGCCATATTTAAGGTCGGGGTATTTCAATCTACCCCCCTTAAGAACTTTGTCCTCAAAGTTGTTCGAGGTTATAAGTTTACAATGCTTACTCATTCTTACATGTCTAATACTACGGTTATACAATCTTCCCTTACTAATTCCCAAATCCATTACTCAAGGTTTCTACATACCATACATCCCAATGTACTAAGTTACTCCAATCCGCGCTACTACCAACTAGCTGGTTCCTCATTACAAGTTTATACATACATACGTGCAAAGCTATCCCCAAATCAATGCAATACACATACAATCCCGCAGGCACTCCGGTCATCTAGACACGGGACTCCTCTATGTCCCGCTGCCCTTGGAATAATACAACGTACTACCTTACTATCTTCTCGGTACACACTTTAGCTCCTCAGATCCTCTTCTCCATACCAGGGAAGTTCTTTCACCACTACCAATTAAAATTTTCTAAAACATACAACTCCAAATTCCAATTTATATTCATTACTTCTATCCTATGTGTGATTCTTGTGACCACTTAGGGGAGCTTCAAGAATCATTCGACCCTGATGTGATCAGCATCAGTGTTGAACTATCTTTCCACCCCAATTTGTGTTCGGTTTCCCTTGATCTGATCAGGATCAAGTTCGACTTCCCACATCAGTTTCAAACAAAAATAATTCAATTATTTTCATTTTTTATCTTTTACTCTTCCTAGTCATTCATACATCTCCAAAGGATGGAATCAGTCCATCAATCATCCTCACTCTATTTCCCAAATGCTTTACTCCATGGTTCAATCCTAGTGCTCATTTCCTCAACCTTCACTACTTCATCCATTACTCACCATCATATCCTATATTCTAACTAAGGAATACTCATTTCTGAGATTTAGTTGTCTTCAATTGTTTCAAATATTTTACTTACGATTCCACTACTCATAAACTTCATTCATCTACTATTCTCATTCATTTCGTACTATTTCTTCCAAGGTTACAATACTTGTGGAGCTCCGTCCACTACTCATTACTTTTCTTTACTACTCTTACACTGGTGTTACAAGATGGTACGTTCCTCCTATGGTATTTGCATGTTAATGCTAGTTACCATAATTCAATATGAATGAGTACTTATGTTTGTTTAACATAGTACCAATCATCAATTTGATTCTCATTTGTGCTATGCACATTACGGTTTAAGTGTTTTATTTATAAAACTTGCATTAAGCGGTTTTCGCTCTACCCCCCTTAAAAGGGATTACGCCCACGTAATCTACCATGTGTTATTATTATTAAACATTGGTTTAATCAATTTGGGCAATCTGAAGCGTTTAGCTTCACTACGGTACATTATACAATACACTCTGGTCAAAGGTCTCAACCATACCAATGGTTTAGTCTTTGCACCAAGGATTTCTATATGAGTTTATTTAACTCATCATTAATTCGGTTCTAGCCTATTAGGCTTCAAGGCATTAATAGCCATTTTGCTATACTTACTAGCTGGGGCCCACTAGCTTCTGCTGCGCGACCCTGATAACTCGGGTTATTTACCCTTCGTGCTATCCTTAATGTACTATGCATCACCTTTTATCCGTCTATTATGGGCATAAGGTTTATTAAACAAATGCGGTATTCTTTTACCGTGTTTGAACTCAATGAGTTTAAGGTTTATAACCAGCTCTCTGGTAATCTTCTGCACATGCTATTCGTGCTTCTACGATTATTCGTTAAGCTCCTCCGACTTATTGTCGGGCGAGGTTAAGTCACTACTTAGTTGTAGTGCTTCCTCTGGTGTCACTAGCTTCTGAATTCTACCAGTTTCCCTGGTTCAGTACAAGTGTTCTTTACTTGTATGACCTTGCATCTCTATGCGTCGGTCCTAGTGACTTTCTTACGTCTCTTTTCACTCCTCATTCCATTGGAATTCACACTTTGTGATTGTTAGTGTATTGTACACTCTTCGTGCTTCTTTGGCCTTAGGCCACACGGTTTGTTGCTAAGCTTGCTTAATTGGCTAGTGCCATGTCTGTTGGTGAAAAGAAAGGTTTACTACGGTTTACATCTCCATATCCCTAGCCATCCCATTAGATCATTAGCTGACAAGTGCAATACCAAAACACTCAGTCATACAGAGTGCAGAGGCGTAAACGCTTGACAGTAAGTCACTTATGTGATAGGGAAGAATATTTTCTGTCTTTTCATACTTATACTCCGTGTCATTATTGCTACTTCCTCATAGCGGTCGCTTGTTGCGCACCGTATTCTTACTCATGTACAACATTGTTTTTACTGTTTCTGTTACTGTGGTAGTTTCTCTTCACTCGTAGCCATTGTCATTGGCACCATTCCCTTATGGTATGAATACCCTGGGGTTTCCAATGTTCGTGTGTATGACGGTTGTCGTAGCATACCGCACTACTACTATCTTCCCATGTGGGGATGTTTTATTTCGGTTTAGGTTTCATGTGTAGGTTGGCTTACCTCACATCATCTTCATTATTGTGATACAATTCACCAAGTATCTTGGTTGACCAAGGGTGAGATAACTCATCGGGTCATAAGCTCTCTTGAGCGTTAATCATTCATGGTGTTCAGTGTGCGTTCACATTAACTGCTTTGTTAATTATTGCCTTTCGGTGCTGAGCATTGGTTTAGGCTCTGGCTGTGTAGTTTTGCTTGTATGTATACTACCAGGACATCCCATGAAACTTCAAGGGTTTTCTGGTCCCGTTCTCCAATTGGAGGGTATTCTATCTGACAAGTGAAGGTTCTTTGAGAGGTTTGTCTCCACTCATAGGTCTAATGACAAGGTTTGCTATGTCGGTGTTTACACATGGTTCCACTATATTTGGGTGCATATGGAGTATGCTTACTCCTTTAAGTCGTAATGGTTTGGAAATCTCATTTCCTTACTCCATCACTCTTGGCAATATCTATTGCGTGGTTTTATTGTTATAGTAGATGGAAGTCTTTTCTAAGGTTTCACATCATCACCACTTGTGGTCTTTGGTTACGAGGGGTACTTCCCTTGGGTTTCTCGTAGTGTCCAAGTGCGGGCTAGGCCACTGTTGGCATTATCATGATTCTTATGCCTCTGTGTACAATTGCTACAGAAGGCATGAGGGGTATTTAACTCCGTCAACTGTATACTAGACTGGTGCTCTAGTGACAGTGACACTGAGGTGGCCATTACTACAAGCCACTCAGGATGTTGGGTTGGATTTATGGTCCAGTTGTTGATTTCTTGTCGTATGAGGCGATATTTCCTACAAGTCTTGTTAGTAACGGTGTAGGTTTCACAACCGTTTAAGGTTACAAAACGCATCAGGTTTATGGCTTTAGAGCCATATTGCTGCAAGCTATGCTCTTTGCAAGCTGCTTATACGTGTTTCCACTCCATGTATACCGTCATAGGTTGGAGATATTATTGGGCTCCATGGTAAGTCGTGGCATCACGCTTCCGTTCATAGGAGACCCTTTAGGCAATGGTGTTAATAGTGTCTCTCAGTATCTTAGGGCATTTCCTGTTAAGTGAAATCCCTTCGGGTCCTAACCGAGTGTTTGTTTAACTTTCGTGCTTTTATCATGTCGCTGTTGTTCGACTGTTGCAACGTAGACACCCTTCAAGGATTGCTCCTGAGTGTGTTGAAGCATGCCGTTACATCCGGCTAATGTTGATGACATGTTGTCCACCGTGTCTTCTTGTGGTGTTGCGTTTGAGTTTCCCTTTTGGGTCATGACGTCTCCCGTCCTTGGGTAGACTGTTTATGCTTGTTCCTAGTGTTAACTAGGTTTGGTATTCCCTTCAATGATGGAGTATACTTGTGGTAATCTTGTGATTGCTCTTGGGGACTTGCCCCGTTTTGAGTATTGTGGTGTTCACGTTAGGCGATTGCCTTACTGTGTTTAGGCTGGGTATCCTTCCCCGCTGTCATATATTTGCTTGATGTCTTTGAGACATATCCAATGTCTATACTTTTTAGTCTGCTCTTTGCACTTCCTAGTTCTTACTCCTTATCTTCAGATGGATTCTCTGAGTTCCTTTATGCTGAATTGTCTGAGGTGTCCAGTTGTTCTGGTTTGAACTCACTGATGGTCCGTAGAACGGAGCTGACTACTTCCCGTGTGTCGTACACTACATGTATACATACGTGGGGTACCATGCTGATACGTTACCACTTACCCACTACGTCGGCCCGCAAGCTCCTTCGGAGTGCGGTTGTCCCACATCCCGTAATTGGGTACACTTGTAGTGTTCGTCACACGCCTAGGTGAAGTATTCTATTGTCAACTCCTCTTGTATCATTCTATGATACTCACCGTAATGCTGTTGGTCTGGTTTTAAAATCCAAGGTTTTTAAAGGTTTAAAAGGTTTGAGGTTTTGAAAAGAAAATTTTGGGTTTTAAAACAGTGGTTCGGTGTTAAAAGAAATCTCTCATGGCATAGCCACGTTTGAGGTCTTGACCAAGTCTAGCCTCTCGCTGACTGGTATGTTCTAAATACAGTGGTCGGGCCGTTAGGCCTTTCCAAGGTTCCATACGTCTGGTTGTTAGGATGTGTGATCCTGTGATTGTTTCGTCACAGTCACCGTACATTACTATGTACTTGTGACGTGTTAGTGTCCCTTTACATATCTCTGTCTTTACTGCACTTGCCGTGGCAAGTGCGTGGTACTGGTGGTTTTTGGGTAATCTTATACCAATCTTGGTAGGGTTTCCATTTGTGTTTGTTAGTCTTGTTGGCGCTTCCCTCGATCTTATTGATCTATAACTGATATACTCGCTCCTTTAGGTAGCTTCTTGATTGTCTAGACATGGTTGTCGTAGATCTGGGTACTCCTCCACTCCTTGGAGGTTCCCGTTCTATTTGGTTTAGTGTCGCTCCTTGTGGCTCGTTCCCACACATTGTGGTGGTTGCTGAGCCTTCCTTGTTTAGGCACTACGCTTGTAGCCCTATTGGATTATATCCCATGGTTGTTATTATAGTTGTCTGAGCTATATTGGCCAGGTATTGCAACCTTAGTGGTGTTGTATTCTAGAGTTAACTGCTCCGACTATATCCTTAGTCGGCTAGCATACCGTTGGTGGTATTATTCAAGTATTACATCCCGTAGACTTGTGTCTCGGGTTCTGTTACTTCCTCTTTTTCCATTCATTGCACGTTAGTGCTTCTTCCTGCTGCTGGTTGTTTAGCTAGGTCTCGCGACTGCTAAGCACGTCGCCCCATGTTTTAAGTTGCAGCCTCCTCGTGGTTGGTGTGCTCGTTCACCGCTGTTGAGTGCGGGTATTGTGTTTAACCGGGGTCCATTCCGGCTTCCAATCCTTGGAATTACTATATGTCGGTTCTTGTTTACTGTGTGATTGCTTCACAACTGCCAGATCGGGTTTCCCCGAGTATGAGAGACTTTCCTTCTCTCTGGCGTCCTTTCCCAAGTTATACAGTGGGGTTTGCGGCGGGCGGGCTGGTATTGTAGGTATCCGGTACTCACCGGTAGTTCCTAACTAGCATATCTCTAATGCTAACACTCAGCCCTTAGCCCTAAGCTTCTAATTCCTAACTCGGTATTCCTAACTCGGTATTTCCAGTCATCAGAGCGATACTTCGCTCTGATACCACTTTTTGTAACACCCCTACTATTAATACAGTCATTAACGTCCAATCTCCTTACTCATCAGATACTCGCAGCGGATATATACTTACATACAATGGGTGATACAATGCCGTTAGTCACCCACGTGACTAACAAGGCTACTGATTCTACATACAGCATCGGTCTGATGGACCGGAATCCCGAGTACTACAAATCTACAATACATTTCCATTACCAATACTACTACAATCGCATTCATACAATACTCCAAGTACCATATTAATCTACATACCGAGTTTACTAGGTTCCTTATACAAGTATAATACCTCTTCCAGTTCATACATACTCACTAAGAGACTACTACTACCCATTCCTCACTACTACATTACTTTCTAAATACAGGGGTGTGCTAGTTAATACACCTCTACATTCTGCTACTATTCCCAATGTAGTCGCCGGTCTCGTGCCTTGACCACATTCGCTTCGGGTACCTGCACACTAAAAAATGTCCCCCGAAGGGGTCAGCTTTCGCTGAGCATGATAACCGCATACCCCGCGTACTAGTGAGGGTACGCCGACCACTTGGTCGAATACATGCGGTTCATTTTCATACAACATACATGCATACATGCTCTTATACACAATACATGAATACTTACGCAAGCATACACACATACACTTCATTACATACATGGAGTACAATATAACCATTAAATACATACTTACCTTCTTCCGAATACATACACCCAATACATACACAATTTACAATACGGGTTAGCTTCATTGGTCCACCCGGGTTAATCGGGTGGAGATTACTCTTTTACTCATTACTTCATACATACGCATACATACTCATTCTCATACTCATACATACTTACTTACTCTTACTCTTACTCATGTTAAGTCGTCGGGACCTCCGGCCCGGGGACTACTCCGTCCCACCACCGGGATTTACTTGGTTCACTAATCCAGGATGCTACCCACTTAAGGGATTTGGGCCGTGGACCAGCTTACGAACCAGGAATCGGATCCAACCTCTTGTGTCTCCTCATCCTCACGCGTGGCCGAAGCTATATCGGACTTGTACTCATTCCAATTTACTCACTTAAGTTAGGAGTTAGCTAGTTAGGAATTAGCACAAGTCAACATTCAAGCCACATTTACAAATACAATGCCCAATATACATTCATACGAAATAATACAATACATAAGTACAATACAAGATTCATTTACACCATATCATCATCCATACATTTCATGAATTATACAAACTATTGTTCAAGAGAAATATACCAAGAACAATATAAACAAACACAAGTAAGTGCAATATAGTCCGATTCGTGCATTTATCTTATTAGGTGATCAAGTAAGCACACAAATCGGGGTAACCAGATTAGGATACAGGGCATGAAGAAATCATACCTTTCACCGTTGTACTTGTATCCCAACGTTCCTCCGGTGTTCATAAATCAATTCCTATTATATACATGCAATTGAATGATTAAATCTAACTATCATTATCTTAACTCAATTGCTCTTACTATGTTTACTAATTCATACTTACTAAGTCCTTAAGCTTCCTACACTTACACATTACTTACTTATTTTCAATACCTTAAGTTTTATTTTCTTACTTACTATTAGCATGCTTCCATACATGTACATTTATATATGTGGGTATACATATATATATATATATATATTATTTAATTGGAATAATAATTTCTTTTTTTTTTTTTTTGACTGGACCGGACTTGCGACCGACCTTGCAAGTCCGGTCCGTTCCAGTAGCTCAGGTTACGGAAATTCTTCTGGCCGACCGGACTTGCATGTCCGGTCGCAAGTCGGTCCATTCCAGAAGGTTTCATCGGGGAATTTTTCTGGTCCACCGAACGACGCAAGTCCGGTCGCAAGTCCGGTCGATTCCAGTAGCTTTCTGACGAAATTTTCTGGCTCGACCGGACTTGCAATCCGGTCGCAAGTCCGGTCGATTCCAGAAGCTTTCCCGTCTTTGTAAATCTGGGCTCGACCGACTTGCAAGTCCGGTCGCAAGTCGGTCCGGCCCAGTATTTGCATTTTAATTCTGTTTTCAGTCCCCTCTTTTACCCATTCTTCCCATTGTTCCTACACTTATCCCCATGTTATAACACTAATTAACCTCCTAAATACGCCTTAGTTCATTCACCAAAATCCATACTAATCCATCAAACAACTTACACAATTCCTTACTTCCTTTCAACACTCACAATAGTTTTCTCCAAGTAGTTTTTTTGCTACAGATTTTGGGTTCTTATTTCCCTCCATGCATATTCCTCTCCTAATGCCACATCTTACCATTCCAATTCACTTCCAAGCAACTACAATATCTATACCCAAGTCCAACTCTCCATTTCACCAAATCTTGTACACTCATCCCTCCTAGTTTCCACCACGCACTTAAATCTTTTGCTACAGATTTTGTCATTTACACTCCTCTCTATATCTCCCTCTTCTATCGACATTTCTAACATTCCTACTCATTTAGAATACATTACCCATCTCTCTCAACTTACCCTCTATTTCCTTAATCAAATCTGTTACACATACACACCTTAGTCCACCTAGTTTCTAACACCCTAAGTGTTCCATTCCTAGGTAAATTTTGCCATAGTCGCCCTTTTTGTTATACACTCCCACCACATTGTTTTTCATCATACCTATATTTATTTCAACCTGTTTTCAACAACCAAAATATACAAGCTCCCATGTCATTATACAATACGAAACATCACTTAAAAATTCCTGCCACTTAAACATTCAATTCCCAATCTGTTTTGACAGTTTTAAAATAGTCTTTTAAGGTTTAAAATATTGCATCTTTTACACATTATACTACTAATGCATTACCATTTCCAATACTCATTTCAATCCTCTAAAAACTGTTACATACATACATATATCAAGCTACACCAAAGAGCAATCTTACCTTGCTTTTCTCTAGCTTTTTTTTTCTCTCTTCCTTCTTCTTGCCTCTACCGATTTTGAATTCTCAATCCACTAGCACTACAACCATTCACATACACCTTCAAATACTATGAACTAACCCTCACCATTTAATCAAGCTTAATCTAGGTTTAGGGTTTAGAAAATTTATTACCTTTCAGAGCCACAAGAGCTGTTTGGGGTAGCTCAAAACAAGGTTTCTCACACCACCAAAATGGCCAAATCGCTACCACACAAGGAGTAAACAAGGCTTTAGTTCACATTTTCGTTTTTGCCCACAAGGCTAAAAAACATGGAGTTTAAAAGAGATTTTTACTCAAAAGAACAAGGAGACCAAGGTGGCTCTAATGGTGGTCTTGAAAACTCCAAATGGTGTATACCCATAAAAATGAAATTACTTGTTTTCCAAGTTTTGGAAGATAGAAATGTAGCTCTTGAGGAGAGGATTCCAATGGTTCAAGTTTTTGTAATTTTTGAAGAGTGGAGGGAGAGTTACAAAGGAGAGAAGATAGAGATTGTGGGTGTTTCTTATTTCTCCATGGAGGTCGATGTGGAGAAGGAAGGAAATAGAGAGAGGAAGATGGGGGCCTGTACGGTGGAGAAGGAAATGAGTGGGGGAGAGAGAGTGTGAGGAGAGTGGGGGTAAAGTAAAAAGTAGAAGTAGTAGTTTATTTTTTTGTGTTTGTGAGTAAAAGGAGAGTAAAGAGAGAGTGTGAGGAGGGGCCAAAATCGACAGCCCACACACACACATAACACTCTTACTTTTTATTTCAAAGTGGACACATAGGTTTGTGTTATTTATACTTCTACCCCACAACTTACCGTTTTTGACAGTTTTTACTAATCTCTCGTTTTATGATTTTATTGGTCCTACAGCTTCACTAATATTTATTAATGAATATTTAGTTGACTAAAATTGTTACGAGTCTATTTGACCCGCTTAAAGACACGTTTTCCCGGTTACCTCGAAAAAACGTGCTTTAAGGTCGTTAGTGATTTTAATCCATTTTAAGGATCCGTTTTATTCGGGATTTGTTCCCTCATATTTATTTAGACTTAATTAAGCCTTTAGAATCCTTATAATACGCTAACCGAGGTCTCATACCTCCTATGGTTATTTAACGCTTATTTAGCGTTTTTCACTTTTAAAGTGTTTCTTTATTTCTTTGGGATTTATTTTCCCTTACAAATACTTCTAACCATATTAGGCTCTTAATACCTATTAGGATAACTTAATCGCCATATTTAAGGTCGGGGTATTTCAATAATCTTGACTTTTAATATTTCCCACCGATTTGTAGTTCATGTGTCCACTTGTAAGAGGTTTCGAGAGTCATCCAACACTAACGTGATCAGCGTAAGTGTCGGACTACCCCTTCACCCTAGTTTGTGCGCAGTGCCCCTTGACCTGGCCAGGGTCAAGTTCAACCTTGCACGTCCGATTTAAACAACCCGTCTATTAATCAAACTTGAGTTCTTATCCCGCTCGTTTCTAGCCATCTGGCAACCAATTTATGGACTAATGCCCAAGTCTAAGTCTTTAGATTAATTGTTCAATTTCTCCAACTGTATACACCTCTAGGTGTGTGCATAAATATATTCGTTCATTCATGTATATGTATATATACTTGTGTGTTATAATCCCCCTGATTCATTTGCAGATTTCCATACGCGTGTCCCAATGAGTTTAATGATATATTAGTACATGCATTCATATCTTCCTGGTATCATTAGTTCCCTTTATTCTAATCCTCATACCATGTGTATATATACATGTTCATTCCCCGTATGATTACTATTATCCTCCACACTCTGAAATTAGCATTGAATTTACAAAATGATTCTCTATTTATCTTGGTCCATCAATTAATCTCTCCATTACGTCTTTTAATTTCGTTCAAAATTTCCAAATTCTGATACCCAGTTGTTCATAAATATTTGGTTTCCTCCTGAAATTTCCCTCCTCATAAATATTTGTCTAGTTTTTTTTTTTGTGTTGGCCCGTTTAGGCTCACCTCTATCTGACTTACGCGTTATCCCGTTTTCCATATTAATCTTTCCTGGGTCTCGTAATCCTTTCGTTACTTCCTGTTTATTATTCCTTGTGTGTTTCTCTTCCTTGAAATAGTCTAGCTTTATCACCACTGCGGTCTCAATATTTATTTTCGCTCGTTGAGTTGTATTGTTAACTCGAGTTAGGTATGGTTGATTTATTAACCATGGCCTTCTTTAATTGAATCCTACTTACTCCTTTGGGTTTTACTGGTGTCTTGTCTTTTCTGGTATGTATGTATGTACATTGGTATATATGATTTGATAAATCCTGGTTAGAGTTCCTTCTTACGTAGTGTGTTTGGAAGGATTATTCCGCAATAGTCGCATTATACATTGCCCTTTAGATATTTACCGGGGAGGTCAAATTTATGTGGCGATGCTTGTGATTTCAATAATACCGTGCGCTGGTAATTAATTTTTAGAATGTACGAAATATATATATCTTATATTTACCCTCTCAAGTGTTCGAAATGCGAAATTTATTTCAATCGCATTCTTGGCTTAATTAATTGCTTATTTGAGCTTTATTTATTTGATGGATTTTTGGGTATTTCGGTCCTCTTTGCTTGTGAGGTAGGGTCCTATCGACTGCTAAGCATGTCGACCCAGGTTGCTGCTAAAATTGGTCCCTATACGGGTATTATCCTTTTGGTGACGTCTACTGTATAGAATAGTCTTTTCTTCATGGGTTGATTGTATGACATTAAGTAGATGCCAGATCGGGTTTTCCCGAGTTAGAGGAGGCTTTCTACCTCTCTGGCGTTCTTTCTCTGGGTTTAAAGAAGATTAGGGGTGTGGAGGTTGGGCGTAAGTGTCTGTTAGGTATTCAGTAGTTATTAAGGAAGAATCCTAACTAACGCGCCTCACATACTAACCCTTAACCCCGTTTCCCCGAATTCGGGCTTTCCCATACTCGGTACTCCTCTATTCCAGTCATCGGAGCGCAACTACGCTCTGATACCACTTTCTGTAACACCCCCGAATAAACATCCAGTAGTACAACAAGCTCCTAGCCTTAATACAAAACAACTATGCAGCGGATTCTCAACATCATCCGGGTGTCACAGACGCCAACCACCCACGTGGTTGACAGACCACATTACCAACACCAAGTTACAGTCTGCATGACTGGAAACAACTCTCCACCAAAACTCATATACAATATAAGGTACAATTCCAAAAACCGAGTGTCTACAATACAGTTACTAAATCATAAACCGAAAAGTACAACCCGGGTTTAGTAACAACCCATACACTAACATACTATTCCAAACTCAGAAGTCCTGCCTAGATAGACTACCCCCATGATAGCCATCCCCCCTACGCTCCGTTGTCACCCAGCTCAATACCTGTAAAAATTGGGTTGTAAAGGACTCAACAAACTACGCTGAGTATGAACGTGTGTAGCCCGCATGTTACCGGGCCACACGACTACTTGGTCGAATATTATTAAGTCAATTTACATGCTATAATAAAGCAGTAAAACACATCACAGTACATCATAGTATCATACACACTTAAAGGTAGTAACACATTAGCAACAACAACCAAGCACAACAAGTTGCTAGTATCACAACCGCAATCATGTACATAATAAAACGTGTGCATAGGTATGTAATACCCATGATCCTCACTATGGGATCGCACGAGCGTTGTGTGTTTTCATTTCTTTTCTCTTGTTCCCTTAAAGTGTATTTTCTTTCTCTTTCCTTGCACCAGGTCTGGGGATGTAATTTAGATCCCGTGACCATCTCATGTAGGTGCTAATCTTTCCTTGTTTCTTTAAGGGTTATTTGTGAATTCTCTTATCACCACCATTTGGGGTACATCTTCTTCATAGCTAATCCTTCATTCCCGGATAGCTCTCTCTCTCTGTTGTTTTTAAATGTTACGAGCCACTGCCCCGGATACCAAGGGTCCGTCTCCCTATTCCTTTTCAATAGTACAAGCCTCTGCTCCGGATACAAAGGGTCCGTCTCCCTATGCCTTCCAATGTTCTGGTCTCTACCCCGGATACAAAGGGTCCGTCTCCCTATTCCTTTTCAATGTTACTAGCCTCTGCTCCGGATACAAAGGGTCCGTCTCCCTATTCCTTCTCAATGTTCTGGTCTCTACCCCGGATACAAAGGGTCCGTCTCCCTATTCCTTTTAATCTTATTAGTCTCTACCCCGGATACAAAGGGTCCGTCTCCCTATTCCTTTTAGATTATTGGTCTCTACCCCGGATACAAAGGGTCCGTCTCCCTATTCCTTCTCAAGGTATTGGCTTATCATTCTCTTTGATAATTCGACACCATAGCGGGTATCTTTAGAGGTCCTCTATAGTTAGTTTTCCCTTTATGTAGTTCCTTTGGTTTGTTTACGAAGTTCGTTGTGTTTCATCTCAAGGATTCATCAACGAGAAGGGACTACACTACTGTGTGCGCGCAAGCAATATGCACAATAATAGCAAGCAGGTAAGCAAGGAAAATAATCAATCCAACCACATGCCTTACACAAGCTCACAACAGACAATTAAGCACGGTAAAACAAACATCCGTTTTCATGCATTAGTCTTGTAACACCCCTACCATTAATACCATGCTTACCGTCCAATCTCCTTACACATCAGATACACGCAGCGGATACATACTTACATACAGTGGGTGGTACAATGCCGTTAGTCACCCACGTGACTAACAAGGCTACTACTTCTACATACAGCATCGGTCTGATGGACCGGAATCCCGAGTACTACACATCTATAATACATACTCCATTCATCAATCAAATACAACAATGCTCCATTCAATACTTACTCCTCCATAATCCATACAATACAATATACTTAACCGAGTCTACTAGGATCCTTATACAATTATAATATCTCTTCCAAGTTCATACATACTCACTAAGAGTCTGCATCTACCCATTTCTCACAACTGCTTACTTCCTAAGTACAAGGGTGTGCCGCCGGTCCCTTACCTTGACCACATCCGCTTCGGGTACCTGCACACTAAAAACGTTCCCCCTAGGGGGTCAGCTTTCGCTGCGCATGATAACCGCATACCCCGCGTACTAGTGAGGGTACGCCGACCACTTGGTCGAATACATGCAGTTCATTTTCATTCAAACATACATGCTTACATGCTCTTATACACAATACAATAATACTTACGCAAGAATACATACATACACTTCATTACACACAAGGAATACAATATAACCATCCAATACATACTTACCTTCTTCCGAATACACATACTCATTACATACACAAAGTACAGTTCTTGTTAGCTTCATTGGTCCACCCGGGTTAATCGGGTGGAGATTACTCTTTTACTCGTTACTTCATACATACGCATACATACTCATACTCATACATACTTACTTACTCTTACTCATGTTAAGTCGTCGGGACCTCCGGCCCGGGGACTACACCGTCCCACCACCTGGATTTACTTGACTCACCAATCCGGGATGCTACCCATTTAAGGGGTTTGGGCCGCGGACCAGTTTAAGAGTCAGGAATTGCAGCCAACCTCTTGTGACTCCGCATCCTCACGCGTGGCCGAAACTATATCGGACTTCTACTCATTCCAATTTACTCACTTAAGTTAGGAGTTAGGTAGTTAGGAATTAGTAGAAGTCATTCATTCAACCACATACACAAATACATTATTCATATACACATCCATACAAAATATAATACAATATACAAGTCCACTACGAGATACAATTACACTTCATCATCATTCATATATTTCATGAATTATACAAACTAGTGTTCAAGACAATAATTATCAAGAACAACATAAGTCAAGCACAGGTAAGTGCAATATAGTCCGATTCGTGCATTTATCTTATTTAGGTGATCAAATAAGCACACAAATCGGGGTAACCAGATTAGGATACAGGGCATGAAGAAATCATACCTTTCACCGTTGTACTGGTATCCCAACGTTCCTCCGGTGTTCACAATTCAAATCCTATGATATACATACAACCGAATAATTAATCTAACTATCATTAATTTAATTCAGTTACCCTTACGCTTCCTAACTCATACTTACTAAGTCTTTACATTCTTATACTTACATTTTATTTACTTACTTTTCATTGCTTAACAATGGTATACTTACAGATATATGCACATATGTATATGTGGGTATACATATACATATATATATACTAACCATAGTCTTATAGTTTTTTTTTTGTAAGTTTTGACTCGACCGACCCACCCTGGGTCGGACCCATGGGTCGGTCGGCTGCAGAGACTTCGATTACAGAAAATTCCAATCCGACCGACCCAGCTAGGGTCGGTCCTTGGGTCGGTCCGTTACAGAAGCAATCCAACTAACAATTTCCACTCGACCGACCCAGGCAGGGTCGGTCGGATGCAGAAGCTTCCGAATTGCAGATTTTCGGGTCGACCGACCCTGCTAGGATCGGTCCTAGGGTCGGTCCAGCCCAGTACCCATTTTAATTACTTATTTTGAATCCCAAACTCTACTCAATTCACACCCAATCTTTTCCTACTCATTTCCACATGTTTCCTACATGTTTAAACACCATTTAAATCCTCTAATTCACCTTAGTTCATCCATCAAATTCATTGCTAAATCCATCAATCCACTTACACAATTTTCCTCACTTCATTCCAGCACTTATACCAATTTTCTTTCTTCATTGCTACAGATTTTTAAACCAACTTCTACCATCCAATACTTCCTCTACCAATGTCACTCCTAGCATCCCAAATACCTCCTCTTACCATGCCAATTCATTTCCAAGCAATTGTACCATCTATACCCAAGTCCAACATTCATTTTACCAAGTCTTACACTCTAATCTTTTCTAACTTCTCCAATGCATGTTAATACACTTTGCTACAGATTTTGCACTTCTTACTTCTCATACTACTACTACCTCTTCATCACTACTAAACATCTCTGCTATCCCCAGTACATACCTTGGTTCTCCCATTCACCAAGTCATCCACAAGTGCACATTTCCTACTAAAATTTTGCCATAGTTCACCTACAATTCTAACTTATCCATACACACATTTTCTCACCAAGTTCATACCTATTCTAGCCACACCCATACAAGGGTCCTACCAGAAATCAATACAATGTACATTCACCAATACTTCTTCAAATACCAATACTAATACTCATACACAATCCTTTGGCTCCAAGGCCCACAATTCACATACCAATTCACAAATACTCAAACTTCCAATACTACAATACCAATACAATAGTTTAGGTTCTTTTATTTGCTTACCCATTTCCATTACACTAATGCATTAAATTGAGCATTAAGGTGGAGCTCTTACCTTGAGCTTATATTTCCTTCAATTCTTTTTTCAATTCTCCTCTTCTTTTGCTTTCTCTCTTGTCCAATTCGGTTTTGTGGGGGAATGGAGTTGTCAACTCCATTCCCATCACCCCAAATACACAAAGACAAGTATAAATTAATGCACTAACCCTTGGATTTATGATAGTTCATTGAAGTATTTAATATACAAATTCTAGGGTTTACCTTTGGAGATCTTTGAGAGGGATTCTCACCCTTGAATCAAGAAGGGGGTTACTCCACCATTGGAGGGTTGAGACCATGCTCCAAAACAAGAGAAAAACAAGGTAAGGGAGAGAGACAAAATCGGTCACACCAAGGGATGGAGAAAAAACGAGGTCTTTCATGGAGATTTTTACCTTGTTGGAAAGAGGAGACTCCAAGCTTCACAATGGTGTGCTTTTCTCTTCAAATGGGGAAAACCCATGGAGATGAAACTCATCCTTTTCGAATTTTGAAAAGAGGGAAATGTAGAGGATGATTAGGGGATTACAAATATGTAATTATTTTTACATTTGGAGCTTACATGAGGATGGAGCATGAGGATGAAGAAGGGAGGCCATTGTTGTTGTTGGAGAAGCTCCAAAAATCGCCCCCAGCAGAGAGAGGAAGGAGGGAGACGGTGAGAGAGAGAGAAATGGGAGGGAGAAGAGGGAAAAGTGAGAATGAGAGGTGAGAGAGTGTTATTTTACTTTTTGTACTTTACTCTTTTGCTTTTTGATTTACTTATTTGTTATTTGTGTGTGTGTGTGAGGGAGGGCTGTCTACAACAGTAAAACCGGCCCCCACTGTTACACCAGCTGGAGCGTTTTTCGTCTTTTACAGAAAACGCTCGTTATTTTACCCGGTTTAGGTACTGTTCACTAACCGGGCCCGTTTTCCGGAATTTCCTCGTTTAATTATTTTTATTGACTATTAAGCTCCCATAAATGCTTAATAATTATTATTGAATGATTTATAATTTTTACGGGTCCGTTTGACCACTTAAAGTCACGTTTTCGGGTTTTCTCGAAAAACATGCTCTAAAGCTCTATTAGCGTTTTAATTCATTATTTGGATCCGTTTTCTTCGGGAGTTGTTCCCATATATTGTTTAGGCCTTATTAAGCCTTCAGAATCCATATAATACGCTAACCGAGGTCTCATACCTCCTATGGTTATTTAACGCTTATTTAGCGTTTTTCGCCTTCTAACCGTTTCTTTATTTCTTTTGGATTTATTTTTCCTTACCAATATTAATTAGGTCCCATTAGGCCCTTAAATACATATTAGATTAATTTTAATCCCTACATTTAAGTTCGGGGTATTTCAATCTACCCCCCTTAAGAACTTTGTCCTCAAAGTTGTTCGAGGTTAAGGGATTACTATACTTACTCCTTTATACTTGTCTAGTGCCAAAGTCATACATCCTTCCTCCTTACAATTCCCAAATCCATCCCTTAAGGTTCCTACATACCATACTATACCAATATACAACAGTTACTCCAATCCGCACTACTACCAACTATCCGGTTCCTCATTACAAAGTTCATACATACATACGGTGCAAAGCTATCCCCAAAGCAATGCAATACACATACAATCCAGCAGGCACTCCGGTCATCTCGACACATGACTCCTCTATGTCCCGCTGCCCTTGGAATAATACAACATACTACCTTACCATCTTCTTCGGTACACACTTCTAGCCGATCCTCATTCTCCATACTAAAGGAAATTCTTTCACTACTACCAATTAAAATTTTTCTAAAACACACAACTTCAATTTCCAATTTATATTCATTACTTCTATCCTAAGTGATTCTTGTGGCCACTTAAGGGGAGCTTCAAGAATCGTTCAACCCTGATGTGATCAGCATCAGTGTTGAACTATCTTTCCACCCCAATTTGTGTTCGGTTTCCCTCGATCTGATCAGGATCAAGTTCGACTTCCCACATCAGTTTCAAACAAACAGATAGTTTGATTATTTCAATTTTCTATCTTTTTACTCTTCCTAGTCATGATTACAAATTCACACATCTCCAAAGGATGGAATTCAGCCGTCAATCATCCTCACTCTACTTCCAAATACTTGCTTCAAGATTCAATACCTAAATACTCATTTCATCGACTGTTACTACTTCCATTCACTACTCTCATTCATCTCAAATATTCTAGCTAAGGACTACAGTACTTATGAAATTCAGTTGTCCTCGATTTACCTCCAATAACATACTTACGAATACACTACTCATGGCTACATTCCTCTACTACTCTTAATCCATTCGTACTACTTCTTTAAGGGTTACAATACTTGTGGAGCTCCGTCCACCACTCATTACTCTTCTTTACCAATACTCTTACATGGTGTTACAAGGTAGGTATATCCATCCTATGGTATTTGCATGTCTAATGCTTAGTTACCACAATTTCACTATGAATGAATACGTATGTTTATATAACATAAGTATCACTCACCGAATCAATTCTCATTTTGTGCTATGCACATTATAGTTTTATATGTTTTATTTATAAAACTTGCATTAAGCGGTTTTCGCTCTACCCCCCTTAAAAGGGATTACGCCCACGTAATCTCCCATATGTTAATATTAAACATTGATTATTAATTCGGGTAATCTGAAGCGTTTAGCTTCACTACGGTATACTATATAATATGCTCTGGTCAAAGGGTCTTAACCATACCAATGGTTTAGTCTTTGCACCAAGAATTCCTATATGAGTTTATTTAACTCATAATCAATTCGGTTCTAGCCTATTAGGCTTTAAGGCATTAATAGCCAATCTCGCATACTTACTGGGTGTATTACATTCCTTAGCTAGGGCCCACTAGCTTCTGCTGCGCGACCCTGATAACCTTAGTGCTTAATCCACTCTTTGGTTATTATAGATGTGTTACTCATCGCCTTTCTATCCCTTTATTGTGGGAATAAGGTTTACAAACAAGTGTGGTATTTTTTTTTACCGTCTTTGAACTCGATGAGTTTAGACTATAACCAGCTTCCTGGTAATCTATTATACATACTATCCGTATTCTCACGATTATTCGCTAAGTTCTTCCAACTTATTGTTGGCGAGGCTAAGCCACTATTTAGTTATAGTGCTTCCTCTGTTGTCAATAGCTTCTGGATTACACCAGTTCTTCTGGTTCAGTACAAGTATTCTTTACCTGTATGACCTTGCATTGATATGCGTCGTCCTAGTGACTTTCTTAAGTCTCCTTTCACCTTTTATTCCAATGGAATTCACATCTTGTGATTGCTGGTGTGTTTTACACTCTTCGTGCTTCTCTGGCCTTAGGCCGCACGGTTTGTTGCTAAGCTTGCTTAACTGGCTAGTGCCATGTTCGTTGGTGAAAAGAAAGGTCTACTACGGTTTACATTCTCTCTATTCCTCGCTATCCCAATAGATCATTAGCTGTACAAGTGCAATACCAAAACACTCAGTCATACAGAGTGCAGAGGCGTAAACGCTTGACAGTAAGTCACTTTTGTGATAGGAAAGAATATTTATGCCTATCATCTCGTACTTATACTCCGTGTCGTTATCTGCTACTTCCTCATATCGGTCGCTTGTTGCGCACCGTATTCTTACTCATTATACAACATCGCTTTTACTGTTTCTGTTACTGTGATAGTTTCTCTTTACTCATTGCCATTGTTATTGGCACCATTCCCTTATGGTATGAATACCCTGGGGTTTCCAATGTTCGTGTGTATGACGGTTGTCGTAGCATACCACAATATTAATATCCTCCCAATGTGGAGATGTTCTTCCCTTTTAGGTTTCATGTGTAGGTTAGCTTACCTCACATTCCATCATTATTTATGATACAATTTACCAAGTATCTTGGTTGACCAAGGATGAGATAACTCATCGGGTTATAAGCTCTCTTGAGTGTTAGTCATTCGTGGTGTTCAATGTGTATTCACATTGATTGTTTTGACAGTTATTGTCTTCCGGTGCTGAGCATTGGTCACAGGCTCTAGCTGTGCCGTTCTACTTTTATGTGTAACACCCCTACAACGGACTTCACAACTAATTGAAATCGCAGCGGAAATAAACAACTAAACATTAACTAAACGCTTCGGTGCTACAACGCCGTCAACCACCCACGTGGTTAACAAGGCAGAATAAATACAAGTGTACCGGTCTGATGATCAGACTCCCGGCATAGAACTAAACCATAAATACATCATATACAATACCGAGTATTTAAATACATTCTTTCACTGTAAACTGTCAATATACCGCCATAGTAGTTTCAACGGGATCAAAATATAATGCCACGGGAGCACAGGTGCATCCCGGGCTCAACATCCAAAATAAACCAAAGTACAACTGCAGCCTAGATCCTACAGCCACTCTGCTTCCTCGATCCTCATCCTGCAGTAAAAATATGGAGCCCCCGAGGGGGTCAGCAACCCTTGGCTGGTATGGTTAACGCGCAGCCCATCGGCTACTGGGATACGCGCAACTAATTGTCATGATAACATGGCATTCATTTTAAAAACATAACATAACATATTATGTGGCATAGCATCAATAGTGCATAGCACAACATCACATACACAGTGGATACTCTTTCCACAATAACAAACCAAGAAGGTTAAACAACATAAGAGCCTAGAGAATGGTTCACCCTCATGTTAAGCTCGTTACACACACTCATTACCGTTCTTGTATTCGAACGAGTAACTTAAGTCACAGATGGTTCGGATATAGTGACCCGAACACACCACACAAACACAGGTTCCCACTAAACCGATCATAAGTCAGAATAGGTAAGCTTTGGAGGAAGCTAGCGGGAGATCGAACGCCAAATTAAGGAGAACAATCTTAACAACATAAGAGTCGAATCTGATTCAGATATCTACTCTTAACTTACATGCATGACCGGACAACCGGATTCCTCACTTCCCAATTAGCACTTGTTAGAAGTTCACGGTGGAACTTAACAACATTACACAACAGGTGGTAAGTCATGTTAGACACACACAAGGGAAATGAGTCACATCATAACATCACAATAATATGAACAACGGTAAACTCATTACATGATTAAGTCTTATAACGTCATAAACACACAGAAAAACAAACAACACACAAGCCGGTAAACCGGTAGGCAACAGACTGCAAGAAAACCATACCTTGGTCCTTGCTTCGATTGATTTCCACCGTAGGTCACTCCTATACATGTTTAAGAATGTCGGTTAATTATTTACTTAACTTCAAACTTACTAAATGTTTAACATGATTGTATGACATGTTTTTAATGCCCAACTAATCCTTCATTACCTACATTATACCCTAGGGGGTTAACTACATTTGCCACATTCTTTAATGTTTTTTTTTTTACAATTTTGGTCTGTCCGACCCACCGTCCGACCCACAACTGGGTCGGACCCTTCCAGTGATTTTCGGGTTTGGAAAACTTAACTTGTCCGACCCATCCGACCCAACCATCTGGGTCGGACCATTCCAGAAATTTCATCGCCCTTTGAACATACCGTCCGACCCACGTCCGACTCACTCGACTGGGTCGGACCATTACAGAACTTTTACCACCTCCAAACAACCATCCGACCCATGTCCGACTCACTCGACTGGTCGGACCTTCCAGAACATTTAACCCACCAACATGACCGTCCGACCCATTCCGACTCACTCGACTGGGTCGGACCATTCCAGAACATTTACCGTCCACCAAACATGACCGTCCGACCCATGTCCGACCCAAGTCCTCTGGGTCGGACCGTTCCAGAACCATTTACTGACGTTTAACAGAGGCTGTCCGACCCAAACTTGGGTCGGACCCCTGGGTCGGACGCCACCAAAACTTGCCCAAACTTTGTCAAATCTTCACCAAACTTCTCCTAAAGCCTCTTAATGTTTCCTACCATCATTTGGTACCCTCAAACCCTCATACAACATCCATAAAATTCATTATCTATCTCCTTAACACTTACTCATTCCATACCGAAATTCTTAACACTTATGTTATTTTCTCCTAGGTCTCTAAGTGGTGTTTCATACCTAAGACAACACTACGTCAACAATGTTTCCTCACCACAACAACATCATCTCCCAAACATCTTTTCTTCCTAAACAATTTCTTAAACACCTTTTCCTCCTAAACAATTTCTTAAACATCTTACAAGTTTATAGCTTCTCATGTAACAATCCACCTCATCCCTTTTTCACCAACATACACAAGTCCTAAATACAACTCATCAAGAATCTTGAAATGTCCCAAGCATTCATTTTGCATTCTAAATCCTCTAGAACATTACCTAAGCCTTTTTTTTCATCATTAAACACCTTAATGCATGTTTCTTTCACAAGGAAAACACTTAACCATTCTAAACATTTCTTAACTTATCAAACTCATTTTAAACCCTTAGAACTCTTGTTTGTTACCTAAATTTTGACATAGTTTTCCTAGAACATTACTAAACCAAAACACATTGTTTTCACCATCAAACAACCAAAAACACTAAAATCCATCAAACACATTCTTATACACAAACTTCACACATTTAGCACTACATCACAATATAGTGCATAATTTAAATTGCATGGCACTTAGGCCCTTAAATAACATGGCTCTTAGGCCCTTAAGATGCATAAATCATAACACTGAATTTCCACAATATATTTGCCTTTGACCTGCAAATACACTCAACAACACATATGCCTTTTACTAAGCCCTTAAGAGCATTCTTCTAAGTCACTTCCCATTGGCTCCTTAGATCATTTTCATAAGCAATACAAGCTCATTTCTCCTAAGACTTTAAACCACATTAGGTTAGCATATTTACCTCTTTTCCTCACAAACTTCTTTCTTGTTTCCTTGTTTAAAATCGGCAAGGCTTTAGATTGTTTGTCAACTTCTAAACATTATACAAACAACATAATGAGTATTCAAGCTTTAAGCTTCATCTCATTGTAAACCCTAGATTGTACATTGTTTCAAAAGCATTAAGATAATTGTTTTACCTTAGAACTTGAAGAGAGTTTGAATATATTCCAAGAGAGGACTCCACCTAGTCCTTGAAAGTTGGAATGAAGCTAGAACAAAGCAATATAATGAGCACCATTAATGGGCATTTTCGGTCAACAAAAACATGGAGGAAACAAGTTTTTCTTTGAGATTCCTTACCTAGAAGCAAAGGAGAACAATAATATGTAGAAATATAAGCTCAAGCTCCTTCAATGGTGGAACTCCATGGCACCGAAATGGTGGTCTTGAAGTTTTGAGAAGATAGAAATGAAGAGCTTGATGAGAGGAAGAGAATGGTGGTGTTTGTTTTTGATTTGGTTAAGTAGCTAGGAAATACAAGTGGTCAAAGATGGAGTCTTGGTGTGTACTATTGCAATCGTGAATGAATGAAAGAGAGGTTGAAGAAGACTTGGAACCGTGGGAAATGAAGAAAGGAATGAGAGAATGAGATAAGTGAGTTTGTTTTGCTTTTTGAAGATATTTGTACTTAGTAAAGTAAATAGTAACTAAAGTAGTCTTCTTTATTTACTTAACATGTTAACAAGAGTGGTGAGTCACCACACTTACAAAACCGGCCCCAATAGTTACTTAGGGGTGTTTTAGTCTTTATTGACCATTTAATTACTTATAACAACATATGTTACAAACTAGCTTATTAAGTCACTATTCATAAAACAAGGCACATAGAAGTGAAATTTTTGATTTCCCATTGATATAGACTTCCAAATGTGATACTATATAGTACACATGTTAATTAAAGAGTAATGATGGACATTTAGCCATTCAAAACTCATTTACAAGACAATTTTTCAAAATGTGCTTTAAGACTCCTTAAAGCACATTTTGTG
This sequence comes from Limonium bicolor, assembly GCA_023374045.1. Classification (NCBI taxonomy): domain Eukaryota; kingdom Viridiplantae; phylum Streptophyta; class Magnoliopsida; order Caryophyllales; family Plumbaginaceae; genus Limonium; species Limonium bicolor. Next base: position 120,870,915 of record CM041780.1, read on the forward strand.
TTTTAACTTGTTTTCAAGCTTGGTTTTCTTTGGTAATTGGTTTAATATGTTCATTAGTATATAAATAATCTTGGTAAGTTCATTAGGTCTTAACCAAGCTTATCCCAAGCTTAGAGCACATTTTAGCCCTAATTGACTTTAAGGCATTTTTTGTGTTCTCTATGGTTTAAATTGTTTACTAATGTTTCTAAGACTCTTTTTAGTCTTAATATACCACATTTAGGTGTTTAAACAACATACTAAGGTTTGGGGTATTTCAATCTACCCCCCTTAAAAGAACTTTGTCCTCAAAGTTCACACTTCCACATATCCTAAATGTTTAGAACACGGGAATACATATAAATATACTTCCATAACAATTAACAACACACTTACATAACATTGGACACAGGTCCATACAACATCATCATCAGACACAAGGTCCATACAACATACATACATACATCATTAGATACCAGAACATAACAAACATAACAAACATAAATAACATATACCACATAACCGAAACGGCTCTACCCCCTTAAAAAGGGGTACGCCCCGTACCCTATACACATAAACACTAAGAAGTAAACAATGACGGGTACTTCGCCTTCATCTTATCTTCCAGCTCCCAAGTGGCCTCCTCAACGTCCTGGTTAGACCAAAGAACTTTCACCAGTCTCACAGACTTATGGCGAGTGTCTCGAGTCTTAGTATCCAGAATCCGTACCGGAGTCTCCACTGATCGCATGGTCGGCTCTAAGGTTAGCCTTTCAGGCTGAAGCACATGAGACGGATGAGACATATACTTCTTCAACTGGGACACATGAAATACATCATGTACCTTGCCCAGCTCGGCGGGTAGATCAAGTCTGTAAGCTACCGGGCCGATCCGCTCCGTCACAACATAAGGCCCCACATATTTTGGGCTCAACTTGCCCTTCTGGCCAAAACGAAATACTCCCTTCATGGGGGATACTCTCAAAATACCTGATCGCCCACGGCGAACTCCAGGTCACGTCTGCGCACATCTGCGTACGACTTTTGTCTATCCTGAGCTGCCTTCATGTTAGCCCGGATCTGGCGAACTTCTGCCTGAACTTGTTCAAGATACTCTGGTCCTATAATGACCGTCTCACTCGACTCATCCCAGCATAATGGCGTGCGGCATGGTCTACCGTACAAAGCCTGGAAGGGAGACATCTTGATCGAAGCATGGTAACTGTTGTTGTAGCTAAACTCGATCAGATGTAACTTGTCAATCCAGCTGGTCTGAAAGTCAAGTGCACATGCACGTAACATATCCTCAAGTGTCTGGATGGTGCGCTCACTCTGACCATCTGTCTGTGGGTGAAACGCTGTACTCATTTCAGTTCGGTACCCAGTGCTTCTCGCGTAGACTTCCAATACCTCGATAAGAATCTGGTATCTCTGTCAGATACAATCGTTTTCGGTACCCCATGATGTCTTACAATTTCTCTGTCAAGAGTTCTGCCAGTTTTGCCACTTTCCAGGTGTCCTTCATCGGTATGAATCGAGCCACCTTGGTCAGTCGGTCAACAACAACCAAATCATATTCAGACCTCCCCTTGTAGGCGGAAGCCCTACTACGAAGTCCATAGAAATATCATGGAACTTCCACTCAGGCACTGGCATTGGCTGTACCATACCACCAGGCCGTCGGTGCTCAAACTTGACCTTCTGACAAGTGAGACACCTCAATACATAATCAGTAACATCTTTTTTCATTCCAGTCCACCAAAAATATCTTTTCATACCCTTATACATCTTTGAAGCTCCGGGGTGAATCGAAGTAGTAGAACAATGGGATTCACTCAATATGCGCTCCTTCAACTCAGCGCTACTCCTCGGTATACACAATCGGCCATTAAGCCTAATCAGGTCATCATCGTGGAGTCTGAAGTCATACTTCTGACCCTCGAATGTGCCATCAATAAGCTTCTGTCTAATCTCCATCATATACTGATCCGTCATCTGAGCACTCCGCACCTCTTCAACCAAGCCAGTATGAGAGACTAGCGAATGGAGAGAGTGTGCTCGGCGACTCAATGCGTCAGCTACCACATTTGCCTTACCCTCTTTGTACTGTAGATTAATGTCGTAGTCGTTTAGAAACTCAACCCACCTTCTTTGTCTCATGTTCAACTCCTTCTGAGTGAACAAGTACTTTAAACTTTTGTGGTCCGAATAAATTGTCACACTTACCCCATACAAATAATGTCGCCATATCTTCAATGCGAAGACAATGGCCCCCAGTTCTAAATCGTGGGTAGGGTAGTTCTCTTCATGCTTCTTCAGCTGTCGGGAGGCGTAAGCTACGACCTTCCCGTGTTGCATCAACACACAACCCATACCTCTACCTGATGCGTCGCAATAGACCTCAAAACCATCTGGACCGTCTGGTATAGTCAGGACTGGTGCAGATGTCAGAGCATCCTTGAGACTCTGGAAAGAACTCTCACAGTCGACTGTCCACTCGAATGGTGCATCCTTCTTCATTAAGGAAGTCATCGGCTTCGAGACACTGGAGAAGTCCTTCAAACCTCCTATAATAACCTGCCAGACCGAGGAAGCTCCTGATATCGGTAACTGTCTTCGGCCTAGGCCAGGTGCGCACTGCATCAATCTTTGCCGGATCAACAGCGATCCCGGCCTCAGAAATCACATGACCAAGAAAGGATACTTGGTTCAGCCAAAACTCACATTTCGAAAATTTAGCATACAACTGATTCTTCCTCAATGTTTGTAACACATTTCTCAGGTGGCTTTCATGCTCACCTCTCGATTTCGAGTACACAAGAATATCGTCGATGAAGACTACCACTGACTTGTCCAACTGATCTTGGAACAAGCGGTTCATTAAATCCATGAACTTCGCTGGTGCATTGGATAACCAAACGGCATAACCGTAAACTCATAATGTCCATACCTAGTTCTGAATGCTGTCTTCTCAATGTCACTGTCACGGATGGCAATCTGATGGTATCCGGATCGTAGATCTATCTTGGAGAATACTGATGCTCCCCTCAACTGATCAAATAAATCGTCGATGCGTGGTAAAGGGTAACGGTTCTTCACCGTAACTGCATTCAGTTCTCGATAGTAATACACAGGCGGAGACTACCGTCCTTCTTCTTCACGAAGAGGACCGGCGCTCCCCATGGTGAAACGCTAGGGCGGATAAATCCCTTGTCGAGTAGGTCTCTCAGCTGCTCCTTGAGCTCTGTCATCTCTGCTGGAGCCATACGATAGGGCGCCTTCGCAATTGGTCCGGTGCCCGGAACCAAATCAATCTCAAACTCCACTTCCCGTGCTGGCGGCATGCCCGGCAGTTCCTTAGGAAATACATCAGGAAACTCCGACACTACCGGCACATTGGGACTAAACTCTGGGTCTCTCTCTATGTCCTGGACATAGCAGAGGTATACATCACTCCCTCGTCGTAGTTCACGACACATAGCCATGGCGGTGATGATCTGAGTCGAAGGCTCCCTGGGCCTCTGGCGGTAAGATATGTAACCCCAGATGGACTCCGAAGAAGCAGACGATGCTCGGCACACAGGATTCTGCCCTTGTACCGCTCCAACCAGTTCATCCCGACAATCACATCAAAACCAAGTCCGTCGAACTCTATCAAGTCGATCGGAAACTCTTCACCTCTGATTCGTACAACAACATCTCGGTGGTAGCGGGTACACCTGATCCGCTCTTTCGACGGGAGAGTGACTAGGAAGTCTGGCATCTCATCACCGTCTAACCCCAGCCTCTTCGCAAAGGATAGCGAAATAAATGTATGTGAGGCTCCGGAGTCGAACAAGATCGAAGCGTCCACGCCATTGACTGGAAAGGTACCGGTGAGGATTGTGCCGCTCTTGCCGGCTTCTGCCTCATTGCAGACACTCAGTATACCTCCCGTTCCGAGAGCACAGCCTAATTCATTGGCAAACTAATAAGTATTGGGTAACAACACGGTTGATATACTTCAACAACTCCACTTTATTCATTAACACACTCTTCTTACAACATACGTTGGTTTACACTGTTGACATAACTTAACACATATATAATATCCTTAACATACACTGGCTTAACACATTACATATTATACAAGGCTTTAAAACTGTCTGAAGGTCAAATTCAAACGTCCGGGTTTCATGTGTGTGGCATTGATCACTGCCGACGGTGCGGTATTCAGTTTGATCTTCTTGATGCCATGATATAGCATCCTTGACTGCCCACCCATGATTAACACATCTCCTGACTTTAGTACTAACTTCTTTGCGAGATCAGCACGCTTCTGCTCGCCATATATAAATACTGCGGTATCACCAATGGACCAAGACACCACGGGTACTCCCTTACTTAGAGACTCGGGTGACTCGTCCTTATCTTGGTGTAAACCTAATCGTCCACCTTTCTGGTAGAAGTTCACAATACACAAATCTGCTTTAACACTTGGAATTGAATCCGTTTCAACTTGCTGAGCAATTCCCACGGCGTGGTTAACGACCGCAAGGAACTCCTCAGGTATCTTCGGTACACACTCCATCTTCAGCTCGCACTTCTTGATATGTCTTGGTGTAAGGGTTCCAGTCCTTACCCATGCACATCATCTTCAATTTCATTCTTGATCCGCTCGGGTATTCAGGTGTGTAGAAACCTCCAGGTGTTTGCTCCAAGTTCATTGCATCGTCTGATGATATGGATTGTGCTTCCGGTGTCAGGTATCCATTAAGAGTATCATACCTGGCTGGATAACCTGACATTGCTCCATTGGAAAGTCGGTGATGTTGATGGTGGTTTCTTCAGGGTTTGGTGTGGGTGGGATTGGATAACATATATTGAAGGTTCCTTTAAGTTTAGAGTTACCTAATTAGGTGACTTTCACACTATACTTTAACTCTTTAACACTCACATGATAATACACTTGACTCACTAATACACACATGCATGAAATGCGGTATGCAATCACTTATTTCATTTAATAGTTTAGGCGGTACCGTCTAGAAGAGGGCCCTGGCGCCTCAGACCGGTCCACCACATTCAGGGCGGCCTTGCTAGGTCCCGACCCTTTTCCTTCTGGGAATCAGTGTGCCTCTGATCTGTGGGTGGCTGGTTAGCCGTCTTCGGGCCATCAATAGTTGTTGTGGCCTTACCCTTCCACTGCCCCTTGGGCTTGTTGACTCTACTGTTGGGGTTCCGATAACACGCGTAGTCACGGTGACCCCACTTCTCGCAGTAACGACACTGTATGTCGTTTCCCTTGCAGTCCTTGCCGAGGTGGTCTCCGTTACACCACTTACAGTAGTAGTGGCGCTCCGGTCCAGAACCCGTGCTAGCTGCTATCACAATACACAATCAATACTTACTTCACAACTTAAACAACATATACTTCAACTTGTCACACATGATTAAATAATTACCCTTTGGTGGGTAAGAGCGTAGGGGTTTCGCCGCATAAGCATATGTGAGCTTTAATGGCTCCTCAGCTGTGGTGGTCTGGGCTTGGCCCTTGTCACCCTGGTGCTGACTCTTCTGGGGCTGGGGATAAGGTTTCTTCTTCTTCTTTCCTCCCCGTACCCCTGCGGACTCTGGCCCTCGCTCGTGGCCTTGCGCTTGTGCATTCTCCTCGTCCCTAGACGGACGGTGATTTCAACCTTAGCAGCGGCATGATAGCACTCCTGAATTTAGGATGTCAGTCATGCCCCGCAAAACATACTCACAAACTCACATTAATACTCACTTATGAATTACACTTATTCACATCACACTTCATTCAAATTACCTGCAAGGTAGTATACTCAGCTGGCCCCATCCCATAACGAAGACGGTGGTTGAGACCGTTGTAGAAACGGTTTACCAGCACCGGTTCGAGTATCCCAGGTCCGGTAACAGGTGGATAAGGCCGGTGAATGCAGTGTAGTACTCATCAACCGACACCTTGTCCCCTGCCTCAGACTATCCAGCTCCAGGCGCTTGGCCTCTTGAACATGCACAGGGTAGTATTTGGCTCGCAGTAGAGAGCCGTGTACTCCCTTCATCCAAACTGAGGATCCGCCATCCGGTCCTCTCTCACAAGCTTCCACCAACTCTGTGCCGAACCCTTCAGGTAGTAAGCGGCAAGACGGACCTTGGTCCCAGCAGGCACATCCAAGGTCTCGTAGGCGGTCTCCAACTCGGAGATGTACGCCTCCAGCTTACGTGGGTCGGTCTCCCCATGAAATGACGGGGGTCTCAAGTCTGCCAATGCCTTGACCCAGTTGGTCTCTCGTGGCGGGGTGGCGGTGGTGGTTGAACTTCGGGTTGTTGCCCCTGCTGAATTGCAGCTACAAGTTGTGGAACCATTTGGGCTACGGCGGCCGCTACAGCTTCGGCCATAACTTGAGCCGTAGTATTTTCGCCCTGGTCATCCGTATCTCCAGTACCGCTTCCGTGGCCTCTACCTCTCGGTCTACCTGACATCTGAATTCACACCGAACATCATTAGCATTATGCTTACACACTTATCGGTTCCAACGGTTGAAACGTTTTCCCGACAACAAGGTATCTCCACACTTGGTTAGTGGTTAACCTTTCCATAACTGCTCACTTAGGTAACTGTAGTTAGGTTTCCTAACTCGGTATATTCCTAAGCTCGGTATTCTAGTCATCAGAGCGATACTTCGCTCTGATACCACTTTTTGTAACACCCCTACAACAGACTTCACAACTAATTGAAATCGCAGCGGAAAAAACAACTAAACATTAACTAAACGCTTCGGTGCTACAACGCCGTCAACCACCCACGTGGTTAACAAGGCAGAATAAATACAAGTGTACCGGTCTGATGATCAGACTCCCAAGCATAGAACTAAACCATAAATACATCATATACAATACCGAGTATTTAAATACATTCTTTCACTGTAAACTGTCAATATACCGCCATAGTAGTTTCAACGGGATCAAAATATAATGCCACGGGAGCACAGGCGCATCCCGGGCTCAACATCCAAAATAAACCAAAGTACAACTGCAACCTAGATCCTACAGCCACTCTGCTTCCTCGATCCTCATCCTGCAGTAAAAATATGGAGCCCCCGAGGGGGTCAGCAACCCTTGGCTGGTATGGTTAACGCGCAGCCCATCGGCTACCGGGATACGCGCAACTAATTGTCATGATAACATGGCATTCATTTTAAACATAACATAACATAACATATTATGTGGCATAGCATCAATAGTGCATAGCACAACATCACATACACAGTGGATACTCTTTCCATAATAACAAACCAAGAAGGTTAAACAACATAAGAGCCTAGAGAATGGTTCACCCTCATGTTAAGCTCGTTACACACACTCATTACCGTTCTTTTATTCGAACGAGTAACTTAAGTCACAGATGGTTCGGATATAGTGACCCGAACACACCACACAAATACAGGTTCCCACTAAACCGATCATAAGTCAGAATAGATAAGCTTTGGAGGAAGCTAGCGGGAGATCGAACGCCAGATTAAGGAGAACAATCTTAACAACATAAGAGTCGAATCTGATTCAGATATCTACTCTTAACTTACATGCATGACCGGACAACCGGATTCCTCACTTCCCAATTAGCACTTGTTAGAAGTTCACGGTGGAACTTAACAACATTACACAACAGGTGGTAAGTCATGTTTGACACACACAAGGGAAATGAGTCACACCATAATATCACAATAATATGAACAACGGTAAACTCATTACATGATTAAGTCTTATAACGTCATAAACACACAGAAAAAAAACAACACGCAAGCCGGTGTAAACCGGTAGGCAACAGACTGCAAGAAAACCATACTTGGGTCCTTGCTTCGATTGATTTCCACCGTAGGTCACTCCTATACATGTTTAAGAATGTCGGTTAATTATTTACTTAACTTCAAACTTACTAAATGTTTAACATGATTGTATGACATGTTTTTAATGCCCAACTAATCCTTCATTATCTACATTATACCCTAGGGGGTTAACTACATTTGCCACATTCTTTAATGTTTTTTTTTACAAACTTTTGGTCTGTCCGACCCACCGTCCGACCCACAACTGGGTCGGACCCTTCCAGTGATTTTCGGGTTTGGAAAACTTAACTTGTCCGACCCATGTCCGACCCAACCATCTGGGTCAGACCATTCCAGGAATTTCATCGCCCTTTGAACATACACGTCCGACCCACGTCCGACTCACTCGACTGGGTCGGACCATTACAGAACTTTTACCGCCTTACCAAACAACCATGTCCGACCCATGTCCGACTCACTCAACTGGGTCGGACCATTCCAGAACATTTACCGTCCACCAAAACATGACCGTCCGACCCATGTCCGACTCACTCGACTGGGTCGGACCATTCCAGAACATTTACCGTCCACCAAAACATGACCGTCCGACCCATGTCCGACGCAAGTCCTCTGGGTCGGACCGTTCCAGAACCATTTACTGACGTCTAACAGAGGCTGTCCGACCCAAACTTGGGTCGGACGCCACCAAAACTTGCCCAAACTTTGTCAAATCTTCACCAAACTTCTCCTAAAGCCTCTTAATGTTTCCTACCATCATTTGGTACCCTCAAACCCTCATACAACATCCATAAAATTCATTATCTATCTCCTTAACTCTTACTCATTCCATACCGAAATTCTTAACACTTATGTTATTTTCTCCTAGGTCTCTAAGTGGTGTTTCATACCTAAGACAACCACTACGTCAACAATGTTCCTCACCACAACAACATCATCTCCCAAACATCTTTCTTCCTAAACAATTTCTTAAACACTTTTTCCTCCTAAACAATTTCTTAAACATCTTTACAAGTTTATAGCTTCTCATGTAACAATCCACCTCATCCCTTTTTCACCAACAATACACAAGTCCTAAATACAACCTCATCAAGAATCATGAAATGTCCCAAAGCATTCTTTTGCATTCTAGATCCTCTAGAACATTACCTAAGCCTTTTTTTTCATCATTAAACACCTTAATGCATGTTTCTTTCACAAGGAAAACACTTAACCATTCTAAACATTTCTTAACTTATCAAACTCATTTTAAACCCTTAGAACTCCTTGTTTGTTACCTAAATTTTGACATAGGTTCTTCTAGAACATTACTAAACCAAACACATTGTTTTCACCATCAAACAACCAAAAACACTAAGATCCATCAAACACATTCTTATACACAAAACTTCACACATTTGCACTACATCACAATATAGTGCATAATTTAAATTGCATGGCACTTAGGCCCTTAAATAACATGGCTCTTAGGCCCTTAAGATGCATAAACCATAAACACTGAATTTCCACAATATATTTGCCTTTGACCTGCAAATACACTCAACAACACATATGCCTTTTACTAAGCCCTTAAGATCATTCTTCTAAGTCACTTCCCATTGGCTCCTTAGATCATTTTCATAAGCAATACAAGCTCATTTCTCCTAAGACTTTAAACCACATTAGGTTAGCATATTTACCTCTTTTCCTCACAAACTTCTTTCTTGTTTCCTTGTTTAAAATCGGCAAGGCTTTAGATTGTTTGTCAACTTCTAAACATTATACAAACAACATAATGAGTATTCAAGCTTTAAGCTTCATCTCATTGTAAACCCTAGATTGTACATTGTTTCAAAAGCATTAAGATAATTGTTTTACCTTAGAACTTGAAGAGAGTTTGAATATATTCCAAGAGAGGACTCCACCAAGTCCTTGAAAAGTTAGAATGAAGCTAGAACAAAGCAATATAATGAGCACCTTCAATGGGCATTTTCGGTCAACAACAAAACATGGAGGAAATGAAGTTTTTATTTGAGATTCCTTACCTAGAAGCAAAGGAGAACAATAATATGTAGAAATATAAGCTCAAGCTCCTTCAGTGGTGGAACTCCATGGCACCGAAATGGAGGTCTTGAAGTTTTGAGAAGATAGAAATGAAGAGCTTGATGAGAGGAAGAGAATGGTGGTGTTTGTTTTTGATTTGGTTAAGTAAGCTAGGAAATACAAGTGGTCAAAGATGGAGTCTTGGTGTGTACTATTGCAAATCGTGAATGAAGGAAAGAAGAGAGGTTGAAGAAGACTTGGAACCGTGGGAAATGAAGAAAGGAAATGAGAGAATGAGATAAGTGAGTTTGTTTTGCTTTTTTTGAAGATATTTGTACTTAGTAAAGTAAATAGTAACTAAAGTAGTCTTCTTTATTTACTTAACATGTTAACAAGAGTGGTGAGTCACCACACTTACAAAAACCGGCCCCCAATAGTTACTTAGGGGTGTTTTAGTCTTTAATGACCAATTTAATTACTTATAACAACATATGTTATAAACTAGCTTATTAAAGTCACTATTCATAAAAACAAGGCAAATAGAAGTGAAATTTTTGATTTCCCATTGATATAGACTTCCAAATGTGATACTATATAGTACACATGTTAATTAAAGAGTAATGATGGACATTTAGCCATTCAAAACTCATTTACAAGACAATTTTTCAAAAATGTGCTTTAAGACTCCTTAAAGCACATTTTGTGTTTTAACTTGTTTTCAAGCTTGTTTTTCTTTGGTAATTGTTTTAATATGTTCATTAGTATATAAATAAGATCTTGGTAAGTTCATTAGGTCTTAACCAAGCTCATCCCAAGCTTAGAGCACATTTTAGCCCTAATTGACTTTAAGGCATTTATTTGTGTTCTCTATGGTTTAAATTGTTTACTAATGTTTCTAAGACTCTTTTTAGTCTTAATATACCACATTTAGGTGTTTAAATAACATACTAAGGTTTGGGGTATTTCATTATGTATATTACCAGGACATCCCAAGAAACTTCAAGGGTTTTCTGGTCTTGTTCTATCATTGACAGATGAAGTTCTTGTTGAGAGGCTTGTTTCCACTCGTAGATCTCATGACGAGGTTCACCTTGTTGGTGTTTATACCATGGTTCACACATGCTTAGGTGCATATGGGGTATGCTATTCCTTTACGTCGTAATGGTTTGGACATCTCATTTCCTTATTCCATCGCCCCTTGGCAATATCTATTGCATAGGCTTATTGTTATAGTAGATGGAAGCCTCTCCTAAGGGTTCACATCATCACCGCATCGGTGGTCTTCGGTTAACGAGGGGTACCTTCCCTTGGGTTTCCCGTAGTGTCCAAATATGGACTAGGCCAATGTTGGCATTATCCTGATTCTTATGCCTCTGTGTTATTATTGTTACCGAAGGCATGAGGGTAATTAAATCCGTCAACTGTATACTATACTGGTGCTCTAGTGACAGTGACACTGAGGTGGCCATTACTCCAAGCCACTCAGGATGTTGGGTTTGAACTGATGGTCCAGTTGTTGATTTCTTGTCCTATGAGACAATATCTCTTGCAAGTCTTGTTATCAAATGGTGTGGGTTATGCGACCGTTAATGAAATACCCCAAATTATTAAAGCATGGATTAAATATTTAATCATATTAATTAAGGCCTAAACATGCCTTAAAAGTCAACTGAGAACAACAGTGGTCAACATAAAACAAGATGTTGCACCCTTTGACTGTTAAGGGTAAATAAATACCCAAATAAACTTCTTAGGACCTAAAAATTGTCCTAAGCATATTAACATACTACTAAACATATTATAACCGTTGGACAACACTCCAACACAAAGAAAAAGCATTTACATGCTTCAAGGTCAAAAAGGGCAAAAAGGTGCTCTAGGAAAACCTTAAAAATCAAATGACCTCTAAATGATAAATTGAATTACATGATCAAATATCATGTAAGGAACACAACAAAACCGTTGTCAAAGAAAACCAAGCCCAGAAACACCTTGCGACACAAAATGTGCACTAAAACTCCTTAAAGCACGTTTTTGTGTAATTGCCTTCTAAATTGGTTTTAAATGGGCTAAAAGGTTATAAATACCTTTAAATATAATAAATATCATATTATATGATATTAGGAATTTAATTCCAGAAATTTACGAATTTTTACAAATTTAATATTAAAATATTAATAAAACCCTAAAGTGGGCCCGCATGAGTCAATATTGACCAAGCATGGTCAATGGTCAATTAATTGACCCATTTGGACCATGGGAGATCGGCTGCAATAAGAGAGGAGACAGCATACAATGATTTTGGGGACAAATTACTACCTAATCTCCAATTTAGAATAGTAACCTTTACTTTTTACATTATTTTCCACCTTTCTCACCTTCTCCTTCCTTCCTTGTCCGATTTCTTCTGCCCAGCCGAGTTCCTCCCTTCCTAAGAAGCTCTCAAGTCTGTTCTTGAGCATGGAAGGCAAACCTAGCTCCTAAGCTCTTAATGTAAGTGTTTTAATGTCATTTTTAGCTCTTTTTCTTCATCTCTTCACTACCAACACCTAAATTTCGTGGCTCACCTGTTCCTATGGCTTATTCTCAGTGTTCTAAGGTTAGAACAAGAGCTAAACTCGGTTGAGACCAGTAGAGGGACCAAGGTTGTTCAAATCTACATTTTAAGGTAAAAATGTGCTTTAAGCTCATAACTTTTGATTCCCTTCAAGTTTCGGCTGTGAAACTTTAGTCATAGCCTTATTTTCTTCTCCTTTTCATGTGGAATCAGTTGGTTAGCCATTTGGAGCAAGGGTGGCCGAGATCCAAAGGAAATACTCTCTTTTAAGGCATTTTTCCAAGGTAAAACCTAATAACAAGGTAGCACTTCGAGATCTAACTATTTCCTATGTCAATGTGGTGGATCTAACACCTTGTGGTGTGTTTGGTTCAGGTCGAAACCACTTAGAACTTCCCTTGCATTTTTAAGGTGATTTTTGCCTTAAATCTTACATTAATTATTCCTTATGGTTAAGCTCAAGCTTGGAGTGTAACCATATCTTGCTTTTGTGTATTAAACATGTCTAAATCAAGTGGTAAATTTTCCTACAAGTGACCGAGCTCATACAAGGAATAATCAAGGTATAAACACCTTAAACTTATGATTTATAATTTTTAAGCATATATATATATTATATAATATATATATATATATATATGGCCGAGAGTGAAGTTACACATATAGGTTATATTGACCTAGAAATGGAAAAAAATGACTAAGATAAATTAAGCTAGTCATTTAAGAGATTTAATTAACATAATTGTCAAATTTAAGACATTATGTGGAAGTTTGGTAAATAAACAAAAAATTATATGGTGAGGCCGAAATTGTATATGTATTTTGGGACATTTATGTGTAATTTATTTTGCAAGCCAATGTTTGTAATAAGGCCATGTATTTAGGCCATTTTATTTATGCATTTACAAGCTTTTAATTAAGTTTAAGTAGTATAAATGCATTACCGAAAATAGATGGGGTATTAGGTGTAATTAAATTAAATTTGGGGGCTTTAGAATAATAAGGCCGAAAATTAGAGGTAAAAAGGAGTTAAAATAAAGTTTATAAGATTTTTATAAAGTTTTGGGGTTAAATGGTGATTTCTAGAAAGTTTGGGTGAAAACCGTAATTATAAGGAATGGTGGTCAAGGAAATATTAAGGTGGTCAACCTTGACCATATGCTAGGTTTTGACCAAATTAGATAAGTTAGATAACTTATTTAAGGTCTTATAATAAGATAAGTATTTAATGGTAATATTTTATAACATATGTGGTAAATATGTTATTACCAAAAATAAAGGGTGTACAATGGTATTTTAAAACACCCATGGGCTATTAGGAATTTTTAGGAATTTAATGGGTTGTTTTTGGAATTAAAATAAACTATATATGTATAATATATAGTTATTATGTCATTATGACACTTTGGAGAAATATAGATGGTGGAATGGTAAAATACCAAGAGTATATGGGTTAATAAGGATATTTATAACCCTTTGGTAAAATTTGGAGATTTTTAGAATTATATAAGAGTATTTGTTGAGATATATGTATAATATATAGTTTTAATGATATTATCAAACTATATGTTATAAATTGGCCTAATGACAATATAAATGTATATTGAGGTCTGTTCGGAATTTACAAAAAAATAACCATAGGTTATGCTCTTTTATAAGTTAGAAATGTTATATTAAATGGGATATATAACATGGTAAAAGAAAGGGGTGATTTTGTAAATAAAGGAAATTATGGTTTAAGGAAAAGTATAAGGTTTAATATGTGCCTATGAGGCAATACACAATAGTTTTGTATAAAAACTATAGATTATAAGTTAAAGGAAATAAAAATATCATAGCAAATGATATTAGTATTTTGGTATAACATTACATAATGTTATGTGGTCAAAAAGGGAATTTAAATAAATTCAAGGGCTATACCGAAAATATAAAGGTTGGAAAATGAATTTTAGACTACGGTCTACTATGTTGTAAATGTTATGACAATTAAATGGTATTAAGGTGGTTTAGATAGAATTAATATAAGGAAGGGTACTCACATAAAATAGTGTGACAAACTATAAATAAATGGGAGTTATAAACTAAGGTATTTATTGAATAAACCTTAGAAGTTGTAATTATACAACATAAAATGTTACTCATGTTAGGATAATAATCTTATTATAAGTCGTACAATATGATACAACTAATGGGAATAATCATCTAATAAAAGATGATAAAAAGTAACATAAAATATAAGAGTTTATTAAACTCATGGGAATTACCTACGTGGTAAATATATACATACACAAGAATAATGTATATAAGGTGGATATATATATTTTGGTTGAAAACCATATAATTTAATGGTGGTGGTTATTTTAAAAAAATAATAATAAATATAGTTACGAACTATAAGTTATGAATTTTAGAATGCAATATAATACAAGAATGCATGCATACATGCAACTATAGGTTACGTACCTAAACTAGAGGTGGATAAGATTAAAAGAACTATAAGGAACTAAACTTAACAGTTGGAATAGTTTTGACGTACGCGTTTTAAGTAACAAACCGACTGTTTTAGAGAAACCCGTAACAACAACTGTAGAAAACAGAGGTGAACTGTCGGGGTTGCTTATTATTCGGAAATACCGGATGTAGTTAGTCATGGAGACTGACGTATATATTTTAATACCGTTTAGATTATACTTCTGACAAGGACGCTTGACAAGCTAGCGGACTACACGGAGCATAGGATCTGGAAGATTCATACTCCACCGTAATACAATCAGGGTGAACGGTATGTAAAGGGGTTTGCCGAGTTGACCTAAGGTTGCTCCTTGGGCTCGGATTTGGTTGATATAACTTGTGTGTTATATGTGTGTGGTTACATGTATGTGTTTAAGTGTTGATGCATTAATTATTTATGCACGGGCGTCCTACGGGACTAACACTACGTCGACTATAGATCGACTTATATAAACTTACATATGCGTTGTGATGACATGACGGTTACTTGATATAATACCATGATATTAATATTAAGGATATGGTAACCTAAGTAAAACACTTAGGAACGAGTCACGACATTGTCGGTCTCTAGAGCATGGATCTCTAACATAAATATCACCTAGATGACTTCTAGGTATGCGTGACCCATTGGGCCGCTGGTTAATAAATATTCTCCATAAGACTAAGAGCAGATCTTAAACATTATGAGAGAGTGATGGTATGAGATTGAGGTGAGGAATCCCGGTAGTTTACGAACTACTTGGTTGCGCATTTGTGATCACTGAGGGGTTTCCTATTTGGATTCCGCTCCAGGTTATATCCAACGAGCCCAAATAGGTTCGTGGATCAGGTGGCTACGGCCTTTTTATGGACGTCTTACGAGACATAAGTGAGTCAGGGGCCTCCGGACCTCTGGCGAAATGAGCACCTTTGTGTGTACGGGGGACTACTGTCCATGGTGAGGTTATCGGGTTGTCCTAACATGACACCCTACTGACATTAATTAAACATGGTTGGATGGAGCCTACAAGGCTAAGGTAAATTAACTATGGGAACTGTACGCTACGGCGAATGTACATTGTACATATGGATGGGGCTTGAAAGCCAAACTAAAATAAATTGACAGTGGATGGTGAACACTACGGCGATTGTACATTGTACAAAATATTGTTGTTATTGCTCGATACGTTCGATATACAAATGTTGTTTGAAATATTCTATGAATGTTTGGTTTGGATGGATGATTAATGTTTATGAATATTTGGATGGTTGATTATGTATATTATACATTTATGCTTCAGTTTTGATTATAACTGTAAAAAGGAAAAGCATGAAACCAATCTAATAATAAGATGGTTAAAATGACAAGTGACCATTAGGGTCCAGGCCCGGCATACTCAGCGTCTATCGCTGATACTACACCATTTCAGGTTGTTGATCATTGTCGGAGCTGAAGAGCAGGAACAGGGTAGTTGGAGATGTTGTATGGTAATGAAGATGGTGTATGGTCTTATGGTAAGGTTATGTATTTTTCAGGATTGGGTAGACGCTCACTTGTCAATGTTTATGGTTATGGACTTAGTTTGATGTATAGGAGTTTCTCGTTATCACTGCGGTTAGCAGTTTATTTATTTTGGAAGTTGGATGTGGTTTGGCTACGTTGCTCGCATGGGCGAGTAATGGCCGGTGACACCCGTGTGAGTTTTGTAATTGTTATTTATTTTTCCGCTGCGAGACGTTTTATTTATTGCTACGTGAGGGATTATATCTTGATTATGGAGAGGGGGTGTTACAGTTAAAGTCTACATGACGTACTTGGTTTATGGCTTTTAAGCCTTATTGCTGCAAGCTATGTTCTTTGCAAGCTGCTTATACATCCTTTCACTCCCTGTATACCACTATGGGGTTGGAGGTATTACTGGTTCCATGGCAAGTCGTGACATCACGCTTCCGTTCATAGGAGACCCTTTTGGCAATCTGGTGCTAATCAGTGCCTTCTTGTAGTTTAGGGTATTTCCTGTTGAGTGAAATCCCTTCGGTGTCTTAACCGAGTGTGCATTCCAGCCCCGTGCTTTTATTATGGTGCTTCATTCAACTGCTGTGAATCTAGACACCCTTCAAGGGTTGCTCCTGGGTGTTGTTGGTTGGTTGCCGTTACATCCGGCTAATGTCTATGACATGTTGTGTCTACTATACCGTCTTGTGGTATTGTATTTGAGCTATCCACTTTAGGGTTATCATGTCTCCCGTCTTGGGTAGACTGTTTATACCTTCTCCTAGTATTCTTGACTAGGTTTAAAATTCTCTCCAATGATGGTTATACTTGGTGGTAATCTTGTGATTACTCTTGGAGCTCTGTCCATTTGTTGTGCATCATTGTGCTCACAATAGGCCTTTGCCTTACTGTGTTCAAGCTGGGTGTCCTTTCCAGCTGTCAGGTAATTGCTTGAATTATTTGAGACATATCCAATGTCTATGCTTGCTAATCCATGCGCTTTGCACTT
Organism: Limonium bicolor; assembly: GCA_023374045.1. Classification (NCBI taxonomy): domain Eukaryota; kingdom Viridiplantae; phylum Streptophyta; class Magnoliopsida; order Caryophyllales; family Plumbaginaceae; genus Limonium; species Limonium bicolor. The sequence continues at coordinate 120,888,314 of CM041780.1, forward strand.
CCTAATCCTCATTCCTTATCTTCAGATGGATTCTTGAATACTTTATACTTATTCCTTAGCTGAGTTTCCTTCTCTTGATTGTCTGAGGTGTCTAGTTGTTCTGGTTAAAATTTACTCATGGTCCGTAGAACGGAGTTGGCTACTTCCCGTGTGTCGTACACTACATGTATACATACGTGGGGTACCTTGTTGATACGTTACCACTTACCCGACTACTTGTCAGGCCCACAAGCTCCTTCGGAGTGCGGTCGTCCCACATCCCGTAATTGGGTACACCCATAGTGTTCGTCACACGCCTAAGAGAAGTATTCTGTTGTCAACTCCTCTTGTATCATTCTATGATACTAACCGTAAAAGAAAGGTTTAAAAGAAAGGTTTGTGGTTTTGAAAGAAAAATTGGGTTTCAAAATCTTGGTACGGTGTTAAAAGAAGTTCTTCATGGCATAGCCATGTTCGAAATCTTGACCAAGTCAGCTTCCCGCTGACTGGCGTGTTCTAAATGCAGTGGTCAGGCCCTCAGGCCTTTCCATGGTTTCATTCCTCCAGTTTTAGGATGTTTATTCCTGTAGTCGCTTCATCGCTGTCACGGTACATTACTATGTACCTGTGGTGTGTTGGAGTTCCCTTACAGAATCATGTTCTTACTGCACTTGCCGTGGCAAGTGCGTGGTATTGGTGGTTTTAGGTAAACCTATACCGGTCACGGTGGGTTTCCACTTGTATTTGATAGTCTGGTTGACTCTTCCTTGATCTTGTTGATCTATGTTTTAGGATGCTCGATCCTTAGGTAGCTTCTCAGCGATCTGGACATGGCTGTCGTAGATCTGGGTACTTCTCCAATCCTTGGAGATTCCCTTTTTGATTTGGTGTGTTCTTCCTCGTTGCCCGTTCCCACACGTTTGTTGTGGTTACTGAGCCTGAGTTGGTTTAGGCACTACGGTTGTAGTGGCGTCAGATTATATCTTGTGAATGTTCTTGTAGCTGTGTAAGCTATGTTGGCCAGGTATTGTAACCTTTATGGCGTTATATTTTTGGAGTTAACCACTCCCGACTATGTCTTTAGTCAAGTTGGTATACCATTGGTGGTATTATCTAGCTACTGCTGTCCCGCAGACTTGTGTCTCGGGTTCCATTACTGCTCCTTTTCCATTTCGTTGCACGGTTAGTGCTTCTTTTCCTGCTGCTGGTTGTCTAGCCAGGTTTTGCGACTGCTAAGCATGTCGCCCCATGTTGTTGTAAGTTGTAGTCTCCTCATGGTTGGAGCGCTCATCCTACCGCTATTAAGTGCGGGTATCGTTGTTCAACCGGGATCCATCTCCGGGACTTCCAATTCTTGGAATCTACCATATGCCGGTTCTTGTTTACTGTGTGATTGCTTCACAACTGCCAGATCGGGTTTTCCCGAGTATGAGAGGACTTCCTTCTCTCTGGCGTACTTTCCCGAGTTATACAAAGGGATTTGTGGAGGGCGGGTCTGGTATTGTAGGTATCCGTACTCACCGGGAGTTCCTAACTAGCATATCTCTAATGCTAACACTCAGCCCTTAGCCCTGAGCTTCTAATTCCTAACTCGGTATTCCTAAACTCGGTATTTCCAGTCATCAGAGCGATACTTCGCTCTGATACCACTTTTTGTAACACCCCTACCATTAATACCATGCTTACCGTCCAATCTCCTTACGCATCAGATACACGCAGCGGATACATACTTACATACAGTGGGTGGTACAATGCCGTTAGTCACCCACGTGACTAACAAGGCTACTACTTCTACATACAGCATCGGTCTGATGGACCGGAATCCCGAGTACTACACATCTATAATACATACTCCATTCATCAATCAAATACAACAATGCTCATTCAATACTTACTCCTCCATAATCCATACAATACAATATACTTAACCGAGTCTACTAGGATCCTTATACAATTATAATATCTCTTCCAAGTTCATACATACTCACTAAGAGTCTGCATCTACCCATTTCTCACAACTGCTTACTTCCTAAGTACAAGGGTGTGCCGCCGGTCCCTTACCTTGACCACATCCGCTTCGGGTACCTGCACACTAAAAACGTTCCCCTAGGGGGTCAGCTTTCGCTGCGCATGATAACCGCATACCCCGCGTACTAGTGAGGGTACGCCGACCACTTGGTCGAATACATGCAGTTCATTTTCATTCAAACATACATGCTTACATGCTCTTATACACAATACAATAATACTTATGCAAGAATACATGCATACACTTCATTACACACAAGGAATACAATATAACCATCCAATACATACTTACCTTCTTCCGAATACACATACTCATTACATACACAAAGTACAGTTCTTGTTAGCTTCATTGGTCCACCCGGGTTAATCGGTTGGAGATTACTCTTTTACTCGTTACTTCATACATACGCATACATACTCATACTCATACTCATACATACTTACTTACTTACTCTTACTCATGTTAAGTCGTCGGGACCTCCGGCCCGGGGACTACACCATCCCACCACCGGGATTTACTTGACTCACCAATCCGGGATGCTACCCATTTAAGGGGTTTGGGCCGCGGACCAGTTTAAGAGTCAGGAATTGCAGCCAACCTCTTGTGACTCCGCATCCTCACGCGTGGCTGAAACTATATCGGACTTCTACTCATTCCAATTTACTCACTTAAGTTAGGAGTTAGGTAGTTAGGAATTAGTAGAAGTCATTCATTCAACACACATACACATAATCCATTTGTCATATACCATCCAACCAAATACAATACAATACTACAATTCCACTACGAGATACAATTACAGACTTCATCATCATTCATATATTTCATGAATTATACAAACTATTGTTCAAGACAATAATTTATCAGAACAACATAAGTCAGCACAGGTAAGAATGCAATATAATTCCAAAAAAAACGATTCGTGCATTTTCTTATTAAGGTGATCAAATAAGCACACAAATCGGGGTAACCAGATTAGGATACAGGGCATGAAGAAATCATACCTTTCAACGTTGTACTTGTATCCCAACGTTCCTCCGGTGTTCACAATTCAAATCCAATGATATACATACAACCAATAATTAATTAATCTAACTATCATTAATTTAATTCAGTTACCCTTACGCTTCCTAACTCATACTTACTAAGTCTTTACATTCTTATACTTACATTTTTATTTACTTACTTTTCATTGCTTAACAATGGTATATACTTACAGATATATGCACATATGTATAGGTGGGTATACATATACATATATATATATATACTACCATAGTCTTATAGTTTTTTTTTTTGTAAGTTTTGACTCGACCGACCCACCCTGGGTCGGACCCATGGTTGGTCGGCTGCAGAGACTTCGATTACAGAAAATTCCAATCCGACCGACCCAACCAGGGTCGGTCCTTGGGTCGGTCCGTTATAGAAGCAATCCAACTAAACTTTCCACTCGACCGACCCAGGCAGGGTCGGTCGGATGCAGAAGCTTCCGAATTGCAGATTTTCGGGTCGACCGACCCTGCTAGGATCGGTCCTAGGGTCGGTCTAGCCCAGTACCCATTTTAATTACTTATTTTGAATCCCAAACTCTACTCAATTCACACCCAATCTTTTCCTACTCATTTCCACATGTTTCCTACATGTTTAAACACCATTTAAATCCTCTAATTCACCTTAGTTCATCCATCAAATTCATTGCTAAAACCCATCAATCCACTTACAACATTTTCCTCACTTCATTCCAGCACTTATACCAATTTTCTTTCTTCATTGCTACAGATTTTTAAACCAACTTCTACCATCCAATACTTCCTCTACCAATGTCACTCCTAGCATCCCAAATACCTCCTCTTACCATGCCAATTCATTTCCAAGAAATTGTACCATCTATACCCAAGTCCAACATTCATTTTACCAAGTCTTACACTCTAATCTTTTCTAACTTCTCCAATGCATGTTAAAACACTTTGCTACAGATTTTACACTTCTTAATTCTCATACTACTACTACCTCTTCATCACTACTAAACATCTCTAATATCCCCAATACGTACTTTGGTTCTCCCATTCACCAAGTCATCCACAAGTGCACATTTCCTACTAAAATTTTGCCATAGTTCACCTACAATTCTACTTATCCATACACACATTTTCTCACCAAAGTTCATACCTATTCTAGCCACACCCATACAAGGGTCCTACCAGAAATCAATACAATGTACATTCACCAATACTTCTTCAAATACCAATACTAATACTCATACACTATCCTTTGGCTCCAAGGCCCACAATTCACATACCAATTCACAAATACTCAAACTTCCTCACAAATACCTCAAACTTCCAATACTACAATACCAATACAATAGTTTAGGTTCTTTTATTTGCTTACCCATTTCCATTACACTAATGCATTAAATTGAGCATTAAGGTGGAGCTCTTACCGAGCTTATATTTCCTTCAATTCTTTTTTCAATTCTCTTCTTCTTTTGCTTTCTCTCTTGTCCAATTCGGTTTTTTGGGGGAATGGAGTTGTCAACTCCATTCCCATCACCCCCAATACACAAAGACAAGTATAAATTAATGCACTAACCCTTGGATTTATGATAGTTCATTGAAGTATTTAATATACCAATTCTAAGGGTTTACCTTTGGAGATCTTTGAGAGGGATTCTCACCCTTAAATCAAGAAGGGGGTTACTCCACCCATTGGGAGGGTTGAGACCATGCTCCAAACAAGAGAAAAAACAAGGTAAGGGAGAGAGACAAAATCGGTCACACCAAGGGATGGAGAAAAAACGAGGTCTTTCATGGAGATTTTTACCTTGTTGGAAAGAGGAGACTCCAAGCTTCACAATGGTGTGCTTTTCTCTTCAAATGGGGAAAACCATGGAGATGAAACTCTCGTCCTTTCGAATTTTGAAAAGAGGGAAATGTAGAGGATGATTAGGGGATTACAAATATGTAATTATTTTTACATTTGGAGCTTACATGAGGATGGAGCATGAGGATGAAGAAGGGAGGCTATTGTTGTTGTTGGAGAAGCTCCAAAAAAAATTGCCCCCAGCAGAGAGGAGGAAGGAGGGAGACAGTGAGAGAGAAGAAATGGGAGGGAGAAGGGGGAAAGTGAGAATGAGAGGTGAGAGAGTGTTATGTTACTTTTTTGTACTTTACTCTTTTGCTTTTTGATTACTTATTTGTTATTTGTGGTGTGTGTGTGTGTGAGGGAGGGCTGTCTACAACAGTAAAAACTGGCCCCCACTGTTCCACCAGCTAGAGCGTTTTTCGTCTTTTACAGAAAACGCTCGTTATTTTACCCGGTTTAGGTACTGTTCACTAACCGGGCCCATTTTCCGGAATTTCATCGTTTAATTATTTTTATTGACTATCAAGTCCCATAAATGCTTAATAATTATTATTTAATGATTTTTATAATTTTTACGGGTCCATTTGACCACTTAAAGTCACTTTTCGGGTTTTCTCGAAAAACGTGCTCTAAAGCTCTATTAGCGTTTTAATTCATTATTTGGATCCGTTTTCTTCGGGAGTTGTTCCATATATTGTTTAGGCCTTATTAAGCCTTCAGAATCCTATATGCTAAACGAGGTCTCATACCTCCTATGGTTATTTAACGCTTATTTAGCGTTTTCGCCTTCTAAGCGTTTCTTTATTTCTTTTGGATTTATTTTTCCTTACCAATATTAATTAGGTCCATTAGGCCCTTAAATATGTATTAGATTAATTTTAATCCCTACATTTAAGTTCGGGGTATTTCAAGTCTGTGGTCATAAACAACAAGGCACCCAGCACACAAGCCGTGTAACACGGCAACATACGAAGCACACATGTCCATACCTTTTTAGAGCTAGGGTTGCCTCACTCTCGGGGTCCCGGTCGGCGTTCGTTACGGTCCTAGCGTTAATTAAACAAACTCGTTAGTTCCATGATTCATGTGACAACCTCGTTGTGACATTTTCCTAGTTTATCTTACTTTATCGGGTGTTGTACACAAGGTGAAGTTTAAATGCTTAATTTATAATAGCCCTTAGAAATCTTCCAAGTATTATCCTTAGACTCTACTTAGGACACTTATATTTATGGCTTCCCAGTAACTAGGTCTCATCTTAGTTAATGTTTTAGAGTGTTTTTAAGAGCCCAGAACGTGACAAGTTACCTAAGATTGATTTTAAATCTGCTACAATGTATCCCCTCTCAGCTAGGCTTATTAGTGCAGTTTTATATTCATAACTAACCTAATACAGCACTACTAACCACCTAGAGGCCCATCTAAACGAACAAAAACCTAACAGAAACTGAAAACACAAAATGCACATGTTCAGTCCAGTATCCCACTGTTGTGATATTGTCCGCTTTGGCACGCAGGCCGCACGGTTTTGTTCCTGGGGTTTCCTAGCCCCAAAAGACCTCACAACAAGGAGAGGTATCCACACACATATAAGGAGTCGTTCGTCTCCCCTCCAATCGATGTGGGAGGTAAACCTCAAGGGTATTACACTCCACCCCCCTTAGGAGCCTAGCCCCTCGCGGGTCAACACCGGCACACCCGACCTGGGTCTAGCTCTGATACCAACTGTAACAGTCCAGTATCCCACTGTTGTGATATTGTTCGCTTTGGCACACAGGCCGCACGTTTTGTTCCTGGGGTTTCCTAGCCCCAAAAGACTCACAACAAGGAGAGGTATCCCACACAATATCGGAGTGGTTCGTTCTCCCCTCCAATCGACGTGGGAGGTAAACCTCAAGGGTATACACTGGATCATAGACAATGGAGTTTACCTTGAATATTATTGACTCAAACTCCCAAAGATCCTTGGCAACTTGCTAGATGGCACAAACTCCAAAGGCTCCTCAAATGCCTTTCCTTGCACACAGAAATCTATTGCTTTAATAACAAGAGCTTTCGGTAAGGTTTTTGATGGGGTTTTAGCCCAAAATGAGTAGGATTCAATGAAGATTAATTTGGGATGTGGTTTTACCTGAAGATAGTGTTATACCCAAATTTTTTACCCCCCCTTTGAGCGAAAAGGGGTTTTTCTAGGTCTTTGAGGGGATAAGGTTCATATATGATCAATGATAGCATGAAAACTCAGATAGGTGGTATGTTTGACATGAAATTATATTGGCATAATGGTAGAGAAGAGGGAGAGATACAAGAGGTCAATGGTTCGAGTCTAATTAATGACAAGCATATTTTGTAGATTTTGTTTTCTGCTTATCCTTCTCTTTCTTTTCTTCTTTTATTTTCAAAATTAGATTCTACTTGTGGAAAAAGCCAAAAAAACAAAATGTTTCTTTCTATTTTCATTGATAGTTTATTTTCTTTCAAAAAAATCCAAAACACAAAAAAAAAATCTTTTGAACGTGCTTTAATAAAAAAACAAACAAAAATTGTATCTTATTGATTATCCATTCCTTTTTTCTAGATAATCTTATTGTTATTTTTCATCCTTATCCCTTTTTATTCTCTTAATTCAAATACAAAAAAAAAACAAAACAAATCTTTTCTATTTTACTAGTGTTTATTTTGTTAACAAAACATGTTTTTTTCGAAATTCTTCATTTTTGCAAGTGACTTTGAAAGTTTTACTAGTTTGGTAGTTTAGTTATTTAAGTGTTTTCTTTTAAATGAAGTTTTACTTTTATTTTCAATTTTATCTCTCTTCCTATTAACTAGTTTGTTTATTTTCAAATTTGTAAAGTTTTGTTAAGTTGTTAGATTCTCGAGCCTCTTATTGATCTACCTCTCCTTTATATAATCACTCATACCCTTGTTACCAGGGGGCACGGTGGGTACAACGATACACAATACTCACTCCCATATTACTTTTGCCCATATGCTCCTCGCCATATTTTCCCAGTATACCACAAAGCTTCATCGGCGTTCTTGCCCGAAAGCCATTAGTCCATTATTAAAGCATATTTGTTTCTTTTTGGCTGCCTCCAGTTGTCCTAGTGTTTTTATTCTTCTTCTCCACAGCGTATCAACCACTGTCACCATAGTCCTTGCTCAGCGATCGATAGTCTTACGCTAATCAACTCTGTCATCAACTCCGACATTTGTTTTGTCCATTCATATCGACCACATAGTTACTTCCTAATTGTTACCATTCATATCAGCTCCGTTTTCTCTGTTCTTCATCGCCATCATACTGCTCAACACACCATGGATAGCGGACGCAATTGACTCTGTCACCACCGTTTCCCACCAGTGCTTTTGTCAGTCCAGCGTGTCCCTCTCACTTCTTATTAACTATAGAGTATACCGTTCTTGTTTGTGAGCGAGCGATAACCATCAACTCCATCAGGTAATTAGTGAAGAGAAGGTTAGATGATCTTCATCGTCTCTGGTTTCTATCGCCACCATCACTAATCAGGAAGGACCAGGCCCATAATATCTCTATTCTAATCGCCGATTTGCTCAAACATGTTCTAGTTGTTACGTTCGGGAGTTGGGGACAAGCTGATCATAAGAAGAAGCAACAGGTATGGTTTCACATTTCTTTTTCTCTTTTCTGTTTTTTTCTTTCTTCATTTCATTTTTTTGTTTGTACGTGGATGTTCGATGAGTTTATTATAACTTGCTGCTGAATTATATTTATCATTATTAAATAACGTTGTAATTTGGTAACATTAGCATATTTTGGTGGTCTTCCACCATCGCTAGTTTTTTTTTTTTGTTATTAATAAGTGTTTTATTTTACATTTAGAACTAGGCAACATGATATGCGATTAGAATAATATTTGGGAGTATAGCTTCTTTGGATAAAGCAATGTTATGACATAACGTGTTCGGTTTAAAAAAAACATACGACAACCTAGTTTCTTTAATACATTAGACATCAAAGGATATGTCATAACAAGTAAGCCTTAGGGTTATAATAGTATAGGAAAAGACCTTTCTAAGGGTAATGAAAGAATTTGAACTCTTATATCAATTTCATATCAAGCCCCCAACCCATAACTCTAAAAAAATCGCAACATTGTCCTTTCCATTTCAGAGGTTAAAACTTGGTGGCACTCTATCTAGGTTTGTGTGGGCCAATTAGAATAATTAAGCTTTAATTTTATAATTTCAGTTTAATTGTTCTAATTGAAATCGAACCTCGAAGCCTTATGCTCAATACATAAGGGTTCAAAACCCCGCCCACAGATAGGTTCGAAGAACAAGCTTACTAGATCAAACTTTCTCGAACTCAGAAACTGTCTTTTGTGACTTCTTCACCTTCCCTTGCACTTTCCTTTGACCCTAGGCTCTCTTAGTGATTGTAAAAGGACTTGGGAATGTCCAGAGAGTAAGGGTGAGTGTTAGAGGTCGTGGCTCATGGTTTATATAGGGAAGATATGGAGTAGACAAGCCTTAGAGTGCTAGACATCAATTCTGGCCAGATTGTCTCTTTGCAATGATGCTTGCTTTAGACAGCATTATAGTGCTCCATTAATTCCTCCACTTGAATACATTATTAGTCCACCATCAGGGACTTTAGAAGATGCTCAATAAATTCATAAACTAGTTAAAGTAAGGCAGAACAAGAGGTGGAAAACAAAAGAAGATAATTTGTGCTTTATGAAAAGTGTTAATGGCACATGTGGCTGGCTACTTGATTGCCTTGCTGCTACTTTGTCTTCTTATATTTTAAGTAATGGGCATGTTCTATGTCTGATAATGGAGGTTACCTAACATGTAAGGGACCCAAAGATGCTAAAGGAAGAAATTATATAAGCTAAAGACTTGATGTGTTGGAAAGTAGTGCTGAAATGGTGGGAGAGGTGGGTATGAACGAATTTGTATGCCATTTATCTCTCTTTTTTTTTTGCTTTGTTAACACATGTAGCTTGGTAGATTGATGTGGTAAATAAGGTAGGTAATTACCATGGAGAGATAATGGGTAAAAACTACAAATTGGAATCATATAAAACAACCTTTCTTAGGCAACTTTCTTCGGTAAATTTCCAAGTTACCTTGCCAAGAGATTTCACCTTCTATACTACTACCATCTCATGGCTATATTTAGGACTTCTAATAGCCTTAAATAATATAAGACAATCAAGCTTAATTCACCTTAAAGAGTACTTTAAGGGGTTAATAAGTTAATACCTATTTTAGTGTCAAAATGACCATGGTAAATAAAAACCGATTTTTACTGAGGTATTCTCGGCCAAAACTTGAGCTTTTGTGAAGGCTATAATTCTAAGGAGTGAATATCTATTTACTAGACATTAATGCCTAGTAAAAGTCAAGGTTATACTAAGGTAAAAATTCTAAGGAACGTTTAACCTTTTACTAAGCCGTTAATGCCTAGTAAAATCTCCTCGTAAAAACTTTCGTAACTTTGGGGTCTAACTCTCTCATAGTGTTTTACCAATTTAGTTAGATGTATTAGCTACGATTTGGGTTCATTATTAAACCCATAACACACTTTTAAAACCTCTAGAAATCAATCATACAGAGACCAAGTTTCAGAAACTGAAACACTAAATCTGTGCATACTTTCATTGAGCTTCCCTTTTCAATGCCTTGAATTGCTTTATAATTTTCCCAGAGTGTCTATACTCTTAGGTAGATGTATTATCAAGGTTTCAAGTTCATTTCCTGACCCACTCAATGATGGAGAAATATGTGACTACTTCTACCACATAGGCAGTGTACCTATCGTTTTGCGGGTATAGTGATTAAATGGGGTTGTCGATCTCAGGGACCTCGTATAATTAATTGACAGATATTTAATTAACTGGGAAATTAAGTTAAACTAAAGAAAACAAGAAATATCACTTTTTTGGTTTTGAATGATTGATTAAAAAGAAACTAAACTGCAAGGAGAAATAGAACAATTTAAAAGGTAAATAAACAAAGAGGGATTTAAAGAGTGGTGAATGTGATAAATAGAAAAGCGCACCCCGGTTGTTTGCTTACCTATTCCTTTTATATCTGTTATTAAATTCTTCCTTTAATTTTACTGTAATAACTCAGAAACTGTAATTAATTCATTAACGACTAAGTATAATGAATCCTAACCAATTGCTAGATCTAGCAGCAGACTAATGCTCTAGACCGGACACAATTAATTGCATAAAGAGCAGTTTCTATTGGAGTCTAATTAACCTATAGGCGGGATCACGCTTCTAGCTGTTAATTAGGTTCAACTTCCTTCGTCTCGTTATCTATCTCAGCTCTCGCATATTAATAAGATAACTACAAGGGTTGTTCTAATTACTGGCCAAATAATTAAAACATTTGAAGGACAGGAATTGAACTGTTGCAGTTAACAAAATTTATTTGAAGAATTACATAACAGAACTTTGGAAATAGGTTTGCTTCCCAACCCGGGAAGCTAAAATGATTACTCACTCATAGTTATAAAATAAACATAATGAATGAGACAGACATTATAACAGAGTAGAGTTTAAAAGAAAGAACTCTGTTTGGGGAGAGTTGTTCCACTTCTGGGCTCGTCTCTGTGATTATGCCGACCTCAAAATGATGCTAAAAGGATAGAACGAAGAAAAACGAGCAAACGGATAATTCTTGGTCGTGTCCGGGTCTGGTTAGCCGGACATAAAGCCGGACGTGGGTCGGACAAGGGTCGGACACGGCCAAAAGTACTGCAGATCGTCTTCTTCGTTTGGATTTCTGGAAAAATGGAAGAATTGGGCTATTTTGGTGATACGAAATGGTAAAAACGGAGTGGGTATGGTGTGTATGGATGGAGAATGTGATTTGGATGGAGGATTTGTGGGAAATGGATGAACGTGAGTGGAATTGGAATTTGGGAGTTCTCTCTATCATGTTTGTTCTGCCCGTTTCCCTCTGTTTTGCATCGTTGAAGTGCTGGGTATTTATAGAGCAGAAAACAAGTGTGAATCAGAGGGTAGAAGGATAAGATTAGGTATGGTTGGTGAGCTGCTGAAGACATTGTGGACTGACGGTGGTCTTGGGCGGTGGTCACAGACGGCGCCGACTGAAGAATTTAACAGAGAATGGAGTCAAAGTTGGTTGCGTAGAATTCTGAATTCGGGGCTGCTGTTCACACGTGTCCGGATTGCGTCCGGCTCAGTCTCATCCGGACGTGTCTTGTCCGGATTGCGTCCGGGTCTGGTTAGCCGGACATGTGCATTTTTTACTGGCTCTAGATTCTTCGTTCGGACTCCGTTTTGGTCCCCGTTTGTTGCGTTAGAAAGCTCATGAGATTATCTATCCATTTATATAGCTTTTTCCTACATTTAACACATATAATACATCAGTTCATATCAAAACATAAATCTAGGAAAAATGTAAGATAAGTGAGAAATATTACTTAAAATACTGCAAATTATAAGGTAATTAAACCCTTAAAAGTCTATATATTTCGCACTTATCAAACTTCCTCACACTTATCTTTTGCTTGTCCTCAAGCAAATAAAGAACAAACTTTCTCTAAGGTCACAGTATCAAACTTCGGGATTCAACAATCGTGGAAGGAAATCAAGCTAAATGGCAATCAAAAGAATAATCCTGCTCTTAGATGTAGGTTTTTGTAAACAGTGAAACAGAAATTTTTTAATAAGAGCATGGATAAGTTAGATTGTAAAAATTGAACATAGATTAGCTCGGAACCTTCCACCAATTTCTTTTCTCTAACCTTTGGATGACAAGGGGTGTGAAGTAATGCCTTATTCCGCAATACCTTTCAACACCACGCACTCATGATTAAAACTATGAAAAATTGCGACAATCATTCAGCATTAAGAGTTTTGTATGTTCATTTTTTTTTGTTCGCACAATTTTTTCATCCCCCAGACTTTTCTCTTCACCCATGTAGCGGCTTTGGGCCTTCTATCCCAGATCACAAGACCTTAGGTAGATGGGTGATGAGGCACCCCAAGGACTTAATAACCGAATGAAGAGGCCTGTTTTGGTTCAGAAAACTTCATTATATGATCAGAGGAGTACCTTGCCTTATCCTTTCCATACTAAACTTTCACTTAGTCCCATGATTACCGAGCTAAGGTAGTTCAATTTCCACAATCAGCTTATCCACCAGATTTCAGTGAAAATAGATTTAATTTTGAAGAAAGAATTTGATACATACAAACAACGTCAAGCAGAACGATTCTTGAGGTTGTCATCAGGCTTGATTTCAAAAACTTCCACAAAAATTTTAGCCCGAAAATTCAACATGTATTGGCATTTAGAGAAGCTTACTATCATAATTAGAGAACAATAAAAATCAAGTGTGGCATTAGGTGCAACTTGGCATATTTTCAGGGAAAGGTCTAAACTTCCTCACACTTAAGAGGAGCAATGTCCTCATTGTTCATAAAATAATCAAGAAAAGACCTTTCAAAATATGCCAGACTCACGAAGGATTCATTTAGGACGCTATGGACTTAATCAATTAACAGTTAAAGCACGAGTGGCCGAACATAAATATTAAAAATAAAGGAACTGAGACTCCCCTGATATCGTGAAATTGAGGAAGGTGTCCTTCCTCACACTTAAGTACGAACAATGGGGGTAGTAGCGTTCCTCACACTTGCGTTCAATCAAGTGTCCAGCCTTGGAGTTCTTCAGATACCATGATAAGAATTTTACCTGCACACACTACCCAAAAATAAACGCTAAAAAGCGTTGCGTTAAAGCATAGACACCATTTCCACTTCTTTTTGTTAAAAATACAAATTAAAATAAAATGATAAATAAAAATAAAATAAAACCATATGCTCCCCTCTTCATTAAATTTTTTTTTTTTTTAATATACACGTGTCCGGGTCTGGTGGGTCGGACACAACCACGGACGTGAGCTGTCCGGGTCAGGGTAGGGTCGGACGTAGACCCGGACAAGTGTAATTTTTTTTTTTTTTAAAAAAAAAAACACACACACTAAATATAATAAACAAATAATAATATTATTTTTTATATATTTTTTATATATAGAATACTCATGTCCGTTAGTAACGTCCGGATTCGGACATGATTAAAATTACGTGTCCGAGTATATAGGGTCGGACGTAGACCCGGACACGTTGTAAATTTTGTTTTTTTTTGTAAAATAATATAGGGTAATATAGATAATAAAATTTAAAAAAAATAAGATAATAAGGAAAATAAAATATAATAAAAAATAATAAGATAATAAAACTTAACCACTGGGTTGCCTCCCAGTCAGCTGCCCTCTTTATAGTCATTGGCTGGACTTTGTGGAGTAGCTAACCTGCAATTGGATCTTTAAGAGATATTTCATATGTAGCAGCTTGATCCAGTGTAGTACCCAGAAATTTCTTAACTCTTGACCCATTGACTTTAAATGTTTCCCCCTTTGCATTGGCGAGTTCAATCGCACCGAATGGGGAAATGCTGATAATAGGGTAAGGTCCTGACCAGTATGATTTCAGCTTACCTGGGAAGAATTTGAGCCTGGAGTTGAAAAGCAGGACTTGGTCCCCCACCTTAAATTCTCGATTGGCAATCATCTTGTCATGCCAGCGCTTGGTACGTTCCTTATATATTACAGCATTCTCGTAAGATTCGTTCCTGAGTTCCTCCAACTCTGTCAACTGGAACTTGCGTTTATCACCGGCTTGCTGTAGGTCAAATTAAGAGCTTTCAAGGCCCAATATGACTTGTATTCTAATTCCACAGGCAAGTGGCATGCCTTCCCAAAAACCAACTTGTAGGGAGACATGCCAATTGGCGTCTTGAAAGCAGTGCGGTAGGCCCAGAGCGCTTCATCTAATCTAAGTGACCAATCCTTACGAGAAGAGTTCACCGTCTTTTGTAAGATCCACTTGAGCTCTCGATTTGTCACTTCGGCCTGCCCATTTGTTTGAGGATGGTAGGGTAAGGCAACCTTATGTCGAACCCCATACTTCTTTAATAGTGCTTCAAACTGGCGGTTACAGAAATGGGAGCCACCGTCACTGATTATGGCTCGAGGAACGCCGAATCGAGTGAAAATATTTTTCTTGAGGAACGAAAGAGTTTGGGAAGGGACCCATAAAATCAATACCCCAGACGTCGAATAGCTCAACTTCTAACATGTTATTCAGTGGTAGCTCATTCCGACGAGATAGATTTCCTTGCCTTTGACACCGATCACATGTCGAAACAAAAGCATGACAATCCTTGTGAAGGGTGTTCCAGAAAAAACCTGATTCTAGTATTTTTGCGGCGGTTCGAGTGGCGCCATGATGTCCACCGGCTTCTCTGGAATGGCAATGGAGGAGAATGTTTCTGACCTCTGACTTCTGGATGACACATCTCCTAATGATGTCCATCTGCACAGAATTTAACAGATAAGGGTCATCCCAAAAATAATGTTTGACAATGGAAAAGAACCTCTTTCTCTGCTGATAAGTCATATCAGCTGGAACAATCTTCCTAACAAGGTAGTTAGCGATATCAGCAAACCATGGATCCTCAACATCTTCTGCTGCAAATGCTGACTCATCAGGAAAGGACTCGTTGATGGGAGTCCCATCATCAGATGCCTCCATTCTGGACAGATGATCAGCTACCACATTTTGTGTTCCCTTCTTGTCCCTGATCTCAATATCAAATTCTTGCAGTAGGAGAATCCACCTAATTAACCTGGGTTTTGACTCTGCCTTAGCAAACAAATACTTAAGAGCAGAGTGGTCAGTATGTACAATAATTTTACCACCCAGTAAATAGGATCGAAACTTATCTAGAGCAAAAACTACCGCTAGTAATTCTTTTTCTGTGGTTGCATAATTTTTCTGGGCATCATTCAAAGTTCGACTTGCATAATATACTACCCGAAGAATTTTATCAATCTTCTGACATAAAACGGCCCCCACAGCGTAATCACTAGCGTCACACATTATCTCAAAAGGGAGTGACCAATCAGGAGACACAACGACAGGTGCAGAAATTAGCTTTTCTTTTAATAAATTAAAAGCTTTCAGACATTCTTCAGAAAAATGGAACTTAACATCCTTTGCAAGTAGATCACACAGAGGTTTAGAGATTTTGGAAAAATCTTTAATGAATCTTCTATAAAAACCTGCGTGTCCAAGAAAACTACGAATATCTCTAACAGAAGATGGTGGTGGGAGCTTTTAAATTACCTCGACTTTAGCCCGGTCTACCTCAATACCTTTTGAAGAAATCTTGTGGCCCAGGACGATTCCTTCTCGAACCATGAAGTGGCATTTTTCCCAATTTAACACCAAATTGGTTTCTTCACACCTGGATATCACAAGATCAAGGTTTTCTAGACAGGATTCAAATGTTAGACCATAAACAGAAAAGTCGTCCATAAAAACCTCAATGCACTTCTCAATATATTCAGCAAAGATGGCCATCATACAACGTTGAAAAGTGGCAGGAGCATTACATAATCCAAATGGCATTCTTTTATAACTATAGGTTCCATACGGACAGGTAAAAGTTGTCTTATCCTGATCCTCAGGAGCTATAGGGATTTGAAAGTAACCTGAAAAGCCATCCAGAAAACAGTAGTAGTCATGTCCAGCTAGTCTTTCCAACATTTGATCAATGAAAGGTAATGGAAAATGGTCCTTACGAGTGGCGTCATTTAACTTTCTATAATCAATACAAACCCGCCATCTTGTAGTGGGGCGCTGGGTAATCAGCTCACCCTTTTCATTAGGAACCACAGTTATTCCTCCTTTCTTTGGTACTACCTGAACTGGACTTACCCATTTACTGTCTGAAATAGGGTAAATAATGCCTGCATCGAGTAGTTTGATTACCTCTTTCTTAACTACCTCTTTTAGGACTGGGTTAAGACGCCGCTGAGGCTGAGCCAATGGTCGGTAGTTATCTTCCATATAGATTCGGTGAGAACACAACTGAGGGCTGATTCCTTTAATATCTGCTATCGACCAACCAATAGCTGATGTATGATTGCGCAATACCTCTAGTAGTTGCTTCTCTTGAGTTCCTGTTAAGTCAGAAGAGATTATAACAGGTAATTCCGATGGTTCGTTAAGAAAGGAATATTTCAAGTGAGAGGGAAGAGGTTTCATCTCCACTGTAGGAGGTTTCTCAATAGATGGTCTTGGTCGGTCAGTACTCCGCTCGACTTTTTCAAATTTCTGCTGGTACTTGTGGAAGTGCGGCTGCCTTTTATTTAACTCCTCAGCCATGAGGGCCATATCTGGATCCTCATCATCAGCTTCACAAGATTCCATGAGACATCTTTCCAGGATTTCCTCTTCTTCCCTGCTTAAAATAGTTTCATGTACTAAAGAGTCAACAATATCTACTGAAAAGCAGGATTGAACAGCGGCAGGACGCTTCATGTTGCGTGTCATGTCGAAAACAACCTGCTCATCATGAAATCTTAGAATAATCTTCCCTCCTTCAACATCAATGAGAGTGCGGGCAGTTCTCATAAACGGTCTGCCCAAAATTAGTGGCACATCTGTATCTTCCTCCATATCAATGATGATAAAATCAGCAGGGAAAATAAATTTATCGATAGAAACTACCAGGTCCTCAACTTTTCCTTTAGGGTAAATTATGGAACGGTCTGCTAGTTGTAATTGAACAGAAGTGGGAGCACATTGTCCTACACCTAATTTCTTGAAAATAGATAAAGGCATCAAATTAATACTTGCTCCTAAATCACATAAACCGTTACCACAATCCACCTTCTCGATAGCGCATGGAATGATGGGAAGACCTGGATCTCCTAACTTGGGTGGCAGTTTCTTCAGGAGAACTGCAGATACTCTTTCTGTCAATTTGACTGTGTCAGACTCTAGCAAAGAACGCCTGTTAGACAAAATATCCTTCATAAATTTAGCATACATAGGCATTTGAGACAAAGCATCAGAAAAAGGGATGTTAATAGTTAATTTCTTAAAGATATTAAGAAATTTCCCATATTGCTCATCCAAGTTCTTTTTCTTTAGTCTGTTAGGGAATGGAATAGGAGGATTATAAGAGAGTTGAGAGGGTTTAATAGTGAGAGATTCAGGAGACTCCTTCTCCTTGGGATTTGTTGTTTTCTCCACTTCAGGTTGAGATTCAGCTGGTTTATTAAAATCTTCTTCAATTTCTGGGACATCAGGAACTAGTTCCTTGTCGCTTCTCAGAGTTACTGCTTTTGCGTGCTCCCTTGGGTTAGGGTCAGGCTGACTGGGAAGTGACCCCGTTGGTCGCTGTGCCAGCTGTTGTGAAATTTGACTCATTTGCCTCTCTAAGCTTAGGTTGATAGAAGCTTGATCAGCGTTTCTAGCGGCTTGTTCAGAAAGTTTAGCTTCTATTTCGGCAAACCTGGAGTTTGTAGTTTGGCCTTGTTTAAGGATTTCTGCCAGCATATTCTCAATTTTACCACTGGCTCCTTGAGAATTTTGGGATTGCTCCTGCTGTCTAAAGTAAGGTGGTCTATTTTGGTTGAACCCAAAATTACCTATAGACTGATCATTACCCCTCCATGGAGGTTGTTGATTGTTCCTCCAATTATTCTGATTGAAATTGTTAGGATAAGGGTTACCTGGTCTGTTGTTGATCGATTTTAACTCTTCGGGGTTACCTGCATAGGTAGGACCTTCACAGTTGAATGTTTCGTGGGCACCTCCACAATTCTCACAGCAAGGATTCAGGAAAGGCGAAGAAGTAGCTGCCTTCGCGGTTTGCTGTTGCGTCTGGTTTACAGCTAACTTCTCCACAACTTTAGTAAGAGCTGCTAGTTGAGCGGATACATGATCCTGTGGGGAATATTATACATACCTGCTTTTGGCTCACCTCTCCCCTTGTTCTTGCACCACTGTCTGGTACTAGCGGTCATGGTGTCCAAAAGCTCCATCGCTTCATCCCCAGTTCTTGCCATAAAGTTTCCTCCAGATGAGGAACTTAGTAACATCTTGTTTGAATCGTTCAATCCCTTAAAGAACGACAGTACTAGTTCTTCGCTACTCATACCATGGTGTGGGCATAGAATCTGCAGCTCTTGAATCTATCAGAATCTATCCCAAGAGTCATACACTCACCTGGTTCTTGACCAAAGTTTGTGATTTCAGCGATCTTCTCCCTTGTCTTTGACGGTGGATAGTACTTCGCCAGGAACTTGTTTGCCAAGTCAGCCCAAGTGTGGATGCTACCCGGTTGCAGACTCCTTAGCCACCTGGACGCTCCGTCTTTCAGAGAATAGGGGAACAGCTGTAGGCGAATGCGCTCATTCAGGTCCCCGTCTTGTTGAATGTATTGCAGAAGTCCAGGAATGCCGAGATGTGGTGTGGGGCATCATCTGAGTCAAGCCCGCTGAATTGTCCCTGGTGGTACAAAGTGGTGATGAAGCTCGTCTTGAATTGCCAGGCGTCGAGCTCAGCTTGCGTCACTTGAGGGAGGACGATAGCAGAGGATCGTCCTTCTACTGATGGTTGCTGGTACTCCCCCAGAGTTTGTCTGGTCGTCATGGCAAACTGCAGTTGTCGCCGGCTGTGGAGAACTCTTTCGATTTCTGGCTGAAATTTAGCTATAGGCTCTCCTGCAGATCGAGTCCGACGCATAAGGGACGAGTTGGTATGAATATGGAAAAACTAGATTAACTATATACGTGGAAAAATAAAAAGAAAATAACAGACAAAAAATAAGAAAAATAAAAGAATGAAAAATTGAACTTATCCCAATTAAATAATAGTTGTCAATTAACCGTGCCGAAGGTCCCCGGCAACGGCGCCAAAAACTTGATGGAGAAATATGTGACTACTTCTACCACATAGGCAGTGTACCTATCGTTTTGCGGGTATAGTGATTAAATGGGGTTGTCGATCTCAGGGACCTCGTATAATTAATTGACAGATATTAATTAACTGGGAAATTAAGTTAAACTAAAGAAAACAAGAAATATCACTTTTTTTGGTTTTGAATGATTGATTAAAAAGAAACTAAACTGCAAGGAGAAATAGAACAATTTAAAGGTAAATAAACAAAGAGGGATTTAAAGAGTGGTGAATGTGATAAATAGAAAAGCGCACCCCGGGTTGTTTGCTTACCTATTCCTTTTATATCTGTTATTAAATTCTTCCTTTAATTTTACTGCAATAACTCAGAAACTGTAATTAATTCATTAACGACTAAGTATAATGAATCCTAACCAATTGCTAGATCTAGCAGCAGACTAATGCTCTAGACCGGACACAATTAATTGCATAAAGAGCAGTTTCTATTGGAGTCTAATTAACCTATAGGCGGGATCACGCTTCTAGCTGTTAATTAGGTTCAACTTCCTTCGTCTCGTTATCTATCTCAGCTCTCGCATTTAATAAGATAACTACAAGGGTTGTTCTAATTACTGGCCAAATAATTAAAACATTTGAAGGACAGGAATTGAACTGTTGCAGTTAACAAAATTTATTTGAAGAATTACATAACAGAACTTTGGAAATAGGTTTGCTTCCCAACCCGGGAAGCTAAAATGATTACTCACTCATAGTTATAAAACAAACATAATGAATGAGACAGACATTATAACATAGTAGAGTTTAAAAGAAAGAACTCTGTTTGGGGAGAGTTGTTCCACTTCTGGGCTCGTCTCTGTGATTATGCCGACCTCAAAATGATGCTAAAAGGATAGAACGAAGAAAAACGAGCAAACGGATAATTCTTGGTCGTGTCCGGGTCTGGTTAGCCAGACATAAAGCCGGACGTGGGTCGGACAAGGGTCGGACAAGGGTTGGACACGGCCAAAAGTACTGCAGATCGTCTTCTTCGTTTGGATTTCTGGAAAAATGGAAGAATTGGGCTATTTTGGTGATACGAAATGGTAAAAACGGAGTGGGTATGGTGTGTATGGATGGAGAATGTGATTTGGATGGAGGATTTGTGGGAAATGGATGAACGTGAGTGGAATTGGAATTTGGGAGTTCTCTCTATCGTGTTTGTTCTGCCCGTTTCCCCGTCTGTTTTGCATCGTTGAAGTGCTGGGTATTTATAGAGCAGAAAACAAGTGTGAATCAGAGGGTAGAAGGATAAGATTAGGTATGGTTGGTGAGCTGCTGAAGACATTGTGGACTGACGGTGGTCTTGGGCGGTGGTCACAGACGGCGCCGACTGAAGAATTTAACAGAGAATGGAGTCAAAGTTGGTTGCGTAGAATTCTGAATTTGGGGCTGCTGTTCACACGTGTCCGGATTGCGTCCGGCTCAGTCTCATCCGGACGTGTCTTGTCCGGATTGCGTCCGGGTCTGGTTAGCCGGACATGTGCATTTTTGACTGGCTCTAGATTCTTCGTTCGGACTCCGTTTTGGTCCCCGTTTGTTGCATTAGAAAGCTCATGAGATTATCTATCCATTTATATAGCTTTTTCCTACATTTAACACATATAATACATCAGTTCATATCAAAACATAAATCTAGGAAAAATGTAAGATAAGTGAGAAATATTACTTAAAATACTGCAAATTATAAGGTAATTAAACCCTTAAAAGTCTATATATTTCGCACTTATCACTCAACACTCTCATGACTCCTGCAACTTGGTTATACTGAAACAACTCATTATCGAAAACCTGAAAACAGAACTTGTATGTTTCTTCTTTACTTCTCCTTTTGGTTTATTAAACTGACTTCTAGACCTCCAAATGAATATACCATCTTAGATAAATGTATTAGCACTGGTTTAGGTTGATTATTAACCTAACACAACCCTCTGCAACATGGTTAACCATAGAGCTTTGTTTTCAGGAAAATTGTGGAGCTAGAATAACAAAACCTGATGTACTCTATTCTGCTGCTCTTATTTGTCCACGAATTGATTTTCAATTCTTCCCACACTGTTTACACATTTAGTTACACGAATTATCGAGGCTTTAAGCTCATAACCAATGCAAAATGGCACTGTTAGCACTTCTGAGATGTTGTTTTTTTTATACAGAAACCAACTTGCTGAAACTGCAACCTAGATCCTGTGTGACTCTTCCCCCATCTTTCTGTTTGGTTTATTACTTTGTCTTCTAATCTCTCCCAACACTTTCCCATTTAGTTAAGTGTTCAAACAACATTTTAAACTCGCAAAAACAACCTAGACAGCCTTGTTAATCCTTCTGGTGTATTTCATATACTGAAGCAGAAAAACCTACAGGAAACTGAGGTTATGAGTTGGTATATATATATATATATATATTTCTTTTTTTTCCCTAACTTTCTGTTTCAGTTATTAATTTGGTTCTAGTTCTCCCTCATGTCTAGATATTTGATTAAACGTCTTAATACAGTTTTTTTTCTTTTCCTCAATCAAAACTCAAACTCACATAGGAACCTCACTGAACACTCCTTTCACAGAAACAGGAATCTGGAATCCTGAAACTAGAACCTGTGTACTTCCTCTTCCTTGCTCGCAAGTTTTAACTCCCAGTTTCCCAAAAAGGTTAACACATCTTGTTAAACGAGTTAGTATAGTTTTTAAACTCCAGAACAACCCCAAGCAATTTGTTAATCATTACAGAACCTACTCTACTGAGAAAAACTTCAAAAGCTGAGAACTGTAATTTGAAAGTAGAAACAGAATCCATGGACTAATCACTTCTCCTCTTGTTTTCTGTCTGTTGATGATGAATCGATTTCCAATTCTTTTTTTTCAAAATGTTACACCTTTAGTTAGATAGATTTACGCAGTTTTAAACTCATAGACTCTCAGTATAACTTCTTACACAGACCTGAAAAGAAACCGAAATAGAAAACTGAAAGTATGAACTGATAACCTCTCTTCGATCCCTTTCTGTTGTTCCTGGTTTGACTTACAGTTTTTTTTGAAAGCCCACCCAGTTACTTAGGCGCCCACTCGGGTTTTGACTCCAAAAAAAAACAAGGCCTAAGGCAAGAGGATTACTACACTGAAGTTTCCTTAGCAGACTGGAGACTGCTGAAGCATAACTACGTTTCTGCACTAGTTTCATCAGCTGTTGCATACAGATTTTTTTTTGAATCATTTATCTAGTTGCTTAACTCTGAATGACTGATACATTAATTACTTACTGCAACAATTTGCTAGCTTTTATCCCAGGGCAAATTTCACTTCCATACGACGCTAAGACGCACCACAACTCAGCCCAACTGCCACGGATTTCTTGCTGTTGTTAATACAGTCCCCTAACAATTCTTTCCTTAAATTGTCCTAAGGTGTTTATAGTCTAGTAAGGTGTATTAATAATGCATTGGGTGCCTCATTATACCAACAGAATCTTTATAACTCCTCTGGAACTTAGTTTTACAGAAGTAAGAGTTACAGAGTTGGTTTTAGATTTCTGCAAACTATTCCTTACTGTTTTTTTTTCTGCAACAGACTCACGAGTTTACTGGGTTAGTAAATGGGTTTATCTTTGCCTTAAACTCATTATTAACTTAACACTACATCTGTATCATAACTAGGAAGTTAGTAGACAGAGAAGTTGGTTGGTTTACTACCTTGAGCTTCTTCTTTTTCGAAGCTGATTGGCACCGTGTAGATCTCTCTGGCCCATAAGTTCTCGACCTTACTTCTGGTTGCGTTTCAGAGAGGTGTTGCAACTTCTACCCAAGTAGTTTTTTTTCGAACAGACCCAAAGGAACTGCATGCACGGTTCATGCAAGAGAGGAATAAGTGATTTGAGGTGCATAAATCTGCAGTGTCTCAACACTTGCTCTAGCATCCGGAAAAAAAAACAGAAAGTAGACCAAAATAGTATGGCCTTTCGATCTCACCTTGGACTGGTTTTTAAACAAGATGGTTGTTAGCTCCGGTCAGGTGCTTCTTGAAGGAGAAGTGCAGTTGGTTAGAGGAGTTGGGTAGGTGGTGCAACAGACCTTCATTAGGAGCTACAAAAAGAAATGGAGTATGGACTCAGAAGCCATAGTTGTCAATGTCATTCGGGAAATTAAAGGAATCGGCTCCAACAGAGGCATACAGGTTCTGTTTTTTTTCTTGACGATTTCATGCTGGAGATCAACAAAAGAGCTGGAGTGGCTGATTGTACTAATGCCCTTAATGGTTAATACTTGCTAGTCTCAATAAGGTAAGTGGTGGGGGTGTGAAGCGCTCAATCTTTCATGCAGAAGAGGAGTTGTTGTTGTGGTGACGATGAAAACAGGTAGGGAGTGGGGGTTACTGTCGTGGGTTGAGAAAGGAATGAGAATTGGTTGAGGAAAAAAGCCTTGTCTCAGTATGCTCCCGACAGTAAGTCCAAGCTCGCTTCAGTAGTTGTTGGGGACAAGAATGCGGGAGTTAGCACCGGTAATGGAGAGAAGAGAAAGCTGATGAGTCTTACACTTGGTCTGGTGAAACTCAAACTTCGAGCAGGGGGGGAAACCAATTTGTCTCGTTTTCTCTTTCCCAGGCACGCATGGAGCAGGATGAGGTATGGTGGGACTTCACGTGTATACTGACCGAAAGGAAGAGGAGCAGCACCTTGAGTACACTGATCAGAGGAGAAGGGAGAATGATGGTGGCTTTTGGGTATTTAATCAGTAGTTACTTTAGTAGATGGTCTGATAGTCTAATTCATCTAATGCTATGTATCAACACTCTTGTGTTTAGAGGTGTGATATGTTAAATAATACGAGCATAGCTCAACCGGTTAAAGCATTTGGGGAAGGTACGGGAGGTCTCAGGTTCGAACCTCAGCTGGAGCGTCTTTGCTCCCCCCCCCTTTTTTTTTATAATCTATACACATGTTTATTTTTATATATGTATGACTATATATTATATCGTGTTATTATATTTTTTGTCACGAAGTTATACGACGTTATTGTTACTTATTTACAACGTTACAATATCGTAACTTTACGTACATGTATTTTCGTACATATATAAGTACGTGACCATATTAGTGAGTAACGTTGTCATATTCTCGGACACGTATATACTAATTAATTGTTCATACATTATCATATGTCCGAATTATGTTACGCGTTATTTTCGGATAATCTGCTCGCGTTTATGACTTTATGTATTTAATTGTTTAGGGGTATTTCAAAAATGGTGTGTACATATGGGCTGTAGTGTTAGAGAATTTAATCTACAAATCGGTGGAGAGAGAGGAAAGGAAGAAGGAAGAAGAAAGAAGAAGAACAAGGTAAATCATACTCATCTTTGTATAGTTTTGTAAAGTTTAATGTAACAGATTTTAGTAGTGTAAATGAGTAATGAAAATAGTATTGAGTAGTAGTGTAATGTGGAAGAAGAACTAAACTGTTTTGAAGCTTAAAAGACATTTAAAAACTTGTTGAAACCTAGAGGGAATTAGATGTTGTGTGTAGGGAATTTAATGAGTGTTTAATGCTTAGTATGGTGTTGGAGAGTTTGGTATATTGATGTTGTTTATAAACAGGTGAATTGGATAACAATGTGTGAATAAATGATGTGGTGAGAGTGTAAAAATATGGGGGAGACTATGGCAAAATTTACCTAGAACTAGAAGACTTATGAACTAGAAACTAGGTAAAAATATACCCTTGTAGCAGATTTTGATTTGAGCTAGTGAGTGGTAGGTTAGGAGAGATAGTTAATGCATTATAAGCCTTAGGAATGGCATTAGAAGAGGGAGCTATAGAAGAAGAAGTGAGGACCAAAATCTGTAGCAAAACACAACTAGGAAAAACAATGTGAGTTCTGAAATGGAATTTAGAAAACAAGTGTGTAAATTAGTATAGAAATGAGTAAGGAGTTGATGGGTGAACTAAGGTGTATTAGAAGGTTTATTTAGTGTTAAAACATATGGGATTAAGAGTATGAACAATGGGGAAGTAATGGGTAAGAAGAGGGACTAAAAACAGAAATAAAAATGCAATTACTGGACTGGACCGACCTTGGGA
Organism: Limonium bicolor; assembly: GCA_023374045.1. Classification (NCBI taxonomy): domain Eukaryota; kingdom Viridiplantae; phylum Streptophyta; class Magnoliopsida; order Caryophyllales; family Plumbaginaceae; genus Limonium; species Limonium bicolor. The sequence goes on from CM041780.1 coordinate 120,914,100, forward strand.
CCGGACTTGTAAGGTCGGTCGAGCCCAGATTTACAAAGACGGAAACCTTCTGGAATGGACCGACCTTAGGACCGGACATGCAAGGTCGGTCGGCCAGAAAATTTCCCGTAATGAAACCTACTGGAATGGACCGACCTGGGACCGGACATGCAAGGTCGGTCGGCCTAAAATTTTCCCGTTAAGTAACTTACTGGAATGGACCGACCTTGGGACCGGACTTGCAAGGTCGGTTGGCCCTGAAATTTCCAGCGTATTACCCTACTGACTTTGACCGACCTTGGGACCGACCCTGGGTAAGGTCGGTCGAGTCATAAAAAAAATTTATTTTAAAATAAAACATATATATATATATATATATACACACATACATAATATATGTAGAAGTACACCCTTGTTGTGTAAAGAAATAAACTTAAAGTAATGAAAAGTAGATAAACAATGTGTAAGTATAAGAATTGTAAAGACTTAGTAAGTATGAGTTAGAAAAACATAAAAAGGTATACGAGTTAAGTTAATGGTAGATAATTAATCACTCGATCACATGTGTGTTATAGGACTTGATTTGTGAACACCGGAGGAAAGTCGGTTACAAGTACAACGGTGAACGGTATGAACTTCTCATGCCCCGTATGCTACCTTGGTTACTCTGATTTGTGTGTTGCGTGCTAATTGATCACCAAATAAGATAAATGCACGAATCGGAGTTATTATGCTTACATATGTAGTGTTGTATTTTGTTGAATATTGTCTTTAAATCATAGTTTGTATAATTCATGAAATGTATGGATGATAATGAATGTGTGTATGCTTGTTGTATTGTATTGTGACCGAATGTTATTGTGATTGGACTTCTAACTGATTCCTAACAAGCTAACCAATCTAACTTAATAAATTGGTAATTAAATTGGAATGAGTAGAAGTCCGATATAGTTTCGGCCACGCGTGAGGATGAGGAGACACAAGAGGTTGGTTCCGATTCCTGGCTCTTAAACTGGTCTACGGCCCAAACCCCTTAAATGGGTAGCATCCTGGATTGGTGAGCCAAGTAAAACCCGGTGGTGGGACGGTGTAGTCCCTGCCCGGAGGTCATACCGACTTAACATGAGTAAGAGTAAGTAAGTAAGAATGAGTAAACAAGTATGGAAAAGTAAGTAAGTAAAGTAAGATAAATTGTATGCAAGTGTTGTGTAATGAGTAAAGAGTAATAAGCATCCGATTAACCCGGATGCGTAATTTGGATAACCCTTGTGAAGGTAAGAATTGTGTATGCCATTGTATTGTGTTTAGCATGCGTATTGTATTGTGTATGAATGTATGATGAATGTAAGGCATGTATGTATGTTAATAATGAACCACATGTTTATTCGACCTTAAATAGTCGGCGTACCCTTGTTAGCACTCGGTATATGCGAAGTTTATATGCAGCTTTGTGCTGAGCCCCTGGGTCCCCGTTTTTAACATAATGCAGGTCCTCGAGAAGGGTGAAGACTATGAAGAGATTTAGTTTAATTTCTTTTTGGTGTAACGATGAATTGTGATGGTGTACCAAGTTGTACACGGCTGTAAGCCTTTTTTAGCCGGTGTACCATGGGGTACACCCTTTTGGATAATGTTAGGATGGTGAATTGGGTATAGATGAGTGGTTGCTTAAACTCATTATTTTTGGGAGCTAGTGAAAGGATGTAATCGAATACACTTAAATACTCGGTAGTCCAGCAATGTAAGGATATGATCTTTGTATTTAGTAAGCAATGTTTTAGTAGCTCGGTATATTTAGTCATCAGACCGTCACTATAAGTAGTATAAGCCTAGCTAGCCGTATGGGCGGTTAGCGGCGTTGTATCACCCGCCGTAGTAGTAGTATTTCCGCTGCGAGTATTTAGGATTATTGGGATGATTGGACGGTAAGTATAGGATTAGCGGTAGGGGTGTTACAACAACTGAATGCTGATGGATCCATCGAACGCTACAAAGCTCGTCTTGTAGCCAAAGGGTTCAGTCAACGATTTGGATTTGACTACACAGAGACCTTTTCTCCCGTTGTTCGCATGACCACCCGCCACTACTCTCTTGCCATTGCGGTTAAAAAGGGATGACAACATCAACTAGATTTCAACAACGCTTTTATACATGGAGATCTCCATGAAGAGATATATATGCACCCTTCCCCCGGGTTAAAGACAAATGGCACTGCCAATGCATGTTGCCTTCGAAAATCTTTATATGGTTTAAAACAAGCATCCCGACAATGGTTTGCTAGGTTGAGTGATCTTCTCGAGACTCTAGGATATACGAAGTCTGACAAACGATTACTCCCTTTTCAGTAAACATCGACACAATCATACCACTCATCTCGCGATATATGTAGATGATATCCTCCTCGCTGGAGATGACATTAAGAAATAACTATATTAAACAGCACTTAGACAAGGAATTCAGGATCAAGGACTTGGGAAAACTAAGCTACTTCCTTGGAATGGAATTCCTTCACACAAACTCAGGACTTGTCATATCACAACGAAAATATGTAATGATCTAATAAGGAGTTTGATACTATGCATGGAAAACATTCTCCCTCTCCGTTGCCCTTGGGTGCAAACTACATCGAGACGAAGGGGGGAACTCTTGAACATCCATATCTATATCGTAGTTAGTCTCATCGGTAAACTGAATTTTCTCACTCACACAAGACCTGACATCGGGTTTACGACTCAACTTCTTAGTCAGTTCCTAAAAACACCGAGAGTCACTCATTATAATGCAGCTCTCCATACTTAACAATATCTAGAGGCACCATGAACTATGGCATCCTATTGAACAACACTCCATCTCTATCGCTGGATGCGTATTGTGATAGTGATTGGGCTAGTTTGCCCAACCACAAAAAAATCCGTATCTGGTTACATCATTCTCCTAGGAGGAAGCCCAATTGCGTGGAAATCAAAGAAGCAGAAGAGTGTCTCACTATCCAGTGCCGAAGCCGAATATCGGGCCATGTGAAGTGTTACATGCGAGCTTGCCTGGCTGACAAGAATCATCCACGAATTGGGCGTTGATCGCTCCAATCCAGTTCCGGTCAACTGTGACAACAAGTCTGCTGTCTACATTGCTCGCAATCCATTCAACATCAACGAACCAAACACATAGAGATCGACATACACTTTGTTCGACAGAATATTCTGAAGGCTTATTCAAGTTCAAACTATCTCCAAAACAAAGCAGCTGGCAGATTTCCTGACAATGAGCCTTGGCGGCACAGATTACACAAAAATATTACATTAGTGGGTTTATATCTCATAGATGACTAAGTTTGTATGGGGTAGACTTAAAGGGGGCTGTTGGTTTATTCCTAAGTTACCCCTGTTATGTTCTCATATTTTCCTATCTATGACACTTAGTATAAATACTCCCACTCTATACTATGTCAACAGATATTCTCATTAATGAAATACAATGAGTCTATTATTCTACCTAATCCAGCACCAGAAGAAGCAGCCTTTCGACAATGAAATGGAAGAGTGAGAATTTGAGAGGGTTGAGAGTTTGAGGAGAGAGAGGAGCGTGGAAGCGATATGACGAAGATGAATACGATCGTGAGATCGATCGTGTCGTAAATAGAAGATAAATGAAATAATATAGAGATTATCATAATTAATTAATAAGTATATTTAATTAGAGAGGAAGAATTTATAGTCAATATTGTAAAATAATTTGGAAGATGAATTCACAAGTAATATAGTGATGATAATAATTTGAAAGTGGAAAGTAAATAACGTTGTAATCTATGGAAAAGTCTAGATTCAACGCGTTAGAAAAGTTAGGAGATATTACTTAATTGAAATTAAATAAGAAAAAGAATAGCTGATTGTTGAAAGAGAATAAGAATGAATAAATATCTTTCTGAGGAATAATCTTTGTCTAAAATAAATAAAATGAATATTAGTAAATTATTTAAGAGAGAAGTGGAGATCGTGTATAGCGGGTAACGTATTTGTTGTTTAACATAATCAGGAAAGAGAAGAGTAGGTATTTTAAGAAGAAGCAAAATCCAACTTGTGCTCTTAGAAATAGTAATTATAATAATAATGATACTTATTTATTATAGGTAGCAAAATCTACTTGAGCTCTCAAGATTTGAAGATGTGATAACGTCAGTAGAGTTGGGAATAAATAATAAATAAATATTACACATATGACGTTGGTGAGAATAAAGAAATTGAAATCATTATAATTATTTTAGAGATAAAAGGGTTATGTGACTTCTATGGGCCTCTGTGTTAATACTATTCCTGACTAACTATATAATATCATATTTATCTCTACTATATATTAAATTAATCCTATGTCAAATTTGCGGGTATTTCAGGATGTTACATCGATTCCACTATGCGTTCACTTCTGGGTAAACAGCAAAGAGAAACAGAATCATTCCCTTTGTGGTTGTTTGTTTTATATTTTTAGTGATTCCGTTTCCCCCACTTCAAGTTTTAAAAATCTCATATCCCTCTTTAGTGATTCCCCCCAAAATCCTAGGGAAAAGTATTCCCTTTCCTTCCTCTTACCCCTATCAACATCTTTTACATAAACAAATTTAATATATATGGTATATAATTTATATACTTAATATAATATATGATACATAATTTTTATAAATATTAATATACAATATTTATATCTAATAGAAATATAAATATATTTATTTATAATTGAGATAATATGAAATAATAATATATTAATAAATATTTACTATAATCATTTAAAATATAAAATAAATATTATTTATATTTGAGCAAATGAACAAATACTATATAGAAATATATAAATATTATTATAATTTAACAAAATAAATTATAAATAATATAGATATTATTAATAAATTTAAATAAAATATTAATATATATAATCATTTATACATATTTATATTAGTTATAATTTAAATAAATATGAACAAACATGATGTATAATATATATTAATATTAATAAATATTCATTATACTTTAAATGCTATAAAGATAAAAAAATTATTTACATATATATTTTTTTAAGGAAATAGTAGAGGGTATAATAGAGGAAAAAATTTAGATATAGATTTAATGTAATTTAATAGGCTAAAAGGATAGTTAATAATATTATTATTGTAAAATTAAAAACTATAAAATTAAAAATATTAATATATAGTTATATATAATTTATATAAAATATGATTATTATTTATAACTTAAATATATAAAATAAAATAAAATAATTATATATTTAGACAAATTTCAAATATTGTTATATATTAGGTATATAAATTTAATTATATTGTATATACAATCTATATAAATATTAATATATATCATTATAAATTAAAAACTATTTATATATGCTATGTAATTTATATAAATATTAGTATATGTCACATAAAAATTAAATAAATATAATATATATTATTCATAATGCAATTAAGTATTAACACTTCTCTGTTTGGAACCAAACACCAACAAAGATCATCATTGAGAATTCTATTCCGTTTCCGTGTAGAATCAAACAGACTTCTGGATTCGGGGGAATCCTTCCTTTCCATTCTCTTCCTGATTCATTCTTCGTTTCCTCACCTCGAAGTGAACGTTACCCCCTATGGATAAAATCATTCAAGATCGAACCACGTAAATCTTGTGTCTCCTTTATTACTGATGATCATTATACTCAAGTCGCCAATCACCATACCCAGAGAAGTTAACACCAATCGCGAATTACACTCTAATTCATAGATTAACACCTTCTAATAATATGCAAAACAAGAGGATATAATTGTTAATTGAAAATGTAAATGTAAACAACCCCTACCGGTAATCCTTCATTATCCTCTAATCTGTCTCAATTACCAATGCTCAAGCAGTGGAATTCCAATACAACCGGGGCGATACAATGCCGTTAGTCACCCACGTGACTAACAAGGCCAATCCAAATTCAAATTCAACAATCTATTTACAATATCGGTCTGATGACGAAATATACCGAGTACTCAACATTTACAAATACCTTTCTTTCTTAACCAATTCAAATACAAATTCAAATACAACCTCAATCACTTCATACCGAGTTTCTACAATCATCAAGTCTACCGATACAATTTGGACTTACCATTCAACATTTCAAAAGTACAACCTCCTAACCACTACCTATGCTTATACAGCAACCCCGTCTTACACTCGCGGACGGTGATTGGCTTCAATGTACCTGGAAAATAAAAACGGCGCCCCTAGTGGCTCAGTAAATTGTGCATATGAAATTCACATACCCGCGTGGGCTAACGGGGGTACGTCGACGACTTTGTCGAGAGCATGGGATTCATTTTAATTCAATCATCATGCAAGGCAGTTTATATTATATGTGTACACTAGTGCAAATACTCAATATATAAACAAGGGTTACAATCACACTAACACAATAAGTTGGTTGGTTAGTATTACTTAATCTTAGGCCTTGAGGGTTTCTACCTCACTATGCCTTTGATCCTTATTCATTATCTTACCATTTTCTGGGTTACTCTTACTCAAGCCCCATTATTCCCAAATTCAATTCAAGTTCTACAAAACACAAACTCAATTATCTACTCAAACTCAATATCTCAATTCTCTCAAGTTTCAACTTAATTCTCAATACTCAAATTCTCAAGTTACTAACTCAAATCTCTACTCTCAAAAATCATTCTCAAATCTCATCATCAAATTCTCAAACTCAATCTCAATTCTCAAATCAAGTTCTCAATTAAATTCTCAAATTCACAAAGGCATCTTTTAAGTCATTGCCCTTGACCTCCGGGCACAGTCTTACACAAGACTCACCAACGGGCTTACAATCAAACGGAACTATACACCTAGTTCCTCAAATTCTCAAGGTCGTTTTTCTACCGGACTACTCAAATTCCCAACTCTCCGCTCTCAGAGTTATATTTGTAATCACATGGATTAGCCTAGGAAGTCTCTATCTCGATATCCTCTAATAGCTTAGGGAATTTCCAATGTCTAGTATTCTCAGATTTAAGGGTTCCCCCAACGTATCGAATACTCTCATGTTCGGGACATTGTTTATATTAGTCAGATCTCTCATTGTGGGTCGACTATCTTTTCTAAGGGGTTGGTGACCCTTACCATTCTTTACTTCTCTCAAGGTTCATGTATTGAACAATCATCAATCCTCTAAATAGAGGCTCATTATATACTTCCATATTAATTGTTTTGTGGATTAAATCAATTCGTTTCTCACACCGTTATCGGGAGTTTACTAATCCGTACACTCTCTCACATTCTAGTGAGTTCATAAGTTTAATTATCGTTATTTTGGTTCGATAGTTTTCGTGTGTTGCCACGTTCTAGTTACTTTGCGGAACGGCTCTAACTACGAGTCACTAATCAAACAAGACTCAACTATGAGTCGAACTATAGTACACATTCAAAATTCAAGCACCTCATCCACAATAAACACATTTCATGAATTATACAAACTTCAAATTAAAATACATTCCAACAGGGAGCAATACAATACAAGCACAAGAAGGTGCAATCAATCCGATTCGTGCATTTATCTTGTTTAGGTGATACACAAAGCATAGAAGCACACAAATCAGAGTAACACCGTTAGCATACAGGGCATGAGAAAATCATACCTTTCACCATGGTTTAACTTTTACCGTGTCACCTCACTTTGCTCGGTTCACACACGATCCTCTGATAATGTTTCAAACATTGCTACTAATACCAAGCTCATACGATACTTAAATAATTACTACTCCCGTACTCACCCGTTATCCCGTTATCTCGGTTTTACTCTTGTTAAATTTATGTTCTTACTTCTCACTCATTCCTATACTTGTTTATTCTTCTTAGGACCTTTACACATCACTAAACAAGGCCTTAAAAACATCAAAACCATTACCAATCAATCCCCCACCTTCTAATGCCTTAAAACCACTTTTGGTCATATTTTGGGGGTGGTCCGGGACTTGGTCCGGACCCAAAGTCCCGGACCAATACGTTTTTGTACTCTCGGCTCAATTTCACACCTGGTCCGGGACTTGGTCCTGGACTTAAGTCCCGGACCACTTCCAGTTTTTACTCTCAGGGCTTTTTTGATGCGGTCGGGACTTGTTCTTGACCTAGGTCCCGGACCCTGCTAAAAACTGCTACTTATATAATTTTTCAACCCCTAATCCACACCTAATCATTCCCTAATCTTTCCACATGTTTAAACACCCTAAAACACTCCTTTTAAAACTCCTTAAATCATGGTCCAATCCTTACTCCGATTTTGTTCGATTTCACAATGTTCAATTCCCACATTTTACACTTTGCACACTAATGCATTTCTAACTTCTTCTTGATAGTTTACAACCTCCTACCACATTACCAAATCACTTATTGACCATAACCAATTCATCTTAGGCATCCTCCTTTCTAGTTCCCCAAATCTCTTCATTTCCTTCAAGACTTTGCAACCTAGTTCTCTCTAAACTCCAAGGCCACTAGTACACTAACTTGCTACAGATTTTTGCACTCTCTCTCTCTCAACTATTATATCCACTCAAGGTTGGTTAACTAACCAAAATAAATTCCTTACAACACATAGTTCATAGTTCAACACCAAGAACACTTTATTTCTACCAAAATTTTGCCATAACTTACCTATAAACCCATCATATCCAAATTCACCGATCTTCATCTAATTTAATCCAAAACTAGCCACACCCATGAAGTTTCCTACCAGCACACAACACTTCATCAAAATTTACCAAAACCAAACAATATAAACATATTCAAGTAACTTGGCTCAAAGGCCCTAAGTTCAAACAACAATTCCACAATTCCTCCTAGCCTCAAGCAAAACACAATTTTGCTCCAGATTTTATCTCATCTTTTATTTTCCCCAACCCAAATTCTAAAACAATCAATATAGTTATTAAGGTAGTTTTCTTACCTTAAGTTCTCAAGTTTCTTTTTAAGTCCTTCTCTTCTCCACTCCTCTTGATGCAAAATCGGTCAAGGCAATGTAGTTGCCCATTTCCAACCCAACATTCAAAACAGAAATAAGTCTAAGTAAAAACACTTAACTTATTAATTAAGAATGCTTAATGCACTAAAATTGGTAATTACATTGGAAACCCTAGAAATGGGTTTTTGCCATGAATTAAAAGGGGAGCTTCAATCCACCATTGTAGGCTTGGAGAATAGTTCAAGCAAGGAAGGAAAACAAGGTATTAAAGGGGGCAAAAATTGGCCACATCAAGAAATGAAGGAAAGGTGGGTTTTTCTTGGATTTTCTTACCTTGAATGAAAGAGGAGACTCCAAGCTTCAAGAATATATGATTTTCTCTTCAAATGGCCAACACCCATGGAAGTCAAATTCATCTTTTGAAGATTTTGAAACGAGAGGAAGATAGCTCTTGAGGAGAGGAGGAAGAATATGTGGTTATTTTCTCATTTGGAGCTTTAGTGAAGCTTGAGCATGAAGAGAAAGAGAGGGCTGCCATGGAAGCTCCTTAAAATCACCATCAAGGGGGAGAAATGGAGGAAAATCGGCAGGAGGAAGAAGTGAGAGAGAGAGAGAAATGAGAGGAGAGAGATGAGGGAAGTCACCTTTTTACTTTTTCACTTTTTCTTTCTTTTTCTTTTCTTTCTTTCTTTCTTATTAGGGGTTAAATGAGTCAAAAGAGAGGGGTGAGTCAATTTAAAAACCGGCCCCCGTATTACATGCAAGCTGGAGCATTTTCGTCTTTTACAAGAACGCTCGTTAATTACCCGTTTTAGCACTATTCACTAACCGGGCCCGTTTTCTGGAATTTTCTGTTTAATTAATTTTAATGGCTCTTAAGCTTCCATTAATGTTTATATATAGTTATTTGATGAACTATAATTTTTATGGGTCCATTTGACCACTCAAAGTCATGTTTTCGGGTTTTCTCGAAAACGTGCGCTAAAGCTTTATTAGCGTTTTTAATTCATTTTATGGATCCGTTTTGTTCGGGAATTATTCCTGTATATTAATTAGGCCTAAATAAGCCTTAGGAATCCATCTAAGACCCTTGTCGAAGTCATATTCCTCCTATGGTCACATAACGCTCATTTTTGCGTTTTCGCTTTTTAAGCGTTTTCTCTTTTCTTTTGGATTTATTTCTTTACCAAAATTCTTTAGGCACTAATAGGCCCTCAAATACCATATTAGAGTAATTTAATCACCCTCATTAATTTCGGGGTATTTCAATCTACCCCCTTAAAGAACTTTGCCCTCAAAGTTAGTGAATCTAATATAGTCACTCACATAGGTATTCTATGCTAAGGTTATTACCTCTATATACCTGCCAAACACCAAAGTCTGGCTCAATGTATACCACACATCCAAACAACATGTCACTGTATGCATAACAATCAAAAATATTCTTTTTCCAAATGGGGTCCATCCGTGGATAAAGAAGGCACACCAGTCCTCTCCATATCGAGTGATCCCTCAGGTACCGGTCACGTTTGAACACTTACGCTTTCTGGTTCACGACTGTCATGACGTCGGGCACTTACGCTTTCTGGCCCTACGGTCCTTTGGTTCTGATCAAATTCATTTGCACATCTAGAGATCCTCGGGCTACAAATTGGGTACTCTCCCCACACCGGACTATTCATATCCGGCTGCCCTTGGAAAAATACAAAACACACGCCCACCATTCAACCGTTCATCAAGACTTAAGGCCGCAGCCACGGCGGGTGACAGCGGTTTTAAAACTAATCATCACTTCCACCGGCTCACAACTAGCCTTACTTCCCGGGTTCGACCCGATACTGGTGCCTAGCCATGGAAGGTCAAACTAGCACCCGTGGGAGCGGTTTCAAAAACCGATCCTCATTCTCGATTTGAAGAAAATCTTTGTACAAAAATCAGTTTGGAAATTCATTGAAAACTCAATACAACTCCAAATTCCAATTTATGATAATTATTCCTATTACTAGCGTTATTACTCGTGACCACTTATAGGGAGCTTCAAGAGTCATTCAACCCCAATGTGATCAGCATTGGTGTTGAACTATCCTTCCACCCCAATTTGTGTTCGGTTTCCCTTGATCGCTAGAAAATCAAGTTCCACCTCCCACCTCAATTCACACAATCAAATAATCAATCATTATTTCATTTTCTATCTTTTTATCTTTCGAGTCATAATCACCAAGGCAATACACTTCCAATTTATAGAATTCTTTTACTCACTTACTATCATCTTATCAATTATTACTCAATTTAACTTCAACAAACTATGCCTAAGGAATTCAAAGGTAGTTCTCCAATTAATTTTCTATCCTCCAATCATTTGGAAGTAAATCAATTTCTATCCTCCAATCGTTTACAAGAAAATCAATCAAGTCACCTAAGGGACTCAATTCCCACTATGTTCTACATCGGTTTCATCCCGATTTATACTCATCAAATCTCCAAAACATACTCATTTCTCAACACCGGTTTCATACCGGTTCATATCTCATACTGTTACCAATCAGGGTTCTCATTCCCCTGGAGTTTCTCTACTCCTTTTCACTTCTAATCTCACAAAAGTTCCAATCATCAAAACAAATTCTTTTGCGCTATGCGCATTGTAGTTTACGCCCTCATTACGTAAAACATACAGTTTGCGGTTTTCGCTCTACCCCCCTTAAAAAGGGATTACGCCCACGTAATCTACCATATGTCAACATTGGGCATTGGTCACAGGCATTCAGCCGTCATTGAGTATTTCAGCTTCCATGCGGTTTATTATACAATGTTCCTTGATCAAAGGGTCTTAACCGTATTGCCGGTTAGTCCCTACACCAAGAATTTTCATCTGAGTTGTTCAACTCTTAACCGGGTTCGGTTCTAGCCTTAGAGGCTTCAAGGCATTTGAAATACCCCGACCTTAAATACGGCGATTAAATTATCCTAATGGGTATTTAAGAGCCTAATAATGATTAAGTAATATTGGTAAGGAAAAATAAATCCAAAAGAAATAAAGAAACGCTTAAAAAGCGTAAAACGCTAAATAAGCGTTAAACAACCATAGGAGGTATAAGACCTCGGTTAGCGTAATATAAGGATTCTAAGGGCTTAATTGAGTCGAAATAAATATTAGGGAACAAATCCCGAAGATAACGGATCCTCAAAACGGATTAAAAAACACAAAAGAATCCTAAAACGCGCTTTTCGAGGAAACCGAGAAAACGTGATATTAACCAGGGTTAAATAGAATCGTAACAATTATAATTAATTAAATAGTCATTAATAAATATTAATGAAGGTCTAGAGCCAATAAAATTAATTAAACGAGAAAATCCCGAAAAACGGGTACCGGTTAGTAAAACTGTCAAAAACGGGAAGTTGTGGGGCGAGAGTGTAAATAAAAAGACTTGTGTGTCCCCTTTTGAAAAATAAAAAGTTAAAATCAGTATGGGGCTGTGTGTGTAGCCGGCTGATTTTAATGACCCATACCCCTCTCTTATTTCTCCTTATGTGCTAAGAGACAAAAGAATAAGTAACAAAAACAAAAGAAAAGTAATATCTCTCCTCCCTCACAAACCCTCTCTCACGCTTTATTCTACCCAGTATTCCTCTTCTCCTTCTCCAAGCAGCCGCCTATGGTGATTTGAAAGACCTAGAGGACAGCCACTTCTTCCTCCATTTTTGAGAGACCAAACCACCACCAAATCTCACAAAAATAACACCGTTGGAATCCTCTCTTCAAGGAGAACCATCTCCACCTTTCAAAAGTTGAAAAAACCGATTTCGTTTTCATGGGTATTGTCATTTTTGGAGTCTAGAAGTCACCGGTTGAAGCTCCATTCTCCTCTTCATGTCCTAAGGAAAAGAAAGGACCAAACCATTCTTTGAGTTCCATCTGTTTCATTTTTCTACTGAAAATCAAGAACCCACGTGAGCTCCATTTCCTTGTTTAGCCGTTTGACATTGCAAGAGGGGGCATTGTCACTTTGGTAACTGGAAACGAGGGTAGAGAAAACAAACAAGGAAGAAGAGGAGAGCAAGAAGAAAGAAAGGAAGAAAAACAAAGCAAAAGCAAAAACGTGAGGTAACAAGACGCCTCTGTATGGATTTAGTATAGTGTATACGTATGTATTTGTTTAGCAAATGTAAACCTACTGAAATGGTATAAGATAGGTTAGCATAATGGTATTGGTAGCATTAGTAAGTTAGAATCTGTTGAAAACAAAGAAATGAGTTACTAGAGACAACATTGAGTTGTCTGATGCATATATACATATAAACTGTCAAAGCATATGTAAGTATAAACTGAGCAGGTCGAATGTGTTTGGTTGTGTGAGCAAATAAATGTGATGAAAACCTTAAGTTTAGGGGGTACCATGTCAAAATTTAGAGAGGAAACTATATTACTTAGAAGCTGGTAGCCATTGTCGATTAAGAAAGAAAATGAAACAGAAGCAATAGCAGCAGCTCGATGAACTGCAACAGATGAAAGAAAACAAAATTGACAGAGTGTGTAACTTATCAGTAGGTTGATAAATTTGATTTTTGTGATGGAGTAAGGTAGGTTAGATGCTAAATAAGCTATAAAACATGTTAGAAACAAGAAGGATTGAGTGTGGGATTCATGGAGGATAGATTGAGCAAAGAAAGAATGAAACAGAGCATGAAAAGATTTGCATTTCGTAACAGACCAGAGATGGTCCAGGACTTAAGCCTTGTATAAGGTCCCGGACCATCCTGTCAAAATAAACCGAGAGTTGCCATAATGCCCTGGTCCGGGACTTAGCCTATGTATGAAGTCCCGGACCATAGTGAAAATAAGTTCGAGATTAGAGGCAGCTTATGGTCCGGGACTTACCTTATGTATAAGGTCCCGGACCATAAAAAAAAAACACGATTCGAGAGTTGTGATCTGTGTTGGTCCGGGACTAAGGACCCGGACAAGGTCCCAGACCAACACCAAAATACACCCGTAAGAGTTATTTAAATGGGCTATAAGTTAGGGAAGTGAGTGGGGATGAGTGTATAAGATGAGTAGAACTTAATTAATGATGATTAAGGGTTATTAGAAGTAAGAACAAGCTAGAGTAAGAGTGAGAAGTAAGTAAAGAATGAGAATGAAATTGTACAAGTAAGAATTAGTAAGTATGTAAAGTGGATGAACTAAGGCAATTTGAAGGGCCTAGGTAGTGTTTAAACATGTGAGATTACATGTAAGAAGATTGGGGAAACAATGGGTGAAGTTGGGAAAGAAAAATAAAATCTGTAGCAAGGTCTGACTCCGTCCGACCCAGACGGTGAGTCGGACGTGGGTCGGACGGGGCTTGAGGAACGAAAACCAAACTTTCTGGAATGGTCCGACCCAGAGCCGTGAGTCGGACGTGGGTCGGACATGGCTTAAACAACGGACCAAAACCTTACTGGAATGGTCCGACCCAGGGCTTGGGTCGGACGGTGGGTCGGACGGCCCTATACTTACAAAAAAAAACAGTAAGCTTAGAACTAGTATATATACATATATATATATATATATATATATATATATATATATATATATATATATATATATATATATATATATATGTATACCCACCTATACATTTGTATATACATGTGTATGTAAATTATGGACAAGTAATGGAAAGTAAGTAAAATGAAATGTAAGTGTAAGGAATGTAAAGGCTTGGTGAATAAGGATTAGTAAACACAAAAGTAGCTGAGTTAAGATTAATAATGGTAGATTAATTATTCGGTTGTATGTATATCATAGGATTTGAATTGTGAATACCGGAGGAACGTTGGGATACAAGTACCACGGTGAAAGGTATGATTTCTTCATGCCCTGTATCCTAATCTGGTTACCCCGATTTGTGTGCCTATTTGACCACCTAAATAAGAAAAATGCACGAATCGGACTATATTGCACTTACCTGTGCTTGACTTATGTTGTGCTTGATATTTATTGTCTTGAGCACTAGTTTGTATAATTCATGAAATATATGAATGATGATGAATGGTATTCGAACCTCGTATTGTACTTGTGTAATGTATTGTACCTCGTATGTATGTGTATATGCGTATTGTATTATTGTGGCTTGGATGTTGACTTGTGCTAATTCCTAACTATCTAACTCCTAACTTAAGTGAGTAAATTGGAATGAGTACAAGTCCGATATAGCTTCGGCCACGCGTTAGGATGCGGAGTCACAAGAGGTTGGCTGCAATTCCTGACTCTTAAACTGGTCCGCGGCCCAAATCCCTTAAATGGGTAGCATCCCGGATTAGTGAGTCAAGTAAATCCCGGAGGTGGGACGGTGTAGTCCCCAGGGCCGGAGGTCCCGACGACTTAACTTGAGTAAGAGTAAGAGTAAGTAAGTATGGATCCGTAAGTATGTATGAGTATGTATGCGTATGTATGAAGTAACGAGTAAAAGAGTAATCTCCACCCGATTAACCCGGGTGGACCAATGAAGCTAACAACGTATGTTGTGCATGAGATGTGTATGTGTGATTCGGAAGAGGTAAGTATGTATTGGTTGGTTTATATTGTATCCCTTGTATGAACTGAATTGTATGTATGTATGTTGTGTAAGTATTATTGTACTGTGTGTAAGAGCATGTATGCATGTATTCTTGTATGAAAATGAACCGCATGTATTCGACCAAGTGGTCGGCGTACCCTCACTAGTACGCGGGGTATGCGGTTATCATGCTCGGCGAAAGTTGACCCCTTCGGGGGACATTTTTTAGTGTGCAGGTACCCGAAGAGACTATGGTCAAGGAGAGAGACCGGAGGCACACCCTTGTAATTAGGAGTAAGTAGTTTGTGAGGAACGGGTAGTAAGTAGCCTCATAGTGAGTACGTATGAACTTTGAAGAGGTAGTATATTTGTATAAGGATCTTAGTAAACTCGGTATGTAGAATATATTGTATGATATTTGAAGTATTGTATCAAATGGGAAGAAGGTAGCGTGTATTGGTGTATATGGTAGATATGTAATACTCGGGATTCCGGTCCATCAGACCGATGCTGTAAGTAGAAGTAGTAGTAGCCTTGTTAGTCACGTGGGTGACTAACGGCATTGTATCACCCACTGTATGTAAGTATATATCCGCTGCGTGTATCTGATGTGTAAGGAGATTGGACAGTAAGCACAGCAGTAATAGTAGGGGTGTTACAAAAAGTGGTATCAGACCAAAGTATCGCTCTGATGACTGGAAATACCGAGTTTAGGAATTACCGAGTTAGGAATTAGAAGCTTAGGGCTATGGGCTGAGTGATAGCATTGGAGAGATGCTAGTTAGGAACTCCCGGTGAGTACCGGATACCTACAATACCAGTCCCGCCCGCCGTAAACCCCACTGTGTAACTTGGGAAAGGACGCCAGAGAGAAGAAAAGTCTTCTCATACTCGGGGAAACCCGATCTGGCAGTGGTGAATCAATCACACAGTAAACAAGAACCGACATGTAGTAGATTCCAAGAACTGGAAGTCCCGGAGACAGTTCCCGGTTGAACCACAACCCCGCACGTAATAGCGGTAGAATGAGCACTCCAACCACGAGGAGGCTATAACTTGCAACAGCATGGGCGACCTACTTAGCAGTCGTGAAACCTAGCTAGTCAACCAACATCAGGACAGAAGCGCTAACCGTGCAACGGAATGAAAAAAAGGAGCAGTAACGGAACCCGAGACACAAGTCTACGGGATAGTAATACTTGAATAATACCACCAACGGTATGCTAGCCGACTAAGGACATAGTCGGGAGCGGTTAACTCCAAAACTACGATGCCATCAAGGTGGCGATACCTGGCCAATATAGCTCAGACAACTACAATAACAACCATGAGATATAAACCAATAGGACTACAAGCAGTAGTGCCTAAACAAGGAAGGCTCAGTAACCACCACAAATGTGGGAACGAGCCACAAGGAGCGACACTAAACCAAATCGAACGGGAACCTCCAAGGAGTGGAGGAGTACCTAGATCTATGACAGCCATGTCTAGACCACCAAGAAGCTACCTAAAGGAGCGAGTATACCAGTTATAGATCAATAAGATCGAGGGAAGCGTCAACGAGACTAACACAAATGGAAACCATACCGAGATTGGCATAGGATTATCCAAAAACCACCGATACCACGCACTTGCCAAGGCAAGTGCAGTAAAGACAGAGATATGTAAAGGAACACTAACACGTCACAAGTACATAGTAATGTACGGTGACTGTAACGAAACAACCACAGGATCACACATCCTAACACCAGACGTATGGAACCTTGGAAAGGCCTAACGGCCCGACCACTGTATTTAGAACATACCAGTCAGCGAGAGGCTAGATTTGGTCAAGACCTCAACCGTGGCTATGCCATGAGAGATTTCTTTTAACACCGAACCATTGTTTTAAAACCTAAAATTTTCTTTTCAAAACCACAACCCTCTTTTAAAAACCTTGGATTTTAAAACCAGACCAACAGCATTATGGTGAGTATCATAGGATGATACAAGAGGAGTTGGCAACAGAATACTTCACCTAGGCGTGTGACGAACACTACGAGTATACCCGTTACGGGATGTGGGACAACCGCACTCCGAAGGAGCTTGTGGGCCCGACATATAGTTGGGTAAGTGGTAACGTATCAACATGGTACCCCACGTATGTATACATGTAGTGTACGACACACAGGAAGTAGTCAACTCCGTTCTACGGACCATCAGTAAGTTCAACCAGGACAGCTGGACACCTCAGAGGATTAAGTATAAAGGAACTTAGAGAATCCATCTGAAGATGAGGAATAAGAATTAGGAAGTGCAAAGAACACATGCTAGTAAGTGTAGACATTGAATATGTCTCAGGACATCAAAAATACATGACAGCTGGGAAGTATACCCAGCCTAAACACAGCAAAGCAATCACCTATAACGTGAACACCACGATGCTCAACAAACGGGACAGAATTCCCAAGAGCAACCCCAAGATTACCACAAGTATACTCCATCATTGAAGGGAGATACCAAACCTAGTCTTAAACACTAGGAACAAGCATAAACAGTCTACCCAAGGACGGGAGACGTCATGACCCAAAAGGGGAAAACTCAAGTACAACACCACAAGAAGGTACAGTGGACAACATGTCATCAACATTAGCCGGATGTAACGGCATGCTTCAACAACACTCAGGAGCAATCCTTGAAGGGTGTCTGCGTTGCAACAGTTGAACAACAGCGACATGATAAAAGCACGAAAGTTAGAACGAGCACTCGGTTAGGACCCGAAGGGATTTCACTTAACCGGAAATGCCTAAGATACTGGGAGACACTTATTAACACCATTTGCCTAAGAAGGTCTCCTATGGACGGAAGCGTGATGCCACGACCTACCATGGAGCCCAATAATACCTCAAACCCACGACAGTATACATGGAGTGGAAACATGTATAAGCAGCTTGCAAAAGCATAGCTGGCAGCAATATGGCTCTAAGGCCATAAACCTGATGCGTGGTGTAACCCTAAACGGTTGCAAAACCCGCACCACCGCTAACAAGACTTGCAAGAAATATTGCCTCATACGACAAGAAATCAACAACTGGACCATAGATTCAAACCCAACATTCTGAGTGGCTTGGAGTAATGGCCAACCCAATGTCACTGTCACTAGAGCATCAGCCTAGTATACAGTTGACAGAGTTCTTAATTACCGCCATGCCTTCTGTAGCAATGGTAGCACAGAGGCATGAGAATCATGATAATGCCAACATTGGCCTAGTCCACACCTGGACACTACGAGAAACCCAAGGGAAGGTACCCCTCGTCAACCGAAGATCACAAATGCGGTGATGATGTGAACCCTTAGAAAAGGCTTCCACTTACTATAACAATAAACCACGCAATAGATATTGCCAAGGGGTGATGGAATAAGGAAATCAGATTTCCGAACCATTACGACTTAAAGGAGTAAGCATACTCCATATGTACTCAAGCATGTGGTGAACCATTGTGTAAACACCAACATAGCAAACCTTGCCATTAGACCTATGAGTGGAGACAAACCCTCAACAGGAACCTTCACTTGTCAGTGATAGAATACCCTCCAATTGGAGAACGGGACCAGAAAACCCTTGAAGTTTCATGGGATGTCCTGGTAATATACATACAAGCAAAACTACATAGCCAGAGCCTAAACCAATGCTCAGCACTGAAAGGCAATAATTATCAAGCAATTAATGTGAACACACATTGAACACCATGAATGACTAACGATCAAGAGAGCTTATAACCCGATGAGTTATCTCATCCTTGGTCAACCAAGATACTTGGTAGATTGTATCACAAATGATGATAGAATGTGAGGTAAGTTAACCTACACATAAAAACCTAAGTGGAATAAGACATCTCCACATTGTGAAGATAATAAGATTGTGTATGCTACGACAACCGTCATACACACAAGCACAGGGAACTCCTAGTGTATTTACACCATAAGGAGATGGTGCCAAGGACAATGTCACTAAGTAAAAAGGAACTACCACAGTAACAGAAACAGTAAAAGCAATGTTGTACAATGAGTAAGAATACGGTGCGCAACAGGCGACCGCTATGAGGGAGCAGTTAAGCAATAACACGGAGTATAAGTATGAGATGACCCACAGAAATATTCTTTCCTATCACATAAGTGACTTACTGTCAAGCGTTTACGCCTCTGCACTCTGTATGACTGAGTGTTTTGGTATTGCACTTGTGCAGCTAATGATCTAATGGGATGGCTAGGGATATGAAGAATGTAAACCGTAGTAAATCCTTCTTTTCACCAACAGACATGGCAAGCCAATTAAGCAAGCTTAGCAACAAACCGTGCGGCCTGAGGCCAAAGAAGCATGAAGAGTGTAACACACACTAACAGTCACAGATGTGAATTCCAATGGAATAAAAGGCGTAAGGAGACTTAAGAAAATCACTAGGACCGACGCATAGGAATGCAAGGTCATACAAGTAAAGAACACTTGTACTGAACCAGGGAAACTGGTAGAATTCAGAAGCTAGTGACACCAGAGGAAGCACTACAACTAAGTAGTGACTTAACCTCGCCTGACAATAAGTCGAAGGAACTTAGTGAATAACCCTGGAAGCACGAATAGCATGTGCAGTAGATTACCAGAGAGCTGGTTAAAATCTTAAACTCATTGAGTTCGAACGCGGTAAAAGAATACCGAATTTGTTCAGTAAACCTTATTCCCATAATAGACGGATAAAAGCTTATGTATAGCACATTAAGGATAACACGAAGGTTAAGTAACCCGAGTTATCAGGGTCGCGCAGCAGAAGCTAGTGGGCCCTAGCTAGGAGATAATATACCTAGTAAGTATAGTAGAATGGCTATTAATGCCGTGAAGCCTAATAGGCTGGAACCAAATTAATTATGAGTTAGATAAACTCATATAGGAATTCTTGGTGCAAAGACTAAACCATTGGTATGGTTAAGACCCTTTGACCAGAGCATATCCTATAGTATACCGTAGTGAAGCTAAACACTTCAATTTGCCCAAACTGATTAAACCAATGTTTAATAATAATATATGGTAGATTACGTGGGCGTAATCCCTTTTAAGGGGGTAGAGCGAAAACCGCTTAATGCAAGTTTTATGAATAAACACTTAAACCGTAATGTGCATAGCACAATGAGAACCAAATTGATGATTGGTACTATGTTAAATAAACATAAGTACTCATTCATATTGTAATTATGGTAACTAGGCATTAAACATGCAAATACCATAGGAGGAACGTACCTATCTTGTAACACCAGTGTATGAGTATTAGTAAAAGAAAAGTAATGAGTAGTGGACGGAGCTCCACAAGTATTGTAACCTTTGAAGAAGTAGCACGAAATGAAGGAGGATAGTAGATGAATGAAGTTTATGAATAGTGGAATCGTAAGTAAAATATTTGAAACAATTGTAGTCAATTAAATCTTATAAGGTAGTATCCCTTAGTTAGAATATAGGATATGATGGTGAGTAATGGATGGAAGTAGTGAAGGTTGAGGAAATGAGCACTAGGATTGAACCATGGAGTAAAGCATTTGGGAAATAGAGTGAGGATGATTGATGGACTGATTCCATCCTTTGGAGATGTATGAATGACTAGGAGGAGTAAAAAGATAAAACATGAAAATAATTGAATTAATTGCTTGGTTGAACCTGATGTGGGAAGTCGAACTTGATCCAGATCAGATCAAGGGAAACCGAACACAAATTGGGGTGGAAAAGATAGTTCAACACTGATGCTGATCACATCAGGGTCGAATGATTCTCGAAGCTCCCCTCAAGTGGTCACAAGAATCACACATAGGATAGAAGTAATGAATATAAATTAGAACTTGGAGTTGGATGCTTTAGAAAGATTTCTAATTAGCTGTTGGGAAGGATTTTTCCTTAGACTGAGAATAAGGATTTGGCTAGAAGCTTATACCGGAGAAGATAGTAGTGTAGTATATGGTATTATTCCAGGGGCAGCAGGACATAGAGGAGTCCTGTGTCGAGATGACCTGAGTGCCTGCGAGATTGTAATGTGTATTGCATTGCTTTGGGGATAGCTTTGCACTGTACGTATGTATAAATTTGGTAATGAGGAACCGGATGGTTAGTAGTAGTGTGGATTGGAGTAATTATAGTACATTTGTAGGGTATGGAATGTAGAGACTGTGAGTAGTGGATTTGGGAACTGTAAGGAGGAAGAATGTGTGACTTTGGTATTAGACATGTAAGGATGAGTAAGCATTGTAAACCTATAACCTCGAACAACTTTGAGGACAAAGTTCTTAAGGGGGGTAGATTGAAATACCCCGACCTTAAATACGGCGATTAAATTATCCTAATGGGTATTTAAGAGCCTAATAATGATTAAGTAATATTGGTAAGGAAAAATAAATCCAAAAGAAATAAAGAAACGCTTAAAAAGCGTAAAACGCTAAATAAGCGTTAAACAACCATAGGAGGTATAAGACCTCGGTTAGCGTAATATAAGGATTCTAAGGGCTTAATTGAGTCGAAATAAATATTAGGGAACAAATCCCAAAGATAACGGATCCTCAAAACGGATTAAAAACACAAAAGAATCCTAAAACGCGCTTTTCGAAGAAACCGAGAAAACGCGATATTAACTTGGTTAAATAGACTCGTAACAATTATAATTAATTAAATAGTCATTAATAAATATTAATGAAGGTCTAGAGCCAATAAAATAATTAAACGAGAAAATCCCGAAAACGGGTACCGGTTAGTAAAACTGTCAAAAACGGGAAGTTGTGGGCGAGAGTGTAAATAATAAAGACTTGTGTGTCCCCTTTTGAAAGATAAAAAGTTAAAATCAGTATGGGGCTGTGTGTGTAGCCGGCTGATTTTAATGACCCATACCCCTCTCTTATTTCTCCTTATGTGCTAAGAGACAAAGAATAAGTAACAAAAACAAAAGAAAAGTAATCTCTCTCCTCCCTCACAAACCCTCTCTCACGCTTTATTCTACCCAGTATTCTCTTCTCCTTCTCCAAGCAGCCGCCTATGGCGATTTGAAAGACCTAGAGGACAGCCACTTCTTCCTCCATTTTTGAGAGACCAAACCACCACCAAATCTCACAAAAATAACACCGTTGGAATCCTCTCTTCAAGGAGAACCATCTCCACCTTTCAAAAGTTGAAAACAACCGATTTCGTTTTCATGGGTATTGTCATTTTGGAGTCTAGAAGTCACCGGTTGAAGCTCCATTCTCCTCTTCATGTCCTAAGGTAAAGAAAGGACCAAACCATTCTTTGA